>OY284413.1:30070946-30690136 GCA_958301585.1 Merodon equestris
ATAGCCGAGAACAATTCCTATAATCAAAAACTGTGCAACAACATCAGTTGTGAATATGAGGTAATCAAAAAATGCTAACGAAGGCATAACACTCGCAGCATAAGATCAGTTCGAAATTCATACTCTGTGTGCATTTTCAATATAAGATGGAAACATGATAACATAAAAGTTACTGTGAACTATAACCAACGCGACAAATTCAGTGGAATCTTTCGAATCCTATCTAGGACAACAACCCCGGAGAGTCCTGAACGAACATCTTCGGCACAAACCATCTGCACCCCGTCCATGTTGTGTGACAAACACCATAAAAGCGTAACTCTCAACCTGCGTGAACCCTATAAAAAAACAAAATCAAACATCGCGAATACGTTCTTGCAAATAAATAAAATATTTCAGAGAAACAATCAGAGTGACTTTCAGGATCCAAAGCTCCCGATAACATCAGACAATGAACGCTTGCCACAAACAGCCAGCATCGATCCAGAGAGGTCCGCCCTAAATGATATCGATCATTGGCGATTAGAGAACCTTGGTTCTACCAGGTTCAGTGACGATTTCATGGCAAAAAATGCCATCGCTAGTGAGGTGGCTAATACGAGTACCCAGTTCATTTCGATGGATGATCTCCAGATGTTCTTTGAGTCATTGAAGATAAAAATTCCGCGGGAACCGACGGTATATCCAATGTTGTGCTTATACACCTCCGACCAGGGGCTGTAGAGATTGACACCATCTCACCAACAATGCACTGAAAAATTCAATTATGCAGTCCGTTGAAAGACAGTGGTGGTGAACGAATCGCCAAGAGGGTTAAGGACACCTCTAACCCCGCAAAGCTCCGATCGTTAAGTCTCTCTAAGTGTTAGCGAGGTTTTCCAGAAGGTGGTCCATGGAACCCTGCCTTAATGGGTTGAGGACAATAACATCATTCCGTATAACTAATTGGGTTTCAGAGCGGGGCATGAGACTATTTATGCGGCGTCGAAACTGGTATCGATGGAACACATGCAAGAACCAATAATTGACTGATTGACTTGGAAAGAACTTTCGATACTGTATGGTTAGAGAGCTTTATTACAAGCTCAGCCGGCTGAGGATAAGTAAACCAATTCTATATATGATTTTTGACATGACAACTGGTAGAAAATTCGTTGTGAATTTTACCAACGTGACTTCTACTGAAACATTTAAAGTCACAATGGACTACAACAGGATACGGCGAACTTGTTGATCCTTTACAGTGTCCGCAGGGGGCCAATGAGGCATTGTAAGTTAGTTAAGATATTTAAGCATTATTGTCTAGCGTAAGGTAGTTCTAAATATAATTAGTGAAAATTAATTTAAAGCTAAATATAGACTTCTACCCCCCATCCTCCCCCCATACGATGTCTCTTTGTTTACCCGACAAACAAACTTTTCATTGGTTATCCGGACGGATACATTGGACGGTCCGGCATGATTATTACATTACTCAAGTCCGCACCCATACCTCATACGAAAGGGTTGCACATTATTCCGCTGTGTTTCATTGTGAATAACCTAATTTCCTTATGTATCCTTACTCAATCCTATCCGAAGGACGCCATTCAATCATAAGATAGACGATGGTCTTCAGTCTATAACACTCATAAATATTAGTCTATCGATGTGTTGTAGCGATTTGTCCAAGGATTGGCCAAGGAAATATTTCCTGCGACGAACTGGCAGCATGTGAAACGTGTGTCAGGGATTGCCAACCAACCCACAGACAGATAAGGTTTTAATTAAATTTAATTGACATTTCTACTCTCCTGAGCTCTTCTCGTCACCCCATAGATGGTTGATGGGTATGTGTACGCCTGTGAGGATGACATGTGTTTCTATGTGCCGGTTTCCGGTACGCTGTGCAGTCACCTATCCAAATATCGATCGTGGATTGTGTGGATGACGGGGAGGAAATTTGTTTAGGAACACATGCCGGTTTCTGGCCCGCTTAGAAACCGTGCATTTGACGGGGGATTTCGCAAAGCATTAGAGGTTTTATGAAATCACAGAACGATGATGTTCCTTTGAAGTTCTGATGGGAACATTTAAATGAACTTCTCGGGCTGACATTGCAATCAGAGGAAATGCTTTTTTTGTGGGGTGGCACCGTTAAATGTCATAAATTCGATAAAAGCATGAAGTTGACGGCAATATGGATCTCCCTTAAATCCAGCTAGGAGTGGAGCATGTTAAAGCTAATCCTTATGTAATCTCATATGAGTTTGTGTAATGTGTCCTTCAAGGGCGTTGTTTGACACATGATTCCTAAGAGATTTTTAGACATTGGATTTGCCATTATTAAATTAATTTCAAAGAGAGTCTTTCCTCCATAAACGTCTTCTATTACCTCCTAAACAGAAAATACGTTCAATGCCACAGCGATTATTCGACAGTCGTTTAAGAAGACTTTAAAACAAGAGCTAGGAGGATATCTTGGAACGAGTTAAGAGAAAAAGAAGTCTACATAACACCACGTCAGTAAATGGATCTTAGCTAACTGATTTTGTGATGAGGCTTTAGAGGTATGATATCCCTATGTCATGTTGGAATTGACACCAGACACACCTCGAGCATCTGGGATGTCTAGCAGAAGGTTACAGCCAAAAAGTTACACCCGAAAAAACCGCGGGGCCTTTGACGATTAATTCTCCATCAAGGTCTCTCATGATACTATTTATAAAGACCCGGTAAGGTTAAAATACTTTAAAGTACATCTATGAGCGATAAACTTATGCCATCGAGTTTTTCACAACTCGAAGGCTCCCTAATAGGGGGATACTGGAACGTCCTTAAGAAGTGTAAATGAGTGCAAATTTATTTGATGCCATGGTGAAGTCCTTTGAGGGAGATCTGCATTGTTGAGTTTAGAAAAAAGGCTGTAGGGGGTCAAGTCCGAGGCGTCGCTTAGCTTCAGGGAATTGGTCACCTTGGAGTAGGTGTGACTGGGTGCGTTGTCGTTATTCAATTTTCAGTTTCTGATTTTCGTCACCTTATCAATGCAAAATCGATCCGCGGATGGTCGCACGTGACCTATGTCCTGAATTCAGCGCTTCAGGTTCTTGTCGTCGATGGCCGTCCAGCTCCAAAAAAATTGCTATTGAGGGCGATTTCGATGTACAAAATTCTAATTGGCTTCAATACCCAGAAAATGAGCCTGCACGAATAACTGACATTGCGGATCATTCAGCTCACACTTTGGACTTATATCTCAACTCTCGCCTTACAAATATTCTACTGACACATTGTCACCTCTGGCTCGTCAGACCTTTGGGTCGTATCAGCGAATTTCCCGTGCTTATACCACTCAGTTAGAAAGCAAATTCGTCAACGAACGGTGTGGCTGTACGAGAAAGCCAATTGGGACGGAGAAGCAACAACTTCTTAGGAGCCACCGTGCTTCCTCGATAGTGGGTATGAGGTATAAGATCCTTCATTGCTCATAGAGTGAAAAGTACCAAACCCAAAGTAAATGAGTGGTACAACTCGAGCTGCAAACAGGTTGTCAGGTTGAGAGTTTGAATTTCTGGATTTACAAAGCCAGCCCTTTGACGAAAAGCGGAATAAGTTTAGATGGGCGAGAGATGACTGAAAAGCATTGATTCGACGTGCTATATACTGCTGTGATCAGAAGTTGAGGCAAAAATTGCAATAATGTCCCAAGGGTAGTCTTCAAGTCGCACACTCATTTGCAATGACATTCTAGCTGTTAGCTTTCTAGATAAGACCCATCTGCTTGCTGTACATTTTGTAGTCATTTTAACGCCTCCAGATTGTATTCTGTTTCCTCCTGTTCCCGAGATCTTCTATGGGATAAATCCACTTTCGCACTCGTAAGTTTCAAAAATACTTGAAGATCTCAACGTGCACAAGTCCACCGGCCCTGATGGTATTCCCCCCATACTTCTAAAGAGGTGTTCTTCCACATTGGTAAAACCACGACGTAAACTTTTCCATCCGTCTTACTCAACTGGTTTCTTCCTGAATAGATGGAAAATTTGTCCAATCTGTCCCTAAATAGGGCGAATCTTTGTCTTCTTACTCCTACCGACCCATTGCATTAATGTCCCTTTTTTAAGGTCATGGAAACGCTGATAAATCGTCGGCTTGTGAAATTCCTTGAATCGTGGGACTTCTTAATGACTGCCCGTATGATTTCCGTAGCAACTGGCTCAACAGTTCCACAAAAGGTATATCTCACCAAGAAGTGGAACCAATTCTTGCAACCCCAGTGAAAACAGGATCGTTGCGCTAGATATTTCTAAAGCATTTGACAGACTTTGGCAGTAAGAAGGATTGAAAGGAGGAAGTTTTAAGCAAGAAATACTTATGTTAGAATGGAAAATATTTATATTGGAATTGGCTCTCCATTGGAACCGTACGAGGTACGAAAGGTGGGTAGATAAAAGAGGAAAGGATTTTGTATGTTACGAGGGTTAATCTTAAAGAAAATGGAGTTGTGAAGGATCGCGTAGTCATTAGTACCCGTAAAGAGTCGATTAATAAAGAGGGTGTCGAATATCTCTCTTCATTCTTGCAGCATTGATTAGCTTAAGAAGGTCTTGATAGGGAGGTAGAGACAAAGGATTGTTCCAGGACAGACATTGAAGAGCAAAACCTAGGAAATGGCGGTGGATGTTTTCGATTCTGGAAATGTGAGTTTGTTGGTAAGGAGACCACACTCGAGAGGCGTGTTCAAGAAAGAGACGAACAAAGTTTATGTAGAGGGAACGAGTCACGTAGGAGTTCAGATCAGATTGAATGAGAGAAGAGCTATGTACCGAGGAAATGGTCTTAAAGAATGAATGAAGAATGTTTAATGGCCATTTCAGTGTCGTCAATAATAAGAACGAAAAGAAGTGGACCTAAGTGGCTACCTTGGGGGAAGCAGGATTAAACTAAAAAAGAGCTAGAAAATGCAGATTTAAGCCGGACTTTGTAATATGGGGTCCAAGCCCAAAATACACTTCGAAAAGTTTTAGTTTAGGACTTTACCGAAGTTGGTTGAAATAGCGTCGACTTGCCGTCCTTTAAGCTGAAGCACAAATTCGACAAGGTTTATGGTTGTAAACCTACACTTGAGGAAGCCAGATTGTCAAGAGGAGTTAAAGATTTGCAGTTAAAATTTAAGATCATGCCAAATACAAAAAGTTTGGGCATATGTGACAAATCGGAAATTCTCTTTTAGAACGGTATAAACGGAAAATATTTGAGAGAAACAGAAATATTTTAGAAATATGCCAGAAAGACTATCGATTCCAGAAATGTATTCATCATTAGGTTGATTTAATTTATTTTCAGACCTACATAAGGGGTCAATATTAGGAAAAAGAATTGGTCTGTGGAAGGAATTCAGTAAGTAGTTCAAGTAAGCCGGATCAGGGCCATATACGCGTCTGCAAATCGTCTTCAAAGAAGCATATAAAGGGTGTCCAGCGGGAAATTATAATTTTGAATGTTCGAAAATCAGCGGAGTGAGGTAAGTGGGGGAGGCCTAATTCGATGCGCATTTTTGCGGATTTCTTAATCGCGATGAGTCATTGGCCGGGAGCACACCGCGCATTCACCGGTGAGCAAAATTTGAAAACGGATGAATCGTTGGTTCGTGCGCGTCGCAATTTTTGTACTCACTTTAATTTACGCAAATTGTGTGGTGTTCCGAGCACGCAACTTATCTGGTTGGTTCAAAGATTTAGACAAGAAGGGACAATGGTGAACAAACTTACTCAGGGACCATCAACATCAGCAGCGACTCCGGAACATGTCCCTTAAATTTCCTTGAATTCCGATTAAATGATTGTATGTATTTATGCCCGAGTGATAATTGGCTCACTGCCGAAATGTATTGCCCAATGATGGACGAATGTCTGTTGCTGCAACTGCAGCTGTTCCCCGGGCACAACAATAGAACACTTTTCTAGCAACACGGTGCTACACCCCACACGGCAAAGATCTCGATGGAGGAGCTGAGAACTATTTTGCCGAACAAATTGACCAGCAAGTATGGAGGCATATTCTAGCCACCTCACTCTTCGGACCTCGAACCATGCGACTTTTTCTTGTGGGGATATTTCAAGTTAAGGGTATACAATAACAATCCTCGAACAATTCAGACCCAGCAAGCGAATATTTACCGCGAAACTGCTGCCATTGAGGCAGCTCTACAAATGTGAGGGTCCAGCTGCAAGAGTGTCTGCAAAGAAACGGTCGCCATTTAGAAAATATAGTTTAAAAAAAATAATATCAGCAATACGACTGCACATTTTCCCAAAATAAACCTACAATTTTCAGTTTTTTATTTATTTTATTTCAAACTTGAAAATGTTCGACTGGACACCCTTTATATTATAAATGTATGAAAATGTTGGCGGGAAAATGTGCGACAGTGTGGATCACTTGAGGTTTCGTCATTAAAGGATAGAAAGATTGGGTAACCATCAGATTTTCTTTTAGTAAATTCGGATCAATTATAAGATTGGCTAGTACCTCGGTTAAGTATCCTCGATAAAGATAGTTGTTAAGTTCAGTAAAGTGGAGGGGGGACTCAAATAGATAGAAAAGTCATTGGGGACTGAGAACAAAGGAAAATTTCCCATAAATTAAAAGGTATGTTAAGCACATCAAGTTCCGACCGCGACGGCATAATTAAATTAAACAATAGAGTGGAATTGAATGCTTCTAAAACCTCATCAAACGTCATAAGCTAGTCTTGAGTAGTCAGCCATTATCTGATTGCGCTTATGTCGTTGAAGCCGAAATCCTTCTATCCTTGGTATATGCGTTAATAAAACTTTTGAATGGAATGACTCATGCCACCGCTTCTAATTTGACTTCAATTTATAGGGCTACACTCGCCCCAAGCTTAAGTACAAAGTCTAGTCTAATTGCACTGCAAAAAAAAAACATGCTAGACTCATCCTCCATGCTCTCTCGGCCATCTTTGAAGACCTTGTGCCACTTAAAATGTACAATTTGTGATATCCTTTCATACCCGATTGGTCCAAGTCCAAGAAACAATTTGATGACGTGCCGCTACATTTTGAGCTTGTCCCGAGCTCTCGGCAAAAGTCTACTAAAAACTCAATCTAGCCTGAACGACGGCCATCTCGCAGGTGACAGATGCTTAGCTAATTACGAAGGACATTCCCCATTTTTATACAAACGCCAAGTATGCCATACCTCATCCCGTTGGTTTTAAGCGACCATCTGCGAGAAATCTCTGGACGAGAGCCGCTCGAGAGTGCTAGGGATAGAAAATAAGGGAGAAGCCTGCTCTTTCAAAAAAGGAATAAAGAGCTAGAAAATCACGAGAAGGAGATGGAGGCTTACTGTATCAGGAATGACATTCAAAAGTTTTACCAAAAACTAAAATGAATATGATAAGGCTGGAAAGCCGGAGCCAAAGCCTGCGACTATAAATACGGAAAACTTGTAGAAGAGTCGATCTTGATGATGCTGAGATGTTGAGTAAGAACGAACTATTAATACTGGACAAATCAAGAAAAATCCCGTCTACCTGACTCTAATACAGCGAAATCTGAGCTAATTGCGATATTCTATGTTAAAAATGGATCCAGGATTCAAGAAATTGTGCAGGGGTGCGAGATATGAAATGAGACATGCTTCGGTAGCGTTGAAGAAGAACCGTCTAAACTGGGTCTAAGGGTAAATGAAGGCAAAGCTGTCATCAAGCCGACGTCTGGTCAAGGAATTTGGCAACGATAAGGTGTAAAATAGCTCTCGCACACCAATCTCCATGCGAGCTCGTAAGCCAATCGAAAAATAGAATCCTTCCTCAAAAAGACCTCCTCCATGTCATATAGTCTTAGACTTGGATCTGACATGTTAGATGATTGCGCAATTTAGAGCAAATGAGCATACTTGCAAGGGTTATGAAAGCCTACTCCGTCGCTTCTGATGTACTTTCAACTAAAAACGTCTTTTCGGTATCCTACTTAAGCTAGAAGCTAGGCTTTATTTCGTCATCAAATTTTTCAGTCACAGTCCTAGTGCACAGTCACGAACATACCTTGCAGCGTTGTTAAATATTTGTAAAACATTAGATGCCGTCAAATTATCCATTTTAAAGGAGGAACACGAGTTTCAATATTTGGTAGAATCTCGCCTATTTAGAAGCGAATAGCTTATGCAGATCGCAAACAATTTACGTTCCACATTTGTCTTCCTGTCATAACTTATACTCGTACATTTGCTGCCATTATCATGCTGTCTATCATCCCGTGCATGCCACAGTAATTATTGCACCACCACACCCGGGCACATACTGTCGATAAAACTGGTCGAAAAGACTCGAGTTTCCCTAAAGCTCTGCTAAAACTATGTCTACATAAAACCAGAGCGAGAAGATTCAACAAGAAAAAACCTAAACTAAACCAGTCGCGAGTCGAGTTGCATGCATGACCATAAGCATCGGCTTGCTTAAACACAAGCACACGTGCACGACTTGATAAATGAACTAAGAACGTCATCATCAACGACACCAGTGCCAGTGGCAGAAGTGCCAACGACAGTAGCACAAGCAGCAGCAGCAGCCATAGTTCTGCTAGAAGCAACGACGATTGGAATCAGTGTCATCGTCATCATCATCATCGACGCAGCGCCTAGACTGCTATGTGGTAGATGGAATGAAATCGAGGCCACAAGCGCGGAATGTGGCTTCCACAGCTGGACTCTCATTCTTCTGGCTTTTTCTTTCCTTTCTGCGCTGTAACGTCTATTCTTTCTTCTTTTTTTTTATCCCCGCGAAGTGAAGATCTCAGATTTCTCGTGCACGTTTTAGTCATTGTTTATCGAATGAATGAAGGAAGGGAGGTGGAAGAGTAGAAGAAAATAGCTCATCCACCCACCATGGCACTCCTGCGGATTGTGCCCAGCTCTATGTAGAGTGTATTGCGGCGAGTGGGCGGTAGCCAACAGCAATGGGTGCTTCAGAATCCATTAGACAGTGCAGCGGGATATCAAAAAGAATTTGCGACATTTAAGTGCACTTTTGTGCACCTATCTCATTTGTCTGTTTGATTTAGTGAATGAGCGGCTTGGGGGGTGGCTTTGGCTGCTGACTGCTAGTTGTTGCAGTTGCTATAGTTCTTAGCTACTGGTCGGAGAAACCCCTGGAGTTGCATTATTTTTGTTTTTCCTCCTCAACCGGAATGGAAGCGAAGGAGATTCGCGTTGTATTGTATATTTAGGTTAAGTGGGGTATTCCTATTGTGCTTTGTTAAGTGGTCTTAAAGTTCTTCCGAGTTAATAATTCTCCACTTACCTCGATCGCTATCTCGCCAGCTTACTGCAGAGTGCATTAGCCAACCGTCCGGACATGCAAACCGCGGATTATTTGCAAAACCAAGCATGAATGTCGTGCCATATTATTACAACTTGATGCAACTCGGCAATGGATTCCACGCTTATCCGCCAAGTTTTGTGCACTACTGACACCTGGCAACATTGACAAATTCGTTCGTCATGACAGTTTAACCATGCTGCGAGTATTCGGCGCCCTGCCGCACCCTATTTACATGCATTAAGCTCCTCAAATGCAGTGGTAATCAGCAAAGTAGAACATAATTCTGAAAGATATCCACAGTCCATTCATTCAGTTGTCATGCAATCAAGCTCACGCTCATGGTATAGTAATGAAATTTAAGAACACGCCCATAAGTGCATGAAGCTACCATATACCACAGCAGTGGAGAGAAAGGATCGCGAAATGGTATCTACTACATGTAATCGTCACAACCATCGGTTGGTTCCGTATTTGCTTTGTGGGTCTTGTTCGTCGAGTCATTTATAACCGACTTATGCCCGTTCCAATGATCGTCGCCAGCGTCTTTGTGTGTTAGGTTTGGTCGTGACTGGTAGGTAACGGGTTAGAGATGGTAGCTGGAAATTACTTAGATTAAATATGGCATTTGGAAGGTATGCGATGGCAAGCTAGGTTGGTTGGTTTGTTGTCTATGGAAATGCTAGAGGTTCATGGTTGTTGTTTTGTTTCGTAAACGATTTGGCCAGTTGCGACGAAGGCGGAATGTGATTTTGTGTTCGAAAGGTTAACTGAAAGTAATTTGTTTTGATTTGAAATATGTATAGACGAGGGAATAGAAAGTGGGGTTCCGAAAGGTGGAGCACTTTGGCCTCTACTTTTACTTACAGACAGTGATCGAAGTGAAACGATTCATTGAAATATACTTACGGACAATGGTTTTGTTCACCTAATATCCGCATGAGAATGAATGTCCTTAATTATCAAGGATATAAAATCCATAGATTCACAAACTTTAATGCTGGCATTGCAGCCGAAACCCATTAGAACGAAACTAACTTGCCATTGCATCCCTCCAAGTTATCCAAGAAAAATCCAATTTCACTTACCATTATCCGATAGTCCTCTAAGTCTTTATGATTACCATCACCCTTTCGTTGTTCGTTGTCCAACTTTGGCTTGCTCTTCAAAGGACTCGACCCAGCCCTCAAAATAACACATCCTCGAGAAGTAAACACCTCTCCTCTTGCACATCTCACGATGTCCAATAAACTTCTTGGGAGTTTCTAAAGGAGCAGGAAGACGAGTGGTAAAAAATCAAGACGTAGATAAATCACGAAGCTGCTTACAAGTCCGTTGCAGCCTTTCCCAACAACTCACCGAAGAAGAATACACATTCTCCTCGACAAGTTCCAACACTCCATCGACCGTTTTTTTTTTTGTTCACTACTAACACTCCAAGGATGTTAAACATCATCCATTCATATCTAATCCTGCTGTCGCGTTGCACAAATCTCATACTCAACTGCATCGAACGTTTATATACACATACACTCTCCATTCTCTCTGGGTTCACATATCTTCCATTACTTTTTCTGCCTTGTCCTCTTCCTCGAACTGGATAAAAAGCTACAAATTTGTAGTTGTACATTGGTTAAAAAAGACCCGAAGTGATCCAGGCGATCCTTTAACTAAACCCCGGGATAAACATTAATCATCAACTGCTCTGATTCCAACTGCTTTGCTTTGCTTCCAGTTCCTCGCGCGGAGCAACATACATCCTTTCCTATATCCTGCGATGTTTTTTATACATGCAATCCAACTCACATATACATTCATATGAAACCGGAGTGTAGATGTAATATTTTTCCCTTTATCCTTGATGTAGTGTAGTGTGAAGCGTAAACTGAATTCGATTTTGACCTTCTCCCTACACCATTCACCCCCCCAAGAAGGGGTTGGATATTACAAAATAACAAAAGAATTCTTTTTCCTCGTTATTGTTATTGTTGTTCGCCACTCAGACAATTCATTCCAATAAAAGTTCGAACCGCATAATAAAATTTGTATCAATGTTGCCCAAGATACGACCCACATCCTTATATCCACGAGTGGGTGATGGTGGGCGCGCCAATAAAGACTAAAGAACTGAAGTACTGAAGTGAAAGGAGTAAGTGTTTCCTTGTTGTACTCGTATTAGGCACTAAGTAGATTGTAAATAAAAATGCGAAAGGACTCTCTTGTGTTCGTGTGTGTAAACTGTTTTCTTCTCTTTTTTGATCATTTTTTCACAGCGTACACCATAAACGTGAAACGTGTTGACTTGGCTACGTAACTGGAACAACGTGGAGGAGTCGTGGAACTTGAGTACTCGAACCTCTACTCACACTGGCGTGCACACACGTTCGAGTGAAGTTAGATTTGCTGGTTAGATCTATTGGAATCGTTTATCTGTAAGTATTTGATTGTGCTACTTTGTTCTTTACGAGCTGAGGGGGCTGATCGGCTCTTGGAGTGCTTTCTTTTATTTGTTTTTCTGTTTCACACCGTGTGTTAACGAATCTATTTTGTATAAATTGCATAAGAGCGGTATACGGTTACGTTGAGTCTATTTCAGCGATACTTAGTGGGAATTGACTTTACCTGCGTGTGGTATAGATGACACAAAGCTGATGCCTGTGAGATGAACATAAATTATACATAGCAATATCACACGAGCAGAAGTGTTGCGTAACAAAGTAAGAGTAAGAGCAGGCGACAGACGCAGATGTTCATTCATATTGATATCCACGACAATATTTGCTCCAAAAAATCACGTGATGAGACGATGGGCTGCTAAAAATCCAATGAGTACCTTCTACATGATACATATAACGAAAATTGATGGTCTATAGATCCTATATACTTACACAAAGGTTATCCAGTAAGAGGTGTCATTTGAAATCTTGCCCCATTGTTGAACTTTAACTATCACCCGACGGTTATCAAATACGAAAATCGTGTTGAACAGAGTCACGCTCAAAGTGGTAATATCGCCACAGACTATTGATCGGAAGACTCCAACGTATTCGTCCAGTAAGGCCATCTGAAAATATCGCAGTCCAAGGCGGATGTTTTTATTTCGAAACAATCACTGAAAGAAAGGCTATCCACAATCACTTTGCCCTTCATTTTGCAGAAAAAAATTGGTCTACGTGCTTATAAAAGCCAGAAAACCACGCACAATGTCGTACTTACCCCGATTGGATGCTGGAAATAATGAGCAAAATCATGATTTTTCATACTAAATTATTCTGAATGATAAAGCTCATTTCTGAAAACCCTATAGAAATAGTTCCACAACCTCTCCACACACAGTTTGATGCAGTTTTTGGTCATTGGTCCATAACTTTTTTTCTAAAATTATGCTGTCATGACCGTTTCAGTGAATGGATTGTGTTGCCAAATGACATGCCACATGCTACACAGCTAATGGAACAATGAGTCTATGGTGTACAAATTATCTCAACGTGTGGTTTTTCAAAACGGAAATTTATATGTGATTTTTTAAGCGTCTGGTTTTTAATTGTCAAAAAAATGCAGGAAAATCGTAAAAGTGAATAAAATGTATCAAATAGGTTGATAAACTAATTCCTGCCATCCATTTTTCAGAGATTATTTCGTTTAAATGATGACCACGACTACTTTTGAAGTGGTCCATATGGAGATTTAAATTTTGAGTCACTTTTTCGGATAGCAGAGCAACCAATAGCTTTCTCTTTTTTTTTTGTATTTATAATTCGTACAGGTTTAAGATTGTGTACGCTCTTATGGTGTTTGTCACACAACCTGGACGGGGTGCAGATGGTTTGTGTCAAAGATGCTCGTTCACTACTCTCCGTGGGTGGTTGCCCTAGATAGGATTTGAGACATTCGACTGACCTTACATTGGGTGTAGTTCACAGTAACTTTCACAGTCTCATGTCTATGTCATTAAGGTGTTATACTGGAAATGCACGCACAGAGTATGAATTTTGAAGTGATCTTATGCAGCGAGTGTTATGCCTTCGTCACCACCTTTTGATCATCTCTTATTCACAACTGATGTTGTTGCACAGTTTTTCCGTGTAGGACTTGTTCTTGACTATGGACGGACTTGAAGTACAGACGTTTGACCCCGTCTTTCGCTGGTTACCCGTGTAGTGTTGTGTTCTAAGGCTGTAATTGACTCTGGCTTATAGACGAGTGATTTGAGGTTTCCGCATAACAAACAGCATAAATGCTGCAAACTGCACGATCTATCCGGCCAATTCACTGGTTCATAAATTAAAGATTATTACTCAAACGGTCCATTGGTGATGTCCACTCACCGAAAATTCGACGTTTTGACAGGTCATTTGGCTTCAGTTCTCGCATAAGCTATATTTTATGTGGCTTAAGGTAACACAATCCCTATTTGCTGCGAACGGCGACGTATGGATAAATCAGGGTCTTCGACACTGGCGGACACTTATTTCCTCAGATGGCGCTACAGTTCGGGGTGAACCAGGGCCTCAACCAACAAGCCTCTCTAGCGAGCACGATCTTTGGCCAACTGCTTCCAATGCCGTACGCCCAGTTGATTGAGGTCCCTTTCCACCTGTTTGCGTCACTTTAGACGCGGTCGTCCCTCGGGGTAGGAGTTGAAGACTCTTCGGACCTGAGCGGTGGTGTCCGTTCGCTCTACATGTCTTAGCTATGTTAGTAGTTAGATCCATAGACGTCTGACTAGGCCGATGTCGCTGAACATCCCGTACTTTTCTTGGTTGAATATTCTTCTCCATTCTCCGTATACACTAACGGGACCAAAGATTGCACGCATAGTTTTCTCCTTGAAATGCTTAACAACTTCTTCATCCGCTTTTGATAATGTCCAAGCTTCAGCGCCATAGAGGAGGACCGGGATGATTAAGGTCTTGTATCCTGGAGAGAGGGCTCTACTACTCTATTGCCTCTTGAGCCCAAAAAGGAGTGATTGGCAAGAGGTATTCTTTGTTTGATCTCAGCGCTGATGTCGTTGTTCCGTGTTATTATCGAGCTAAGGTGGATGAAGTTTGGAAACAAAAAGAAGTCGCACGGGGCCAAATCTAGAGAATACGGTGGATGGGGCAGCAGTTCGTAGCCCAATTCAACCAATTTGGCCGTGGCGAGGATGGAGGTGTGAGCCGGTGCGTTATCATGGTGGAAGAGTACTTTTTTCTTCGCCAAGTGGTGCCGTTTTTTCTTCAATTCGGCGCGAATCGACTCAATAATTTGGCATAGTACAGCCCTGTGACCGTTTTGCCCTTCTCCAGGTAGTGGATGTGGATCACACCTTGTGAATCCCAGAAAACGGTGGCCATCATCTTTCCGGCCGATGGGACAGTCTTCGCCTTCTTCGGATCACGTTCGCCGGGTGAAGTCCACTGTTTCGACTGTTCCTTGGTCTCTGATGTGTACCAGTGGATTCATGTTTCGTCGACTGTCACGAAACGACGCAGAAACTCCTTCGGATTGCGCTTAAACAGCGTCAAACACTGCTCTGAAGTGGTCTCACGGTTGCGCTTGTTGTCTGGAGTGAGCAAACGCGGCACCCATCACGCCGACAGCTTTCTCATGCCCAAAATTTCATGCAGGATATGACCCACGCGATCTTTTGAAATGCCTACTGTCTCAGCTAACTCGCGCACCTTCAATCGGCGGTCTGCCAATACGAGATCGTGGATTTTTGTCACGTTATCCTCCGTGGCCGTTTGCACCTGGACGTGGCTCATCAAAAATCGACGTGCGACCAAGTTGAGACTTTGATGGTCGCCATCGAAGGAGAAGAGTCACCGTACACAGCATCCAAACGCTCTTTGATTTCGCTGCGCGATTTCCCTTCCAAAAACAAGAATCGAATCACCGACCGATATTGCTCTTTTTCCCTCGGACCACCCTCGTACTTCAAAATTATAGCTGCCGAAGATGACTTTTTGACCAAGACGTCGGTGTTACGCGTCTTTCCTTGACGACAGTATGTATTTAGTCTTGTTTCCATTTACCCTAAGCCCCATTGTAGCCGCTTCTGCTTCAATGCTTAGAAGAGCTTCATTGACGTCTCGCTTATGCCTCCCAAGTGCGTTGCCCTGTCTAAATCCTTTTTTCATTGAAAGTCTCGTTTAGTTCATTATGGACCTTAATGGACCAGCGAGAATTCTCCATTGTCATCCTGCACAGCCCGACGAGCTTGGCAGGAATGTTAAAACATGACATGATTGTGTATAGCTCAATAAAAAGGTGGTGTATGTCGACCTGAAATTCGTAGGTCTTCGCCAAGATATGTCGTACTGTGAATATTATGTCTTTGCCGGATTTTCCTGGCCTGAAACCACACTGATAGGAACCTACCTATTGCCCACGAACGGTTTCAGGCGTTCACACAATACAGCAGAGAAGATTTTGTATGCAATGTTTTGGAGACTTGTGCCCTTGTAATTGCCGCAATTATATGGATTTCCTTTCTTATGGACCGGGCAAATGATGTTGAGAATCCATTACTCGGTCATGCTTTCTTCCGACAGATGAGTTGGTGCATGTTCCTAACCACCTCATCACCAGCTGCTTTAAATAGTTCAGCTGGAAGTCCGTTTGCTCCAGCAATGGATGCAGCAGCAATACCAACGAGTTGGAACGTAGCTTAATGTCTATTAATGTGGAATTGGTGCGAAGTTTGGTCACTATGCCTTGAGTAGCTTGAGCTCAGAGGATCGATTAAAATGATCGAAGTGCGCATTTTTTTAGAGAGGACGATTTTGAACTCTGACAAAATAAACTGCAAAAAAATCATCCTTTGCAATATTTGTAGGCAGAATCCTACAAATGCGGGGTTTCTCAATAAATTTTGAATAAAACTCAAAATATTTAAGATATCGGGCTGAAAACCCATGTTAAATTTGATTGTGGAACTCGATCTTGTTCGTATGATTGCCGCGAGCACGTTTGCAGCAATCGATTCTTTGGGGCCAATTTTCCACCATTTTCCCATACATATCGGCCGGATCATTGACGATTTTTCGTTCGATATTGTTTCTGAGCCAACAAGATTTCTTCACATAATCCCATGAAAGAAATTCAATGGCGTTAAATAATATGCTTGATTTCGTTGGATCATATGCTCATTAATCTTTGTCGAGATAACATGGTTTCCGAACTTATCCTTCAATAGATCAACTACTTGACCAGCTGTGTGGCATGTGGCACTATCGTACCGAAAACAAACATCCCTGATGTCAAGTCCCTCCAATTAAAAATAAACTTCGTCGACTGTATCATGGCGATCATTTTCATCGACTAAAAGATACTGCCCAATCCCATCTCCACACCATATGATCAGTTTTTTGTTCATGCAGTACATATTTTACTTATTGACAAAGCCATTAAAAAACAGATAAGCTTCAGCGTTGAAGACCATTTTTCGATCAAATTAAGGATTTTCTTCAATATTTTTCAAAATCCAATTGAAGAAGGTTCGGCACTTCAAGTGATCAAGAGGCTTCATTTCTTGGGTTAATTTGGTCTTTCACATGTTTAGGCCAAGATCTGTACCTAAAATCCCAATTAATGTGAACGACTCAACTGATTTGACTTATTCTGAAATAAAGCACTTACGGCTGCGATATTTCCGGCATTTTGACCGATACGTTGCTTCAATGTCACAGGGACATTCAATAGTGAATATTTTGACTTGAATTCATCCACTAAAGCACGCACAGCACGTCTGGTGGGGTGATTATGATGACCAGAAATGACCGTCAGCTCCGAATTTCGGTATTAATTTTGACCAATTCTTAATCGTTATTCGTTCGTGAATTCCTCAACGGTGTAAGGATGAGGTCACATCAGAAATCAAAATTGTTATGTCCCCATTGAAAAACCCTGTTCATGTAGCTGATGTTATAGTCCATGGAAGGCACAAGCCAGAAATGTTCCCTCAATCACTTTTGTTGTGTGCGATTAATTTTTTCCCTTATGTGAAAGAAATCTACTGCTTTTTAGCGACTCTGGACGACTCCTGTACCTCAGGGCTTTGTCAGTACCCCACTAGGGGGAATCACCGCGAAGTAGGATTTCGATGGCTTAGCTGTTGTTCGATTTAATCCCGTGTCATGGCATCGGAATTCGACACATCTCTAAGCTGTGGCGTTTTTTTTTTATGGCAAAAATGTCTGTAAAGGCAAATGGCCTGAGTGATATTACGACCTTATCGTATTGGCAAATAAGTGTTCTGGACAGTCTTCATTGATTAAGCAGTTTCGTAAATCTTTTTCTCCGTTTCTTCATGGCTTATGAGACACAATAATACGTTATTTTTGGTATTAACACTGGCAATCCATGGATGGGTAATATTTCATCACGTTTCCGCCGTTTAAAGCCCAGGAAGGTGCTTTCGGACTCTTTTGTTTGACATTATTGTTTGGCAGTTTTATAAATGTGCATGAATCTGTTGCTTCCATAGTGTATATCTATCTATGCGAGGGTTTCCCCAGTCCCCTTCTTCCTGTATAAAAGGTCGTCCAATTCGTGGTTCGGATTTGACCTGGGGCTGTATATGTATTAAAGTTTTTCTCATTGGAAGTCTTAAAAAAATGTTTTTTATTTTCACTAGATGAGAACCTCTTTTACTAGATGGATGCTTGCTTAGTACTAACTACAGAAATTGAATTTATCTCTAACTTAACCAACGGTGCATTTTGGGAACGTGAAGGGATGTGGGAATAGATGGGGACAAACAAACTTCTCGGGTCACGAGTGTTCAGGGCGGAAATGCAACAGCTCGGGCTGAGCCGGTGTCAGGTGCCGAATGCATTGGTGTCGAGTGGAACCGTAGGTGGTACGTCGCTGCCGTGTTCAATCTGAAGTGTTTGGAGTTTGACCGGATGTTATTTGGCTTGTAACAAGGTGGCGCAAAATGAATCATCCAATTTTGTTTTTGAATTACATTTTTACTAAATAAAAAAAAATTATTTTAAGTGATGGAACTCTTTATTTGGACCTTTACAATTACTGTTACTGTTACTGCTACTGTTAAGGGGAAAAGATCATATCTGTCAAGTGGCTGCCGTCAGTTTAGATACACATTTGCACCCCTTTTTTCACATTTTCCATGACTTTCCGCACTAATTCCGGTGATAACTGTTCGCATTCCTGTCGAATATTCTCCTTAACAGAAGCGAGGCTTGTTGGCATAAACCCGCGACTTCAAGTAGGCCCAAAGAAAGAAATCTGGGATGGTTAAATCGGGCGGTCTTGCTAGCCATGCCAAATCGCCAAAATAGGAGATTACGCGACCAGGAAACGCTTCCTTCACAATATCCATTGTGGCTTGTACTGTGTGTGCGGTTGGGGTTGCACCGTCTTTTTGAAACTACATGTTCACCAAGCTCCGCTCATGCGATTCCGGCAGTAAGAAGTCATTTATCATGGCTCCGTAGCGTTCGCCAGTAACAGTGACCGTATTGCCGACTACGTCCTCAAAAAAAATACGGCCAAATCACTCCTCCCGCGTCAACGCCGCACCACACACTGGCTTTGAGTGGATGTAATGGTTCTTCTGGCGGGTTTTCAGTACCCAAGAAACGAAGATTCTTGAGATTAAGGATGGCTTGACAGTAATTCACACACGACTGATGCACTGCTTGCTGATTTGATGGTTCTTCGTTCTCAGCGACATCGGTAGCCACAGTCGCGATATTCTCGGCCAAACGACGGTCACGCTCTGCACGGGCTCCTGTGCTAAGCTAAGCGCCGAAATGTTTGCCCAGTTAGCGTGACACGATTAGGAAATCGACATCGAAATTCACGCTACGCTAACAGCACCGACCGATTATTATGTCTGTTTGTATACTCCACTTGTCTAGTTCACGAATGTCACATGTGATTGACGTACGACATCATTTGCAAAAATTATGACATCTTCCAATAGGGTGATTAATTTCTATTTAGTTTAAGGTTTGCTATTTTACAATGTGGATCACTTAACAATCGCTGAACGTGTTAAAATTGTACAGGGTGTTTTTTAGAGGCTGGAAGAACGTGGAAGATTTTATGGAAATATCTTGGCTTCAAAGCTTATAAGATCCAGCTTGTGCAAGAGTGTAAACCGCGTGACCATTATACGCGTCGCAGGTTCGTTGAGTGCGCCAAAAAGATGATTAAGCTTGATCTTCATATTCAACGCAAAATGTTGCTCTCCGATGAGGCCCATTTTTGGTTAAATGGATATGTAAACAAGCAAAATTGCGGAATTTGGAGTGGAGAAAACCCATAACCTTTTGTCGAGACGCCCTTACAATCATTTAAACTCACTGTTTGATGTGCTTTATGGGCTGGTGGAATCATCATTTCTGACTTCTTCGTTTCTCAGTTGAATATCATAGACGTGACAGAGCTCTGGTGTCAACAAGATGGCGCAGCATGCCACACGGCGCGCGACACCAATTTATTGCGGGAAACATTTGCTGAGTGCATAATTTCGCGTACCCCTGTGATCTCACACCTTTAGATTAATTTTCTTTGGGGATATGTGAAGTCACTTGTCTGTGCCGATAAATCATAGAGATTGGACGATTTGGAAGTCAACATTCGCCGTGTTATTGCTGATATACGGCCCCAGTTGCTCGACAAAGTTGTCGAAAATTTTACTTCACAATTCCGCTTCATTCGAGCTAACGGTGGAACGCATATGCCCGAAATCATATTTAAACACTAATGGCATAAAATTATCTATTTAATAAAGCTAATCTCATAGACATTTACATAAGCTTCAAATCAGCTCTAAAAAAACCCTACGTTTCAAAATGTGTTCCAAAATGAACTTGTCAGAATCGAGTCCTACAAGACCTCCTGTGGAGGACATTTGAATTATTTTATTTTCCATAGAAAAATGGCAAAATGCATATAAATATATTGAAATAAAAACTTGGTTAAAATCTTAATCGTAAGTGTGTCTTGTCTAAATCAACTTTCCAAACCACGATTTGGTTCATCCCTTATTTTATATTACCATACGGAATCTGGACTTTACCATGGTTGATATCGCCATAGATGAAACCATGGGCCTTTTCCTATCCCCTCTAGATCAGAACAAATATATAGGCTTTCAGGTATATTTTCTAAACAATGAATGTCTCAATTCCCCCTATGTTTTTGAAACCAGCATCCAGCAATGTTCAAGTAGTTTTCTGGCATAGTTGCAAGTATGGTAACCCAACTCGCAAAATGATTAAATTCTCGTCAGTTTTTGAACACGCCTTGTATTCCTATTGCGAATTTATGGATTGTCTAACAATTTTTTTTCCTAAACTACCTGCAGGCCCAAGCTCAAATTGTGTCTATTCTAGTTTGGTTTAATTACAACATTTTTGAATTGTTAGTTATGCCAACCCTTCTCTGAAAAGTATGGCAGTATGGGCAGCCACTCGAAAATTCTTACCCAGTTTTCTGAATATAATTCCAAAACACCCATTTACTATTTCCTCGTCTTCTAAACAAAGCCGCATACAGGTACCTCATCCAAGCAAATACCTCGACCATTCCTTTCCAAAAAAAAAAAAATAAAAGTCTGTAGCTGTTGCATATGTCCACGTTTGGTTTCCCCTTCCGTTGCCAACATACCAGATGTTGACACAATACCACTCGTATAAAACTGAACAACAAGCCTTGACCAATTTTTCACCATAAACACCGAAAAACACTTCACATCCGAACAGGTCCTTACTCCCATTTACTTGGTTAAGCCCCCGTCCGCCCGCGTGGTTCATTCGTCCAAGTGCTACGCACACATAGCGTGTGTTTTGAATTATCTCAAGCCCTACCCAAACCGTAATTTTCTAGCCGCTTTGGCGCTTAAATGCAACGTTGCATGCATAATGAAGATATTTTTGTTTAAATTCTTCTATTGTTAGCGGTAACAATACAATCAGGCAGGCAGGCAGGCAGGCAGGCAGGCATGGAATAAGCGAAAGAATGCAATGGAAGGAACAAAAAAGGAAGAAAGAAAGGGGAAAAAAGGGATAACGATGCAGAAAAAGCTCTGGCGATAATAAATCCTTGAATTAAGCATTTTGCCTAAGTAGGGAAATGGAAATTAAATGGATAACGTCGTGCCAGGATAGTAGTAGGGAATGCAACAATGCACCTGTGAGACGCAAGCGTCGAGGCAACTCTCCATGGAGAACAGGCATAAACCATTTTCTAAGGAAGGTACGAAAAAAAAAAAAAAAAAAAATGCGAATGAAAAGAATAAATGACTGCAGAAATGAAAGGATAAATATTGCAACCAATTTAGAAATGAAAATGGCCTACATTAGTCCACATTGGCAGGGATAATGCACTGCTACCGTCATTCATAGTTGCCGGAGTTCGAGCTGAGCACTTCAGGTCCTCAGTGTAGGTTGTGGAATGTGCGAGAAGGAGCGCGAATTTACATTTTCACCATTCTTCCTTCTTTTATCTATTGGAATTTTATCTGTTTTTAAGGATGCGTCAAACGCAAAGGGTCCTTCGTCGTCGTCATTTCGTGAGACATCGGAATGTTCTTAGACGGTTTCTTCATAGAATTAAAAGAAAAATTGCAGATAATGAACGAATGCAGCTTTTTTTTCCTATCTTTTATCTATTTTTATCCGCTGCTCCTTCTTTTAGTGCATCAGGCCGTGAGGAGAATAGATTGCACGATGGATGAAGTGAATGGTATTTGAGGGAGTTGAAAAATTTTTTTTTGTGAAAAAGACTAAGTACTTTTGCAGGCGGGCGATAAAATTTTCTCGAATTAATCGTCTGCCTTGGGGGTAGCGGAAACAAACATATACGGCGGGTTTATCTATAGCCAAAGAATACCACCAAGACCTTCAAAAGGACGGCAGTGTGAAATGTCAGATGTGGACGTCGAACACTTTTAAAATTTTTCTACCTCCAACTGTCAAATTTGAACATGTTCTGCAAGTTTTATTTTTATGTGTGTGACAGTGTTTTCGGAAAGGTTCCACTTACATTCCACAACCTACATTTGACGTCGTTTGGTAATAATATGTGACTTTTTAAGTGTTTGGTTTGTAATTGTTAGAAAAACAACACGCAAAAGTTGCAAATGTATATTAAATTTTATTTGAGTTATTAAATCAATGCCTGCCATTTAATTTTGTTTTTGTAAATGTTGACCACGATTATATTTTAAATGGTCCATATAGAGGTTTTGAATTTTAAGTCACTTTTTCGAGAATGTGGGCTGGTATCTCGCTAATAACACGTGAAATGTCGTTTTCCAAGGCTGCTATTGACGCAGGCTCCTTGGTATAGACGGGTGATTTTACTTATTTTATAAAAAACAAAGGCGCGATCTACCCATCTTATTCTCCGGTCCAAAACGAGAGATAAATGCGCACCGAACTTGTTTCCCAATTGATCTATCGATTCGCGTGCTGTGTAGCATGTCGCACTGTCTTACTGGAACCAAATGTTGACCAGGTTCTGCTTATACAGTTTGGGGCGAGAAATGTTCGAAATCATTGAACGACAGCAAGCACCATTGACATTAATGTTATTCTCGCGGTCATATTTGAAAAAATTCGGTCCAATGATACGGACCAATAAAGCCGCCATTGTACCAAATACGGCAGTTTGGTGTATTAACATCACAGAAATGAGCTTCGTCGCTGAAGATAATTTTTCGATAAAAAAGCGGATCTTCTCCAACTTTTTTAAGGCCCACTCACCGAAAATTCGACTACGGCCCCAGGTTATATCCGAGCTATATTTTGTGAGGTTCTAAACCAAAATTCTTCCGAAAAAAAAGTGTATCGCTATGGCCTTAATTGCTTGCTCGTCGTTTATGACGACCTTAAAATGGTGGTAGTGTGCAAAAAACATTTTTCATAGCTCGAAATGTAATAAAAATTTTAATAATTTGTAAGCCTTATTCGGATGCAAGTCTTTCTGAGATGAAATGGCAGTAGTAGACAGGCATGCTTGACATTGACACATGCCACGAGTTGCGCACAAATCGCCAAAAATAGAACACTGAAAAACCAAACTGCTTAAAGATCACCCTTTAGAAATTGAATCGTCTGATCGAACTTTCGCCATAAAAGTTCCAGAAATTATCGACTGCCGTCATTCGATTGATCAAGAGGAAGAGATTTCTTCTTTTTTTAAATACTTCTGAAGCCATTGACTCTCTGCGCCGACTATGGCTCATACATTAAGAGCCATTTCGGGTATAAAGTCATCGTTTTAAATCATGAAAATACATGCAAAATTGTTGCAAATGTGGCAGATCAGAAATGAAATATTCTTTTGGTGAAAGTGTTTGACGAATAAGAACTCTAATTTCTTTTTGTGCATACAATTTGGTGGGGTATCAATGCTTTACCTTTAATACACCACCAAAGTAAAATCTCTCGATCTCTTCGGTCAATTGAAGACTCTATTTTGATAAGTCCAACATCCCCGCAAGATGTCATCTAATAGAGCCTATGACATGTGACTCGGTCCTGCTGAAGATGAAGCTTGTCCATATCCATAGTACCAATTTTAGGCTTAAAAAGCCATGTGATATCGTTCTGTAAGGTAATCCATTTACTATAATGGTTGCACTAGCATCATTTTAGACAAAAAAATTATCTGATATTTACTCTTTTTTCTTCCAAGAACACATGACCAATTCTCTCCCTCACTTCGATATTTGGATTTGCCTAAATTTGGCGTCAAAACAAAAATTTTTTAAAGTTAGCTTAAAGCCAGCACATCAGCATGACGCGTCCCTGATGACACGTTTGCTTTGTTAATCTTTTGCTGATTCATGGACATCTGGGAGTTTGAGAGTGGCACGTTTGGCAAAGACCTCGCATTCGCTTGCTGAAGGAACCAATTAAGCTTTTCCTGTTCGTACTGCTAATCGCAACTTTTACTCCTCGGAAGTAGATTGCTCGCCTCTTTAAAAAAAAAAGTACGAGGCAGCTTACGTCAGAAGAATTGTGGCACTGAAGATTTCAGTTTCGATTCATCTGATGGTTCTAATTCGGAAACAGCTCGGCTGAACCACTTTCTAGACTATATCAGCTTTCGGTCCAACTTTGTGAATGAAGATGGAGTACCAATCCGGTTGCTAAAGCTGATATTACCTCTAAAGATTGGCTATGTAATCTAAACTGTTAACTATTGTTTCATGACATCAACTTTCCCTAAATCTTGAAGTCACTAGCTAAATACCCATTGCAGAAACAACAAACCAAAATTCGTTAGTGATTTTCGACTTATCACTATATTTCCCTTGGCCAAAGATCCATAAAAAAGGTGTAGCTTGGCTGATACTAAACGACCTGCCTGTTAACCACCTGTTGAACCTGACTTTGGAGCTAGCTACAGCTGATCCACAACTATGGTTAACATTCGGAAGGAAATAAAATAGTACTCTGATGAATAACTGATGATAACTTTTTATGTTACTACTCTTCGACTTATTACTTGGGATTTCGAAATCCACTGCTAGAAGCTTGAAAATTTCTTTGGTTTTGACAGCAGGGCCGTTAAATTTCTTAAAAGTTTACTCTCAGAAAAATTACAAAAATTAATTGTTAAATAAATCAGTCGATATCCAAGCCCTTGAAACAAGGAGTACCCCAAGGATCATTTCTAGGGCCAATATTGTTCTTTCTAATTATAAGTGATATTTCATTTCTGTGCAGGCATGCGTCAATACACTTTTATGCAGATGATGTGTAGCTATATTTGTCTCAATTCAAGCTTTTCAATAACCGTCCACCAGGGAGGCATGATTGGTCGCTCAAAAATGGATTGTGATTTAACCCATCAAGATCCTCCAGCTTTTCTAAGGCACATGACTTTCCGATAATAATTTTAAGGTTGTTGAGTCGGTTACTATGTAGATTGTGAACCGTTCTTGATACAATCATAGTGTTACTTACATGGGTCTGGGCCTGAGTTAATACTGCCTTCCATTCTTGGCGGACGCGGTCATGGGCACGCTGCTTTTGAGTCATCTTGCGTCCGCGATCACTTGTTCCTTATACCGGAGGTTTGGTCTCCACCTTGTTTCCGAACCAGGAGGCTCGGATTCGAAGACCCTCTTAGCTGGAGCGTTGGTGTCCATGCGGTCGATGTGGCCGAGCCATTGTAGTAAACAAATTTAAGCTTTCCGGACTAACATCCACATCTTTGTGCCGCGGTTATGTCTTCTGCTCCATTCGCCTTCCTTGCAGTTAGGACCGAAAATCCGTCGCAGTCCTTCCCTCGAAGGAGTCAAGGATCAACTCCAGCTTTCGGCTCCTTATAGTAGGATGGCAGGATAAGAGTCTTGTAGAACATAACCTTGGTTCTTCGGGAGAGGAGTTTGGAACTCGTTGCTGTTTCGACAAGTCGAAGTAGCAGCGGTTGCCGAGGATGATTCTGTTCCAGATCGACACAATGATGTTGTGGAGCTTATTCGTATGTTTGCCCCGAGATACGAGTATGTGTACTCCTACACTATCTTTAAATTATGGCTGTCGATTGTTGTATTTTGTCTAAGGTGATGGGTGACGGAATGCTTTTTGTTGACAGCATATATTTCGTCTTCTCCTCATTAATTTGAAGGCCAGCTTGTTTCGCCTGATCTTCAATCGCCGTGAACGCTTCCACAATGGTGCGCTAGGAACTTGCAACAATATAAATATCATCCGCGTAGCCTAGCAACTAGGCCGATTTTTGACAGACAATGCCTTCCGTGTTGACGTTGGTCCCCTTCACTATTTGTTCCAACATGAAATTGAGGAAGTCGCATGACAGTTAATCTCCTTGTCGAAATCCGGTGCACATTTCAAAAGACTCAGAGGTTCTGGAGCCGAACTGCACGGTGCATCAAGTGTTTATTAGCGTGGTTCGTCACATCCTGATCAGTTTTCCCGGGATCCCGATGGCTGACATCGCGTTAAATAAGACTTCGCGATGAATACTGTCATATGTGGCTCTAAAATCGATAAAGAGGTTGTGGGTATCGGTATTTGCCGGTCCGGAAGCCGCACCGGTATGTGCCGATTAGTGCGGTGCAAAACGGTTTTAGACGTTCACACAATACACTGGATAGGATAGAATAGGGGCAAAGATATACCTTTGCAAGAGGTAGGATCGCCTTTTTTGTGGATGGAGCATATAGAACTGATATTCCAGTCGGCGGGCATGCATTCGTCCTCCCAAATTTTACAGATAATCTGGTGCATGTTCCCTACCAGACCATCGCCTCCAGCTTTGAAGAACTCTGATGGTAATCCATCAAATCCGTCTAGCTTCTTCAGTGCTGGGAGGGGGGACAACCTCATCGACTGGTGACGGGATCTCTTCGTCCACTACCACTCTCTCTTCTCCATGTTTGTTAAGCAACCGCTGAAAAAGCTGCTTGAAAACATCCACTTTTCCCTGCGGATCGGTAACAGAATTATTTTCGCAATTGCGAAGAGCTTGGTTTCCGTTTTTAAAGCCCACTGCATAGTCTCTAGTGGTATTTTAAAGATTGCATCTTAAATTACCAACGCGGAAATGGTTTATTGTAATCTTGACTATTTATCGTCTATATCCGAAGTTTAACAGATCATTGCTCTGATGCCGTAAGTGGCGACGTCGTCATTTATTCTGCTTGTTTGCTTCTATCCTTGTATTTGATCGCAAAGTATTCACGAACCACAAAATATTTACAGCCAAAATGATCGACCAATCGAACGAGCACCTTAGCGTTTTGTCGGTAAATTCATGCATAAGAAATTGGTGTTTCTGTAACCTCAACTTGGCAAATTTGCTTAAAGACTCAGGCATGCATTCGTATGAGAAGTAGTGGACACAAGAACTGGCGGTCCAAGATCAACAAGTTCGTCATGGAATCACTGATTAGACTCTGGAGTAGTTGGAAAAGGATTAAAATTTTGGCAAAAAATTTATTTCACTGATGAACATAATTTTTGGTTGAACCATCAAAATTGCCGAGTTCGGAGAAAGAGTGATCTCCAGCAATGACAGAAGTTTCTGATGCATCGGGAGAAACTTACTGTTTGGCATGGATTTTGGGCAGGTGGCGTCGTTGGGCCTTATATCTTCCGGAACGAGAAGGGCCACCACATGGTGACTGTCAATGGCGAACGGTATGGGTCATGTTAGCTGACTTTTTGTATCTGCAATTGGATAGCATTGGCTTAGCTGACATACGAGTGTAGTGTACCCACCAAAACAATAACATACACTTCCTACACGCTGCATAATACACATTACATAATAGTGTCATGCGACACCAAAAAGCTAAACACTGGACGGCACATGACAAAATGCTGACACCACAAGAATACAGGCAGAAAGAATTGGAATATAAACATTACAAAGTTCACTGCCCAAGTATTCCGATAGATGTGTGTCATGAACGGCATTTAACATCAGAGAGCATACATTTTAATGTGTCATCTGAGAAGTGATTCTTTGTGGGAACACAATGCAGTGTAGCAGAAATATGTTGGCACGCGACCTACTTGAGATCGATATGCATTGAAAATGCTAGTGGGGGAAATAGTATTTAAAGACCGATATCTCGAAAATAAATTCAGATTTAATTTGACCACCATCAACATTGTTTCTCACTTTTCTGGCAGACCTCTATGACATTCGTGCCCTGTCCGTCGATTAAGCTAATCCTTCTTTGGCAGAACCCTATGGCATTCGTGCCCTGCCGGATTGCTTAAACAGAGTAGATCCTAGAATACCCAACCTTTTTTCTTTAACCTTACATGGCGATCGTTGAATCTTACACGAGTATATTTCCAACGAGACGAGGCAACGCGTCATACATGTGGCTTAGTATTAGAATTGTTGCTAAGAAAATGTTCAGATCTCGTTTTTTCCAGAAGAAGCACAATAGACTTAATGCGCCCTTAGTCTTTGTTTCTTGTTTTGTTGGGATTCCCTAAGTTTGTGTATGACGATTAACCAATTGGCTAACTGAAAACTCTCTTCAATGAAACCATTTGTGAGGTCTGGCCCGACTTGTATAACAGGTCATATATAATTGGAGCCATCCGGCCGAGTCTGGAAAACGAAGCCTGGCCTTTTAAAACCACTACAGACAGCATGGTATTATGATTATATATTATATCTTACAGCCTCAAGGGTTGCCTGTCGTTAGCAAACACAGTTTAGAAGACTCTACCCCTTACCTAGGTTAAAACTATGTAAATGGCATGCAAAATATATAAAGAAACGTTCTTTGCTTGTTTTATTAGATAACAAACACTGCTAAATATATTAGAATATATTACCATCGATTCAAAGTCGAGTAAAATCGAATCATTGACTTTACCCTATTAGGATGTCGCAAGCACCAAGATTTTTTTCGGCACTACAATCTGCTTTATTCCTAAACCCGGAATGAAAGCTAGATGTTCCACCAACTTTAACCACATGTTATACGCTTCACATAACACCAATCAAAAGTTCACCATACCAAGGGCAATCATGAGACCCGCGGGCTTCGCCAAACCCATTCACTCTTTTTACTCGCTGATTTATGTGACCATCGGAAACTTTTTCGTTGGAAAACTCTTATAAAATAGCTTTAACAGGGTTTAGACTGCCCACCCGGCCAAAGCGCCATTCAGCTATCATCACCCCACATCCTGTCCATTTCTCTATTGCATTGTCTATGCCTTTTTTCGCTTTCTCTTTTGTGCTTTTTTTCACTCAATTTTTTCCGAGGATCTTCCCGACTCGGGCAAAAACCTTAAATGCCATTGGCCCTTGCATTCCGGGCCCGGGTATGCGAGTTGGGTTTAGTTGCGTTAGCGACGAAGTTTTCCAATATGTGTATACCAACTCAGGACTACCTACCACCGTAGTCTGACCGAACAATGTAGTTTGTCCCAACCTGAAACTGTCCTCCCGGTTTAACTAAAGCCCATTCTTCTCGGCATTTCCTCGAGAAGCAATAAATCTGATGCAAATGAATGTCCTCATAACTCGTTTATCAACCCGTTGCTGTTGTGTATCCATTAGCTATCGAGATATTACCCATTCACAAATACCACTATCCATGTACCATTTATAGTACGTATGACATGAACGGAAGGGGTTGACAACAAACAATGTGATTAAGGCGGAAAGCGCCATTAAGGTGCTTTCACAGGCCGTTGCCGTGGAAAAACAATTACTATGCGAAACAGTTATATTTTCGTCCTGTAATTGTTATTGCTCTCGTGAAATACACGAAAAAAAAAATCCAATCACTCCGTAGCACCGGCGCCTTTCCACCCATTTCACGTTGTGCCGGGAAAATGAAGAGACCGAAGTGTAACTCCATCGACGAATTATCCTCAATGGCAAATGTCGTTCTTCTGTCTATCTGTGTCTCAGTCCTTCTGTCCTTGTCCAGGACGTTGTTTTCTGTTTCGTGTTTTGTCTGTGGTCGGGGACAACTGTTCCGCCACTGGCAGTAGGTAGTGTTGCGAAAGTGTGTTCAATTTGGTGGAACAATTTCAGTTAAAGATTTATTAATCAGGAACGTTTAGGGATAACGCTGATTCTGGTTAAGTGGTTTTCACGTAATTCTAATGAGTTGAACTTTATCCTAACGGTTATTATGTGATTTGTTAGCTTGCCCGTCGGAAGCACAGAAATAGTTGGAGTTCTTGAGGTGATTTGATTGCTTACCCATGGGTTGAGGTTAAATGGTTCGCAAAATTGTTACGTCATCTTTAATGAGGAGGGTATCATGGACATTTGTAAGACTGCCTTTGACTCTTTTATTTGACACCTTAATTTCATGTGGGACGTGCCTATTTTCGGAGATAATGCTTGTGGATTGTACCTATACTACATACGTTCCACAAGGCTTATCTGCTCATCTATAAATTAAATTCCAACGAATTTTTGATAATACCAATTGTGTAACTGCTTTCCATTATTTAACGCATCTTCCACTTATTGCATGCAGTCCAAGTGCGCGCTACGAACGTCCAAGTGAAGTCCCTGCTTGAAACTGACAAATCTATATCCTAACATCCCCAGCGGTTGATGACTACATCAGGATTAAGGAGTGTCTCCACGCGGACGATTGCACTTGAGGCAATTACGAAACACTGGCACTCGGCCAGGAAACCACACTTCGGTTCATCCTCCTAGATCAAACCTGACAATCCTGTGTAGCTCCACCAGACAAAAGCAAAAGAAAAAAAAAATGATTGATTTGGAAGCTGGGAGCGGTCGTCGAACAGCCACTTCCTTGAGGTGCTGAAGCCTACCCCGTTGCTCCTTTGCATACAAATCATGCAAAAGGCCGGCGAAAGTGGTTGCATAATGCAAAGATACTCCTACCTGGTGGCGATGCGGCCACTTAACTCATTGCATGACCCATGGATTTGCGTGCTCTCTTTGGCGCTACTTTGTCTGGTTCTGTGTATCGTGGAGGGTACTCGTGATGACGCGCTTGTCTGTTAGTCGAATGAATCAGACGTCGTACTTCAAAGCTTCCCGGTGATGCTTGGTGAGGTTAGGTATATGCCTGCGAGATGTCTGCAATGTTTACTCGCTGCTCGTGGTACCAGACATGTATGTCATTCATGACACAGGGCAGCGGAAAAGACGTTACCGTCGAAATTAAAATGCGGGACCAGTTCTCCTTGACACAAATGTACAAACACGCATGATGATGATGACGAGCATGGGCACTTGTCGTTCCTGTTCACCTCAAAGAGGAAGTGAATGACGGGGGTACAGTGTCACGTCGCACGTTTGTGCGTTTGCACTGTCTCGATAGGCTGAGTCTGAAGCGTCCGGAAAGAAGTATTTTATGCTTTGAGCCTTTTTAATTGCAAACGTCAGCGACAGATGATTTAGTGCAATTCCAGGGAGCACACATAAACACCATTGACTGATGGGAATGTGCAAGGAAGACAGACACGAAATGGGACGTTATAGCGCAGATTGGGAAATAGGACGGGAAGAGTTTAATATATGATATGGACATGGAATGTGGATGCGGTTGTGATGTGTAATGGTTCTGGCTGGAAAATGCCAAGGGTTGGAAGTGGGTTCTGTGTCGTAGAGCTTGGATGGTGCTTAATCTAGTTTGAAGAGATCTCCGCGTGCGGGACATGGAGTGATTCTGAAGTGTATGCTCTTGATGAGGATGTGCGAATGCGGTGATGGATGTCAACGCAGACGTGGACGTAGAGTTTCGATTGAACTGGCAGTTGGATATGAGTTGAATGGTATTTGTGAATGGTTGATCGTGTTAGGTATGGAGGGACAGATAGAGGTTTTCTTGCAGATTGAACACGTTCCAATGAATTGCTTATGAATGAATTGAATTTGAAAGGTTGTCTTCCTAGGGGAGGATGGGAGTATGATTGGATTCGGGATATGGAGTCGGCTTCTTAAGCCTTAATATTTCCTGTTTCCTCAACAGTTTTGACTCAGGAAAAACATATCCTTCTACCGTTTTAGGAAATCATTCTTACAAAGCCCTTAAGAGTCCATTAAATGGTTTTTTCATAGCAATTTTACTTTGCAGCTTTCTCATAGAATCCCTCGTTGCCTTGAAAAAACCAGATTAAACCTCCCGCTTAACACTGAACACCGCGTTGACATCAAAGTCCTTTTTTCGCTCTCACTATCATCCACGACACACTGTCATCACTAGTCCTTTGTGAGCTCAATTCCATTTCTTTGGCATAGAAACTGATACTTGTCAGTGTAAATGCCCATGAAAGCGGAAGGACTGTTGACCGGATATTGACACGTGTTGCCTCCAACACATATCATATCGCTCTCCTCCACGCTTAGAGTGCAACAGAATCATTCAAGTCGTGCGCTTGTGAACGTAATATCGCAAAGCTCTTTGGTATGTTTGCGTTTTTTTTTTCTTTGCATCGCATGTGGATTGTACAGGTCGGGCAGGGGGCAGGAGGGATAACTCGTAAAGAACGTTCTATTCTATTGCCGTAATAGAACGGCAGTCAACCCATTTGCACAGTACCCTCACGATACACATGGAACCGGAGAAAACAGGACGCGGCGCCATACGAAGGCATAGAGAGTAAAAAGAATTCTTTTCTTTTCTAATGAGATGGTTCCTCTTGCTTTTGTATGCACTTGATTTAAATGTTCTCGTGCATGACGTGCCTTCCCGAGAAAAGGAAGTGCATCTGTCATCTATGAACGTAAAGTGCAAGCGGCAGCAATCGAGAACAGAGAAGGGGAGGAAAAATAGCAAAAGCGAAATTGCACTTGTACTCGTACACTCAAAGTAAATTTACCTTGTAAAGTGGAGTCATAGTAGATGGATGGGAAGTAAGTACAATAGGGAAAAGAAAAACGAAAGGCTTTCGTTGATAGATCAACTTAAGAATACATCGGAAGTGGAATAGCACCGTGTGGAACGTAAATCCTTTAATACAAAATTTGGAAACTAACTCAATTTCCAATGGCATACGATTCTATAATTGATATTGAGAGGGGTTCCTGCTTTATATCTCCTTAATAAAAAGCATTTTTCAAATACTAATCTCGAAATACGATTCTAGTACGTTGCTAGTTTCTATGACTTTTTAGAACAATTCCTATATCGAAAAACTGTGCAACAACATCAGTTGTGAATGAGAGATGAAAAAAAGTTATTGTGAACCACAACCAACACGAAAAATTCAGTCGAGTCTCTCAAATCCTATCTAGGACAATCACCCTGGATAGTAGTGAACGAACATCTTCGACACAAACCATCTGCACCTCGTCCAGGTTGTGTGACAAATATCATAAGAGCATAGCTCTTGAACTTGCACGAACTTTATAAAAAAAATAACTAAATAAATAAAAAGAAAAATTATCAAAACCAACTAACAAACCTTGTAAGCTTCCACCGAATAATTATGACCCCAAAATCCGGATATCGGACCTGCGGACTGTGGATTGCCGATAACACTGGATATTTCCATAAAATCATTTCGACATCCACCTCGATGTAAACCATTGCAAGCCACTACTTAACATACACGTGACCGAGAAAGCCCGCCACCGGTCGACCATATCAGTTTCCAGGATCCTAAGCCGCTTCTAATGTCACAAAAACCACACACCACACACTCAAGCCTCTGCCAATTATCGTAAATGAAGTTCGGAAACCCTCTCGCATTCCATCCGCTATGGATTATGCGATTTCGCGTACAAGTGTCATCTAAACAAAATATCATCAAACATGCACAAATCGAATTAGACCGTTCCACAAAAGCACACCCATCCATCCACATACATACATCGGTTGTGAAACAAACCAGATTCGAAGCTCCTGATCGAATTACAAATGCCCAAGCCTAATGGATGTAAATGGAGAGCCTAATAGGCCGTCGACGGTGAAAATGTGCCCGACACCAAACCTTTAGCTGGTTATTCTCAAACAATACATCCTTCCGTGCATGGCTGCGGGTAGCTGCCACACTGTTTCTACTAATGGGATAAAACGTGCAATCACGTCATTTTAGCTGCCACCCCAGCCCGAGGGTGTTCCAATGAGGTGTAAAAGTTCTATGATTCGATATCACCATCCCACAGCCATATAAAGTCGACACCATTGCGTGCCGGTTGTCCAATTCAATAATTTCCCATTTCGTATATCTGCCGCACCATTCCTCCGCATCGATGTACGAATATACGCAGCGGACCGTATCCGATACGTAACTGGCGATGCAAGTGCTTAACACGATTGCATCGGTTCAGTTGCATAAATTTTATAAAAGGAATTAATCTGCCTTTAAAACGGAACTGCTGGCTCTGGCTAGTATTGGGTAGTAATGAATGTAGCAAAAGTTCCTTCCCGTCCCTATACATCGAATAGGAACACTGTGAAACGTGACCACGGCATGGAAGGCTGGGTCTGATGGCTAACGACGGCGTCGCTCGCTTCAATGAATAGCGCGAGTAAATCACAGTGGTTCATTGAATCTTAACCAACACACTGTTCGACATAGGCACTTTCCCCTAGCCCACAAGCCTCGTCCATCTGGCTACCTCACAGTCGATTCGGTGTTTTCAATATTTCCCTTGGAAAATAAATTATGGTAAACGCGGCACCAAAGTAGTCATTGGAATCCTGATCAGAGTGATGAACCGTCGTCGTATCTGCTGTATTCGGCGGATGGATCACCATATGCCAAATGGAATTTGAATTTGAATTCAAATTTTCCAATCACTTGCTTGTTCATTTCTATTTTGACTGAAATTTTTGATTGAATTTCGCCACCAAATTGAGTTCGAATAAGTTTTTGGATATAAATGAGCCTAACTGAAGGATTTTGGGTGTTTCCTGGGGGCGTTGACACTATGCTAGATGTGATTTCGAGGAATCGATTCACTAGAGATGGGATTGCGTATGTGAAGGTATTTTAAATTAGAATTTATTCATATCTATCAGTATTTATGGTAAACTAGTTTGGAAAATATATTTTGTAGACGAGGTGGAACCTGATAAACCAAGGTCAAATATCCTAATTTTCACCAGCTTTAAGTCTGTTTCTTTTTCCCATACAGTGTTGCACAAAATAATGGTGACGACAATAATTTTTTTTACGAAAAAGAAACCTTCCATTAAGGAATCAAAATATCCTGGAATATTTTTGGAAATATCTTATAGAGCAATAGCAGACATTTTTGGCCATTCGAAAAGTTTGATATAAGGTTATCCAATTCGTGGTCCGGTTTTGATAGTCCTGTTTCAATCACAAACATCAAGCCGAACTATCATTCGAAACTATATATGTTACATATGTTTACATTAAAGTTTACCATTTTTAAATATTCATCGCTTAAGGATTGCTTAAGGATTCAGGAAGGTGCTGAAATTGTGAAAACTCGCTACAAATATAGTGACCCTGTAGTTGATACGTTTCACGCATTACACATGTAACATTGTAACCGTCATTGTTATTTCTTATCGTTATAGCCAAATGTTTTGGTCTCAAATCGACGATAGCGATGTGGACGACATGTGATTTTAATAAGCTAGTGCTTGTATCTCACGCAACATTACCAATTTTGACTTTGTTACAAGAAAAATTTCTTGGACGAGCTATTTTCCGTTTTGGTCGTATGAATTGGCCAAGACGATCGTGTGATTTGTGGCTATTGAATTTCTTTTTGTGGAGCTATGCCAAAGATCATGTTTATGCACTCAATCCGCAAACTCTGGGCGCTTTCGAACGAAATGTAACGAAAGTTCGTCGAAAATAACCTTGTCAGAATTGAGTCCTAGAGTGATGTTATATTACATTTATAATGGCAATATTCAGGCAATATACCCAAACAAAAATTTTACTAAAATTTAAATCATAAATGTGTCTCGTTTTAATTAACTTTCGGAATTCCGAATTGGATTACCTTGTATAAAATAGGTATAAAATCAGAACATCAAACGAAACTACATTATTAGCTCAACAAAAATAAAAAAAAATTATTTCTATAGGGCAACAGTTTATTTATTGGAAAAAGACTGATGGAGCAAAATTCCCAGCTAGTACGAGTACATCACGTAATACTTTCTTGAAGAGATTGACATCATACGCTAAGGCAATAATCGGGAGACTATCAGTGTGAATTCCACGAAACGGTCCACTAACGGTCCATTTTAAAAAGCCGTATGACTCTATAAACGTAAGATGTAAGGTGTGGAATGCCAAAAAAGTTGATGAAACTTATACAAACATGTCTGAATTGGCATGGAAAACAATATTCGAGGTACGTGAAGGAGGCGCCTTGTCACCACTTCTGTTTAATTTGGACTACGTATTGAGATTCTTTTGGGAAAATGAGAGGGAAATAACATTTTGATGTACACCATGTCACAAAAGTCTACATACGACTGCAAATAATGAAATATTTTTATTCAAACTCAAGAGAAAAACAAAAATTGTTTAAAAAATAATTCACTTATGCTATAAAAACAAAAAAAAAACAAAACATATACATAAAGTTATGCAAAACGGGAACCCTGCAATAGAAAATGCATAATTATTTGTTTTTTGCATCCACAAAAGTCTACATACGATGTGTATAATAACTAAAATAGTAACCATCAGTAACGTGTTGGGCCACTATTTGCCTTGATAACCTCTCCTAATCTTGAGGGCATAGAAAGGGCCAGTTTTCGGGTTACTTCGGGTGAAATTTTGCTCCATTCTTCAGCCAAAACACTTTTAAGCATTGTAACTGATGTAACCGTCCTTTCTTTCAGTTTTTGCTTAAGATGAGCCCATAAATGCTCGATTGCATTAAGGTCGGGGGATTGTGGAGGATGTTCAAGCTTGGACCGAACGTTATAAAGCAACCACTCTTTGACGAGAAGCGAAGTGTGCTTTGGATCGTTGTCTTACATGAACACGAAATCTGACTCAAGGTTTAATTTTTGAGCGTTCCTGAGAAGATTTGTTTTTAAAATGTTTAAATATTTATGCCGATCCATTATTCCGTCAATGAAGTGCAGCTCCCCAACTCCATTCGCCGCCATGCATCCCCACACCATAACAGATCCCCCACCGTGCTTAATAGTGGGACAGATGTTTTTTACGTGGATTGCTGTATTTGGCTTTCGCCATACTTTTGTCCGTCCATCTCTCCCAAAAACATTAAATTTGCACTCATCCGTAAATATTACCCGTTCCCAGAATGTAGGGTCGTTAATGTGCACTTTCTCATACTTCTTGGCATAGTCCAACCTTTTCCTCTTGTTGGTTAAGCTTATCAGCGGCTTTTTCCTAGCTATATGTGAGCTTACACCAGACCGTTTTAGTGCACGACGAATAGTTTCGGGATGTACAGTAATATTTTCAAAAGTTTGCAGTTCAGCGGCAAGTAAAATAGCACTCTGTTTTGGATTTTCCGCAACTTTCCGTACAATCTTCCTTTGGATCCTATTGTCAAGCTTCTTCGCTTACTACCGTAATTTCCCGTGTCATTATAGTTTTTTTATAATAGTCTGCACTGTAGCCTTGTGCACTTTTAGAGTTTTGCCAATTTTGGCCATCGACTCACCCTCATTGCTTTGTTTGATGACGATTTTTAGCACTTCGGCTGTAATTTCCTTTCTACCAGTCATTTTACCATAAAAAGGACTTCCAAGAACTAAAATAAATAAAATTTGCTTCTCTCTAACCTTCCTTGTGCACGACTCAACTACAAATAGTTCCATAGTTGCTTCCATTCGACTCCGATAACGGTATTTTCGATCGGTTTGACGATCGTATGTAGACTTTTGCGAAATTAGTTTTTTGCTTGTTTACGTTTTTTTCTGCCTTACCAAGGATGTGTACGTGAATGCTAATATTTGTTGTTGTTAATGAATATAAGAATTCACAATTAGGTATCATACATATGCAAAACTTTAAATTTATATTAGATTTTTCTTATTTTAATGGAAGGATCAAGTAACTTCGCTTCGTATGTAGACTTTTGTGACATGGTGTAGATGTAATGTTTGGAGCTACTGGGAGATAGTGAAGAAACGAAAACGAAAAGACTGTATGAGTACTAATGGCAAGAAAGGAATTAGGCTCAAAAGTAAACAGCGAGAATATCAAATATATGATCACTGACCGACTTGAATCGACCCGAGCTCGTGTCTGAATGTGCTGGGAATCCTATTGACTGCCAAAAGCAACGTAAGGATTAAAATAAATAAAAAGCCGAATATGGGCAACGCATTCTTCTTCGCAATGAAGAAACTATTCAAAATAACTCTTATGTGCTGCAATGTCAAAATTCATATTTATAAATTTAGAATAATGGTAGTGATGCTCTGAGGATGTGAAACGCGGTCACTGACTTAGAAAAAGAAAAAACAGATTTCGGGCCTTGAAAACAAAATCTTAAACAGGCGAATTGAGAAAACTACATAATCAAAAACTCGAGGAACTCTATCCACCTCCAAGCATTATCCGTATCGTGAAGAGCAAGATTGGCAGGACACGTAGAACGAATGGACAGTGGACAATAGGAAAAATACCGCCTAGAAGGCCGCACCGTAGATCGAGAAAAGTTAGAATAGATCAGCGAAACAAGAAAGGAACGCATTCATGACAGGGAAGTTTGTTGAAGGGTTATGAGTGAAGCTCTGAAATTCCGTGTTCCAAATGGCCCTATAGCATGAAAATGCTCTTTACTGACGTCGAAACGCAGCCTAGATCAGCTTGTTAAGGAGAAAGTCAAGATTAAAGAACAAATGGTGTGTTCTATTATGGTCAGATGAATATTATGGTCATATTAAATATTTCAACACCTTAGTAAGAAGACGTAAGACAGGTGATGGTCGTGGTGCAATGGTAATCATCATGGACTGTTGAGTAGTTCAAGTCTGTCCATTGCCAAGGACAATTCCTATACGGAAAAATTGTGCAACAACATCAGTTGTGGATGAGAGATGATGCTACGGTTAGCAAGGGAAAGGAACCGTAATCTAAGGAAGTCGAGGCACTGGTCTCATCTCGTTGTTTCTTACTAATTTCGTTTCTTTTTAGCTACAACTCGTATGGCTTGTTTCTGTTTTATGACTAGGTGCTAAGAAAATTCAAATCACGATTAATCACGAAACTCTTGAACCACAGTTGAGTAGTTGCTTCAAACTATTTAAAGAATTCAGAAAACTACGGAGAAAGGTAGGTACCTGGTCCAAAACATAGCTCGATGCCAGCAGATCGGTGGTCCTTACGTTTCAAATTTTGCAACAACCACAAGGAATATCGCGACAGCAGTAGTTATTTCGAATTTGAAAACAAAATTAAGGGCTTTTCAGCGTGTAATAGCTGAAGTCCACAGTTTCAAAGAAAGCGTTTGAAAACAAAACCGGATCTACTACAACATGATCCAGACTTTCGGCCTTTCCCAAATATCATTTAAAATGGACGAGCACGAGGCAGAGGTGGAACCACGATTTGGGCAGGAATATCATACCATAATAAAAGTAAAAGTGTCGACTATCTTATGATTTTAGATGAAGATGTCGCGCACCAAATGACTATGCAGCAAGTCACACAGCCCGCAAAATAAAAGGTGTACTTCGAGCGCAATGATCTTACTGTTCTTGACTATCCAGCATTATGACCAGACCTCTACCTAATTGAGAATATAGTTACCATAAGCAGTAATTTTTTTCAGAGCCAACTATCAAGGTGGACGACAAATCTATAAAGTGGTAGACCTTTATTGTTATTACTTTTATTACCGGCCATTTGGAGCTCAAAGCCTCATTGACAACCATCGACAAGATTTGCTGCTCATATAGGAGGACAACATTTTTGAGAAACGTCGAAATTTGTGGAATGTGTCAACCAGTCATCGCCGTGTGTATTAGAATGAGATCAATCTTCTTAATAAAGTTGAAGATTGTTCCCGCAGTAATAGAGGTATCTTTCTTAGGGTGCCAGGAGTCAACACATTCATATAGTATATGCTCCGCATCTGCATCATTTCTAATATATGGAATGCGCCTTGTCGTGCCTCAGGGAAATGGTTAATTTGGTGTGTCTTTCAGAGGAACTCTCTCTGTTTAGTAGGTTGGCGGCTTCATTGCCACTGATGTCTCTGTGCCTCGGTACTTACCGGAGTTTTTTTTAGCCCTCCAGAGCATTAGGACAGCACTTGGTTGATTTGAATTGCATGCTGTGTGATGCTTGGTTTCGTAATCATATTGATCTCTATACCATTTTTATTATACTCCATTTTTAAACTGTCGATTGCGTAAACTTTTCACGTTTTCAAGCCTCCTGTGTATCATCAAAAACATTTAACATCCTATAGATTTTTTTTTTTTTTTTTTTTTTTTTTTTTTTTTTTTTTTTTTTTGATCAGCGGGCTCTTGGGCTAAACGAATTAGGTTCCGAATCATCTTTTTTTTTATTCAAAAACTTACATGTGTATTAGGTTGTCTCACATGTGATGTTGGATCTTATAATAAAACTTTAAATGACTGGTTCCATGGTACTTATAATACACTCGTATTAGTTACCCAAAATGAACCCCATTATATGAAATACACTTTTCCCAACAATACATGCAGAGCTGTTTTATAGAAATCCAATTTATTGGGTGGAAGGGATTTCAAGAAAGCGTTTTGGCCGCTTTTTTATTGTAAACGTTTTTTCTTGCTAAAAAGTGACCCAATGGCTGAAGAGGTCTCATACTGCTTCGTGCATTTTTGTAGTTTTGTTTTCTACAGATGGTTACTATACTTTTCAGCATTGATAGTTTCACCAAACTTCAAGAAAGAATATTGGATCATGGCATCTGGTAGACCACCAAACAGTCATCATTTTCTTCTTTGATGAAGACACAGCTTCGGTGCCCCATCAGCATCTAGCCATATTGCAGATCGATTATGATTATCGTAGAAGATTCGTGCAGAAACGGAACTCTTCTGTGCCGGGAACGTAAAGAACGTAAAACGTCGGCCGACGCATCATGTTTTGGTTAGTCAGCTTATTAAGAATTTATCTGTCCAGTATTTGAATTTTTCAAGCTTCTTTCGTTTGCCATGCGAGGTCTAAACACACCTAATGGTTGCCGGCTGCATATGCGTTCCATGTTCATCTGCCTGGTTACCCGTCCTGTCTTGTCACTTCGCCGTCTAGAACTAAATTTATGCTGTTATAACACAAAGAAATCCACCACGAAAGTCAACAAGGCTGCGCTTCTTTTTTTTTTAATATAAAATTCGCTTCAAATGTTAAACTAACCCAAGAGCCGATACTGCATGGGCTTGAACTTAATAGAGTTTAGTATAGGTATTAATAGGCTTATTAGGTGCCTTGCTTAGCGTTTCGAGTGCTGAAAGCTCTTACTTTCTGAGGAACGGAGTCCTAACTTTATCAAGCGACTTCACAATCCATTAGCCCTTTTCAATACCTTCCGGGCTACTGCAGGAATACTTACTTACTTATCCGGCTAGCGACCCTTGGAGGGCATGACCGTTAACGAGACCCCGCTTCCACTCATATCTGTCCCGCGCATGCTGCTTCGGATGGTAGAGTCCAAGTTTCCTAATGTCCGCGTTTAGTTGATCTCTGAACGGAGGTTCCGTCTTCCTTGCCTTCTGGAACCGATTTTATCTTATGACTTAAATCTTATCTAGAAGATCGTCAATATAACGTTATTTTCAGATCTTTTACCTCTGATCCAATTAATGCTACCTCCGATGTCCCACAAGGTAGTCATTTCGGCCCATTGATATTTATTGCAACCATTAATGACGTTGGCAGCGCTATTCTGAACTTTCAGCTCTCCATATATGCCGGTGATATGAAAATATGTAAACACATACATATCTTTCCTTGTTGATTCTTGCTCTCTCTAATTTTACCTTAACAGGTTGACTACTTGGTGTCAAAAAAACCACGTCGAGCTCAATGCCAATAAACTCCAAGCCATCACTTAATCCCGCAAGCGCTCTTCCTCACCACCCACAACCTACATTATTCGTAATGAAACTGTTCCCCCTGCCAACTTCTTGGTTGATCTAGGTGTCATTTGTGCCCGTGAACCTTTCGCCTCCACATCGACAACATTATCAAACGTGCCAACTCTGCCCTCGGTTTCCTGAAACGTTGGTCCAAAGAATTCTCGAATCCTTACGTTACCAAATCATTATGCATTACTTTCATTAGGCCACTTCTAGAATATGCTAGTCAAGTCTGGTCCCCCTCTCACGAATCCCATACTACGCGTATGGAGGCCATTCAACGTAGGCTCATCAGTTTTTCCCTACGTGGATTTTCCTGGGCTTGACCCCCTCAATTTACCTAAATCGCCCAAAATGAATCAACCTCCAACCCCTTAAAGAACGACGCGATGTTGCAGATATTCTTTTTATTTACGACCTTCTCAGCGGTAACATTGACAGCCCCACATTATTGCATATAATTCCCCTTAACACCAACCCACGTAACCTTCCCTATAAATACTCAATGCACAAATTATGGCTTTCAACCTTCACATCAAAAAATCCAGTCTTAGAATTGCCCTATACCACTCCCTTCACCCTCTCCTTAATCCCTTCCACCCGGTCACCTAGTTAAAGTTTTTCTTTTTTTTTTTTACTGCTTGCATTAAGCTAATAATGCACTCCTGTGGGGGACGTCAAATTGAATCAGGTGGCTAGGATTCGAAGGCCCTCTTTGCTGGAGCGCCGTCGTCAATGTGCTTGATGCGGCCGAGCCAATGTAGTCGACGGAGAATTTTTCTTTCAAAGAGCCCAGAATCATCTCTGCTTTATTGATTATCGTCCCACATTCGGCTCCAGGACTGGCAAGATTAACGTTCTGCAGAGAGTAATTTTGGACTTCCTTGTAGGAGTTTTGACCGTAACTGTTCTGACAGGCCGAGGTAACACCGATTGCCTAGGATGATTCTTCGTCGGATGTAATTTGTGGAGTTAACATGCCCTGAGGTATACAAACTCCTTAACTACCTGCAAATTATATGTGTCATCGTTATATTCTGCCCAAGGCGGTGTGCGACGGAGCGGTTCTTTGTCGAGAGCACATATATTCTTTTTTCCTCATTTACTTTTAAACCAACGAGGACTGCTTTCTCTTCCATTGCCGAGAATGCCTCTACTACGGCGCATATAGAGCTTGCAATGATGCCAATGTCGTCCGCGTAACCCAGCAGTTGGACGCTCTTGAAGAATATAGTGCCTTCCGTGTTGACACCTGCCTATCTCACTATCCTTTCAATAATCTCGTGCGGAGGTATGACGTCCCAACTTCACAGTTCACGAGAAATGCTGTTTATGCGGCCTTAAAGTCGATAAAAAGATGGTGAGTATCGAATTGGAACTCGTTGGTCTTTTGCAGGATCTTTAGTCGACTTGCCGTGCCGAAAGCCGCACTGGTATGTTCGGTACAAAACGGTTTAAGACGTTCATATAGTACACTGGAGAGGGTCTTCTTTGTCGCAAGACAAAGGATCGCCTTTTTTTGAATACGGGGCAGATAGAGCTGGTTTTCATCCTCCCAAATTTGACAGATGATCTCGTGCATGATTCCTGCCAGAACATCACCGCCAGTTTTAAAGAACTCAGCTTGAAGACCATTTGGACCAGCAGCTTTGTTGGATTTCAGCTTATGTATAACTGAGCTGACTGCTTCTAAACTGGAAAAAAAATAGAAGCTGTGCTCAAGTTTTGGTAAAGCTTTGTATGGGGGAAGGTATTTTGTTGAGGGAAGGTTCATTACTGACCATAATTGCTGTATTCTGAGTGTGGACCAAGCCGGGTCGAAATAAGAAGGTCATGGCAAATATTTTACAGCCTTCCAATAGGCTTTTTAAAACTTAGGATACTTAAGAAGGCTGAAATCATATAGTCTGACTTGATTGGTTGACAATAGAGTTTAAAGAAAATTTTAACAAAATAAGAAAAAGGCCCCAAAGGTTACTAGTGACTATTTGACTATTATTAAAATAAGATTTAAACTTTCATGTTTCTTCATAAAAAGTTGTTTCTCAGAAATTAATCACAAAGGGTTTTTAAGTTTTCTTTTGGTTTTGATGTCTTGAACTATTAAAGCTCTTAAATACTGTTTTTGACCAGGTTTAAACGCTACATATAGGTTTGTGTACACTTTGCATCACTTTCCACCTCCCCTCTTGTCGTCCAGAGCCATTTTTTTGTCATAATTTTAATAGGTTGTTTGATCACTTGCTGAACACACATTTAAAATAGCTGTTTGGAGTAAAGGCTCATGTTCCACAAGAACGCAATATAATAAAAACCTTTATGACTGACTATGACTCGATACGTAGAATAATTGAAAAAGTTTTATTATTCGAAAAACACCGTTAAATTTGAAATTTTTGAATATGTAACTAACACAATAACCACTTTGTAGATTTTTTCCTCTCCATATATTCAGGTCATCTGGCTGTATTTAAGCTGTATTTAATAGTTCATTGCCTCTAAAAGACCACGACCGTTTTTTCCATGTCCTGACTTATAATAAATATAAATACTTATATTAAATCAAAATCTAAATCCAGAAATTTAATAGTTGATCACGGGTTGCCTCAAGCCGTTGTCTGCATTTATTTCATTTCCCGAAACGTTCATAAAACTAAATCCACTTCTCCGCGAACTAGATTCGTCAACTAAGCCGAACGTTAAACCGTCAACCCACCAAAGCATTCCGCCCCCCTAGTCATAAGGCATCAAGCACAGAAAAGGATAAAAACTTCACCCGACAAGCGCAGTTTTAGTGATTTAAGCACGTCGAAGAAGTCTTTACGCGTCTACGACTGAAATTAATTAAAAACCCAACCAGTGAAACACGAGTAGCTACTACACCATACCACCATCATCAGCAGCAGTTCGTCAGACTAACCTGCCCCAGGGGATACTCCAATACCGCCATCACTCAACAGCTCGAGTAGAGTCAAAGAACTCCACGGAAGCAGCGGCAAAATAGCTCAATCGGGTGCTCCATCATTCTAGTACATTCCATCCACCAGCGACCCACATCATCACCGCCAAACAATTCAAATCTCATATTCCCGACTGAAATTTTCACAAATCATCATCTCCTGAAGGATAATTAAGAAGAAAATACATCCCAGGCAGTTGGACTCGGTTTGCAGATAAACCACGGACCAACGGACGCCGCCGACGACGCCGTTACCATCAAACAGCACAAACCAAATGTAGGTCAGTCACAATATCCTCGGGCCAATGGGATAAATCCTTACACATCGCATCGGGAACATGACCAACGAGTATGCACGGTCGTGTTCGTGCTCATGAATTCATCTCATGCTTGTTTTACCCTCTATATGTGTTTGGTATCGGATCCCGGTCTTGTAGGCGAGCATGTAAAATGTACTCCCGACCACACGAGAGATAGACATGAGTTATGGTTTGCTGGACGACAAAGTCACGTTGTGTCATTGCCATTACTCGCTGACTTGTAGCTGGAAGTTGGGTCCCGGGATACCGTTGAAAGTTGGTCCGCGACGATATCTGGGTTTTTCGGAGGCGACAGATAGAGATGCAAATTCGAATTGAATTTATAAAATACAAGCACTTGTATAGTCATGGGACTAGAAGATGTGGATTTGCCAGTAGCGACGAGTTAGGATTGTAAAGGGTTTGATTGTTAAGCGCGAGTGGTAACAGACGGGGGTGTAAGTGCGGTGTTTACCCTGGCGCTTGGGAGCAATTTGTGGAGCGGTTATGAACAACTCTTGTGGATAAGGGCGTGTCACTAAATTGTATTTTGTACTTTTCCATCTCTGTTTTGAATGGTTTGACTTGGCGCCTAACTCAGATTTATTCCTGCATTATTGCAATGAAGATGACGTGTCCCTGTGCCGCCAAAAGTTTGTGGGATAGCAGTACACAACACAAAAGATATGCGTGCTCCATAAATCACCGAGCCAATAAACACTCAAGGCACCATTTACCAAGGCTAATGTCATTAACACGCCCTATCTTGCTACTAATACCATGCCAAAGTCGTTATGGAACACCTCAAACTCGAATTATCCTTCATCCATGGCTGTGTAGACATCTGTATCCCCATTTTCGGCGTGTTGTCCTTTAAGCCGAACGAAAACACGACTCCCAAATGGAAAACTTGTGTACATCATCAGCTATCCCGATGGCACCGATGACTCCGAAGTAATATAATCCCTAACTCAGGATGATTTTTCAGGCTATACTTGACTGCTCAAACTACTGACGGCTCGTCTTTCATCGTCATTAGCGCTCTGTCCCGATAGGCTGTATTTGATATTCCCCAGGATAGTATTAATCACCAGACTTCTGTTGTCTCTTGTCCTTTCCATCATCATCGCATGATATTTCACTCAACCGTCCGGGCGTAAATATCGCCGCTAGCTGTCATCTGATTTGTGTTAGAAGCTGTTCAATTCATTATCCTTAAAAGGTACTAATGTACCAGCGTCCGACAAATTTTCTCCTTCGCACCTTCGTTGACGTAAAAAGGGACGAACAAGAAATAGAGCAGCAAACGAGCACTTGTTTTATCCTTGTTCGTCGTGTTTGCCACCATTAATCATGCAATTTATGAGCGGCAGCGACTTTTGACAGTCACACGGGGAAACTGCGAAAGATAAAGCCCCATCTCCCACTGGGATTCTTGTGTCTTAGGATCCCATTGCATCCTGGCAAGGAGCAAGTTTTGTTGAAAGCAACGTGTTTCGCGCTACATGAAACTGAAAATTTGTTTATTTAATTTATTTAGTGAATTACGACGGACGAAGGGGAATCCCTTTGTTTTGCCTTGTATTCCTGGGGGGTGTGTGTATGGTGTGATGCTTCAAACCTTATCTTCCGTGGCGTCGTTCGGAAGTGGTTGGACTGCTGTTTTGTTTCACGGTGTAGTAAAGCGTTTTTATGTTTTCCATAACCGCAGTTTCATGTGCATATGAATCATCCAGGAAGCTGGGAGGGTTACGGAGTCCGAAGTTTGTTGTTTGCATTTGCATCTTTCAGAAGGGATAACACAACAAATTGGTATAAACCAGACATTGTAACAGAGTGGAATGAAAGGGATGTAAGGAACAATAATTTCTAGTAAATTGGTTGATCCCTCAACATCAATAACCAGTGTTACTCCCGGTTTAACGATTTAAAGAAGGAAATTTGATGGAATTGGAAAGGATATCATTTTTTTAGTGATGGTTTAGACTGAGCAATGGGGATAGCGTTTCTGGGCTCTAAAGTTTGACGGACATATAATCTAAATCTCGGAAAGGGGTTCACTTCTTACATGACACGTGTTCTCTTGGTCCTAATTATTTGCAACTAAGAAGAAGTGAATTTAAACTCTCCAGCAATAACACCCTTTGTTTTACGCTTTCCTTGAGATTTTTAGTATTTCAAGATCTCTTTGTCGAACTTGTTATCATTCCACCTGTAAAGCCGAAAGTTACTGATCACTAAGTATTTCTTAGGACTAAAGGTAATGAGGTGTCAATAGACCTTCTTAAGCTGTAAATGCCCCCCGTTGGGCGCCAATTTCGAGTGACATGCCTTCATCTCATTCTCTAACTCTTATTTTCTTTTGTGAATACTCCCCCATGAATACTCTATTGTCTTGTAACTCATTGATGCATGGCGTGTGACGGAAAACTCCCGCCCTATACCATTTTAATTCATGGATCTTTCCGCGAAAATTATAGAGATCTAGAAAGCTCTGTACTCATTAATTTTTTTTTTCTTTCATTTGCTCTAGCAAAGGTTATTTCTGAACACTTTTTTTGAAGTATGTTTCAATTAACGTCTGACCAGGAACGACAATATTAAAGTCTTAAACGGTGGTTAGGCTGTGTTCCAAGCTTTTATTGTCTCTTACCGTGTCATCATATATAAGAAAACCACATCAAAAGCCAACACAATGAAAATACTTTTTATAAATCAGGTGTACACATGGGAATCGACTATCACTATATACTACATCACCAGCTATACATTTTGCCCATTTTTTTAGCAGTATACGAATTACGAATACGAAGCACGAAATCAAAGCTTTTAAGCGATGGGAAATAGCATGTTGAGTTACGAGTGATTAACTTTTTGCTTTTGACATGGAACTGATTCACAAATGCTTCCTATTCTGTGTCTTCGAATGTTGTCACCTTTCGGAGATGCTCCTTGTCTTACATATTGAAAACACCATTTGTGATTTGTAGCGTTGTAACTTTGGTGACATGAATCCTCATAATAAATTTCTATAATCATTCGACGCGCCTCAGCCGCAGATTGTGCCTTCTTTTGTAAATATAAAGAGCTTTTTAACAGATACCTCAGCTTGCCATCTGCTTAACCGATTTATGTCTGCTAGCGCCATCTATTGACAAACGGGAAATTTTATTTCAATTCTGACATGCAATAAAATCAATTTCTTGGACATCTCCAAATTCTTGTTTTTTTGTAATAACTAAAGATAAAAAAAAAATGGCGAAATAATCTTAACAATCGCAATGAGTGTCGGTTCTATTTTTTCCAAAATGATGCGGTTGCGAACCTTTTCGTGAACGGTTTGCACAAACGCATATGGACGGAGTTTAATTTCAACAGGACAGCGCCACATACCATGGAGCTGCTGAAACAATAGAATCATTACGTGCAACAATCTTGGACATATGATCTCCCGAAATAGAGGCAGAGTCCTTGTAATTTAATACAATTTGCTTTTTTTCTTTGAGGCTATATTAAACATAAATTTACGTAGATAATTCATGAAAAAAACATAGTTTACAAAACACTTAATTGAAAACCTGACGAAAAATGTTATCAAAAGATTGACTATTGGGAGACACCTCTAACCGTGTTTATTTTATTTTTGACATTATTAAAATAAAATTGTCGACCCTTGCCATTAAAATTTTGTTTTTTCTATTTATTTAAAATGACACCTCCTTTTGGATGATTTTGTATATGGAAAAGATGTCCTAACCAGAATGTCTGTATTGATAGATATAACTTCAAAGTGGTCAGAAAATTCAGACACCTCAGATTCTCAGACACAATCTGTAAAGATAGTAGTCTGAAAATCAATCACTTTCGTCAGTCGTTAAACCTTTGAACTATTGAGTAAAAGATCCGCCTTCAAAAATAAATGTTATTCAATACAAGCTCATTATCACCATGTCCCTACTGTGTGGAATGAGACCAGAGGTCATATCAAAGCTAATGGAATTATTTTTGGCCCTTTTCCTTTCCTTGGGAAAAGAAGGCTTAATCAGAATCAAAAATGTACAATATAGCGACCTTGTTAGTCTCCGGTATGTCCGGATCTAATGCTCGAAGGGCACATTAAGTGAAAGAAAATCTTAGTATACCCTAATCAATTCGGAATGCGGCACGGGAACGCTGGAGAGGCGCGTTTTTCCATCACTGATTGTAGCACCATCTTATAGAAAGAAGGAGACTGATTAGGTGTAATTATTGAAATAGCATATACAAATATATGTATAGGAGGTTGAAAGGACGCACAAACTTCTGAAGGCCCAGGCTCGATGGCCTTCAGCTGCAACTTCGGATTCGGTTAGAGCTTCTTAATACGATAGCTACACTACATAAATGGCCGTAATAAGGAACATATTTTTGACTCAGGCTACAAAGTCAATTTCACGGTCAATGGGAATTTATACCAGGGTTGTTAAACATTTTCCTACAAAAAGATACAAAACAAATTTCTTCGGGTTGATTTGTTTTTTTTTTTAATATAATCTCGTCTACATACCTTTCCAACCGTTATTCTCAGTTGTTTAAGCTATTGAAAAAGAAGGATTTATAAAGGTCCCCAAAATTTACTTTTGTTTGGGCGACGATTTTCTCGTTCGAGATGAACCGATTCCCGCTGAGCTATTTTATTTTGTTTAAAAATAAAAACAGTCAGGGGCGAATATGGTGAATTCTGTACTAATTTTACTTTTAATTTCATAGGTTACTATTGAAACAGCACAAGTGTAGAGAATTTTGTTGCCCAATGAGAGGGTTTTTCCTTATTTTTTTTTTCTTAAATAGAGGCTACAATCTCGTTGGTTGATTTAACATCCTTCCTTTATAGCCTATTCGCTTTAAAAACTTTAAAAAAGTCTTACGTATGATGTTCATCTTTTGGGCACGTATTTAGCTCTTTGGTTTCTTTCGGTGTTAAGCTTTTCAGACATACTATGAAATATTAAGCTGTAAGTTGAATTTTTACAGCAATAAATTGCTGCTTGAAGATCGAATTATTGTAGACAAAAAAGGAGAGGCCCAAGTACAGAACCTTGAGGGATGTCATTTTCCAAAGCAGTGAGCTTTAATAGTTTGTTATGGGGTAATGATGCCTCCTGAAAACCAACTGAAACATTCATTCCAACACTTCTTTCACTTTTGATGGCCTTTTTGTAAAGCAATTTATCTCTAGTCTCTTCCACACAAACCTAGTCGCTTAGAGCTAGGTCCGAAGAATATGATGGATTTAGAAATAATTCTAAGTGCGATTAATGACATTTTACCATTGTTGTGGTTGACTCGTGACAGGGACCATTGTCTTGGTAAAAGAGCACTGTTTTCTTCATTTGGGGTCGTTTCTTAACATGCATCAATATATAGGTAATATTCGCAATTGATGGTTCTTCGAATACCAGCTGACAACTTTGATCACTTTAGACGGTTTACTGTCCACTCAGCTGACTGTCGATTTGATACTGGAGTATAGTGATTATCATCATCACTTCAAATAACGCTCCGAAAATTGGCGCATTTCATTCAAAATTGTGAATACAAAGCATTCTGGTATCTTTAAGATGTCAAATATCTCGTGCAACTTCAATTTGTGATCGGCCAAAACTATTTTGTAGACTTTTTTGCCCATTTTGTTTAACCAGAGCATTCAGTAGCACCGGTGTTTGTACTGCCGCTTTTAGAGTCAGCAAACCACTTCTCTACCATTTGTCTCTTTTCCCATTAAACGGCAAGGTTGTATCTGTCTAGACACCAAATTCAGATTTTTCCATTGACTCTAAATTACAAAAGAAGCGTCAGTAATTTCGATGTAACTTGCATTCTAATTGCCAGATTGTCACATTATACATACATATATAACAGTGGCGCCATCTACATACCACCCTACGAACTTATTTAGTAACGTGTTGTGAATGGCCGCTCATGCTGGTCTGAAAGATCAGACTGGAAGCGTAAGATAGCTAGCTTATATATGTGCTCATCACTTAATTAATTTGATTGAGTGAACTTTCATCGGGTTCGACTTTTGGGCCAAATAAGCGTAATCATCTTCGCCTTAAAAAAATCTGCGGCTGAGGCACACCGAATGATGGTAAACATGTAGAGTGGGCTTCTACTGATGAAGCAACATATCGAGATATATAAGTCACCAAAGGTAATGATTTCAATGTGGAAGACAAGGTGGAACCAGTGAAAAAGCTTGAAGACTAGATATTTCTCCTGCTCCGGCGACAAGAAAAGAAGGGTTTTCTGCATCATGTTATGACTGATGCGAGAAAGCAGTTCCATTACTATAATCCAGACCGAAACAACTCATGGGAGCATGGACCAGCTCAGCGTGGTATAAAATGAGTTGCTGCAACCAGTTGAAACCACCATTGAAGCTTACTATCCAACATGTCTAATATGTCTGAACCGAGCAGGGTAAGAAAAATGACTATGATACGAGCAAAGATACGACAAAATGATTTTGTAGCACGACAACCCTTGACATCATACTGCTCAGTTCGTAAAATCCTATTTTTTTTTTTCACCTGCGGAAAAAATGCATTTACGCATACCCGAAACTGAAGATCTTAGCGTTCACGGGTTATGTGGGACTCCTTTCAGCCACTACGCACTAAAACAATCCCAGTATTATCTCCTCGCTTCATGGCGAGTGTCGGCTTAATTGGTTACTGCCATGTAAGGTGGTAGGGCGCAAGTTACATAAAGACATTGAAATGGGACGTCCTATTTCACCCCCCGCTTCTTGCAGACACCTCCAGTGCTAACTACGATCTATTCCGATTGACTGAAGAAGACCGAAATTGGAACGATTCATTGATGGCCTGAAAAGATTTGTAGTTTTTTTCAACGCGAAATTCATAGCTAGCAATGGGCAATACTGTCAGGAATAAAGAAATTAACATTTTCCCGAAACAAAGATCCATATTTTGGAAAAAAATTCTCATTGGAACACCTGGTAGATCTGACATCCAACGTATATGCCATTGGTTTTAATGGGTATAATGGATCCTCTCTGCTGACGGTGTGGAAAGAACCCGTGTACCTATTTATTTTTCCTTAAACTCCAAAGTTCCGGACAGTTTTGTACAAATCCGCCTCAGCATAACCTAGACACTACCTCATTAGTGGAAACAAACTATTTCTTTTCGTCCCATTAAAGAGCCTTTCGATTTAAACAACATCAAAAATGGAAATTTGTCTCCTGAGTTTATCTCGGGCACTGTATTAACCTCTGACGCCGATGATACGGAAATCGAATCTCGACAATGGTCTTCGAAATTGTGATTGGCGTTGTTTTTCCTTTGCGGGTTACTCTGAAGACCTAAAGTAAAACTTGACTAGTAAAACCCCTAAATTTTGGCGTCAGGCAATAAACAGTTCTTTTAATTAACATATTTTTCAAGACTTCACAATCATGTCAACCCACCCGTACATAGATTTGCTCATTTAAACCATCTAGTTAATCGATACTATACAATATTTAGACTTGATTCTACGCTGAGGAAAATAAGGACGATGAGTGGCCTTAAAAGGGCCAGTTGAGTATTTTATAAACATGTTCTATCGAGCTTAGGTAAACTTGAGTCCCAAGAGAGTCCGTCATTCCGCTGTTTATCCATATCAATTCAATTTTCTTTCATCCATCCTTCAATTACACTGCAACACTACCTCGAGCCAGAAAATAATTCGCTAAGTAATCGTTTTGCCCTAACCAAATGGCCCATTAATCATAAAGCTAAGCCACTGCTTACCGACAATGTTCTCTATAAATTGATAACCTACGAAACAGTGCCACCATACTCAGCCCAGCCCGTTGCGGATGCTCCAGCATTGACGTGCGACTTAACTGTACACAAATAACCACTTAAGCTGATTACTGATTATCCTTGAGGTTATTATTGCACTAAACCATAAATAATTCACATTCCGCCCATACCTTCCACTCGCTATATTCCGTCACGTGGGAGCGAATCCACATTGACAGCTTGAGCTTTCCCACTATCTCGTCAGCTTGAGACTTCTTTTGTTTTTTTTTTTATTAATTACATTGGGTGACCTTCTTGTGAGTGTCTTGAGGTTGATTTCTAAAGGAAACTCGTTTTTCAATTTCGAAGCAACAAAGTCCTGCGAGGTAAGAGTGAAATAGTGGGGTTGAATCGACACCAAATCCCGAACATGAGGCCTTTTTAGATTCAGTTCTTATCCGTGCATTTCGTTTACCAACAGTATGGTGGATCGTTCCCGTCTGACCTGATTTAAATTGATTGCATTTTAATTGAGAAGACCAGCGCAACCCTGCTTTCCATCGACTTGCACTTAATTTTTCGAATTTGTGTTAAAAGTTCATGGATAAACGGATGGAAACGAGGACGATGATGAGATGATGGTTCAGAGGGAGAGCCCGTATAATTGAATTATCCTTGTGAGAAATAATTGATTTTTTTCGTCACTCCTGAAAAGGAATTCATTCATTGTTTCTTCTTCTTATTTGAAGCTATCCCCTCGGGCTTAAATTAATTTATCTTTTACCTTTCCTTTTCGTTGTAGACTCACAGACACAAACTTGGATAGAAAGCTCTATTGATGACCAGGACGAAATCGAATGCCCAGGCAGGCACTCAACTCAGCTAGAGATCGAAGGAGGATAAAAACGAGTAGACAGAAACAAAGATAAGCGAATCGGGTCGATTTGGGCAAATTGAAGAAAATCCCGCGCTCAAGGACGAAGCAACACACACAAGCCAATAATCGCCGGCAACAAAATGACGAACGATGTCCGATGGGCAGCCGCCTCAATCGCGGCACAATCAACCACTTCACCTAGGAGCAGTCGAATAGGCAATCATCATCACAAATATCCTTTAACCCGTCATAGTACTAGCCAACAGAAAAGGACATCGTCGTCCGATTCACTTATCCAGCAACAGCAGGAACAGCACCACGAACATTCAATCAATTGTGATACAATGACAACGGGGAGTCTAAGTGGGAAACGGTCATCATTGTTTACGATGAAATCAACGCAAAGGACCTCCTCGTCGTCAGCTTCGATGTTGGTATCGGCAAGCCTGCGACCGACATCACAATCATCACTTTCATCAACGAACTGCGCGTTTTCGATGCCGATCCGGCAGCGGACTGATTTCGTCAAAGTCTTAGTTCAAATCCTTCAAATTAGTGTCATCAGCTTAATGTTAAGTGCGAGTGAGGGTGTGATGGCCGCGGACGATAGCGACGTGGAAGCGAATCCGTCGACCGCCGGTGGACATTACACGCATACGTGGGCGGTACACGTGCCAAATGGCGACGAGGCCGGTCTGGTCGATCGTGTCGCCCGGGATCATGGTTTCATCAATCTGGGAAAGGTGAGTCCTTAAAAAAAAATTAAATCTTTCTTGTGTGTGTTTTAAAAGAGGAACTCTCTTTGATCACTAATTACGTGTTTCCCTTAACTTATGCGAACGTTGTTCCCAGCACTTCTGGCTCTGCCGTCCGCCGGGTCGAGCACACATGAGTGGGGCAGAGGCTGGTGTGTAGCATGGAACACGCATTTGTTGTTGTGTCTTGTTGTGTGTATGTTACTAATTAAAAGGATATTTCAAACGTGAACTATGGCTATAGAGGAAGCAACTACGAATGGAGGAGCGATGACTGCAACACCGGGCGAATGTGTATGTCGAATGAATGGCGAGCCTTTCACTGCACCTGCACATTAAATTCCGACTCGAAAGTGGATAAGGAGTTTTCCAGACTTTTTTTTTTGCTTTGGTGTTGTGCTTGTTTCAGCATGGAGTGGAATGCAGTTTTAGTTTCACTACTCTGAAGAGTAGATGGAACACCAGAGGGAAAGGAAGAAGGAGAAGATCCTTTCTGAAAAGTCAACTGATTAATTGCGGAAGAATGTGGGTTTTTTTATTTTTAATAAAGACGTCCTCCAGGTACAGGTAGGAAATGTACAAATGAGAAATGGCTGTGCATGCAATGTAAATTAAAGGGAATTATAATTCCATTCGGAGGCATTCTTCCTTTGGGCAGACGGAAAGCCCTTTACTCGAGTTTCACTATGTGACCCAATTATTGCTTTTGATGATGCTGCGTATACATAGGTTGCAGGTCTTTTTCAAAAATGCAGGACAAGTGAAAGGCTATTCTTTCCAAGTCCATTAATAAAAATGAAAAGTTAAATCCTGACGCTGACTGGATGCATTGTCATGTGGATACTGACCTTTAGTAGAGGCTTTTTTCCTCTTTTTTATTGCCTTCCAGTGAAAAGTTGTTTAACTTTTGGTAATTACTACCGAAGTCATATTACAATGATAAACGATATCATCTGAATAGGGCATATACGTACATATATAGGTCAGAGGATGGAGCTCTGAAAAAATGCTGATGTTAATGACGAATCGGGCTTAAAAGAACATTGGCGAAAAGCCATAAAAAAACGGGTTAATGGTTCTACTTTTTTCGCTCTCTTTTCAATGCTTGGCATATCGCGTTCAATCACCTCTCGGTATGACGCTGCCCGTTCGATATGACTACTCTGTAAAATCCTGTTCTGTTTTATAGACATGCATTGCCAGAGGTATTATCATTCCAATGAAGCTGACATTACCAGGATGACGAGGACCAATTACTAACGTATACGAGTCTCCCCTTTTCTAATAATTTTGCTTTCGACGCCTTCGGAAGTTGAAAGCTTGTACGCAAAGTCTAAAATCTGCCGACTCTCCATATCTCATATGGTATATTTCAGATTAAATCTAAAATGTAACTGAAGCTTCCGGTCTTACATCGTCATTGAAATTTTGAATATCAAAGGCATGCCTGACTAGGAACTTCCTACGGCGCTTCCCACCCTTTGTTGACAGTGATAGAATCTCTTGCGAGGCTGAGTCTTTTAAGACAGTAAGTTTTGAGATTCACAACTTTGCTAGTGCTGCAGTCTGTGAGTTGCCTCTTTTTTTCCTCGGCTGGGGGCAGGCCTAGGCTGAGACTAATAGGTCTCTTCTACCAGCACAATTCATGACAATCTGCATCCAGTGGTGCCTCCTAAGTTGATTGAGATTCACTTTCACTTGTGTTCCTTAACATCGTTCCATGTAGTTTTAGCTTGAGACTCTCCGAGCTAGAGCTTTGTTGTCCGTTCTCTCAGTATGAACTTATCAATTTAGTCTTAAAAACTCCTTCATTTTCTGTCAACACAATACAAGTCGACCCAAAAACGTAACCAATTTTTAGAAATTTGGTTCTAAAATGACAGTGCTGAGCACCAAACTTATAGAAGAGTTACACCATATTATGCTCGACCCGTATGAGACCACTATTCGCGATATTATTCACGATTTCCGCAATGGTATCAAGTCATATGAAGGAAGACCCATAACAAAAGTGCGTACTAAAGAGAATATTTAAGAAGTTTTGATTTGGTATTCGTCCACAACAGCTTGATTCTTGTCCGTCTATTTTATGGAAAATTCCGTGCAAAGGTCTTGACTTGAAGCCTTACAACATGCAGCTTAGGGGGTAGTCGTGGTGCAATGGTAATCATCACCGACTGTTAAGCGGAAGGTCTATAGTTCAAGTCTGTCCATAGCCAAGAACAATTCCTATACGGAAAAACTACGCAGCAACATCAGTTGTGAATGAGAGCTGATCAAAAAAATGCTGACGAAGGCATAACACTTACAGTATAAGAACACTTCAAAATTCATTCTCTCCGTGTGCTTTTCCAATATAACACCTTATGGAAACATAAAACTTACTGTGAACTAAAATTAACGCGACAAATTCAGTCGAATCTCTCGAATCCTATCTAGGACAACCACCCCCGGAGAGTAGTGAACGAACATCTTCGACAAAAACCATCTGAACCCCGCCAGGTTGTGTGACAAACACCATAAGAGTGTAGCTATTGACCAGCGCGAATCCTATAAAAAAAAAGAAAACAAAGCTCGTGCAAAAATGAAACTCGAACTTCTCATCTTTTGCGTCCAAATATAAGTGCACGGGCCCAAAATCAACCCGCAATGGATTCGCTGTTATATCGAACAATTTTGTTCAGCTCAGTGGCTGCCTTAGTAAATAACAGGGTCGCAACTAGAACTAACATAATCCACATGAGATTATCGAAAAGCCGTCATATCCCAAAAAATTCACAATTTGGACCATATTTGTTTAGAAATTAAGCTAATCAGTGTAATGTGCACAACTATGTCCGATATAGAGCCATGATTAATGACTTTTTCGGTACCGATTCAATGACATGAATGTGGGGGAGAGGTAGTTCCAAGAGTATAGCGCTACGTACCATTAGGCAAACGACACAACCGACTTATTGAAGGAAATATTCGATGAACGCATAATTTCGTGTAATGGACCTGGAAATTGGTTTCATCGATCATGTGATTTGACACTTATTTTCTAACGTCGCTAATCTACGCTGACAAATGAACAAAAATTGACACATTAGGAGTTAACATATTTCGCGTTATTGGTCGAACGAGAGGCAACGGAAGACATTCATCAGATTCAGTCGTAATGGGCATATGCCCGAAGTTATGTCAAAAAAATAATTGCAGAAAGTACTCTCCTGATTGGATACAAATAAAATTCCATATGTATAGTACAAAATCATTTTAGTATGGGCCTAAATATACTCTTGATTTCTTTGAAAGAGGACTCTCGTAGTTAATTGCATCGAAAAACAGCGATTGGCAAGGGTGTTTCTGAGCTGATGTCGTTGCGGCTTGCGACTCCAGGACCTTTCAGACCTCGTCCTAATTTCGATGGCTTAGCCTTCTCTAACTTGGGTGAAAAAATGTACTCTAAATTTACCTTTCTACTTAAAAGGGTTTTTCAATTGGCGCCGATAGATTTTGACGGTTGTGGTGACAGCGGTCAAATTTGTTGTTTATTATTCAGTTACTCAAGCCAAATCACCATGGCAAAAACTCGGCCTTTTGCAGACTTCAACTTGGCGAATTTTACGTCAAGTTACGTTGGACGACACCAACTTACACGACGTTCACCAGGTGACAATGCATCTTCAATGGGATGTGAATATTTTGGGCTGGTGACGTCCTTGGTCCCTACTTTTTCGAAAACGACGAATACATTGAGAGCAATTGTATAAACAGACCAATACCTTCTTGACGAAGTACCAATCAAGTTGCTTTTAGTTTGATCCCAAATTTAAAAGGGAGCAGGGGAAGAATTCCTGGCAGCTTTACTTTGTCTCCCAATCATGCGCTACTTGCACCTCGCGATCTCACCAGTTGAAAGTTTTGTAAACATCTGGCTCTATGCTACTGTCTCAAAATGTCTTTGATTAGAAGCTCGTATCAAGAAATTTTAGAGCAACATCTTAACAGAAAAACATCCTGATTAGGAAACAAATCAAAAGCAATTTTTTAAAACTTGGTTTGCATACATTTCAAGAAGTTTTATTGCTTACTGTGCTCGTCGAGTTCTGATATCCGACCTGAGCACAAGAATAATCTTAGTGTGATATCAGAAAATATTCTAAATAACGGTATTCAAGGGCAAACTGAAGTTAGGCAGGGTTGCATACTATCGCCCCTCTTATTCAACCTGGTTTAAGATCTAATAATGGGGCATACCCTGGGGGATGAGTGGCAGCCTTGAGCATATAGACTATGCGGATAACGTCTGCCTACTGTCTCACAAATATTCACATATAATGTTCAAAATAGAGCCAAGTGGGTCTAAAAATTGACGTTACAGAAACAAAGATGATGTGCATCAGTGCATCAACACCAACGAATCGCGGAACTTTCAGATTTGCGGCTCTAACGTCGAAGTAGTGGACAAATTCTGTCACCTCGGCAGCATTACCGTTAAAAACAGCGGCTCAGCAGTTGATATACGGACCCAAATGTCAAAGAGTCGCTTCGCTCTTGGTGTGCTGGACAAACACACGAAGCATGATTTTTGGGAATATTATAAGAAAAAAATCGGCCTACAGTAAGGGCCTGTCTTCAATTTTGATATCATTTTTCGGGAATTTGAGGAAAGATTAACTATGGTGAACTCTGATACATGTTAATGGTAATTGCGCTGTTATTATCTACTAATGATAGAAATGTTATGTGCGAAAACATTGAATTGCAAAGCTAAGCGTCTGGTGTTGATTGATGGCTCATTTGTAACAATTTTCAGTATTCTTTGATCAGTCAAAGTTCTTGTTACTGGTGGAGCTCCTATTGAGCAACTGTTTTAGTACACCATACAATAAAAATTATTTAAAACCAGACGAAATTATTTTTTATTCATAGCATCATAACCTTCAGAGCTTCCAGGCTTTCCCAAGTGTCATAAAATTGATGGGTTCTTCCGCAAACTTGTCATTCGGGTTCGTTTTGGAAACGGTTGCCAGGTAAGACTTACATCTTGAAGGTTTGAAAAACCTGCACCCAGCAAAGACAACAAACATTGCATTACTTTCCCTGCTTGTACGAATGCAACTGGCTTGCACAAATTGAAGCCATTGGAAGAGTTGAAAATCCATGTTCATTTGAACATTTTAACTGCCCACTGAATGACACCGGCCATATTCGAAAATTGATTTTAAAAATCATTTATGGTACACGCACGTGCCAAATGCTACTCCATGGATTAAAATGCCCTCAAAATAACAATGTTTTACACATTCCGAAATCACTAAAAAAAACATACTTTAAGAGATTTTGGAAATAGACACTCTCATTAAGTGCTGGAAAAATAAATTAGGTTTCGTAGGTAACGAAAATAGTACGGAAGATGATATACCACTTAGTGTTTTGGAAAACAAATAGAATTTGGAAATCAATACTGAAATGGAGAATGCCAAGGAACTCCTTGGTGTTGTTTATCCTGATTTTGATGACTATCTTTAAAGATATTTGTTTGCAATTCATTTGAGTATGTTGGCTGTACATTCGAAGTCATAGAAGACTCTAATGTCGCCCAAAGTACCAACATTATAAGTGTTGATGGAGACGTACTCGAATTGATAAAAGAAAATAAATAAGCTTATTGAAGTCATTTCGGTCTTCGTAATGTTATATCCACCCATTTTGTCTTACGTTTAATCTCATTTTTTAGAGCAAATCCCAATACTGTGAACTGATGTTTCTTTGCAGTAACTTTTAGCTAAAAATGAACTGGAACAGAGCCACATATGTACATATATAATACATAAAATAAAAATACATCGATAAAAACATTTTTCAATGTTAACTGTGGGGTTGTTCTAGTCTTTTGGTATAATTAAACCTCTGCTACTGTACTGAGTCTACTCTAATAATCAGAAAAGTTTTTTTGGTAAAATCTGCCGTAAACCTATTACCCTTAAAGATCGATTCGTGCCTCCTGAATTTATTGGTTTAAATGTTATGTAAAACTTACATTATTATGTAGTGACGCTAGAGAGACTGGTGGGCCTGTACATTCGCGAAAGCCTACAAAAAGTATGCTTTCGAAATCGCAACATGCTCTACACATGATAGATGACGCTTTCCAACAAAGAGTTCAACATAATTGCCTTCCTCGATATTGAAAGAGCTTTCAACAACATAAAACCACTAGCCAACACCAATGCACTGGAATTATACACAGTCTGGTTTAGGACAGGCAATGGTGTGACTGCCGGTGTCTATGCACCGACCTTAAAAATTAGCCAATTCCTTAGACTACCGAACCACTGTAGCATATTCTAAGCTGAATTAACACGACAATTCGTGAGGCGCCGACTGGCTGTCTGTCTGATCGATGAACAACAGAGAGATGGTCATTTACATAGCCAAGCGGCAATAAAAGGACTCGAATCACCGATAATAAGATCAATATTGGTAATGCACTGCCGCACCTCTCTAAGTGAGATATCCACACTGCGCTCTCGATTGTTACAGGGGAAATCCACCCACCAATGGAAACGCAAAAATATACAATCTCGAAACAAGCACTGCAACAGGTAAATGAGAGATGGTATGACCTTAAAACATAAACTACGAGAAGCAAACTTGGCCCAGGTATTGTCAACGTAAAACCACAAGCCTGCTAGATATGCAAAGGCAGATTATAAGCAGCCTAATCGGAGTCCTAAAGGATTGCCATATAACGACTACTGCAAGAGGTGTAATGTTGAGGAAGAGGAAGAATCCCCATCCCATATCCTATGTAATTGCCTTGGTGATTTCTGGGAGAATATTTCTTTAATGAACTAACGAATTTATGCGAAACGGAGATCTAAGAAATACCTGTTTATTCAGCACTCAAAATGTTTACGAAAGTAGGCGTGACCAAGCCGACTCAAGAGGTAGCACAATGGACTTGGTCTTAGTGATCACTGCTTTTTACGGAGGGAAGCCACCTAACCTAACCTTACCTACACTATTATTTAGTTCCTTTCCTTTTCTTTTTGCCCTAGCAATTGCTCCTACCAGTTAACTTAAAGGGTCCTTCAGACGTAACCAGTCGATTTTGGAATTATAGAAAAATTTGATTGACTTTTTTTCTCTCTGCTTTCGAGTAAAGTGAATTTAGGATGTTCTATCTATATTATATTCTATGTATATTCTGTATGTAAAGACTATTCACGTTGCTTATTTTGAAGGGGAATTTGAATAACTTTTAGGCGTCCAAAATAATTTTTTTTTTTCAATCGTCAGCGCCATTTCCATCTCATTACCGGCTTTTCCATTTGCATGGTATTTGGATAATTGTAACACTGATTCATTGTAAATATCTAACAGTTATTTAGTTACAAAACCCTCGGTACAAAATGAATAGATTATAAGGTGTGCAAATGAACGTTTTAGAGTTCGCCATTGTATCCTGTTTTTAAAATTGTGGAGCTTTATTTCAGAAAAAAAAATGGTTACATCCACTTACCCATCGCCAACTTGCCCATCTTTCTGGTAGCATACGAATTCCGCTTTAGAAAACTGCACGTCTTTTGAGGTGATCCAAAATTAATCCAGTTTTTGGCTTTTTCGTAAGCTCAAGGGCGCTGCTCACTTAGGCCAGCCGTCATCGATCAGAGTAGGTGGTAGTCAAAAGGGGAGATATTTCGAGAATTCGTTGAAGAAAGCTTTTAACGAGCAAGATATAGAACGAGGATATCAATAGGCACCATACCCGCTATGTCACAGGCTGCTTCAACCGAGATTGTCCGAAAGCCTCATACTGTTCTTATTGTGCAAAGCCTGTTTGCAGACGAGAGCTTTCTTTTTATCTCCTCTGTTGTAAGAGCTCCCGACCAGACCGACGCAGCACACTGGAGTATTGAGCTCACCACTCTGGAAAGCAGAATCCTCCCCGCGTATCCCGGTCCACGGATGTTTGGCAGCATTCCGGAAAGCGTTGCCTGCATTTGTGACGCCTTTTTACTGCAATATTCGACATGGGTCTTAAAGTTAAATCGGTTGTCGAGCATAACATCCAAGTATTAGACCTGATTAATTTGATTTCAACCTGGAAATGTGCGTATTCCAAAGTTTTTCGGACGGGTTATTAAGACGGTTTCTGTCTTATGATCAGCTAGTTCAATGTCGGCAGACTCTCCGTGGAGAACTCTAACTCGTGGATGTGTATCACTTCAGTAACTGCGGCAATGTCGTCAGCAAAACCGATAATCTTAACTCCTTGTGGCAGCGTTAATCGCAAAATGATCGCAAAATTCCATCATACATGTAGGAAGTTACTTATTTATTCATTAGCTCGAATAAGAGTTGTACAAAGTGAATTAATTGATCCGACACGATACAATAAAGAAAAACTACAAAGTGAATGCTGCGCCACCAAATATCAAATAGTAGACCTCGGATCACCGACACATCGCAACTGCTGCCGTTCCAAAACCAGACTCCTCCTTTTATTTATCATCTGCCCGACCATCAGTTCAGCCAGTCCCAGATCCCATCAGAACTTAGCACCTTGTGCCACGTCCACAGTCAACATCATCCACCCGCCGCATACCTCAACCACAAGTACTATTTGTGGAGTCATCGTATTACAAAGACAACACTGCCCACATCGCCTCAGCTTTAATGCTTCCTAATGTAGGTCAGCACACAATCCATTCATGACGAATGTAAACAATATCCTCCCCATGACTAAATAAACACTGATTATCTGGGTCAATAAACGAGCGCGTGACGACTCATACTGCTGAAATCAGAGATCATTATCGAACACACAAGTGGTCATCGATCGAAAGTGAACCGTTCGACATACGATAACTCACCACTCCCACATACATTATGTTCCACAGAAGAGGTCCAAAGACTGATCCCCGGGGGACTCCCGGGGAAACCTTGTAGTATTTAAAGCCATCGTCCGTCTGGTACCTCAGCTTCCTGTTAGTGAAGTAGTTAAGAATTATCTTCACAAGGTAATGTGGTGCATCCATTCAGGACAGAAACCTCCTAGTGCAGGTTTTCTGAATCGAAGGCATTTTTAACGTCCAGCGTTATTACTGCGCAGTATTTCTTTGTGCCTCTTCGCAATTTTTTTCCCCGTATCGCTTCAGCTGCTGTATCTACTACCTCTTTTATGGCATCGACGGTACAAAGCGATTTTTTAAAACCATATTGGTGGTCAGACAAAGCTCCTCTATCCTCCGCCACGGCGGGAAGTCTGCCATAAAAATATGAAATGATCTAGGATTTTTCCTGCCCCCTCGGGCAGCGACACCAGTTGTTGGAGTTATCATGATTGAGGGAAAATTTATTGAAGGGATTTGATCCATGTAGGTAGATGGTCTTTGGGGAAATTGATGCTCTACTATTGTTCGCAGTATTGTTGGGTAGGATATTTGTGTGGACCTACTCCCCTTTAGCTTCTTCGTCACTATTGCAGAACTTTGTTGTTGTAAATGATCGGCCCAAACACATTGATATGTTCGGTAGCGTGCTCCGAATTTGGGTGTTGATGTTGATGCTGACGATAGAGGCGGCGCGGCGCCCCACCGTTTCTTTCGTTTTATTTACAGTAATGGATCTGCTTGCTCTTAGAGCATTGATTTACTTGTGGGAAATCGCTGTTCCCAATTGCCTCGCTTTTAGACCATTCCCGAGACTCTTAAAGGGTGGGAAATTGAATCTTAATTTACGCCCAAGTAAGTTCTTGTTGCATTTGATGTCGATTATGATCCCTTAAGGCTTCCAATCCTGTGACTTTAAACTTTTTCACCGATCCGTAACGTCCTTGTTACGTCCTTCACCCCAAATTTCTGTAATAATTTGACTCGCCTCAACATTTTTTTTTTTTTAATTAAAGACAAAAACAAAAACTCCCGCACAAACTTATTTATTATTCAAACTGATATCAAAGTAACCATGTGACATTTCAGACATAACATTTCCGACCAGGGGAATTAGCGGATTGAAAATTCGTAAGGCCCCACATCACTCAAAATTTACTCCAAAATTAGGTAGACAGGTAGCCCTAGTGCAAAGTCATTCCATATTCTACAACTACTCGCAAGGCTTACTCTTTTTGACTTGAAAAAAAAAAAAAAGGAAAAATTAAAGGGCGCACTTTTTTATAGCAATTTTATGAAAAAAATTAGACAATGTTCCATATATTTCTCCTTTTGTTTGAAAAAGGAGATTCAAATTGTTCGCTAGCAAACTTTTGATGTCTATCATACGAGGGCTTTATAACTCAATCTCCATTTTCATCGATAACATTATGACATTTCCCGCATGGCAATCGATTTGGGTATATACATATAAGCACGATGGAGTATGTATGCCGTACAGCCATATAAAAAAGCTAGTGAAGCCACTCAGAAATTTAATCAAAAATTTCCATGAACCTCGTAAAATCAGAAAACAATTAGAATTAAAACTTCGAAAACTCGCTGTCCCCAAATCACCCCCAATCCTCATTACAAACTCTTACCTCATTCGCTTGAAAATTGAAAAACCCTAAAACTTTTAACCAATTACGGAGGTACAATGTCAAAGAGCAGGAAAAAAGAAATAAAATAGAAAAATAAAACAACATAATTTCGACATTGACTTTCAAAACTCGTGCACCCGATTCCACAGGTACCGTAAATCAGACACCCTCTCGTTACCCACGTCCCTTAAAGTGCTTACTTCCCTAATTAAGATTCCCATACACAGGTGGCTCGGGCTATATGCAAAGAAGAGAACATAAAAATGAAATCAAACTGAAGTGTTATGTCATTTGAATACGAGCCCAGACTGGGTAGACAGGCAATATAGCACAGAACGTTCCGAGTAACAGCGTTAGATTAATGGACTAACAACTCTAAGTTTTGTACAAGGGAATACATGCATGTACCACTACGTCTGTTAGTTCTGTCTAGAATAGGATCCACACATTCGAAAATTAACGAATCCGAGCAGCAGGATTTCTCGGTTGCTCACATTACCACGGGGTTGGACTCGTACTCTGGTCACGTAGTCTCTTGGTATTCAAATTTTCAACTTTGTAGCCGGTCATGGGCGACGGGCGGGCGGTGGACGTGATTTTTGTTTTTGTATCAGAAATTTCGTAATTTTAGAAGCAATCACAAGCGAGCCATCATTCCACTTGCTGCCGCTTGTCACGAGCAGACCGTGAGGAGAGTGACTTTTACGCGACTTGATGCCGATCAAGGGTTGGCGAAGAATTATTTTTATTTTGTTTTTTTTTTTTCAAACACCAACAAAAGCACTGAATGATAATAAATTTTGTTTAATTTCATATTCATAACATCACTTTAAATTACCATCATGGAGAGTGGTGGTTGGATGGATATTTTGGGAGTTTGTCGAACCTGAGGAATGGTTGGGTGAACGTGCTATAGGTCAGACTTGATCCTGGGAAAGCAATTCCTCTTTTTGTTTTGTATTCATTACTGAGTGGTGGATGGTGGGAAGGAGACTTTGGTTTTCAAACCTCACGGATTAAAAAACACACTCGAGGGCGGATCCAAGTGTGAACAGCGAAATTGTTTTACTTTTTAATTAAATATGCATTTTCAAAGTAATTTTGAAAAGTGTTTTTCAATTTATGTGTCATTATGAACCTTGGTGTCAAGGGTGCCTTCGGGTGTTGTATAATATTTCGTGATTATGTTTAACAACGAGCTGGTCTGTTTAATGATTAAATATCGAGAAGAAGTTTTGATAGAAACAAGAGATCAAGAGATCGAGGTCCGAACTTTTAAGTGCCTTGCCTTTTCCATACTTTTCGTATGGTATAGCTTTGAATTATTTATTTTGCCTGACAGCAGTGAATTACGGTTTTTTATGGCTGACCCACTAGATGCAAAACTGTTTGTTTTGTTCAAATTAACTTTTGGAACCACACATTGGATCGTATATTAGCCAGTTGTCTTAAATCTCTTGGGTTACTGAGTCTTCTGACATTTGACACGAGACAAGTCTCCTGTTGGTGACACCATTCATTTGAAAAAAAAGCACGCTAAATGTTTTTAGGAACTTACGCAAAGGACTCTTTTTATGAAGGGACGTGCCGCGAATGGTTTCAATGCCACAAAAGTGATGATTTCGACGGGGAAGAGAAAAAGCTTCAGACCGATGAACAAATTTGAACACTCAATCAAAAGCATTACTGGATCAAGTCCATGTCAAACTTAACAAGAACCTTAAGATTTATATATTGTAAAGCAACAAGCTTTGAGAATTGTTCAAAAGCAAAGAAATTGCGTGCCATACGAGCAAAAGATATCGCGAGTGCTCCGCGGCCATGCGTCAACATCGAAGGCTAAACCAAAAACCGATGGAATATTTGTCGCAGTATAAGCATAACGAGCACTATAACCCTCGGCCACATGTTTTTTTTTTTTTTATTTTTTATTTATTGGAGGCTTCTCCTATCGTTCGGAGTACTCAGACGCAAATACTGGTCCATTGTACTACCAGACAGACACCTTTCTTTATTGTATTTTCCCCGTTGTCCGGAGAAAAGTGAGGAGGGGCTTCAGTGATTTAGAACCAAGAGATTCGACACACACCACGTCGGCCTCAAGGGTGCGCCACCATGCGCTAACAATGGCGGGACAGTCGCAGAGAAAGTGTTCTGCTGTGTCATCCTCCTCGCAACATGCAGCACAGGTAGGCGTGTCACTGATGCCAAGCACGTAGAGATGCTTGGCAAAAGTGAAATGGTCCGTAATGACGCCCGTAAGCCTTCTGCAATCATTTCTCCTTAAGGATAAGAAGAATGTTGCGGACTTCTTGCAGACATCAGGGCGTACGCGCTTAGTCATCTTGCATCCTGGAAATTCCCTCCATCTACGACTGTGTGCATTAAACACCCAGTCGTTGATGTCGGATTTGACCGTGGAAGCAGGTAGACCTAAGGTTGGTTCAGATCCTGAGAAACTCTCCTCTGAGCCCCTTCTAGCGAGTTCATCGGAGATCTCATTTCCTGGGATCCCAGAGTGAGCTAGGACGCATACAAGCCTAAGTGAATTTAGTCTACCCACTTTGTTCAAAAAGGTCTTGAGTTCATGCACTAATTTGGAGTTGGATAGAGGGTTGACCACAGCTTTGACTGCAGCTTGGCTGTCACTGCGTCTGTGATTGAAAGACAGACGTATATTTTCCTAACGAGAAGTGCAATCGAATGTTTTCGCACTCAAAGAAGACTCCAGCGCCGGACCCCCGCCCAGTCCTGGAGCCATCTGTGAAAATGCGAAGAAATGAGTGGTAATTATCACCGACTGTTGAGCCGAAGGTCTGTAGTTCAAGTCCGTCCATAGTCAATACCAGTTAATATACGGAAAAACTGTGCAACACATCTGAGAATGAAAGATGATCAAAAAGTGCTGACGAGGGCATAACACTCGCAGCATAAAATCACTTCCAAATTCATACTCTGTGTGTGCATTTCCAATATAACATCTTTGTGACATGGAAACAAAAGAGTTACTGTAAACTGCAACCAACGCAAATTCAGTCGAATCTCTCAAATCCTATCTAGGACAACCACCCCCGGAGATTAGTGAACGAACATCTTCGACACAAACCATCTGCACCCCGTCGTGGTTGTGTTTTAAACACCATAAGAACGTACTCTCTTGAACCTGCACGAATTATAAAAAAAAAAAAAGAACAAAGTCCATCCCAGGTTCAGTGTCTGGCTAAAGCGAAATTACAGCGCAGCAGGATGGCAGGTATCATTGCGTTAGAAGGCAAACCCATGAGACAGGACTCGTAGGATATTTCTACGAGTACACAAGTACACTGTCACTCCAATGCGAGTGGCACCAAACACCATTTCTCTTTAAGCTAGACATGACTTTCAGTGCACATCTTCTGATATGTATGTCAAGGAGTGGAAGATTCATCATAGCATCTAGAGCAGCTCCCGGTGCGCTGGAGAAAGCCCCGTGCAGCTGAGACAGACCGCTCTTTGGAGTTTGGTGAAAGAAGCCACAACGTGTTTGCGTGCTAGCTTGTTCCACCAAACAACCGATGCACATGAGATTATCGGTCTTGTCATTCCCATGTAGATCTAGAGGACCTTTTTCGGCGATAAGCCCCATGTTTTTGCATTGCCAAAATTGCCAAACAGCGCTTTGGTGGTTTTGGACTCAACATGCTGTGACCAAAGAAGCTTGCTATCTAAAATGACTCCCAGGTATTTAGCTTACTTGGATATCGGGATTGGAAATCCTTTTAGCAGCAGCTGAGTAATGCCAGTATTTTTCTTCCTTCTCGTGAAGAGAATGACATCAGTCTCAATAGGATTAACCGACAGCTCTTTACTCGTGCACCAGTCCTCGATCACATCTAGCGCCTCCTAGGCTTTGAGACAGATAGTCGCTAAACATCAACATCAGCAACATCATCCGCATAGGCCTGGACATAGATTCCATGGCATTGAGAGCATCGAGCAGAGAGTCGACCTCCATGCACCATACATAACAACGGAGACAAGACCCCACCTGACGGGCAGCCCCTGTTTACTCCAGACTTGACACAATGTTCAAGGCCTGCATCAGCGATCATGTCCTATGCACAAGCATTGCTTTGATGCGCTTCAGTGCTTCATCTACGCCGTGCCGTCTAGCAGCGTTACACATGCTGTCGAAAGTAGCGTTATCAAAAGCTCCCTCAATGTCGACGAAAATGTGCGCACGTGCAACTCTACTAATCTCTCCATGCTTTTCAGCAAGAAGGATGTTAGATTGATTGGTCTAAAACTCTTGGTGGGTGAGTAATCTTCTTTCCCTAATTTGGGAATAAAGACCACCGCGCCAAGGAATAGGCAAGTGCCAGGCCACTCTGAAAAAAAATTGTCACTGCTAGCCTAGCCGGTCACATGTGACTCATGCCATTTAAATCCGTCTGTAAACGATAAAATGACCCGTCCACGCGCCACTTCGACAACACTCCTTCCGACTACCACCGGCATCATACTTTAAAGAGTAAATAAATATTTAAGCGTTTTATTCTGAAACAATTGTCCAAATTTAGGAAAAAGAAAGGCGGACTCCCATTTGGCAAACTCTGTTTTAGAAGGCTTGATTTATCACTTTTCCTGTATAAAGCTTGTAAAGGGTTAGCCAACAAGAGGTGCCATTGTTGAAGTGCCATGATTCACTATCATTGCAATGATCTTTCCTAAGTAAAATCTAGAAGGTCTTTAAATATGGATTCATACATTCGCAGAACGTGATGAAGTACTGAAAATTCGCTACTAAAACGGTGAAAATATCATGAAAGCATTTTCTAATGTTCATGAGTGTCGGTCATCCACAAAATCCTTCTCACTTATGTACGTATAATGAATTTAGTGGTCATGTCAAAGTCAGCTTAACAGGTATATGCATACATTTTTTCAGCTTCTTTTAGAAAAATACATAATTTTCTAGTGAAATAATTTGTTTCATATATATTTATATTGCCAATCAGCTCTTATACATTTCGCCCATTTTTCAGGTAATTTATGAATACCATGCCCGAAAATCTGCTTGTCTTTCAGGGCAAACCATGCATCAAGCCATTCTCCTTCCTTCTCGAAATCGCTGAAGTGCTGCTCTGCGAGCGCGTACCCCATTGATGCGATGAGGTGATAGTCAGATGGCGCCAAGTCTGGGGAGTACGGGTATGAGACAGCGCGTCGTCGGGTAACAAAATCATTTTGCCATGCCTTCTGGCACATTCCGGTCGTCTTTCGATTAATTCCTGATTTAAATTAATCATTTGTTGATGATAGCGTTGTGTATTAATGGTTTCGTCGGGCTTCAAGATTCACAATGTCGCTCTGGTCCCAGCAGTTACAAAGCATGGTCTTCTTGCCCAAGCGATTTGGCCTTGATGTTGAAAGACCGGCTTCGCCAGGTGAAACCCACGATTTTTTCCGCTTCGAGTTTTTAAAATAAATCCATTTTCCGTCACCCGTCACAATTCGATGCAAAAATGATTTCCCTTCGCGGCCTTCAAGCAGCATTTCACAAGTGACTTTACGGTTTTCCATTTGATGTTAATTTAACTTATGTAGGACCCATTTACCGAGTTTATTGATCTTCCCCATTGCCCGTAAGGGTCTGATAATTGCATGTAATGCTTCTGCTAATTGTCGTTGAGTTTGAGTTGGGTCATCATCCAATAACTCCTGCAATTGCTCGTCTTCACATTTTTATGTTCTATCAGAGCGCTCACTGTCTTTCACATCACCACTCTTAAATTGTCGAAACCATGTCTCATATTTTCTAAGTGATCAGCAAACGATGACTTTCAACAACCTTTTTCTTATGATTAAGTAAGGAAAAGCAATGCGTCCCGAAAATTTCCTTTTCAGGCACAAACCTCCACATGATCACTGACCTATTTAACATAGACGGCAGTTTTTGGCGGACTCAACTTGTGTGTGTTTGTAATTGATTTTTGGACGAACACAATGGCGTATGTGTCAAATTAATAAAACAAATTAATACGGCGCGTACTTTCCTAGCGCCATCTCTTAGTTCAACCGGAAAAACGTATGCATACCCTTGGTAAATATCACCACCTAAGTAGCTGAGAGTGTGATTAAAGATCCGATTGCGTCCATTGCGAAGGGAATTGAACCCATCTTGGCCTACATACTTATAAGGTTTTAAGAGTGACACCAGAATTGTAGACATACTTTCGACGATTAAGAGCTTAAAGCTGGAGCCGATGTTGACTGAGTGATGAAGTTCTATTCCATCTATCTGGTCAAAACCTGGCTCAAAAAACCCAAGAAAAGTAGTGAAACGACCTTTTCATCTCCAACGAGTAAGAGTTTGTGAACGGCTTTTGGGCTGACGATAATATTTTTTTTATTACTAAAGCCCGTGAAAGACCAAGACCTAAGTCCTTCTCAATTATATGTATTATATGTGATTCATTTCTTCAGTAAAAAAAACGAAGCGAAAAATTTCAAAAACTTCTTCCGGACATGTAAAACAGTTGAGCTGGCGCGGAACGTTGTGCGATTTGAACCGTGAAAAAATCGTTAAAAACCAACCACTGAGCACGGTGCGCTCGGTGTCACTGGGCAATATGTTTTCGAAAATGATTTTGCTGTGACCAAATCGGTTGTCTCAAATCGGTTTTACGGATGTTGGCAACGCTATTTTTTCCAGTAAAACGTTGTTATACGGGTAGTGGACTAATGGCCTTATTTCGTGACGAATTTTGATTCACTTTCACACACTTTCCTGTTGGACCTTTAACATCGGATAAAGTATACGTAAATGTTTCACTATCGATTCATGCAAAAAAATATATATACATATATTAGTGATAGATAATTTTATGAATTTTTGAGGCGGAAATTTCACTCTGTATTCTGTTACTAACCTACCAACCACTTTTCATAAAAATGTTGCGTTTTTCTACTAATTGAAACTGACACAACTTTTTGGATGACCTTATATGTTACATAGTCTTAAAAATTGGAGATCCAGATAAAAAGGAAAAATGCCGAACCTACTGCTTACTGAAGACCAAAAGAGTCGCTTACTAATCTGAAGTTTTTTCAAGAAACACTATTTCGTCAATGTTTGCAATTTTTATGAAAGGAGAAAGGAATTCTTTATTGTATCCTTATAATGGCATTGAAAGCCATTCGTTGTTTCAAGTTTTATTCATTTTGTGGGTTATCATATAATGTGGGCCGGAATATACATAGGTCTATATTTATCGAACTGCTGTAAGTGTTGTGCCTTCACCAAAATACTCGTAATACAAGTTGCATGTTCCTTGCGCTGTTATAGTGTATTAACTTAATCTACAATAAACAAAAATCTCGCGTTTTGGCGTACAATTTAGGTGATATACCACGCGAGGCTATTATTGTATTACAAATAAATTATGATTTTTATCAGACTATGAAAAAATTATTTTTACGGCCAGAGTTTAGGGATGCGTTGAAATAATAGCGTTTTTGGAAAGAGTTTAGAATTAAATGTAATCGTCTACATCAATATTATTATCTTCAATATAGTCTCCATTAGATAAGCTTAAGGAGTCCCTAAAACATATTTGATGCACGATTTTTGAACCCAAGTTTGCGACGTTACCGTGATATAAGGCGGGCTAAAAGTCACATAAATTTTAGTCCGATGAATATGGAGAATATGGAGAGAAAAATAAGGTGACTTCTCGACAAAATTTTTATTTATTCACCAATATCTATTTTGCCCTTCAAAATAACCCCTCGCAAATATAACACACTTGTGCCAGCGCTTGTTCCAATCTTCGCAACACTATTGAATCTTGCTTGTTGGTATAGCTTTTGAGCTCTTCTTGCGATGCGGTCATGATCTCCTCAGTTTGCCAACATATGTTATGGGACATGTGAACTTAGCTCACGAAATTCAAAGTCATCTTTTTTGAACAAACTTGTATACTGATTCGTTTCACCAATTTTTTTCACAATTGATTGAGGCGGCGTACAAACATTGAGCGTCTTTCATGTGATTCGAAACTGTTTTGTGGTCACTGTTTGGTTTTTTAGCAATGTCACGATAGCTTTATCGTAAACACCACCATTTTACGGGCTTTCTTAGTAAAATAAAAAAAATATATGAATCTGTTCAAAAATTTCACCCATTTTCATATTAATATAACTTAATAATACAAAACCGTCTAGTATTGTTCCAGCTATAGGTTAGGTTAGGTTAAAGAAGGGGAGTTTGATGGTTGGACATCACTTCCACTCGGAGGCCAAGAGGCCCATTGTGATTCCCTTCGTTTGTGTGGGTACACATAAAATTAACCTGTCCTATCACGTGGTGGCTGAAACCACCCCGTCCTCTTGATGAATCTTAGAAGATCCGATATATCTGCATTAGCCACGTCCGCAATCTCTGAAAAGAATCTTTGGCCTAGCGACACTAGGCGTCGATTCTGGAGAGCTGGACAGTGGCAGAGCAGATGTTGGATCGTCTCAGTCTGCTCTTTCGTTCCCTGCGATTGAGCTGTGGCCCGGGACCCAGCAGAGTTTAACTTTATGGTGTCTGATGGACTTCAGTGAGTCGCGACATTCCTTGACAGCCTTTGATCTCGTTATACAGGATTCTATTGACTATATTGGGAATATAGTCGGTCGTAGCTGCGAGGCTACTAAAACCATGTTTCCTTCCCAGGTCGTCTATTATCTTAAGTATGGCCGCATGTCCATAGTTGGCTTGCTTCCACAGAGAGGACTCTCTTAGTCTGAGAGCGCTCTTTGCAGCGAAGCTTTTTATGAATAGATCCAGGGGGAGGAGATGAAGAATCATGTCCAACCCTGCTTGCGGCGTGTTTCTCATGGCTCCCGTTGTACAAACAGCTGCTAACCTTTGTACTTTGTTGAGCATGTTCATATAGCTTTTTGTGCTGCTAGTAGTCCACCAGACTAGGGCCCCATAAGTTAAAATGGGTCTGATGATTGCTGTGTACATCCAATGAATGATGTACGGTTGCAAGCCCCATCTTTTTCCGAAGGTCTTTTTGCATGCATAAAAAGCGTTCAATCCATCCTTTCCTCCAGGTTCTTTTTCCAGGAGAGTTTGGAGTCAAGAATGATGCCTAGATATTTTGCTTCCGCTTTGAGTTCGAGTGGAGTTCCCTCTAACTTTGGGGGAGCCAATATCGGAATTTTCCTTTTCCTGGTAAACAAGACCAGCTCGGTTTTCTGGGGGTTTATTCTCAGACCGTTCTGTCTTGCCCACTCAGATCCAGATTACAATGGATTTGTCTACTTTTATGTCCTCAAGAGCTGTTGTTATGGCCTCTGTGTTTACATTGTTGAAGGCCCCCTCTATGTCGAGGAAGGCTGCCATTGTAAACTCTTTTAAGTACAGCGAGCCCTCACTTTCACGGACAACACTATGCAGAGCACTCTCCACTGATCTGCCTTTGAGATAGGCGTGTTGAGTGTTGCATAAGTTTCGCGAATTTATGAGTCCTCTGATGTATAGATCAAGGAGTCTCTCCAAGGTTTTTAATAGAAATGACGAGAGACTAATTGGCCTATAGTCCTTTGCGACAGTATGAGATGGTTTACCTGCCTTAGGTATGAAAATTACCTTAATTTCTCTCCACTGTGTTCGCAGGCAATTGGAAAAAATGCTTACGAGATGGGGTACAGTGTGGGTCTGTGTTTTTTGAAGCATAGCTGGCAAGATATCGTCCGGGCCCGGAGATTTAAAGGGTTTGAACGAATTTATTGCCCATGATACTTTATCCGCTGTGATAATCTTGTTTATCACTTCTTCGGTTGTGTGAACCGTAGGAACCGTCGTCTCGAAGGAGACTGTGGTTTCAGGGGTTTTACAGCCTGGGAAGTGAGTTTCAGTCAGCAGTTATAAAGATTCCCGACTGGATTCTGTCCAAGAACCATCTGGTTTAAGGATGAATCCCGGGACGCAGGGGTCCTTGGATAGGATCTTCCTGAGCCTTGCGGCTTCGTTGAGATCAGGTATTGATTCGCAGAACTCCCGCCAGGATTTAGATTTTGCTGCTCTTGTTTTGCTCTTGTATTCGTTAACGCTGGACTTGTAACTATCCCAGTCTTCGGTTCTGTTTGAGATCTTTGCCCAATTGAATAGAGTTCGGGTCCTGGCCCTGAGTTGCTTTAGCTCTGTGGTCCACCAGACTGCGCTGGTCTTCCTGCGAGCACGTTGCAAAGGATAGGATTTGTTAAAAGCCGCTTTCAGAATTTTCACAAGATTTTCGACTGAATTCTCAATGTAAGTTGGATCAGGATTAGTGGTGTCTTGTGGCGGTTCTAACCTGTTGGCAACTAGGTTTGAGAAAAAATTCCAGTCTGTCTTCTGAGGGTTTCTGAAAGGTTTCGGTTTTTCTTTAATGACGTTAAGGTTGAAGAGTATCCGGCTGTGGTCCGAAAAAGAACAGTTAGTGGACACTCTCCAATCCTCTACTCGGATGGAGTCGGACTCACTTAGTAAAGTGAGGTCAATTACCTCTTCCCTAACCCGATTGCGAAACGTGGGTGTGTTACCTTTGTTGCAAATATTGAGGTTGGTGGAGATAATGAAATCGAAAATGGACTCACCCCTTTTATTGATGTCGCTGCTTCCCCATTGAGTTCCAGCTATAACTTTTGCTCATCTGACATTTGACAGCATACAAATTCCGCGTTGAATATATTGCATGTTTTTGAGGTCGATCCAGGAATTGACCGAATTTTTGGCTTCTTCGGAGGCTTGGAAGTAGGGCTCAGACAGGCCATTCGCCATCGATTGAATAAAGTGGTTATCATTGGTGGCGATGTCTGAAGAGTGCGGCGGGTGAGGTAGATTTTAACGACCAGAGCGATATGTGCCCAAGCGTTGCCGTGTAGCAAAATCACTTTGTCGTTCTTCTGCTGGTATAGCGACTGCTTTTCCTACAATGGCCGCCCTTATAATGCTTTGCCCAACCAAACTTTTGGTAGCACCCGTGTGATTCGTACCGGGTGGACACCTTCTTGATTGCATCTTTCAGCTACTTAACTTTGTCATGTCGCTCATTGTGCATCTCCTAGACCCCACCAAGGCTTACAGGCCTCAGTCAGTTCTCAGATTTATCCAAGGGTGATGACTAGCCCAGCCTCTACAAGAGCTCCTAACTAACCTTTACTTAACTTATAAAATAAGGAGTGACAAGGATCTTACCGTAATAACTTATCGTTCTGGGAAGCGTTTTCATCCGACAAGCACCAAAAATCGACGATGTGTTTAGGAACATCGATTAAATCCCAGTCCGCCACTATCTACGTACACATCGCGTATGAGCCGTTTGCCCCTAGCGCCCCGGTGGCGGTGGTAAATTACAAGGACACTATCTCTTTTTTGAAATAACCTTTTGGAATCAATGTGGAGAAATGTTTCTGGAGGAATAAAGCCCGGTCCAAATGTGCTCTCGTGGTATCAATAATTGGGGCAGTAAGCCGCGGAGATCGTTCGTTTGTCATAGCTCTTGTGATAAACTTTTGAGTCATTTTAACAAGAAAATTCTCGATTTTGTTTAGGTCGGCTACAGGCCTTTATGAACTGGGACTCTGGCGCTCTGTACAATCTTAGACAGACCTTAAGGCATTGCCTATCGAATACATGAATCTTTTTCCTATAAGATGGCGCTACATTAAACCACACCGCGATGATGGGCCTTTTTAGGGCTTTCTTTCCAGTTTTTCTTGTAGATGTCGTCAGTAGTATATATACGAGGGTGGTCCGATAAGTACTTAGCCTACCAAAAGAAAAACAAAAATTTTGGAGAAATGGCGATTTATTTTTCAATATAGTCTCCTTTTAACTCGATACACTTGACCCAGCGATGGTCCAACTTCTTTAACCCGTCTGAAAAATACTTTTTCTCGAGGTCTGCAAAGTAGGCCGCCGTGGCGGCGATTACCTCCTCATTCGACTGAAATTTCTGCCCGGCGAGTGACTTTTTCAAGTTTGGAAACAAAAAGAAGTCGCACGGGGCCAAATCTGGAGAATACGGTGGATGGGGCAGCAGTTCGTAGCCCAATTCGACCTATTTGGCCGTGGCGAGGGCGGAGGTGTGAGCCGGTGCGTTATCATGGTGGAAGAGCACTTTTTTTTTCGCCAAGTGGGGTCGTTTTTTCTTCAATTCGGCGTCGAATCGGCCCAATAATAAACCTTGTGAATCCCAGGAAACGGTGGCCATCACCTTTCCTGCCGATGGGACAGTCTTCGCCTTCTTTGGAGCACGTTCGCCGGGTGAAGTCCACTGTTTCGACTGTTCCTTAGTCTCTGGTGTGTACCAGTAGATCCATGTTTCGTCGACTGTCACAAAACGACGCAGAAACTCCTTCGGATTGCGCTTAAACAGCGTCAAACACTGCTCTGAAGTGGTCTCATGGTTGCGCTTGTTGTCCGGAGTGAGCAAACGCGGCACCCATCGCGCCGACAGCTTTCTCATGCCCAACATTTCATGCAGGATATGACCCACGCGATCTTTTGAAATGCCTACTGTCTCAGCTTTCTCGCGCACCTTCATTCGGCGGTCTGCCAATGCGAGATCGTGGATTTTTGTCACGTTATCCTCCGTGGTAGCCGTTTTCGGGGCACCTGGACGTGGCTCATCAAAAACCAAGGTGCGACCACGTTGAAACTCGTTAAACCAATTTTTGATGGTCGCCGTCGAAGGAGAAGAGTCACCGTACACAGCATCCAAACGCTCTTTGATTTCGCTGCGCGATTTCCCTTCCAAAAACAAGAATCGAATCACCGACCGATATTGCTCTTTTTCCAGTTTTCTAAAATCCGCGGACACTCCTGCTTCCACACGCGGTCAAAACAAAACTACGAGTCCGATCCGGCTGAAATTTCGCCGTCTACTAGAATGTACTACACGATAGTAAGTTGCTCTTGCGATACTGGCGCCATCTGGTGGTCAGGCTAAGTACTTATCGGACCACCCTCGTACATTTCTATGATTTGACACATATATCATGTTTTCCTATTGATATTAAGCTTCAAAAATACACAAGTCTCATTCCGTCAAAATAATAGCATCATAGTTGCTTACCTCAGTGAATATGTCGAGTTTCATTTCAAATAGAGAGCATTTGCCACATTCCTTGCTTTTCTTATTTCGAAAAAAGAAAAAAGCAGCTGAAGCTGGTAGAAGCTTATGGTGAGCATGTTCCAGTGATGAAGATGTGAGACATGGTTCAATTTAAAAGTGGTGATGTCGATTCGAACATCCTGGTGCAGCGAAAAGGTTTGAAGACGAGGAATTGCAGACGTTATTGGATGGAGAACCAACTCAGTCGCAAGAGAAATGGGCAAAAATACTAAATGTGTGAGTAGGGGAAAGTAAATGGGAAAGATCCAGATCTGGTCAAGTTGATTGCTGTGAAACAGATTGTTTGTCATACCGAGGGCTTTCTTAGCTCCAGCAAGACAAGCGTCTGTATGTCTATTGAAATACAAGTACTGGTTTAGCCAGATACCAAGATATTTAACCGCTTTGATCCCGAATTTTTTTCAGTTCTTTCTGGTATCCCTTGAGGCCATATTCAACAAAGTCCTAAGCAATATCGTTTAGACTTTTGTTCATTTTTAGGTAAATTTTTAACTTTCAGTCATCTCAATATCTCTTAATGTGATCGAAGTCACACTGTTCGTGTTGATGACCCGAATTTTTGGATCTGACCTGTACGTTACTAGATTTAGATTTAGGTTAAAGTAGGAGGAGGGACAATGTCACCTAATCACTGCGGCCCCTGATAGGCATATTGTGATGTCCCTCATTTAGTGTTCACTCAAAAATCTTGAGTTGATACTTAGTATGCTTTCGAGTGAACTAGCAGCGATTTCTTCTACTTCAAGATAATGCCCGCCTAGGTGTTTGTGTCGTATACTGATGAGGTAGTTACAGTGGCACAGTATGTGCTCTGATGTTTTTACCTCTTCGTTACACATTCTGCAGGTGTCATCATGTGTGATGATGTGATGATGTTTTAAGATGTTTGTTGACCGGGCAGTGATCAGTGAGGAATCCTGTAACTATACGAATCTGACTCCTAGAAAGTTCAAGGAGTTGTTTCGTTCTTTTAAGGGAAGTGGTTGGTAGGAGCATCTTGGCTGTAGTGGTTGGCCGTGTTCCTCAACCACTCATTTATGTAGCATTTTATGGTGCGGATAGGTATGCCGCAGAATGGTCTTGGCGTCATGAATGGTGATGCAGAACCTTTAGGTCTGCTTTTTCGTTTCCACATGAGGTGAACTCTTTTTATGTTGGCCAGCTGGCGTAATAGTTGTAAACAGTCCCATACCAATTTAGAGGTGACTTCGTAGCTTTTGAGGGCTAGTAGTGCAGCCTTGCTGTCGGAGAGAATATACATAAGTGTTTTTTATTGGTTATAGCTCTGTTTATATTTTCTCTGAGGCAGAGTTCAATTGCAGAGTTGTGTCTGTCTATGCTGTGATAGATGTGTGTTCCAGTGTTAGCTCCGTATACTCCAGCCCAAACACCTTCGTTCGTTTTGGATCCATCTGTGTACCATACATAGGATTGACGATCGGAGGAAGGTCTATTTTGCTCCCAGGTGTGTCGAGAGGGAATTGTGACCTTAAAGTTTTGGCTGAAGTTATACCTTGGAAGAAAATTGTCTATATGGGGCTTTTTTAAGATTTCATGCCTGTTTAGTTCATTTAGAATGCCAGGGTGAAAAAGCCTAGAATAAGAGACATCCTTTACGACAAGTCTATGGCCGAATATCACTACTTCTTTTTTAAGTTGGTGGTGTACGGGTGGTAGGTCCGTGATTACTTAGCGCTGCTGTGGGGGTTGTTCTCATAGCTCCTGTAATACAGATACAAGCTAGTCTTTGTAGTTTGTTGAGCTTGGCTTGTACCGATGTTTGTTTAGTTTTGTGCCACCAGACGCAGTATGTAAGAATGTAACAATTGGTCTGGTGATGGCTGTATATAGCCAGCGAAATATCTTGGGATTAACGTCCCAAGTTTTTCCAGTGAGACTTTTTTTTTTTTTTATAATTCATGCAGGTTCAAGAGTTACGCTCTTATTATGTTTGTCACACCACCTGGACGGGGTGCATATGATTTGTGTCGAAGATGTTCGTTTGCTACTCTCCGGGGGTGGTTGTCCTAGATAGTGTTCGAGAGATTCGATTGAATTTGCCGCGTTGGTTGTAATTCATAGTAACTTATTTTTTTATTGGAAATGCACACACAGGGTTTGAATTTTGAAGTGGTCCGTAGAGAGATCCTGGCTTTCTCAATGGTCAAATGGATGTGAGAGTTTGAAGTGAGCTTTTCGTCTAGTGTTACACCTAGATATTTCGCTTCGTTTGAGAACTCTATTGTTTCACTTCAAATAGAGTGGGTTTTTTAAGTTTATGCCTACTTCTTCATTTGGTGAAAGCGCCTATGGTGCTTTTTTTTGGAGTTGACACTTAGTCCAACTTTTATGCACCAGCTCGCAACAAGGTCGAGTGCCCTTTGGAGGAGTTTCGAGATTGTGTCTTCGAATTTTCCTCTAATTAGAATCACAATGTCATCAGCATAGCCGTGGACATAGAAGCCATTGTTACTGAGTATGCTAATCAGCTCATTTACTACAATGGACCATAGGAGAGGTGAGAGAACCCCGCCTGGAGGGCAGCCTTTCGTGGTTTTTACACTGATTTTATCATTGCCTAGTGAGGTGTTTATTTTCCTGTTACTAAGCATGTGTTGAATCCATCTGCATGTGGTATTATCTACCCCTGTGCTGAGGATGCAGCGTTGTATCTGGGCGCCATCGCTATTGTCGAAGGTACCATCAATATCAAGAAAGCAGCCTATCGCAATTACTTTGTCGCTTACGGATTTATTGATCCGAGCTGTTAGTTTCTGAAGTGGTTGATTGCCCAGGCTGGTAGTCATATTGTCTGTTTCCAGTATTTTTCCATTGTTTATAGGTAAAACGAGGTACTGAGAATAAATTTTACCATTACCTCGCTCCAACTTTTCGGTATATACCCCCATGCATAGCTGGTCCTGAAGATGTTCATTAGCATGTACGTTACTAAGTCATATGCAAACAATGTTGAATGGCTGAGAAAATCTATAAGATCGTTTGTGTAGATATTAAACAGTACCGGAGAGCTGTTGTGGGCCATTTTTAATAGCAAAGATCATGCTTACATGTAACGATTAACTTCTTTACCATAGTCATTACGTAAACCGTACGTGTACGTATATTAGATAATTCGGCATGCCCAGCCAACTAAGCTTGTAGTGCATATTAACCATACGGTGTCGAAGGCCTTTCTAAAGTCGACCAGACTAGCACCCATACATTGGTTTATTGCCCTTTTCCACTGAATGAAACCAGTTTTGACACAACGTAAATAGTATGCTTCGCCTTCAAACCAAACTGGTTGTCTGGTGTTATTTTCGTTTTATCAACCAGTTTGATCACAGCTCTGTTTACTACCTTCGCAAAAACCATGATAACATTTATAAACAAACTAATTGATCGGAGATTAGCTTGGTGTTCTATCGGGATAGGGTTCGGCAATCGCTGTTTTCTACTGCGCTGGATAATGAATTTCTATTGCTCCAATTGGCAGGTTTCTTAAAACGACGTTTTGAGTACCTTCTATTTCCGTCGACTTTTTATTTCTAAGTGAGTCTTGGATGCATAGGAGTTCATCCCTTTTCCACAAACAAACTGGTAGACATTTTTCTGGTTTAAATTGATCGCATTTTTAAGCTTGTGATTGCGGTCGTCTTAATTTTTTTTCTTTGCGCTAGAACTTTCTTTGCGTTCAACAGCAAAATAATTATTTTTGAAGCGTCGAATTCGTTCTGTTTGTCATTTCCCACTGAGCATGGCCACCGTAAATCTCAACTAGAAATCTGAGTGCTTTCGAATAAAATTCCTCGCAACTTGTCGTTTATGTCACAAAACTCGACATGCTTAAAACCATGGAAACGAAAGGTGCTTGCACTGTGGCGAAATAACATTCCCTGTTTAAGCTTGCATATAGTACTTTCGTTCCTTTCCTATTCAACGTCCTAATAATTGGCATAATCGGTGTCATTGTACGGTTGAGTAGCGACAATAACGTCGAATTATTAAGTGCTCTCAATCAGAGTACTTCTTCCATCTTGTGTTAGTTAAAGAAGCACTTCTCTCATACGAGTATGTGTCCTCGATCCTTACCTATCTATCTGGTACTTCAGAAGAGAACGGTAGTACTTCGCCCTAATTATGCGCTGTGCTTCAATTTACTTATGAAGCTAACGAACTAAACGTATAATTTGATGAATGAGATCGGAAAATCGCTGCCTCCTTAACCTGTCGAAGCATATCTTAATCGAAACCCCTTAATAGAGCTCCTAAGAAAAAACTGTCGAACGAAATTCGGAAATTCTGACTTTAATATATATAGTCTTTACTTTACACCCCCACTCATATACATATCTAGCTCCTCTCTAAACCATTCGGGTCAGCATTTATACCTCACAGATCCTACACCCTTCTAGCACTAACAACTAACAAGCAGGATCCTATTAAAGGGATCCTTTAACACGTCCCCAGCCATTGGAATAATTTATTGGTTTCTCCGGGAACAAATCGGTTTTTAAAATGTTAAACCCTTCTCATGTCTTCTGTGTTTTAACACCACACAACACTTCCGCTCCGATATACATAAGTCACGTATTAGTCGTCTTAGTCACAGCTGGTGCCTTATTCATAGCCAACAATTATCAGCAACCATCGCAAACGTCCCCCAAAACCATGTAAATTTAATTTCACTGGAAGCATAAAAACCTTCGGAATACTGATAGCTCCGGTGGCTGTCTCCCACAGCGCCACTCGACCATGTGGATCACATTTTAAATTACATCACGTCGCACTAGTCCACTTGCTAATTTTCTCCTTCCCCCCCCCCCCCCCCCCCCCCCTTGGCACTACAAATGTTATAAACAAACGCGATTTAAAAAACGAACGAAGCACAACACATAAATTAAAGAGTGAATTAAACTGTCCCTGCGGTGATATCTAAATTACATTATCCTTACGTGATGCAACTTATTTTTTTTTTGCTATGGCAATAACCACATGTCACAGGCATCACCCGACGGCGAAATACCATTAATCAACTTCAAAACTACACGCAGCAAACAACCAGCTTCTGACAACTGAGAAAAGCATCCTTCCCTAGGGTCATATGATTCCGTCAGTTCGATATCAGTCTCCATTAGCTACAATCCCGAAACCTTAGCCTAAAGTGGAAAGCTTCCGAGTGAACGTGTAAAGCACGTCCACGTCCTAAAGGATTCGCACAGAAATTCGGATAAAGAAAAAGTTTCAAGGACGAGAATATTTCAAGTAGCCACCAATTGAAGATCCTCATCTCAATACTCCCATCTCGCAACTCTCATCCTTGAACATATTTTCATCTCATCCTTGGGAGTATATAGTATATTCGGACACAAATTTTCTGGTTTCCTGTCACTTACTTGTTCGTCCTTTTCCCTTCCGTGGCACAGTGGCAAAGTTTCTTCATCCGTTTGGCACCGCATTCAACTGTTGCTGAGTGTTCATTAGGGATCCATCGATGTCCAATTCTCAAATGGATAAAAGGACGACAGAAAATATACGTAGTTCCCTCGCCGATTGTTGGCACTAGTATAATCTGATTTGTCCCCTAAATGGATCGAGACGGCTATTGAATTGAGAGGGAAAAAAATAATTTTTCTGTTTCCCGTCATGCAAGAACGACGACATTTTACTTTCCCATAAATACCCACAGATTAGAATTAGGTATCGAACAGGATGTGCTAATTACATGGACATTCGTATGTGCCACTAGTGACAATTACTACACGTATGCTAGCGCTCTGCGGCGGGACAAAGGCAACAGGATGCGCATTTTAATTAAAGCATCCAACCATCATTATTTACTCTCACACCAGCGCATACACAAACTCGTTGCCGTGGCATAGGGATTCATATTTCATTGGTTGTTTGGATGCTTATGCCGTACGTAAGAGCCCCTCCATACACAGGCACGTTGCATCCGTGGATCGTATTGATAGAAAGGACTACGACGACGATGTCGCCGGGGATCGGTGCAATATTTTCCACTTAATGAGCTATGCTTAAGGTGCACAAATTTCAATTAAAGCTGAGAGGGCATCGGTGCTGCACGAACGTCGAGGTGCTTACTGCTGTGGCACGTGTTACCCCGGCATGCGGGAGAAGTATCATACTTACGAGTTGCCGCTCGAGGAGATGACTCAGGTGAGATGCTTGGAATCAAGGAACGTGAAAGTCAAAGGGGTAAATGACTCTTAATTGAATTTAGGACGTGCAGGTATACTGCTTTAAGTTTTTTGTTTTACGAGTAATACCTCAGAATGGAGGATTACTTACCCGAGTGCTCGAATGGAATTAATAGTCGAGATGGGCTTGTTTACTGTTGGGATTTATGTGGATTCTCATTTAATTAGCTGTAAGGATGCCGAGATGAAAGGGGAGCCTCAAACGGATGCTTTGGCTTTCTCTCTTAACTTGGTGGATCGTATGTGGAACTTATTTTAATAAGTACCCTTTGTATGGGAAAGTTAATTGAAAATCCATCAGAAAGATAAGTGGCAATGCATTTTCGTATATAAACATGTCATGAGAAAGTCCTTGCAGGATCATGGCTTCTACTATATTTATCAAACATTTATTAAATGTCCAAAATACCAAGTACCAGAACGCTTACAAATATCTGGCACATTGTCGGGCGCCACCCGTTGAACGCCTAGCTGCCGTGGATATTTGCCTGGAAGTTAAATGAATGTATAGAGCTGATGTTTGTTGATTCTATGATGAGGATGTCCACTCAATTTTAGAGGTGTGGGCCATTTGTAGCTTTAACACCTGTTTTCAGTTCGGCTTATGGCAACCCGAAACGTCAGCTCGATTTTTGATTTTCTTTACTTTTATCAATAGAGAAGCCACGTCACTTGTGCTCATTTCTTGGTGAACCTATTACAAACTGACGATGAGTTTTGACAGCAAAATTAGCGATGAGATTCATTTGATTCCGAATGGTACCTTAAATAAAGCAAATTATTGGTTCGACGAAGAATCTTTCCACGGCCAACGCGTTCCTGGTTTGGCTCGAATTTGTACGAAAAGATTCAACGGACCGCTGTCGATGGAGAGCGTTATCGGGCAATGATAACGTTTTCTTTTATGCCAATTCTGACTGCATCCGGACAACGTTAAGTTCTAAAGAGATGGCGCCACAGTCGATCGGTCAATAAATGGTCACTTTGACTGGGCTTGGTGATCGTCTGACTTAACCCTTCCAGACTTCTTTCTGTTGGATTATTTAAACTCCGAGGCTTATGCCCAAAGCTTGAATTGGCCGGTAATCAACCCTACATAATTCGAAAAGTGGTGAAGAGTGACCATTGAGAAGCTCATTGCGTCATTCGTCCTGGTACTTTTCAAAGCTCAAAATAAAGGGTTTTTCAATACGGGCGAGTAGATGTTGAAATGGAATAAAACAAGCTCTGTGTGAAGTATTAACAATTTTTTTCTTTTATTGGAAGGTCCCATGTACGCCATTATATATGGAGTACAACACCGTTCAAATGCCCGCCTCGGCTTCTTACGGTAGCTCGAATCCGAGTGGTCAAATTTTCAACGATTCTTCCGCTTAGATTCGGCTGAATTTGAGCGATGACCTGTGTTTTATTCGCCTTAAAGGCATCGGTTATATTAAAAAGGTTGCTATACGTAGTGCAATCAAACTCCTCCGCTCGGAAACAGGCCAGACATGTAGACCATTGGGTCACATGTCCCTTTTACAACACCTTCCTGAGCTGGATATGTTTACCACAGTTTTGGATGCATTACCACACACGTTCATCTTTGACAAAAGATACTGATCCCAAACCGCACAGTTTGGGGAAGACGCGATCCTTTGCTAAATGTCAAAGGCATCATCTGGTACACAGATGGCTCCAAGATGGATTCTGGTGTTGGCATTTGCATCTTTTGACCAAATCGGAAATTATCGAAGGCCCTGGGAACTAGTCCTAATGTCCTCCAAGCCGAACTATACGCCATTCTAACATGCGTCATCAGTCAGACAGTCAGGCAGGGCTCAAAGTGTTGGGCTCGTCTAGTACTAAAAATCCGTCAAGGGATGCCCTGCAAGACAAAAGAAATAAGGTCAAACTATAGTGGGTGCCAGGTCATAAAAAGCAATGAAATCGCCGACCAACTTGCTATAAAAGATTCCAGCGAAAAGAGCCGAACCTTTCGCCGGCATTCCCAGCTCAAAGATTAATTTTCTCCTAGACAAGTGGGAAAAATCACCTGCGATTTTGAAACAGCGTTCAAGGACTCGGACAATCGAAGGGACTCATACGGCTCCTGAACAAACACTCGATCACTATTTTCAAACATAATAAAGTCGATATCAGAAGACTGGTCAGCTATCTTTCGGGACACTGTAATCTGAGATATCACCTTAACAAAATTAACCTCTCAAAACTCTTTCTTATTTCTATAAACGATCTGTTCGTAATCTAATTGACTCCTCTGCTTAGGGCAGTACTCTTAGTTCTACATATTTGTACCGAGATTCCAGGCTCTTCAACAGTGGAACTGGAACCGAATATAAAGATCATTTAATTCTGACCCTGTAGAAATAATAGAGTGGAATCAAACCTTCCGTAATGACAAATCCAGGCAAGAAAGTCGGTCGGACATCGTGCGGAAGCGCAGTCCATTCAGAAAAATAACTAGGGTGCGGCGCAGGCTCAGAAGCTACACTTTTATGGTGTTTGTCACACAACCTGGGCGGGGTGCAGATGGTTTGTGTCGAAGATGTTCGTTCACTACTCTCCGAAGATGGTTGTCCTAGATAGGATTCGAGAGATTCTACTGAATTTGTCGCATTGGTTGTAGTTCACAGTGTTCATGACTTCATTCACTATCAGCATTCAATCAGCGTAACTTCGGCGTTGTGTGTTGTATAATTGATTTATTTTGATGTTACTTGAACTTCACTAAATTCTGGTGCACTCTGTTAGCACTCCCTAAGCTCCATCAAATTCAGATCGTCAACCAAAAGACACAATATTTCTCACCAATAGCATGACTTTAACCAGAAAAACATGGCAAAACATTGTCAATAATAAAGTGGTTCTTCAGACTTCCAAATAGTAATCAAGAGCAGAGGAACTGGCAGAGAAGCTTGCTTAAGTCTCTGGGATATCATTAATATCTTTGGTAGTATCGATGTCTCGTCTATCATAAGATGGATAAGATGGACGCAACGTTTCTCATTTTGATAAAAGTTTTATCATTTGGACGTGCTGTTTAATGATGTTACTTGCCGCGGTGGTTCTAGCGGCGGAGCGGTGTTACCATACCTATTCCTTTCGGGTTTGGAAAAGCCCGCTTCATGAATCTTGGAGTGAAGCCCCACCAAGTAGCGTCAATCAAAAACTTGCGTTTCTGTGGCAGTACCCGTCCTTTGTACTTGGCAACTTTATACCTTGCAAAGCTTCGTGCTTTAAAGAGTTATTTAATATTTTCAAGGAAAATTAAATTTAGTTTCACGACTGTATGAGTTACTGTGTCATGCCTGATGTCTATTAACACCCCTTTCCCAGGGAGCATTTTCGTAGCTACGGCTCAGCTACAGCTTCATGATTTCAATCCCAAGTGACTGCGTGCGACGTTATTCAGCGGTTATTGTGGCAAATAATGCCAACAAAGCCAGACTATAAATTAATCAACAAGACGGTGACAGGAAGCAAAGGATACCACGGAGCACCTCCGGGATTCACCAGGCTATAGACGGTATATCGCCTCCCATCACTTGTTGTGGATTCCTATTAACTATTATCCATCCCTAACCAATGAGAGGCCTAATTTGATTCGAAATTAACAACATTCATAACTACCTACCCATGCACATGGTACATACTGACGTCCACATCCGTGATTACGCTGCTAATCCATTCTCCCGGAGTATCAGCACCTACTCTACCAGGAACTCGCCTTTGTCATTAATTACTCCGTTGAAAGGATTCAGGCACGAGGACTATCGAACCACCAGCCACGTGAGTTGCAAACTCTATCATACCATATTAAACGGTTCCAATTATTCGCAATACCAAGGCAAGTGTGTCATTTGTACGAACCACACGTGAATTTGTGGAATGAATTGCTTTACCTACGTGAACGTATGTAATGTCATTAATGATTGGATGTTTCCCTAATTAGAGCTCTCGACGCTAACGTAAGAAATAATCCCCTGCTATTAAAATACTGATTAGGGTGAATGCCAATAGGTAGGCTTATTTGGCTTGGTTTGCCGTCCATATGACATGCACGTACACTCGTATCGGTAGTTATTGAAGACTATTCGATTCAAAGTAAAGAGACGTGAGGGATTCAATAAATTCCTGCCGCAACGAAATTCGGTTAGGGTGGCCCTATTCAATGACGTTGTGTTCTTAATAATTTTGAGGAATATTTATGGTTCAATGGTGGACATGCGGGTTCAAGCATCTGGATCTTGGGGTTGAATAATTCAATTTTGACATCCATCACAGCTTTTGGTAGAGTGGTTAAAAATAATTTCCGACGAAATGAAACGATCTAGAAAAGAGGTGGGTCATGTAGGGAAGAGTAAGAGGCAATTGTGGTAAAATCAAGTGCCATGAAAAGCCTTGAATACAGACGGATTTGCTCACGACGTTCATTGTAAGGACTATGGTTCTCAACTAAATTAACGCTATTTGGGCGAATGGGCATCACTGCTTTAGCCGCAGCTGTAAGGGAATCAAGGGAATCACTTAGGCCATCTGAGTAAATATGTTATGAAATCCATTTCAAAAGCCTTCAGAAAAAAAATCCGGAGGTTGAAGACCTCCCTCAAATATCATATTGAGTCTTTCGCTAATATTTTAGACACGGGATAAACATGGGATAAACATGAGTCTGAGTCAACAAGCGTCTCCAGGCAACTATCTTCAAAAGTCCTTTTACTACAGTTTTTCAGATGAGACAACAACGAATTTTTAAAATTTACCTTACATTTCCGATATCACCGCTTTTAGGGCGAACTATGGCCTTGAGTCTGTCGACAAACGGGAATCTGCTGAGGTTTTTTTTATTTTCATTCTCCCATTTTCTGAGGGGCGCAGCTTTTTAGCCACAATTGACTAACGCGTTATGAGCAATTGCAGTATTTGTTTAAACGTCCATAATCTGCCACCAAAATATTTGGTTGCCGAAGGCTTCAACGCACCTACCATAAATTTTAAAATATTCATCCTGACAACACGGTCCAAAAATACAAGTGGCGAATGTCTACCAGCTGTTCTAGAAGCTAAAACAAATCATGTCACTTGACCTCTGTTGGCCAGTCGAAGGACCAAATGTTAATATGACCTTATCCCTAAATAGCCACAATCGTTTTGTTTGTTCACGAGTTCTTCGATTGAGAAAAATTTCTCATCGAAGGACACGATATTCAGTAACTGGTAACGTAAGCGCAGCTCCTTTGTAATATGTGATTTTTCAAAAGTTTGGTTTTTAATTGTCCATGGAAATATAGGGAAATTGCAAAATTGTATGCATATTTTATTTCAGTTGACAAATCAATGCTTGCCATCTTGAAAGTATTATGTTTCGTAAATGTTGACCACGACTTCGTTTCAAGTGGTCCATAGATTGGACTCTTCAATCTTGAGTAATTTTTTCGAGCCATCGAATGTTCATTACGCGGCTTCTTTCCTCGGCGGGGTACAGGCAAAACCCTCCGTAGTACACTAGCCTTAAAAAGACTTCTCGACGCTCGCCGTTCGGAATCGGCATTAAATTGTAGGTCCCGTTCACTTGTCTTAAAAACAAATGGCACACAACATAAATGAATTAGAGAAGCTTGGCTCTGGCTCTCCGTGAGCTGTAACGCCATCTAAGAAGAATAAGAAGACCATCATAGAGTTTGGCTATCCTGCCAGTATTGTTGTAAAATGCTATGGTTCTCGACACGAAAGTTTCATTGACAACGAGGTGCTGGCAAACTCTAAGTACGTCCTCTTCTAACTTTCCACTAAAATAAAAATAAAAATATGTATATAGCTCTATCAGATTACAGGATTATCCAAATCGTATTTCGGATTTGACATCCCTCTTACACATATGTACCTCCAACCGAACTGTTATCCGAGACTGTTTATCTTAAGCTTAAAATTTGCTATATTACAATATGCATCGTAGCAGTAGGCCAAGCTGCCAAAATCAGACTTGACCCTTATACAGAAGTCTTCAGACCAAAGAAAAGACCACTCTGCAAAAACTATCGGCTTCTTTTAAGCCGACACGCAAAATACATTTGGATTTGCATCTACATGCTTATAAAATGGGTCCCAAAATGATAGAGCCATCGAAAAACTTTGAAGTACAGAAAATAAATCAAAAGGATTAATAACAATAATTTTTACAGAAGTGTAGGACCATAACCTTCCCACTTAACTGCATTCCTACTGGTCCGCTTGTGGGGTCCGCCGGTTTGACCTCAGAAAGTAGCGGCAGGCCTCCCGGATTGGGATTACTTCATCGCTGAGACCAATCAAATGCTGGTGTTTTTGTATTTGTTTGCACCAATTGTTTTTCGGCCTGCCTTTTTTGCGTGTTGAAATTGGAACGTTGATTGATAACGCCTTTTGGACGGGGTTCAAAGGATCTCTCCTTTGAACATGGCAATACCAACTGAGTCGGTCGCGCTCTATATTTCTTGTGATGGTTTCTTTTACGTGGAGGCTTCCTCGGATCTTTGAACTTCTAATTCTGTCACGCTTTGTTACTACCGCTGTCATGCGAAGCATCTTCATCTCAGCTGCCGTTAATTTGCGCCGGACGTACAACTGAAGTGTAGAGCCTTCCTTTCAGCTTAGGGGGCATTTTTCGATCACAGAAGATGGCAGAGTTTTCCCGCCACTTCATCCACCCTACGCTTACGCGATGGTTGATGCCGTCATCACAAGTTGCTTCTTTATTAATCATAGATCCCAGATATTTAAACTTTTCACACTTGGGAAGCACTCTTCCATTCAAGTAAATGTCTGGAAGAGGCTGATGAGGGTCAGAGAACGGGCAGCACAGATACTCTGTCTTCTTTGAACTAATACGATACCCGTGTCCCTCAAAAATGTCCACAAACACATCAAGTGCTAGTTGTAGGAACGCCTGATCATCACTTATAATGGCTCCAATAGCTGATGCACATTGGGGTCCGTCACTTTTCCTTCAAGCAAGCAATCAAGGACTGCTATAAAGAGCAGTGGGCTGAGGACGCTCCCTTGGTGTACACCGACTTTGATTGCGAACTCTTCGGTAACTCCTGCGGTGCATCTTACTCTTGTCGTTGCTCTCTTGTACATGTCCATGATCACTCGCACGTAGGTTTCTGGAACTCCTTTTTCTCTTAGCGCTACCCACAAAAGATCTCTTGGTTGCCGGTCAAAGGCCTTCTCGAAATCAACCAACACCATATGCAAGTCCTTTGAAGAATCACGATGCTTTTCCATCATGACCCTTATACTTTGGATTGCATCTGTCGTTGATTTACCCGAGACAAACCCGCACTGGTCATCAGATAGTCGTATTATTTTCCGCAGTCGGCTATCTAATACCCGTTCAACGATCTTCATGGTGTGCGACATCAGCTTGACAGAACGGTAGTTATCACAATTTCGCGTATCACCCTTTCCTTTGTGCAAAGGAAGAAGATAGCTTTCCCTCCATTGATTAGGCATAGTGTCGCCTCTCATAAGTTTGGAGATAAGAACCATGAGCCATCTAGACCCGATGTCTCCCATCTTTTTCCAGAACTCAGAGGGTATCCCGTCCGGCCCAACAGGTTTTCTTTTCTTGGAATTTTTAACCGCGTACCGAACTTCTTCGACTGTGATGTCGGATATTTCGGCATGATTCGGGGCGGCTCTTGGAAAGTACACTCGGGGAAACTTTTCGTTTAGAAGTTCCTCGCAATACTGTCGCCATCTGTGGAGAATTTTTTCGTCTTCCACAAGGAGTTGGCCTTCAGCATTGTTAATAAACTCTGGGAAACGAATCTCCTGAGCATTTCTTTTTCTCTGGGCGGCTATCTTAAAGATATTTGCTCCTTTGTTCAAATTGCTTTGTCGAAGCTCCTGGGTAGCCTGGTTCCTGTCAGACGCCGAAGACGATATTTCTTCCAACTCCTGATAGAGGCCTTCCATGCTTTTCGCTTTGAATTCGGCGCACTTTTTCTTCGCGATACCTTTGCAATATCTATATACCTTTTCACGGCGAGCTTTTTCCTCTCTATTAGTAGAAGAGCACTTTGACCAAGCTTGGACAGCCATTTTCTTTTCGTGTATCACTGCTTTGGCTTCGTCTGTCTACCACCAGGTTTCTTTTGCGTGTTGGCAGGGGCCTTTAGATGTTCCGAGCAGTGATTTGGCTTTCTCCAGGCCAGATTGTTGTAGGGAATCCTACTTGTCTTGTGCTCTGCACTCCTCATTACCGACCTCATCGATAATGGAAGAGAGATAGTTTTTCATGTTGGTAATAAAAGCTTTGCCTTTTCCTTTATCCAGCTTATACCATTTGATTCTCTCAGACACCTTCGTTTGTTGCTTTGACTTCTTACTCGCCTCCATGAAAAATTAAGTCAGGAGGAGACGGTGTTGAGGGGCGATCGCGTCTCCCAGCATCACTTTGCAATCTTTAACTCGTGGCTTCATGAAACTGGATACCAAATGATAGTCTATTTGAGTTTCATTTCCGCCGCTGCTATAAGTGATCAGGTGCCGGCTTTGTTTGACGAACATGGTATTTAGCACTATAAGACCGTACGACTTGCACATGTTTAGGATATCTTCACCTGAAGAGTTCCTGGTGCCGTATCCCAGCCCTCCGTGGTAGTCTTCATAGTCTTCGCTTGTCTTCCCGACATGTCCGTTTAAATCTCCCCCAACAAACAAAAGCTCTTCCTTTGGGATGATTTTGACAAGGTTGTGGAAATCTAGCCAGAATGCACCTTTTTCTTTTTGTTCGCATTCTACTTGAGGGGCATATGCGCTTACGATGTTCCACACCTCACCATGCATCACCAATTTGAGAGCCATCAAACGGTCACTGGACTTTGAAATGGTTAAGACGTTGCCAAGTAGCTCTGCCGCAAGGATGATGGCGATTCCGTTTTTTCCTTGTTCCAATCCATAGTAAAACATCTTGTAGACTTTTGTTTTAACTTCCAAGAAACGTGCCCGATTACCGGTGTTTCGCCATTTCGTCTCTTGTACGCACAGGATGTGTACTCGCCTTCTAACCATCATTTCTTCAAGCTCATAGCTGCGCCCACTCATGCTTCCAACGTTCCAACTCGCGACTCTTAAGTGTGGCTTACGCCGTTGCATTACTTTGCTATCCCCCGGAAATCCTATAGCTCTGACCCGAGCATTGCTGCTAGTCCCAGGATCACGACCATTAGTAGTGCCTCGCGGGGTAGTGATTTTCCTTTTAGCGTTCTTTTCCATAATGCTACGGTTTGACCGTTTTCTTTCTTCTCCTCCTTTGTTTTGACACGGGCATGCTCCAGATTTTTATTTTTTTTTGTTTGATCTTACTCTTACAACACCGGTGATCTCCAGTCGTGTCAACCCACTGATTTGCGTGCACACTTGTGGGGCAATTTAATGGTGGTATATGTGTCCCTAGGCTCACCTTGCTGTTTTCTAAATTGCCTGGATGTGATTTTTGTTTACCTTTGTTTAGTCGCCTTTTACGACAAGCGAGAGGTATCGCTGCAGGGATATTCTTAACCCGTCCCTGCACAGGGAGGTCAGTACGGGCCATTGGCCTATAAAAAGTCACGCTGCCAGAATAGGCATCAGGTCAATCACCCACTGCCGTAGTTCTCACAACACCCAGAGGAAACCCTGCACCGTTTTCTTGCCAAATGCCCAGTTAAGTCGCAAGCTCTGGGACTTTGGCTAATACTTCCTCGATGACCTCTCAGAGGTGCTCTGTGATGTTGAATGCCATTCATGACACACATCTATCGGAATACTTGGGCAGTGAACTTTGTAATGTTTATATTCCAATCCTTTCTGCCTGTAATCTTGTGGTGTCAGCATTTTGTCGTGTACCGTCCAGTGATTAGCTTTTTGGTGTCGCATGAAACTATTATGTAATGTGTTTTATGCAGTGTGTAGGAAGTGTATGCTATTGTTTTGGTGGGTAGACTACACATCCCTTAGGTTTCACGAGCATTGTGGCATCAAAACGACGTCTAAGCTCTGATTGTATTACTCAATTATGGCTGATCTTAGCTTTGCTCTAGAATGTGCTGTTTCAAAAAGGCTTGGTTTAGAAAGGACATATTTACTCTTCAGTCTTACATAACCATCTTGTTATAGTAATATTGGTGAATTACTTCCTTTTTTCCTGACGTAATCCATCTTCTGAAGCTTGAAGAAACTGAACTAATTTTAAAAATAATCTCCACTGCCAATTTTATTTTTTTAATGATTTATGGGAACTTTTCGATGTCCCTTAAATCCTATTCCTGGCTCCTAAAAATAATTAGGGCAATTCAAGCCTAAGTGCAGTCAAGCCGAGTACTTTTCCCTTGAAAGAATAAGTCTTAACATCATAGGTGTTGAATTGAATATTCTTTGTAAAGCAGATAGCCCGATTCTTTTTAGGGTCCCAATCTCTGTCTTACAAATGGATAGTAGAAGGAAACGACTATGAGTTAAATATTAATTATTTTGGCCGACCTTCCTGCTTGAGTTCCTTCTTCTGAATTCATTCAAAAGACTAGCACTTTCGTCTTACATTAAATATTTTACATTCCAACTCGTCTTGCTTGATCCATTTCATCATCCCAAAAATTCTCAAAATTTATCTTGCAGCACTTCAACTCCTTTGTCACTTTAACACATAACCAGGTTAAGGACCAGCAGATTACGCTTCTTCGCCTTCACGCTTTCCGGTTGTCAACTCAACATGAACTCTATTCATGCAGTGCTCCTAAAATCCACTAGCGATTCTCTCAAAGAATCCTTTGATCCTTTCTTCCTTCAATTACTCTACCCAGTTCTCTCTGTTTCTGTTTCCCCTCGCTATCCCTTATTTCATTAATAAGTCGTTACTTTTCTCTGCACTTTCGAAACACTTCAAAGGAGGAGTGGATCAGTGCAGCGCAGTCAGAACCATTACGCGCGAAAACTTTTCGCAACTTTTCGTTTTCTTTGCATCTATAGGATATGAATTGATAAAAAAAAGACAGGCAAACGGCAAAGACATCACGAGTGATGATACGATTCAAACATTTACCCGGAATTTTTATTTTTATTTTATTCGAATCCAAATGGTTTATTTTTGCGTTGTTTTTTGTCATTTAGCTTCTTTCATGTTTTTTTGTTGTATCTTTGGTTCCACTGTGATGTTTAATTTAAACCATTTGAACGATTATTATAGTTTAGTGAACTTTTGGCAAAGCTATTTATAGCAAGTGATGATGACAGTGTTCTAGATTTATGAACGGCTATGTCATCTTCCGATCTCGCATTTTTTTTTTTTTGGATAATTCTCTAATTTGAAATTGTTATGCGAAGATGCTAATAGTGAGTGCAGTTGGCCTTTCAAATCTCCACAAAAATCAGAGAAAATATTGATAGAGGCCTTTGAACTCATTCGTACTAAAAAAGGTGACTTAAAGCTCGATTATTGAACCTGTAGTGGCTTAAAAATACTTTTAAAAAAGGTTGCTTTTCCTGGCGGTGATGCCATTTCGGCTGTCGTTAAAATGATTGACAACAAAGTCGAGACCATCGGATGGCTGTTTATTATATGATATGAGCGAAGCGTTATTTTCCCCAAAAGTATAAAGAATTTAAGTGTGAAGATATTTTTAAGAACGATTTGATTCACGTCATGATCACAAGACTCAGCTGGTCTGACAAGTTTACTAAAATACAATAATGTCATGTGCGTCATCCTCACGTGTGATGTCTTCATGTTTGTCTTTTATCTTTTTATTTTTATTTTTTTGTTCGTCAAACTGTGTTTGATGGTCTTATAGTTTCTAGACTGAAAGGGTAAGCATCGAGCATCTTGTGTCAGATAAACGCGTCGATATTTTCATACCGGCTATCTTCATCTCGTTGGAGATCCCAGGAAACATAAACTCATCCTTGAATCTAGCATTTTAGACCTATCGGAATTACACTAGATGGTAAATTCAATGTCAAAGATGCACCGCGCTTTAGAAGGTTTGTCGAAAATGTCCATAGAATCACTTAAATCATCGAGTCTGGTAGTCATGTAGGCAACATTTCGATTGCTATATACAAAAACAGGCTTAACGCAAAAAAATTTCATTGAGTTTTCTAATCGTTCATATGGAGTACACCCAAGACTCTTAACTCGGACCTGTACTGTCAACAATTAGATCGTCTGAAAGAAGCAAGATTTGGCCAATAGGAGGGGAATTGCGTTGCATCTGGAAGAAGACAGGCGACTCACAAAGATAGTGAGGTTCTGAGGTTTTGAAGTTCTTATGCATTCACCTTATAGTCCAGACCTTGCCTCAAGTAATTATCACTTACACCTGTCCATTTCGAACGATTTTCTTCTTCTTTTTTTTCTTTTTCGGCGCTACAGCTCATGGCGAAGATGAGCCTCCTTTCAAAAGCCTCTATAACCAACCTAGTTGTTTGAGGTCCCCTTCCTCTTTCGTGCGCTACTTTAAATTTGGCTGTCCTCCAACGCCCCTTAGGATTGGATTCAAACACCATTCGAGCCGGAGCTGTGTCGATGCGCTCTAAAGAATCGTGTCCTTTTTCGATGACAGCATAATTATACATATTTTGTCTTGCCTTCATTTACCACGAATAGTCGCGGTAATGTGTAATAATTTTAGTCGCTTCCGGCTCAATGCTCGTAAAGGCCTCATTGACATCTCGCTGAGTTTGTCTAATTATATCACTGTAATCGTGCCTTTCTTATTGACTAATTAATTTTGCCAGTTGATCCTTTCAAGGACGATGTTGAAAATGTCACACCATAGCGTGTCGCCCTGTCTGTAACTTTTTTTGACATTGAATGTCTCGGTTAAGTTGCTTCCGAATCTGATGGAGCAAGTTCTCTAATGTCATCCTGCACAATGTAAGGAGTTGGTCAGGGATGTCCAAACTAGAAAGACTAGTATAGCTCGTCCCTATGAACGCTATCGCATGCGGCCTTAAAGTCGACAAATAGATGGTGAGTATCGATTTGGAAATCCTTGTGCATCGGACAAACGATTCCATTCATAGGGCATACATTTTCTGATCATACTTTATAGATAAGCTGATGCATACTCCCAACCCGGTCATCTTCAGCTGCCTTAAAAAGCTCGGCAAGTAGTCCATCTGCTCCAGGAGCTTTGTTGGATTTAAATTTCGAAAAATGCATTCCTAACTTCATCCACTCTTCTGATCATAATGCTCACAAGCAGCTCTTGTCAAGCGCCGCTTGATATTGATGGCTACGTGTGCCTTCCTATGCTCGTCGTCAAACCATGGGTTGTTTGTTAACGGCGTTTTGAAACCCAGCACCTCAAAAGCAGCGCTCCGTAAGGCTTGTGGTGTTGTATGGACTAAGCAGGTGCTGGAAGATTTTCCGAAAGCTTGAGGAAGATGCGACTGTCATATGCTCTGGCGGTCTATTGCGACATTATATGCCGCTTGTCTTACCCGATTTTTCTGGGACAGTCATATTCGTAGTCGTAACCTGGCTGCCACAAGATAGTGGTCCGAGTCGATGTTGGCTCCTCGGAAAGTTCTTCTGGTTGACGGTTGAATGATCCGAAGACCATCAAGTCCTCTTATGGATATTGAGTTGCAGAAAGCGCGTGCCAGCAACCAGAAGATTTCGGCCCGTTACGAAATTTATCATCCTAAATGAATTTTTTTGATGTCGTGTTGTGTGCTTGCCAATGACTTCATGAAAGGCGATTTCTGTGCCCAGTTTCGCGTTAAAATTGCCCAGCATGATTTTAACATCGCTGTTGGAACATAGGGTGTATGTTCTATCGAGAAGAAGTCGTCGCTTGTAGCGTCGTCCTTGTTCTCGGTGGAGCGTGATGTCAATAGAAGCCTCGGATTTAAAAAAACGGTCAGATTCACTGATGGAGAACGATTTTGTCGGTGGAAAATTCCCCTCAAGACAGGCTTGTAAAAAATGACTGTCCCAGTTCTTTGCCAATAGGAACGGAGGCTTCTACGAGAAAGGCGATGTGGTGGTAATGAATTTATCTTCAAAATGGTAGCAAGTTATTGAACCAAACGTCGCATATTTGACGTCGCTTAGATGATCGCCGCCAGAGCGAGCGACGCTTGCCTACTTACTTTGATGGCGCTACAGTTCGGGGTCAATCAGGGTCTTAACCAGCAAGTCTCTCCAGCCAGCACGATCTTTGGCCAGCTGCTTCCCGTGCCGCACGCCCAGTTGGTTGAGGTCCCTTTTTTGTAAATTCATTTTTATTTATAGTTTTTTAGATCTATCTTATCCTAGACAAAAATGCTTAAAACTAGCTTAACTATCCTTACAAATTTAGGAATCTTACTGGCCCTAGGCGGACACTCTAAAACAAACTGTATAATTTTAACCTATGCCTTTCGACTACTATTGGTTGAGGTCCCTTTTCACCTGTGTGTGTTACTTTAGATGCGGTCGCCCTTTGCTGCGTCGTCCCTCGTGGTTGGTGGTGAAGACTCTTCGGGCCGGAGCGAAGGTGTCAATTCGATCTACATGGCCTAGCCATCTTAGACGTCTAACTAGGCCAATCGCTGTACAGCCCGTACAGCTTTTGGTTGAATCTTCTTCTCCACTCTCCATTTCCACGAACGGGACCAAAGATTGCACGCAGAAGAGCCTTCTCTTCTTCAGCCACTTTTGATAATATCCAAGCGCCAGCGCCATAGAGGTGGACCGGGATGAATAAGCTTTTATAAAGAGTTACTTTGGTTTTTCAACAGAGCGCTGTACTATTTCATATATATTCAATTCCATTTTGAGCCCAAAGACACAGCAATTGGCAAGAGTTATTCTGCGATTGATCTCAGTGCTGATGTCGTTGCTGCTTGGCACTATCGAGCAAAGGTAAACGAAGTCCTTGACTACTCCAAAGTTATAGCTGCCGAAAGTGGCGTTCTGGCCAGGACGTCGATTTGCGTGTTTTTTCTTTGATGGCAGCAGATATTTGATCTTGTTCCCACCTATGCTAAGGCCCACTTTAGCCGCTTCTGCTTCAATGCTCACAAACGCTTCATTGACGTCTCGCTTAGTCCGTCTAACAACATCAATGTCATCTACGTAAGCGCGCCTTTCGGTCGCGCACGATCTTTTCAAGTATGATGTTATAGAGATCAATTGATATAGCGAGTGAGTGACGCAATGGACTCGCTTTTGGCATCGACCACCAATTTTCTATTTATTTTAGGCTAAATAGCAGCAATTGTCGAATATTGTTTTCCTCGGGCTCCGCGGCTTGTTGGCATACACTTTGGACTACAAATAATGCCACAGGAAAGAGCATTAAATCAGACGATCGTGGATCTCAGTCAGTTCAACTTTCTTTTTTTTTAATTAGTCGACAGGGGAACGAGTGACCCAATGATGCAATCGTGACTCATGCTGTGTGAGCTGTGCGCCTTATGGTTGAAGCCAAAAGTTGTCCACGCTTAGTCAAAATTGGAATAAAAAAATTGTTCTGATAATGCCCTCCATTGTCGGTTACAGGATCGTATTGGAAGAAGAACGGTTCAACGAATCTTTCCGTCCAAATTTTAGTCCGAGGAGTCAAGCGTTGGTCGTGGAGAGGTTCCTGGTGAATGTTTTGACGGTTTTCGATGACATAGAAGTAACAATTTTGTTTAATTACGGTCCACTTCATTGCTGATTATAATTTTTTGTCAAATGATTGCAGTCTGTACAGCCTCAACGTCCTTTTTCAACATTAGACTGCCGGTTTGCCTCGGTTTTGGTGACTGGCTTGACCTATGTAGATTACCGGTGGTGATACATATTGTTTTAAATGCCTAATGGTATGGTCCGAAGGCGTTCTGTTCACTCGATATTTTGCACGATCGGAACGTTGAAACCATGTTTTGAGTGTAAACTAAGCATAATCCAATAAGAGGTGTCATTTTAAATCATTCGAAAAACTCAATATTAGAAAAAAAATGGCGATATTTTTATTTTAAAAACTCAGAATTTAGTAATGGAATACATTTCTGCCAAGGTCTGCTTAGAATATGCCTTTTGATCATTTTTTTCTGCATATTTTCCCATAATTACGACTATAATTCAAAAATAAAAGCTCTGATATTTTATTCTAGTGCATGATCATGACGTATTATGGTAGACTTTGATAGAGCCTTTAGTGTTATTAAACTTAATAATCTCAGCGCCCAATTTAAATTTGGTCAATTGGTCATATTTTACCATAGTCATTTTCAAAAAATGTGGCCCAATAACGCTGCCCGCTTGAAAATCCCACCAAATGGGCAAGTGATGGATAACGAAGTTTGTCAACTATTTCTACAGGGTTTTAAGTACCCAAACAAATAGAAATGAGCCTCATTGCTCAGAATTTTTTTTCACTTATTTCAGCACCGATTTAGTTAAAGTACTCAATCATTGAGAGTGTATCAATTTTTATTTAAAAGTCCTCTGGGTTTACCAAAAATGGTCGCAATGATATTTGATTGTATTCAGATCAACAATGGCGCGAAATCTGAAATGACACCTCTTATTGGATGAGCCTTTATGCGAAATTCAACGCACTGTGGAACGGTATTCCATATAATCCCAATCCCGGCAATAATTCTACGTTGGAAAAATGGCTTCTCTCTTTGCGGGACAAGGCAAATGTCTTTAAATTCGGCTGAAGTCTACCTTCCTTCAGTTTCAAAAATATTCGCCAACGATTTTGGGTATTACTAAAATTACCACCTATTCGACAATGATTCAAAAATCCCTCCACTCGACTACAACCTAGTTGCAAGGCACAATCTCTCAACAAATTCGTTTCCTTGTCACCAAAGTGCTTTAGCAATTTCTCATCGTAAGTATCACAAAACCAGAGATCACGGTCCTTCGTCCTATTCGTAGTCCATTCGGGTCCACTGCAGCAATTTAAAGTTTGTCTCTAATTCGTCGCAACTTCAAACATCCTTCCTCCTTTCCAAAAAGCGCTTATATAAAATAGAATCACTGTCCTCTTCACTAACTCCCAGCCATAAATCCCGCTCCTTCATAGAGGACTCGAGACCGCCAAGCCGATTACAAATGTTACATTTTCACTTCCTTCCTCCGAAACAACACAACAGCATCCACAAAAGTCCATTACAATCCTTCGTATAATATTGTATCACCTGAAATTGAAATCAGTCCTCCACCGTTCCTGTTCTATTCCCATAAAAGATGAAGATGCGAAACGTAAAAGGAGCGTCATACTGGGAACATCAGCACCAAGCGCAAGCGAAGTCGCTCAGAAAATTAATCATCAGACTTGAAAAGATATTACAAAAGTTTTATGTTATCGCTGAGACAGACATTGCAGCAGGAATTGAAGGAGTGGGTGTTGAGAAAACATCGACGAAAGTAATGGAGCAAGTTTGAGCAGAAAGCAATGCACGCGGTGAGGATAATTTAAAAATAAAACGCACAAGTACCGCGGGTGTTTACCGCTAAGTGGGTAAAAATACACTGCACAAGCAAACAAAACGATTTTAATTATAATTTTCCACAATCACCATCTCTTCCGCAAGGATGCGAAGGCAGGATTTCATTGTAACAAGCGCCAACCTCGAGCAATTTTTTCGCATAAAAGTTCCTTTCGAGCTGCATGCGTTTGAGGTCTAAAAACAAAAAAAAAAAACAGGCGAACCCAATGAAACCAGGACGTGTCCTGCCTGTTACTGAAAAGGATGAACAGGACGAAGTGAAACAAGAAAAGAGTTAATTAAACAAATTAAGGAGCCATCAAGGCAATTTACATAATTCGAACACTGCCATACAGCCAGCGGGCGCTATTTCTTCACAACCGCCATAGTGATGGGGCGCCAAGGACCACAAGGACGAGAAGAAGCGAATAAATGATTTTACTACTCCACCGTGTAACCTTTTGAAAAGTAAATGGAAAACACTGACGGTAGAGTGGGAAACGATGCGGAAGGATCGTTTTTAATTCGTATCGTTTCGGTGTCTACCCTTGTGTTATTGCTCCTCGACCAAATGACAGACAGATAGGCTTCGGTGATATCGTAACACGCACGTACGTATGCGTAATTACAGTGCCTGGAGCTGTGGAAAGCATGTAATTGGTTGAGATAGAATTTTTAATGGCGTCTGTTTGAGGAACAAAGCCCGAATAAACATTCGTGAATAAACGACGCGACGAGGAAGCAAAAGTACTGTCCTTATCCATATTTCAAGGGCTGGAGTGACAATTGCGAAGTAAGCTAGATGCTGGAGAAGTGGCAACGATATTTGAGAAAACGTTGATGAAGTATTCCTTGAGTAGACATGGCGGCACTCACGTTTCTGTAGGTAGTCATACTTAGTGTACAGCTCGTGGGGGCCTGTATTCATGACACTCTTCAAGGGCTCTTCGAGGCTCGTCTAGTATTTTTTCCGCGTTTTTGTTTTCTTCATAGAATTGTTTACACCTACGAGTACTCCAAGGGCTTTTAATACGAGTACAACCATGTTCAACAGCAGGATGGGTCTATCCTAAGTATGCTAGAAACGATTCGTCATGGCAAATTAAATCGAATAAATCTGGTAGTAAAATCGAACTTATTTAGGAATCTTGTCTACAGAAATATTTTATATAAAAGAAATTGTAAAAGTAGACTGGCGTAACCGAAGGTAACAAGGCGGGTACTAAGGTCAAATTATAGCCGAAGGAGCCTAGAATGAAAACGAAAGAATTTTCATGGATAGGTATTTGAGGTACATATAACCATGTGGCTTACGTTATTTTATTCATAAGTCGGATTCAGCGTAGAAGCCTAATTTCACTCACATACTCTTTCATCAAATAATCTCGACTTAAACTTTTCGGAAACAAGCAAAGGGAAAAGTCTGCCAATTTTTCTACTCGTGTGTAGCTCGTTCCACATCGAGAAGTCAATACCAAGAAGCCAACTCTTCGAAAACCTTAAAACTGACTTCGGTCGTTAACAGGTTTATGAAAACTAGCAAGTAGGAAACTACTCTTGCGTTATGAATCAGAATGTAAACTGCTTTTCTTGGTGTAATGTCAGCGTTCTCCTTGGTTATCACTGCTGCATATTGTTTGGACATGAGAATTTTAACTTTCTCCTCTGTATGTTCAAAAAATCACGGGAATTTCCGAGTTTCGCAAAAAATTCTATTTATTATTCTCCAGCAATATTATGATTATGCTTCGGATATGTTTTCAAGTTCTTACAACGGCTGTTGATGTACTGACGCGTCGAAGCCCCCCGTCGATTTCAATTTCTGAACAGCCTTTTTGGGCATGCATATGCCAAAGTTAAAAACTCAACCACTTTTGAAGGCTCTAATCAGGCGAAATTACAAAATTCCTGTTACTTTTTGAAAATACCTCCTACACACTCATCCGTTCTGTAGTGTCAAAAAGGTACATAAAAATTGCGAAAGTGTGTACGATGTCTATTTGAGTTGATAAATCGATGCTTGCCATTTACTTTCTAAAGATTATTTTTTGTAAATGTTATTCACGACTATTTTTTAACAGGTCCATACGGAGAGTCCGATTTTGTGTCACTTTTTCGAGTATATTGACTAGTATCCGCTTATAACATGATTAATGTTGTCTTCCAAGACTGCAATTGACGCTGGCTCTGCATAGTCTGATGTAGTCTGAAGGCGCCAAAGTGCACGATCCAGCAGGCCAATTCTCCGGCCCAAAATGAAAGACAAAAAAGACGACTCGCGCGTCTTGTAGCATTTAGCGCCATCTCCTTGGAATGACCAGGCTTAGCTCTTGCATTAAGGGCAACAAAGTTTAAAACCATTCAACGATACCGGGCGCCATTGGCGGAAACGTTGCTCTCACGGTCATCACTGTAAACGGAGCTTTTTTCCGGGTGAGTGAGCAAGAGCTGGCATTTGAGGTTGCTCATCAGATCCAGTAATGAGCTTCGGCGCTGTAGAAAATTTTTCGATAAAAAAGCCGATCTTCCTCCAGCATTTCTAGGGCCCGATTACCAAAAATTCGGCGCTGTGGCAGATCGTTCGGCTTTAGTTCTCGCACGAGCTTTGTTTTGTAAGGTCTTAGACCAAGATCCTTACGTAAAATCTTCCACGTAGTCGAGAAACATAGTCCCAGTTGCTGTGCGCGGCGACTAATAGATAAATCACGGTCTCCATTAATGGAGTAGGTAGCTTGAACTCCAATATCGTAAAATTGCGATATGGAGATATTGCGTGCGAAATTTAGTCACTGTGGCTTAAATTGCTGAGAATAATTATAAGTGTTGTTCGAGTGCATGTCTATCCATGATGAGATGGCAATTGACTTTGACACATGTCACGTATTGCTCGTGAGCCTCGTGACTTTTTCTATACGAGCTATGCTGCCACTGAAGTACACGATTTGCATACCTTCCTTGCCGCTTTTAGGTATGCGCCCACGTACTAAACCACATCTTACACACTTCAACCATTCCCTGCATGGGATTGTCATATACGAGTAAATTGCCCTGCTGGCAAGCAAGCATGCTATTCCGGTGATTTTGCTGCTTCTTACTAGTGCGCAGGTATCAAGGGAGTTTTTTTTCTGATTCCACACTTCATCTATTGTTGAACGAGCCTCACGTTTCAATTCTACTGCGGACACTCTGATCAATAATGGATGTTATTATGGATAATATATGGAGATTATTAAAAGTGACTTCCCGCATTCTGAGTCTTTGGTCGCAACTAAAAGACTTTACTCCAATTTTCGGTCGAATTATCGTGCCTCTAATCAGGCTAAATGCGTTGCAGTCAGTGTCAGTGGCACAATGCTTCAATCGAAGAAAACATCGCAGCCGTAAGTGTCCCAGCCACGGGAATCAAAAATCTCTCAGTCCACTTTGTTTTGAATTTTGCGTCAAGATCTTGGCGTACAACTGTACGAGATCAAGTCAACTCAAAAACTGAAGCCTCTTGATAATTTCAAGCGCAGAAACTTCTCCGATTGTGCTCTGAAAATCCTGCAGTTCATCTAAAGATCACATGTGTCCTAAAGAATTACAATGCATTGACAAAAAGTGACCGTGCGATGTGGAGTTTATGCGAGAGGCATAATTGGACCGTACTTTTTCAAAGAAAATGATCGCCGTGGCCAATGAAGTTCGCTTTCTTGCGCTTTCTTTCTTGGAAGACTATTTTTGAACATAATTGGACGAACTTGACAGCAGTGACATGCAGTTCAAACAATTTGGTACAACGTGTCACAGCTCTGGTCAAGCGGTTTATCTGTTGAAGAGGAGGTTCGGTAGCTATACAATCTCGGAAAAGGATTCGGCGTAATGACTCATGTGATTTAACACCGTTGTACTTCTTGTTGTGGAGTAACGTTAAGTCGTTGGCAATAAGCCAGCAACGTTAGAGAACCTCAGGAATAATATCGAACCCGAAATTGCCAACGCTCCCGCCGATATGTGTGAAATAGTGATGGAAAAGTGGTCACAAAAACGAGATCGAGTTGCATACTTAAATTTGGTGTGTGCTATACGACCCGATGAGGTTAACGGGGATCATTCCAGGAATACCATATATTGCTTCCTCGGGTATCGTTCAGCAACTGCTTATTTTCGTAAGCATAGCAGGCCAATCTGCTGATAACGGTTTCCAGCGGGTTGCTTTTTTTTTTTGAAATCCTCTCTCTAGGCTGGTGCAACATAGAAGAAAACAGAGCTGGCCACTCTAGGTAGAAGGATTTCCTTTGGTCATCCGGGAGCAAACACATTCAGCAATATCCGAAAGAGTGATTAAGCTTTACAGTCTGTTCCAGCATCACACAGGTCCATTTAATCAGATATATAGGTAAGCTCGTAATGACAAGGGCCTCCGTTTTGTGGTTGGCCTGTTCGACATTTGCAGATTCGAACCGACACCTTATCGAGGCAGGCTGCTCCATTCATGGCTGGCTGAATTACTTGACTGTGTTTTGCAGCTATGTTGTCTACGAAATCAATGACTGCAGCTATCCTAAGCTGGCATTAAGGCGTTTCCAATCTTACAAGGGATCTCCTAATTTGATACCAGTCGGCTTAGGTTTTTGGCATCTAGTGACGCCATTGCAGCAAGAATGTCTTTTTATGGCTTGCAAAGCAATGCCGACTGCAAGTTTTTGAATCCGCCTCTCTCTTCTCTGCTATAGCGAATAATCTGTCATATAAAGGGTGGGCCATCTAGTGTTTTTTTTTTTTAAATCATAGGCTACTTTGGCACTGGCAACTTTTTCCCGCTCGAAATCTTGACAGAAAGTCAGTATTATACCATCGCGGAACGAAATGTGTCGCTTTACGCTTCAACAACTCTGGAAAATATTGAAAACTTATTTCCTAAGTGAGTGCTGTGTAGATCAAACAGTGCGTTTTTTAAAAAGAAGTTTTGGTCGAAATGAAACACCCAACGCGACTGCTGTACCCAAGTTTGTACAAAACGTTCGTGAGAATGTCTCAGTCTCTAGTGGACAACACTCATAGTCCCCGTCGTCCTACGATTCACACAGATGAGAATGTTGCTTGAAGGCGCGCGACCATCCGCTTCGTTATCGCTTCGCAGTTTGGGCCTTAGAGCAGCTTGATAACGATTTTGGGCGATTTCTGACGAGGCGCATTTTCATCTCGGCGGGTACGTTAACAAACCGGAAAACCCGCAAGTTATTGTCGACAAGCCAATGCATCTACAGAGAGTGACAGTTTGGTGTGGATTGTAGAGTGGTGGCATCATTGAACCGTATTTCTTCGAAAATGAAGCTGGAAACAACTTTTCAGTCAACGGTGGGCGTTACAAAGCCATGATAACCGACTTAACCGGCGCGCCATGCCACACAGCCCATGCCACAATCGATCTTTTGCGCACCAAAATTCCCAAATCGTGTTATAAGCCGTGTTGGCGATGTCAATTGGCCGCCTCGGAGTTGCGATTTGACCCCTTCGGACTTTTTTTTTGTGGGGAGCCGTGAGGGACCGATGTTATGCCAACTATCCGGAAATAATTCAAGCACTTAAGGCCAATATCATCCAAATAATGGATGGAAATGACGCCATCCCAGGCAGCCACTTGAACAATATATACAAACAATATATAAACAAATATAATTTTGTTTTGTTTTATTGCATTTTTAAAAAGAAACTTGTATTTGGCCCACCCTTTATTATTCGCTCTAGGATTTTTCCCATTATGTCTCATGGAAATATCAGACGATATGGCGGTGGCGCTACAACCGGTTTACTTCTTCCTGATAAAAATACTGATGTCTGAGCTTCCATGGTTCCGAGAACCCGTCTTCCACCAGACGTTTGTACAGAATTCCAATGAACATGTCGAATCTTTTTTGAATCCAGTCCAGGCGCCTTTTTGTCTCCTATGTCTATGAGGCCTCTGTAGTTCATTCAATAAGATGGCTAGGTTGGGTGCTCCATAAAATTTCTCAGCATTATTCGGCAAATATTCTGTAGACCGTGCCCTAAGAATTGATATCATCTTTGTCGCAGATAGGCTTAAGGCGTTTGCCTTGCTCTTTTTGGTTGCCCTTTTCTAAGCCCGTCTCTCCTGCCTAAAATGTGAAAAACCACAGCTGTGACATTTGTGCATGGACTTTTTCATCCGCTTTTGTTAGGGTCCAAATCTCAAACAAGAATTGAGATGGTAAAGAATTTCCATGAAGCCTTATTAAATTTGCTGAATCTCAAAAAACTACTGTTAAAGTTGCTGAGTATGAAACCAAGGAAAACGTGGTGATTGGCAACTTGAGACTTTGTCTTCTAGTCTAAGCTTAAAGTACTGTGTCGATTTGATATCCCAGAGTAAAATACTTTGTGAAACGTTTCCCGTTATATTAAAATTAATTTTCGCCCAACATATTTTCTAATCAAAGCAAACATATCGATCTAGGTTGAAACATATACGAATTTGGGTCACACGAAAACAATTATAATGCAATCGGGGGAAGAATAGCTCCCAGAAGTCACTTGCTTCTATTGCATAAGAATGTTTAATATCATACCTCATGCCGCTTTTGAAATTACTCAGCTTAAATTAATATTTCTAACGCAGTGTGCTCAACGCACGTCCCTACACATTCATATGTGCGTCTATAATTAAACCAACGAAATAAGTTCCACAAAGGAAATTAGTGCATTTGAATGGAATCACTTTGCACGAACTGAAATCATCGAATCCGAATTTTTAAAAAAATGCGAAAATAGAAATACAATTAATTAAATGTTTCTAACCTAATTGCCCCCTTCTCGTGCCTCGTTTTAGTTTTAGTCCGATAATTAGGTGCAACCGCCCTGTTCACTTTTCTAATTCAAATTAATTCCATCGACGATGGACAAAAATAAAAAAAAGCAAATTCTAAAAAGCCACAAAAATATGGAAAAATAATTGTACAATAATTAGAAAATTTTGAAAATGCACATTCACCAATATGTGCAGTTTGTTGATTGTTTGGTTTGTGTTTTTTGTTTTTTTTTTTGTTATTGTTGCAGATATTGGTCCCTTGGGATAATGATTGCATATGCGAGTATATGTTTTCAGAATTCACCGAACTAGGCAATTAGATATGTTTCGAATGCGCTTTTGACCTCAGCTAATAATCAGAAAATTGCCACGAAATTCTACCATGCAATGCAAATTTAATATTCAAATTTTATTTGTATTTTATGACTTTTACATTTGGTTGAGATTTCATCGTTATTAAATTTTAAATTTGTTTACATTTTCAGGTAAGTCAATGGAAATGTGAAAATGCAAATTAATTTTTGGAATATGAGTGAGTAAAAAACCTATCAAAAAAATCTTATGATCCATAAAAAAACTTTTTTTTATACCTAAATAACTGCCTTACTCATCGTCTCTATAGACAACCAACGAAGCTATTTATCCCCTCAGAATATACACGAGGCAATGAGGAAGCAACATTTCCTCAATTTCTTAAAAAGTTTCATCCAAGATTGATGAAAATTCCACTCTTGAAAATGGGCCTTGGAGTCTGCTTGGAAGAAAGTGTTCTCGAGGTCATCAGGGTAATTCATTATACCTTCAAAAGTCGAAATTTGAGTCTTGGTATAGATGTATGCTAAAGAATGCGATTTTTGGTAAAATCTAGACGTTATAAAGTCATAATCAGAGAAAACACAATCGTTAGTTCAATCACGAGGCAAGTTATCTATATATAAGAAGTATGCAAAAATTCAATAATGACTTTTTATTGGTTTTTGAATCCATCGACTTAAAAAATAGTTTTGAGAAGAAAGCTATGCATTTTTAAATAGGAATATAACGGATTTTTTTAAACTTAATTTCGACTCTCCCGGCGTGTTGAGCCAAATTTCAAAAGACTTTTTTCTAGACCCTTAGGTCGGTAGGTAGACAGACTCAGTGGACTTAAGTCGAAATTAATACCGCGATGTACCGTTTTGAACGCACAGAAAATCGAGTAACCCATTGGGTAAGTGGGCTACAGGTACTAGATAGGAACATTTAAAATTTAAATAAAGAATCAGTTTCCCGATAAATTTGTTAGAAACCTCGCAGATGTCATTGAGAGATTATTAGACCAAAACACGTTACCTGATCCTTTCTAGTCCCTGCCTTCTAATGTACTCTGTCTGTGCCGTTCTGTCTGGGGATCTGTAATATACAGGGTGTCCCACGAGCGGTGTGCCAAAAAGCTAGAGCGTGTAGGTCTGGTCAAGAGAGGAAAAAAATCGTACGGGAGGGGGGGTCTATTCCCCCCCGTTTAGCCGGGAGGGGCAATTTTCTAAAAAAAAATACTTAATTTGGAAAAAAAAATTATTAAAAATCAACAATTACATCCACAATGCAGTGATGTACTTTTTTGTAAAGCCAGAAAGCTCTTCTTTCATCCTGTTTTTAAACGAAGCTCTTTTAAAGAACAGTTTTTGAGAAATTAATTTACAAACTCAAAATTTTGAAAAAAAAATTTCGAAATATTTTTTTTTCAAAGTTGTATGTATTTAAGTACTATTTTTTTGTTATTTTCAAAAATTCAATTCTCTTATTAGTTTTTAGTTAAAAACAGAAAACCGGAAGCAAAAATGTCTTGTAGTTTTTGAGAAATTAAAAAAAAACCCGAACCATTTTTTCTAAGAAAAACCTGTTTTTTTGGTTTTAACGCGGCTGGACTTGTATGCAAATTAATGTATGAAACATTGACCTCTTTTTTATTATTTTCTATAGCAATGATAATCCTTTTCAGCAAATTTGGATCGTAGTTCACGTCATTCAACAGCTCCTGAGCGATGACCACGCAAAGGCTATTGTTCGTTTGGTCAAAATTTTGAAATTTCGAAACTAACTTTGCTGACGCACGTTCTGAAAAAATTTCATGGGACGAGCCAACCGATATACCAATACCCTGATAATAGTGATTCGACGATTCTTCATAATAAGTTTCTTCACTGCTTCAACCTTTCCATCCGTTGTGGACGAGCTGGGAGGTCCAGAGCAGACATCGCCATTAACATCTTTTCGGCCTTATGTGAAGAGCTTATACCATTTATTATATTATCATATTTTTGTTTTTGCTCAGAGTAGATCTTAATCTTATTAGTCTTGTACCTTGCAAAGCTGAGACAGGGAAACTTATACAAAGGCGGACAGATAGGACCGTCTGTACGTATATATCATATATGTATATGCAAACATGCGCGAAGTGAATGTGAATTATAGTATTATTATATATCCCATCAAATACATGAACCGTAACGACGAATAAACCCAATTCACCAACCGCATATTTTTAGGATACGATACATTATAATTCACATTCACTTCGCGTAAGTTTGTAAATATATGTTATGCGTACGGACAGAAGGACATGCAGGTATATGATATATGCGTACAAATAGACATAAAGGAAAGCTTTGGCATAAGTTTGCAAAATTCAAGGTAGAAGACCTGGAATTATAGCTTGACTCCTGGCGAGCTGATCCCATCTTATTTTTCAAACGAAATTCAATACATATTCTCTGTTCCACTTTTTCAATAGCATAAAATCCCCAAGCACATCTAACTCGTTATCTAAAATGGCTGGGATGTGTACCAACATAACAAAAAAAAACTTCAGAAATCGAAATTACTTATCTGGGAAAATTCAAACTCACCGAAATTGTTTGGACACACCTCATATTGTATATTTACTTTACTATTATACCTTTAAAAGGTTTTAAAAATAACTGAATTTTAATACAGTTTTGCATGCTCTTTAACCAGTTCTTATATAACTTCTCCGATAAGGCAGCTTTGTAACATACATTTTGAGGGCATCAACCGTTCCTATGGGATTCGTTGTTCACAAAATCTAATCAATGCTTCAGGTGCTCCAAAATGCTTTCATTTTAATCGATTTGGGAGATCCCGAATTGTTATCCTGATCCGTCGTCTTCATTTCACAAATTTTAACTTACCATGCTACGTTGCTCTAATGGTACGGTTGCGAGATGTCCAGGGTTTTGATTGGAAGACTCAAACAGTTGACCCTCGTTCACCCCCAGCATCGAATTTTTTTAAGTCCTTAATTCCTTAAACGAACTCCAATCATCATCGAATTAAGAAAACAAGCGAAAACTGGTGGTCCGGGAAGGTGTTTTATCTTAAAAGTTAAAGCAAGTTGATTGGCATACTGTTCGTGAGTTAATCAATGTCAAAATTTTATAAAATCATCCCACGAAAATTTTTACTATTTAACTCTATGCTGTTCGTCAAAAAACCTTTTTTCAAGGTTTTGCAAGCGACACAGATAGCTTTCTGAATGCTGAGTGAACGTCAAACTTCGGGGTGCAACTGTTATATTCGATACAATCACTCTGGTGTTGCCATATTTCTTAACTTAAAAAACAAATTGCTTTGTAGTTCATAGGATATCCGAGCCAAAGCTTCTCTTAATCACCTATATGTGTTAGCAAGTCCTGTTCTCTAATCTTCAAAGGCAAGAATGAGAGCCCCACAGGCGATATTGAACTGACAAACTTTGGTAATAGCTAAAAATAACAGCATCTCGTTCCTATACATTTCATTCATAGCATTAACAATAATTGGAAAACCCATAAAAATAACTCAAATGTCCCAAATAGCAGTTTTCAGAACACAAACCTCATCATAATCGATGGCCAGCGATTAGGGTCGTGACCACGAAATCACATTCTGTCTAAATATCATCTCAGTTCGCACCCAATTCACTGGCTCCATAAATCTATAATATTAGTCCATCCAAACCTATTTAACTTTTTTACAGCCCACCACTGGTTAATGATCGCTTACCAGCCGCGTATTAAATCATCGACAAATCCGTTCGTCATTCTCAACGACCTGCTCTTTATGCGGTTACTCGACTTTAATGGCTGCAATCAAACAAACCACAGACTCCTTCGCGCCTTGCAATACAACCTTCATCAGATACAAAATAAAAAAGAACCATAAATCAGAGGAGAACAATAAGCAAGCAGAGAGGACGAATGACCCAGTTTATGCGCTATTTTCTCTCCGTTTTCCCATCACAATTCTCCCTCTTTTCCATGCCTTTGGCCTTTGATGACAAATGAATTTTTATCTAAAAATAGTCCCCACTTTAAGATGCCTCCATCCTCTATCGCTCCATCGAAATCTTTGATTATTGTGATTGCGAACAGGTGGTGCTGCTCCCACGTCTGAAAAAAATGAGAAAAAGTCCAAGGAATAAAACCATTTTCAGAGGGACAGAACGAAAAGATATTTTTGTATCTGAAATGCTTTATGTGCCTGGTAGAAGGAAGTGCCAACCGACCAGGGGGATTTGAAGAAGAGAAAGTAATTCAACCGAAGAGCTTCATCAAAGTCATGTTCCAATGCCATTACAAATACGGTTTTCCCATTTCCCTTCGTGTGACACTTACTTGTAGATACATTATCTTCTTACCTAAGGAGAAGAAGATTTTCTTTCTGCTTAAGAATCTCTCGATAAAAGCATTGGATGCTGAAAAGTGTTTGTAAAAAAATATCGAGTAAGGGCTCCTAAGTTCCACGAAGACATTCTAAACGAAAGTGACTCCTGAAATGTTTATTTAAATATCCTCGTTTGACTGGGATTAACAGATTATGTCTCGGCAACTTTGGATACATTTTGTGCTTTGTTTTATGAGAGTTTTGGTGGTAATTTAGTGCGAGGGAGCGGCGACGACTTAATGTAAGAGCAGTTAGTTTATGAACGATATAAAACGGCGATACATGGTTAAGTGCACGTTGCCGTTTAGCAGTCGGCGGGGAGTTTAGATTCTCGTCGGTTCATCATGGACGTATAGTTTGATTTGCGCTTTCACCAACATATAGCATACTGCTTTTGTGTTGTTTAAGACAAAGCTATGAATCTTTTATGTCGCTATCGGTTTTAGACTCTTTTAGACTCTACGGTGCTACCAGGTTATTGTTAAATATTTTATATACTCTTGGATACGGTAATGCTTTTCAACTCATGCATTTTATGCCAAAAGGTAAAGTGAAACGTACCGCAGCAAATCCCTCGACAGTCTTTGAACATCGCTACACTCTTGCCTTAAAAAAATTAAAGTTATACCAGGGACAGAGGGAAACGGATTTCAAAAATATACGAGTCTCCCAGTATGTTAGCTTCGAACGAAAACTAGATTAATAAAGTAAAAAATATAGGTTTTGTGAACAAATTTTAAGAGCTCACCTGCTGAATGATATCAAAGTTCCGGACCTTTGTTTTGTCAATTAATCTTGAACTATTTGATTGAGATGTTAGTTCTTACAAAAATCGTCGATACAGAGTTCTGTGAGCTTTCTTCAACCGAGCTGAGGGCTTCTGAAGAATTCTGCTTGTAAAGTTTCTTTCGATTTAAACCAGCGCTCATTTTACATAAAAGTTAATAAAACTTCTAGTATGGATTTCTCTAGGTAAGTCAATTTTACAAATAGCTTGTTTCAAATTATGTTTTGGAGTTTCGAGCTATAAATGCTGGATCGTCACTAATGTGCAGTCTTAAACCTGGAATATAAGCTATGTTCTGGCAGTTTCTTAAAATCGAAATCAATCTTAGAAGATCACGGTTTACAATGAGAATCCATGAAGATTTGAAAGGATTTTATACCAAAGACTGAATAATTCCTTGAATTGAAAGTCTTGAGAGCTTCTATTCAAGAGCTCCAGCCTTAAGCCCTCAGTGGTAATTATACAAAGCAAGTTTCACGATGTCTATTTGTCTGTTTGCATTGTCCGATGCCTCTTTATAAAAGTTGTGCAGCCCTAAGAGTATAATTTATTGTTCATAGGTGTTCTCAGTTATGTCGGTGGAATGGTACTTCTGTGCCACATTCCGCATCTTCCTTGCTGATCTTAGTCGTGGGGTTGCAATTAGTATTTAGTTTATGGGTTGGCCATTTCAGCCGTCATATAAGGCTCTTGCTCATAGCGACCAAATTTAAATCTTGAAACATTTTTTTCAAACTTGTATAGCCTTCAAGCATTTGAGTATGGTGAAAAGTTCTCGGTCTAACACAGAGATGACGTTCCAATCAGTAAAAAAGTAATGCCTGCCTGCCGTGTCATTAGTTCGTATGACAAGTTTCAACTTCTTTCCTCAAGTAGTTTACTAGCACGAAATTTCGCAGTAGACTTCTTACGTGCTTTTCGTTAAAATGGATAAATTCGAATATCGTGCAATTATACAATTCTTTGTTTTGGATGGATTAACCTCGAACGAAATTTATTCGAAATTGACACCATTAAAAGGTGGACGGTTGAATCTAATCGTGTTCGCACATCACTCGAAGTTGACCGTAAAGGACAGCCTAAAACCGTAATCACACCGAAAATCATAGAAAAACTGCACGATTACGTGGACGATAGATGACTGAACGTGAGTGAGGTAGCTGTGGGTGCACAAAGAATTAGGGATGTGAAAGATCTGCGCAGGATTGATGCTGCATTTGCCGAATGCCAATACAAAACAACGACGCGAACGATTTTCAAAGTAGCCTTTGAACTTTTGTGGGTTTTGTGCAGCGATTTGTCACCATGTATGAGACATGGGTCCATCACCAAACGAGACAGCAGTTCAAGCAGTGGGTGGAAGCTGGTCGTTCAGCGTCAAAGAAAGCTTATTCGATTGCATCTGCCAGAAAGGTCAAAGCCAGTATGTTTGGGGATGCAAAAGAGATGCCATTGATTGATTACCTTGTAAAAGGCGGAACAATTTCAGACGAATATTTCTCCAACTTTCTTGGCCAGCTGGATGTCAAAATTTACGAGAATAGGCCTGGCCCGAAAAAGAAAAAAATCATTCTTCCCCACAAAAACGAAAGGTGAATTAGCGGTGGGAAAATAGCGGGTTTGGGGTACGAATTATTCGGTCGTATTCTCCCGATTTGGCACCCACAAACTTACAATTGTTCCAAACCTTTAAGAAATTTTATTTTAGGAAGCGATTCGCATCTCTTGAAGAAGTTGAGAGGAGCATAGATCAATATTTTCACAGCTTTCCAGAGTCTCATTTCCGGGGAGAAATACTGATGTTGTAGAAACGCTGGTTCAAGTGTGTTAAAGTAAAAAGAGATTATGTAGAAAAATTAAATCACTTTTAACTGAAAATTGTAGTCTTTTCTGAATTTCTCTCGATTCACACGACTTTCCCCAAAATTTGATTATCCAATGTTTCAGTAACCTAAAGAGTTATCGAACAAGAGGTGTCATGAATGTCAAAACTATAGAAAAAAATCACTAGCAAAAAGGTGAAAATATTGCGAAACGTTTCGTAAAGTTCATACTGCTTTTGGTTATCATCTTTCTCGCACAACTCTAGTTAATTTAATTAATATATTTCGACCCTTTTGAGAGCTTAATAATGTGAAGAATCTAACTACTAACCCGACAAGTTTAACTGAAAATATTGCCACTGTATCTTAGATTGTGACCATCTTTCCTAAAACCACCTTTCCCTCCCACGATTAAAATTACCAAATGTCTTGCCAAAATTAACCTTGAAGACGGATATGTCATGTCACGTTTAAGAGACAGAAGAATCTATAAAAAGATACGTCTCTATATCGCCTATCATTGGGGGGCGGTCGTGGTGCAATGGTAATTATCACCGACTGTTCAGCGAAAGGTCTGAAGTTCAAGTCTGTTCATGGCCAAGAACAATTCCTATACGGAAAAACTGTACAATAACATCAGTTGTGAATGAGGGATGATAAAAAAAATGCTGACAAAGGCATAATACTCGTAGTATAAAATCACTTTAAAAATTCATACTCTGTGTATGCATTTGCACTTAATGATATGGAAACAAAAAAAGTTACTGTGAACTACATTCAACGCTACAAATTTATTCGAATCTCTCGAATCCTATCTAAGATAACCACCCCCGGAGAGTAGTGAACGAACATCTTCGACACAAACCATCTGCAGCCCGTCCAGGTTGTGTAACAAACACCATAAGAGCGTAGGTCTTGAACTTGCGCGAACCCTATAAAAAAATTACAAAACTGACTCCGAGGCGAATGTCATGGTATCGATCAACGAAAAATGCTTCCCAACGACCCTCGCGAACTGAAGAAAAACCTTTATCCGATTTAACGAGAGCCTAAATATTTCACCCATGAATGAAACTAACGATCTCTCCTCATCCGCTGCCCACGTCAAATTCAAGCGCCTCTCATATCGCTTTATAACTTCAAAAACTATTATTATAATATATTATGGCTCACTGTCCAAACCCAACCACCATTGAATCTGTCCACCAATCGTATAGTTCACCCGAATACATTTCGTTCTATTACCAGAATGTCAGAGGACCTCCGTGCAGGGACGGGTTAAGAATATCCCTGCAGCGATACCTCTCGCTTGTCGTAAAAGGCGACTAAAACAAAGGTAAACAAAAATCACATCTAGGTAATTTAGAAAACACCAAGGTGAGCCTAGGGACACATATACCACCATTAAACTGCCCCCCAAGTGTACATGCAAATTAGTGGGTTGACACGACTGGAGATCACCGGTGTTGTAAGAGTAAGATCAAACAAAAAAATCTGGAGCATGCCCGTGTCACAAAAAAAAAAAAAAAAAAGCAGGCCGAAAAACAATTGTTGCAAACAAATGCAAAAACACCAGCATTTGATTGGCCTCAGCGATGAAGAAATCCCAAACCGGGAAGACTGTCGCTACTTTCTGAGGTCAAACCGGCGGACCTCACAAGCGGACCAGTAGGAATGCAGTTAAGTGGGAAGGTTATGGTCCTACACTTCTGACCATAACAACGCCGGAAAAAGGAAAAGAAGAACCAGAATGTCAGAGGACTGCGGACCTAACCTTCCGTAAAATTCTTTAATTCCTGAAAACTGCCTTATTAAATGTTTTACTCTGTTTCGAGGTGCTCGCCACGACAATTCTGCCGATTCGGTCGCCGAGTTCTCATAGCAAATCAAAAATCGGGTGTTTTGATAATTTCATCGAAAAGAAGATTGAAATCCAATAGTTGTTTGGACACCGGACAGATTAATCAGATCCAACCCTCATCTTCTGTTTTGAATCTCCCCAATTTGCATTAATTTCTTTTTACTTTTTTTACCTTTTACCTTCAAATTCAGTAAAAAAATTAATGTAGAAAAACGTAGAAAACTACGTAAAAACGTAAAGTAGAAAAAGTCGAACAACACTGGTTCTGACTACTTCTCCACCATAGTTTCAGAACAAAACAGTCAGCGCAAAAACAGCTTATTTCACAGGGACTCTTTCCTCTTCCTGGGAAAAATGCTTACTTCATTCCCATCCAAAAAAAAAAAGAAGAAAGAATGAGGTGTTCAACTACGGCTCCATTGCTAGACTCGCGCATTTTCAATTTTTTTAATAAACGGTTTTCCAATAAGGGCGGGTAGATCTTGAAATAGAATAAAACAATTTGTGGTATTAACGAAATCGTTTGTTTTTTTTGTAAGGCCTATTTATGCCATTATGTACGAAATATGACATCGTTCAAATGCCCGTCTCGGCTTCTTACGGTAGCATGGATCCTAGTTAGCCAATTTTCAATGATTCTTCCTCATAGATCCGGCTGAATTTGAGCGATGGTCTGTGTTATATTCACTTTAAGGGCATCGGTCGATTGTGGTTTCCTGCGACTTCAGGACTTCAAGAAAAATTGTCAATTTTGCTTGTTAATGCAACACTTCTAAAAGTGCGTCTCGTCATTGAAGATGATTTTTTGGCTAAATTGGGGTCCTTTTCCAAACGCTCCGAAGCCCAGTCAGCGAACAAATGGCGTTGTATATGGTTATGAACTTTGTACTCTTGGGTCAGTTGGATCTTGTACGGTTGTAAGCCCAAATCCTGTCGGAAAAGTCTATGATGGTTCTTGTGCACGGCGAGGAATCGACTGTTTCGGGTTCTGTTGTACATTTTCCACGGCGATGTTTTCCGGCGATCTTGCGTTCCTTTGACGTATAAATGTTGGCTGATCCTAAAAGGTCGACGAACAACCCCAAATTCAATTGAAATTTCCTCATAATATTTGTGTGCACTTGAGAATGTCAGAGAAGTAGACGTTGTTTGCACAGACCTCAGCAAGGCCTTCGACAAAATCTCTCATCGTATTATACATTTCAAATTTACTGCTCTAGTTTTATCGTCAATTAATGCCACTATCGGAGTTCTCAAGGTAGCTACCTCGGTCCACTGATACTTAATGACGTAATTGTGTTACCAAGATTCCTCCAAACATAATGTTCCCCTGCTGATTCTTGCTCCTTCCAATCTGACTTAAACTGGTTCACTATTTGGAGTCAAGAAAAGAATCCCCTAACAATGTTAGCAAACATCAAGCTATCACGTATTCGACCTATCTTCTCTTCAACCTACGTTATCTGTCGTCAAGTATTTCTTCCTGTCAATATCTTGGAGTTAGGCGCTACCCCTGGGAGACGGAACTAAACTTTCCTCTTTACGTCGGCAACATTTTTAAATGTGTCAACTTAGCCCTAGGCTTTGGGAAACGTTGAACTCTCAAATATTTAATACTTCATTAGGCCTCCTCTTGAATATGCTAGTCCCGTCTGGCCTCCCTCTCTTATCGTGGGCATTCAACCTAGGCTTATTCGTTTTGCCCTTTATAGTTTTTCCTATGCTGATAACTATACCGCCTTATAAGGATTATTTAAAACTAATCCACTTGAAATCTCTGGAAGAACGACACGATGTGCAGACGTACTCTATATCCAAGAACTACTTAATATTGACTGCCTTCGGCCTCTTTGGGAGCGTTAAATCAAAGATCAAATCAAATTGAGAAAATGCGAAAACGTGGTGAAAAATATCATCAATAGAATGTAGTCGGCTTGACCAATATTGTTTTCCATTGCTAATCTCTGAGCTTGTTCTTAGAAATAAAATAAAAAAATTCACCAGTTTTCAAAAAAAACTACCGTTTTTCTCTTGATCAAAAATGTTACCTCTTATTGACTGACCATGTGGCTGTAAAACTTTGCGACCCCAAATATTTGCCTGAATACTGCTAAATGACACACATTTTTGCTTATTTGCGAAATAAGGTAAGTCACAATGCACAAAGTAAAGAGCGGTTTAGAAGAATTACTTAAGCACTGTGATCGCGTTTTCTATGAATTTTTATTTATCATGATTGCCGAGCTAATGGACTCAAAATCTGTTTGATGAAGGTATCGAGGTACGTCTACGTAGGTTGAGGCGACTATCCTACTATGTGCGTCATGGTACAATTAGCGGTTAGGCGCCGTGAAACCTAGCAATGTGACCAGCCTGTAGAGTGAAGAAAACTGGTTATGTTGGCCAAGCTGAGGTTGGCTACCTCTGAGAGGTCATCGACGAAGTATTAGCTAAAGGCGCAGAAGCTGCGACTTGCCAGTGCTGGGGCATTCGCAGACAAAATGGCGCAGGGTTGGACTGAATGGACTGAATGTCTATTCTGGCACCGTGAATTCCCATAGACCATTGGCCCATACTGACCGCCACGATGCTAGCAATATTGCAGCGGTATCTGTTGAGGAGGTCGTTTGTTTTGTTTTTTAATAGGAGAGCCAGGATTTCTTGATATCCTGTATCTAGTTGATCTAGCCAACCTACCATTGGCTATGTTAAAAAGTGTTGCAGAATGCTACCTTTGAGAAGGTTCAGGCCCACAGTATCAGCAGGGGAGTTTGGCTAACTCATCGGCCATCTCATTTCCCTCTGTTTTGCTGTGTGGAACCCAAAGGAGCGTGATATCAGTCCAGCCGCCAGCTCGTTTAATTTTTCTTACATTGATCCACCAGTTTAGAGGAGATGGTAGCAGACGAAAGAGCTTTAATAGCGGCTTGGCTGTCACTATAAATAGAGGTGGACGTGTAACTGAGGTGGGCTGTGCTGATTATTTTGCACGCTTCTCGGATCGCTAGCACTTCAGTTTGAAAGGGTCTCGAGGGATCGGGAGACGGCATGAATTTGAGATATTCAGTTTCGTCAAGAATATTCCGGATCCAACACCGTGCTCCAGCTTGGAACCATCATCGAAAATCATCGATTGCGTTGCCACTTTCCATTCTTCTCTGCAAGGAAAGTGGGAGTGTAACGCACTATTGAAGTCGTGTCGAGTCGGTGTGGTGTACGCCGTAGGAAGCGGGGTAAAATTCATCAGCAGAAGTGATAGAGTTCTGTCGTGTCCATACGGCCTGAAGCCCCTTTCCTTAAGTCTGACGGCGCCGCACGTGGTATCTAACTAACCCACACTATATAAAACATTGTGCTTGTCTAAATGAAGTCTTTGAACATAAAGGATAAAAATAGCAGTTTCCATGAATTACCTTTTTCAAGCGTCGCTTATTTTTATCGAAGTGCTACATTACGAGCTCTATTGACATAAAAAAATATTGGCAATTTGCTGACATAGGGCTACAAATCACAAGGAAACTTGTGACAGCTTTATTGACATGCCTTCTTATGTTCATAAATCTTGATTATCCTTTTTTTGTCGCCATTCCATTCCACTTGGCCTATCTTCAATAAGAAAGTACTTTTCGAAAAACGTGTTAAAGATCAACCCACCCCGATTGTGTCTCGCTTCCGTTTACATCCACATCGTTACAATTAACATAAACCAACTTCCTGTTCCAACTTCCTCGATTGTTCGCGAAAGGAGCAGTTTATTATTTAAAGTGAAAACACGTATCAAGTGCTTAACCGCTCACCTTTCCAAATTTGAAGAACACAAACACACTTACTCGCAAAGAACACAAAAACTCCTTGTCAGCGGGCGCGACACCCATCGAGCCACTGAGAGTTAACTTTACGATTAACCTGCTATTCCCATGTATGTTAGCGGGTGATACAACTTTCGTGGTAGTTTGAGCTGTCTGTGCACACATTTTAACTTAATTGCATAACAAATGGCTTCTGGTTTCCAAAAAAAAAAAGGAAGAAGGAAACGATGAAGAAAAGCAACAAATAGAAATGCAAGGAGTAATTTGTCCTTCCTTCTCGCGTGTCGGGTTAATGGCATAAACATTACAAGGATGACGTATTCCCCCGGTTCTAAATGACAGAATTTAAATAGATGTTTAAGGAGCTTATGCATTCGCAGTGAACAAAGGGGATTAGCCAAGCAAAATGCAAGGCCAAAACCGCCACCACTCGCCCGGGCATGTGGTTTACTCAAACTGTTCACGAGTGCCGAAGGATAGGCAAATGACATTTTCATAAAACCCATTAGGATAAGCCAAATCTTGTCGTTAGCCCGCGGAGTGACACCACATAACCATCGACACCACCATGGCTATCCACCACCACTCTAGTCAGTGCGTATCAGTTCTAAATTCTAATCCTATAGCCATAGCCTGCAATTCAAGGCGCATAAGTACTTAATCCCTTAAGGATACATTGCTCCCTGTCTCGCTGCTATACACTTCTACTCCCGTTTGTTGTTGTTGTTTTCGAGCGAATAAGTTCGTGTTAGATCCTAGAAACTCGAACCTTTAAAGTGCGGTTTGATATCAATATTAGGAGGAAACTTCCACTCCACTCGCATCCACTTCATATGTGTAGTGAGCGAAAGTTTCAAACACTCCACGTTGCATTGTGAGGATTCTCGACCGGGCGCAAATAAACCACGAAGCGGTCGAGTCGAAGGATGCAGGGAAAAAAGGGCAAATAATCCGTTCAATAAGTAACAATTTACACACAAAAAACGGAAGTTCGAGGGACGAAGAAGTAAAAGACACTCAGGCAAGGATAATGTAAAATCCCTATCACTCTAGTATAGAGCTGCCAGTGCTTATCCTTCTTTCTCTCGTCGATACCCTTATTCGGCCCTCTGTGGCGAGGAGGAAAGACTGCTTTATAATGGATATCCTTTAATTGCCCTTATTCCTACGAAGAGATGAGAGAAAACAGAGCAAAAGCATAGTAAAAGGACTGCAGAATGAAAAAAACCGAATACGGAAGGGTGGAGCTCGCCTGCAATTTCTTTCTTTTTTTTTCAGAGACGTTGAGAAACGTTTTGGATCACTGTTTTTGTTTCTTTTTGCTCCTTCGCCTATGGTTAACTGACACTGGGGATTAAAAGTATTTCACTGTTCTTGACACTTGGAGTGTCACGGGCGTTCTGTGATGTATTTTTATTCCTATTTTTCATCCTTTCATTTGCTTCCGTGCGCTTTGTGCAGTTGAACTTGCCTTTTAACTTGCCCTCATACACATGCTTCATATGTCCAGGTGAAAAATCTAGTGTTTTTGTTGTGGTTTTATGGCTTCATGTTTGGTGGATTGAGGAGCTGTTAAGCCCCATAGATTGTGCACCTTACACCTTGACAAGGGAATGTGTTTAGAGTATTACGCTAGTTGGATGAACGCTTTTTATTGGATTTGAAGACGAGGTGCGAGTTTTTTATGCTTCAATTGTTGGATATCGGTAACATGATAACAGCCAGTCGGTTGAGTGGGTAAACTGTTAAATGCATAGTACAATGGCTTATTTTGCTTCGATTCTATTTGATTTATTCAATTCAATGGTCTCGAAAATCCCATTCGGGCGCTTTTGGCGTGTTTGCACTATTGACAAGTACTGGCAATTGAAGTTCTGACATTTTATGGCAACAGAGGTTTGAAGATATACCTCTAAATCTGGAATGGTTTGCCCCAACACTTATGTAATGTCGCAGTCAATGCAAGCAGCATCCATCTAACCCAATATGCCAAATATTTTCCTGGATGTCACCTGCTCTTTTCATAGAAGCTTCGTCGTAACCTTTCTGTGTTTCATTTAGATTGATGATTCGCTTTACTGGGAAGGAGCTTCCGCTATTCAACAGAGCCTTACATTGGTATGAGGAGCAAGAGGTCTATTTCTAAAAATATGCCTTAAAACGCAAACCCTCGATTAGGTGTCATGCACAAGGAGTTTCTTGGCCTCAACCTGGCAAATTTTGCGTAAAGACTAATCGCAATTTATTTAATGAACTCATTGGGACTGCCGGTCCAAAGGCTGTTTCACTTTTTCTCTCGGATTTGTAGAGCTTCAGCCCCATGTCAGCTAAGGTTCGTTTCATTTCTTGTGTCAGTTAGACCTAAAAAGCTCAACTTTTATGCTAATACTATGCAAAATGGTCACAGATAGACCGAATTCCTGTAACCTACGGAAGCCGTATTTTCATAAGCTTTGTCGACTTATATTGAAAATTGTCATCCCACCGGAAATGCCAGCCGCACAAAGATATTTAAATGTTTAATACCGCTTCTCCGAAACAATGCGTGACATAATCATGACGGGAATGAGTTGCATGAAAGGAATTGGGTGGGAAAGTTGACAAGTTGGCATTCTGAAGGTGTCCATTGCGTAGTTGACCACTTTTAGGGCACCTGAGTCTCGAAGTTATAATCTCCAATTCTAGAAAATTCAGCATACTTTGCTGTTGTTTATTTCGCACGCTGTTTTTTTTTTTAACTTGCGCGTGATCACAGAAATGGCACAGCGATTTACACAAGTAAAGATTAAGTTCAACTGGGGATTAAATCAAGGAGGACAAGCTTTCCTTAACCACTTTTTGGACGATTCCCTCTCTTTATGAGAGCAGTACATTTTTCGAAAAAAACGCATAAAACACGTAAAAAGTAGAAGGAGTTCTACGAAAGGAACAAACTTCACCCTTTGTTGCTCGCGATTACGCTAAGGATAATCTAAAATAGATTCGATGAACCTTGTGAGTCAATAAAATGACAAAAATGGTCATTTCTATTTTATTTTCATCATTTTTGATCATCACCACCACCATCATCATCATCATGTGCTTCAACGTTGAACTTCCGGAAGCAACCATCACCATGCTAGAAGGCAACGCTCCTGTTTATTGGTGTGATGAGTATGAAGTGGAGCATATCATCAAACACCGTGTCGAGGATGGCCAACGCTACCTCTTGATGAAATGGACCAACTAGGACGCTAAGGATAATGCATGGGAGCCAGAGGGTCACTTAATCATTGCCAATATTGGGCCAAGTATGCACAGAAGCAAAAGAGGACCCAGGAAATGGTCGCCAGGAAGCAAGCAAGAAAGGAAGAAGTGACCGCCCGTCAGGCATACAAGCGCAAATCACCCATCGAGCTGCCTCGAGGCAGCCATTGAAGCCAAACGCCAGACCACTGAGGCCAATAGACCTGAAGTTGACAACAATCAATTTTGCCAGTAGCCAAGCTTTTGCTATCCTCAAAAGCTATGTATCAAATTAAGGAACATTTTATTTGCATATATAATGTAGAGTAAGGGTCCTAATATAGAATCCTGTGGAACGCCATATTTAAGTTGTTTTTCCTGGTTATATCTGTCTGTAATTTATACTTTTTTTTCTCTATTTTTCTGGTACCGTCTAAACCATTCCAAAATATACTCTCGGACTCCTATTTTCTCCGACATTTGGAACAGTTTATCAGCAACGTCAAACGCCTTCATAAAATCGACGTAAATAACCGGGCTATGGTAGTTTAATTAACAATAGTGCTGCTGTTGGATGAATTCAGCAAGAAGTTTTTTTTTTGTAAAGACATATTGGGGTCGGTATATAATTTGGTATTTGTCAACGTTATTTTGAAGCCGGTCTGGCATTACCTATTCAAGGACAATGTATGACTGCTTATCAAAAAACAACTAAGTGCTGAAGTGTTTTTATAAACCGATCAGAGAATCCTGAGCACGTTCAGTTTAAAGCAGGTTTCGAGAAAGCTCGATATACTCAAGCTCTGTTCAGTGCCCTGATCTGCAAAAAAATAACGCATTTGGTCTTATTCTACGCAGTATTTCGGCTGTTTTTTCTTTAATTCACGGCTCAAGCGATTACTATCTGCAGAATTGATTTCATTCCGTTTCAACAGCCATCATATACAGATCATGAGCTCGGGTTCATGGATATTTGTGTTCGCCGTTGATATGGAAAGTTGAGGGAGACTAACTCATAAGGGATAGTTCGGTACAAAAATTCCTTCTTATTTTGCCGCTTAAGCAGCATATCAGAAGTAAAAAACGCCTTTCAACGTTGGTTTTATTCCGTGAGGCACCTAGTTGCCTTGCTTTAAGGGGTTTTCTTTCCAGTAGCAAGCTAACTCCTACTGTTCAGGCCATTTCCAAAATGCATCTGTATCGGGTTGTCATCGGATGCAATTGGTTTCAATGTTGGAACTAATCTGCAATCCGCTATAAATACTGTCCAAACTTATTACAATAATTGGAAGATAAAAATTAATGCTTCTAAGACTCAAGCTGTCTTTTTTACTCGTAAAAGAAAAGCTTGTTTACTTCCAAGCAACAACCTTTTTCTTAACGGAGTTCAGGTTGAGTGGAAAACATGCACAAAGTATCTCGGCATTTATTTAGATAAACGTTTAACCTTTTAGTGCCATGTACAAGAAATTATAAAAAAAGTTAATCTTGCAATGAAAATTCTCTACCCGTTTATCTGTAGGAATTCAAAATTAGACAATGACAACAAGTTACTGGTATTTAAAGCAATTTTCCAGGCCATTATTTTCTATGGGTCTCCTGTCTGGGGTATGTGTGCAAAAAGTCACCTGCGCAAACTCCAAACAACACAAAACAAATTGCTAAAAATGATCCTAAACAAACCTTGGTTTTCTTCTACTGAAGAAATCCACAGATTGACAAACATTGAAATGGTCAAAACTAGAATAGAAAATCTTTATCAGAAATACAACATATCTTGCCTATCTTCCGACAATATCTTGATTTCAAACCTAACTTCATTATGAGTGCAATAAAACTACCAGAATCCCTTAGCTACCTATCTGTCCTAGTTATACATTTATGTATTTACCTATTTATTTATATATTTGTCTAAGCATCTATTTATTTACCTATTTATTTATCTAATTATTTATTTATTTATTTATTTATTTAGTTATTTATTTATTTATTTATTTATTTATTTATTTATTCAATTATTTATTTACTTAAATGTCGATTATCAAGTAAATCAGCTATTGGAATCAAGATCCTCTCCTCTTCTCTTTTCCCACCAGTGAAACCAGACACTTAATTTTAAATGAAGGTTTTTAGTGGCTTTTCCTTCACACAATAACTTTATTTCGATAACTGTACTTTATACCTCATATCATGTGTATATTAATATTGTAGTAGTAAGGTTAAAGGACCATATCTCTATAAAACTAAATTGTACATGACAAAAATTGTAAAATTTTCTGCCACAATAAATAACATATACATACATCTGTATCGGGTAGTTGGTCCTATTCTTGTTTTGTCATTGCTTATTTTTCCAAATCGAAATCACCACATTCATAATGCTCAAATCACTTACGACACGTTTATTCAGCTAGACCATCGTCACTATAAACCACTCAAATATGATGACTTACGGTAGCACTTTGTTACATTAAGGTAATGACAAGACAATTTATCCGGAACAAAGTTCGACATATTCGATGAAGTACGAAGTGTTGCTATTCATGCTTCACCCAACTGACTTATGTATAATGAAGCCGACGCCTGAAGACAATCGGTCTGTGGAAAATATTTGGAGTAGGTTATAGGTGGAGAATTTTTGCCGACGGCATCTCTGGTTAATTCCAAATCCCAATACAAATCGGGTACGTATAACAGCGAGGCTTAGTGCTCAGCATCCTAGCCTCTCGTGCCTATGGTATAGTGTTTAAATACCACCATCAATGGGTTGTCTGTCTGGCAATACAGTGGATTAGTAGTTTTAATGTCTAGTGCTCTAGCGGATAGTAAAAACCTTCATCGAAGGAAAAAAAATCTTAGTAGCACCTCGAGACAATGTTTTACCGAGGATTTGACTGAGCTCAATTCCTCGCCCTACATATGACTATTTTTTACTCCTTTTTTTAATCCCCTTAAAAACAAAAAAGCAAAAAAAAATGTTTGAGCACAAGACCGGTTGTCTTCTCATCTGGCGCCTCTAGGAACTGGAGACTGGGGACTGGAGTATACTGACAGCTCATAAAGGGTGGGCCATCTAGTGTTTTTTTTTTTTTTTTTAATCATAGGTTATTTTTACACTGACAGCTGTTTCTCGCTCGAAATCTTGACAGAAAGTCAATATCATACCTCCGAGGGACGAAATGGGTCGCCTTACGCTTGAACAATGTTGGGAAATATTGAAAACTTATTTCCAAAGTGAGTGCTTGCTGTACGCAAGTTTGTGCAAAAAGTTCATGAGACTGGTATGCTAGTGGACAACACTCATGGTCCCATCGTCGTACGGTGCGCACAGATGAGAATATGGCTCCTGTGGCCGAGAGTGTGAGACTCAATTTCACGAACATCAACTTGCCATCGATCTTAACAGCTCAACATTTCACGCACTAGCCTGAGGAGAATTCTGCACAAAGACCACGGGTTATTCACTTACAAGGTCCAATTCACTCAGCAATTGAAGGCGCGAGACCATCCGCTTCGTTATAGCTTCGCGGTTTGGGCCTTAGAGCAGCTTTAATTGGACAACGATTTTGGGCGAAAAATCATCTTTTATGCGAGGCGCCTTTTCATCTGGGCGGCAACGTTTGCAGGCAAAATTGCCGCATCTGGGGCTAGGAAAACCCCCACGTTATTGTTGAGAAACCAATGCATCCACAGAGAGTGATAGTTTGGTGCGGATTGTAGAGTGGTGGGGTCATTGGAGCATTGTTCTTCGAGAATGAGGCTGGGAAGGAGCCATGTTAACCGACTGTTTTTTTTATTGAAATTGAAGACATGGATTTGGAAGACCTCTGGTTCATCCAGGTTCGCGCGCCATGTTACACAGCCCATGCCACAATCGATCTTTTGCGCACCAAATTCCCAATCGTGTTATCAGCCATCTTGGCGATGTCAATTGGCCGTCTCGGAGCTGCGATCTGACCCCTTTGGACTTTTTTTTGTAGGGAACCGTGAAGGACCGATGCTATGCTACAGCCGATGAGCTACAGCCCGAAACCATCAACAAGGTCTTGGAAAATTGGGGCGATAGAATGCGGCACTGCGAAGCTAGCCGAGGCAGCCACTTGAACGACGTTGTATTTCGTAATCAATGGGAATGTTTGTTCTTACTAATAAAACCGTAATGCATGGAAAAAAATTAATTTTGTTAATTTTATTGAATTTTTAAAAAAAAATTTGTACATATTTGGTCCACCCTTTATATAATTCTTTTTTGCAGTATTTTATGAAGTTTTCACAATAGTTTTTTTGCTCATAAAAAACAAACCGCTAGTGTAAATTCCTTAAAAATCTTATCAGCTGTTCATTATACGATTGTCCATCAAATCAAATTGGTCCAACTTCGTTAACATTAGTTGTTCTTGAGATATGCGAGACGAAAAACCATTCAAGATCATAAGAACGGACGTACACAGAGAGACATTCCTCTAAAAACAAACAGTGGGGTTGCCGCATAAAAAAAAATCTTCTTAATCTCCTGGTAGGTCTTTTTCGATGGATGTTTCTATCAGGTATGGAAACCACAGGCTTCCAGTTCCAGGTTCTAGGACCCAATTTAAAATATCAAATATTCAATAAGAACTTTGATATTCTCCCACGCAAAGCGAGATTCAAATTTTTAAAGTGACCACGATGGAAGCAAAAAGAAAAAAACTTGTTTCAAAGCAAGAACGCTCTAATGGCTTCGTGCAAAATTGCTGGTTGAATTCTGGCTGTGGTCAGTGCATCACCCTCGATATGCAGATCGCTTATCGCTTCCCCATCCGCCATTCGTTCTTATTACCAGGACATGTAGCAGTTAAGTTATTCACGCGCATTACCTCCTCCACTCTCGCATGAAACGAAACGAATATGTTCGAAAGGACTCCCACTGCCCTACATATATCCACGATACCCGCTCATCGTTCGCCCATAAAATTCCGTGTACCGAGATACTCGTACATCAGATATATCCTAATCCATATTCCACAAAAGCAATCAAGCGATGCAGAAATTTCAAAAGAAACGAAGCGAAAATCAGGGAAAAAAAGGACTTAGCTCGTGGAAAAGGAAAATCGAGGTAAGCAAAAACCAGCACTATCGCTTGAGACATTATAATATGTACATCCGATCCGCCGCCTACCCCGGTCACCGTGACTATATCCTTTCAGCTAAAATCAGTGTTTCTCTTTTTTTTTTTGCTCTCTTCATTCTCATCCTCCTAGTGTCTCCCTTTTGTCTTCTCTTCGTTTTTGGTAAATCATTTTATTCCACCTATTCCCCGTCGGTACGTGTCCCCGTCCATCTCTTCATTTCGCCGTCATTTTTACAGATGAAGAACTAACGATAACAATGTATACCGTTGGAGGTACTCTCCACTTTTGCCTCCTTTATCCGTTCGTCTTCAGTTAGCTTTGTCGTTTAGGAAGCAGGAAGCAATGTTCGTGGACGTCCTTCTCTACGGTTGTTCTAGTCAGAGTATTTGCATGCGGAATTAAAATCAAAGCGGCAAGAGACAAAAATCTGTTGGTTTCCGTGATAGGAATTGCAGAAAAAAAGGATTCCTTTGGTTATTCGTCTCTTTTTCGTTTTATTTGAGACCAGCAGAGAATCCTTTTCATTTGCGTGCGGATCCCCATCACTTTGGCATGGGTTTTCATATTCGTTTGATTGTGGTTGCATCTTGATAAGGGTGGGGACGACGACAGCAATGATAATGATGATGATGATGATGGTGATATAGTGCTTCCATTGAATCCAGCTTTGAATCCTTCCTGACTCTTTATACGGTGTAAAGTGTACGACCCCCTCTGTCCTTACTGTTGATGCTTTTGAATTGTTGACCTTTCTGCCGGTGACATATTGAGCAGAGAACGAATACGAATCCTTGGCGGCTGAATAGTGTGTGTTGTATAGTGTAGCAAGGACGATGTGGATCATATGTCTTACTCGTAAATATAAAAAAACAAAAAAAAAACCCTTAAGCTGTATAGGTTCCATTAATGTTGTGGTCGGTTTTGCATTTAATGCTCAACCTCACGCAGGATAAACAAATAAAACAAGATGCATGCTGTGGAGGGATGTCGAGTGGCCTTCACCTTTGCTTCTCTCGCATATTCCCTCAATCCTTCGTTGATTTACTCGCTCTCGATCCCTATTCATTGCCAAACCATTGGCGGCATGTGAATAGGGTTGTGTGGCCTGAGTCAATTGCCTCAGTTGTTTATATCGTTCTGCTCCTTAGCTATCATACAAGGATATCCTTTCCACTGAATGGAGCAACACAACGGCTTTACACGCACTTGAATGATTTCAATCGTCAGCTAGTGCAAGAGTGAATGTAAAACTTATGAATGGATCTGATGAGCCAAGAGGTTCGAGTGAAGGGGTTCGGATTATGCACTTGGGAGACTTGACTATGACTAAGAACTTAAGACAACTATTGGAGCTTAAAGTCGGGCTTCGTTTTTGTCTGCCAGAAATAATGACAAACTCCTTAGTCATTGTTATACGAGGTTTCAAGCCTACTCAAGCTCTCATCTTTTGCTATTGTCTATTTAAAATGCCTTTAATAAAAGTGCGCCATGATTACCCACATATCCTCCACCCGGTGAGTTTGGCCCATATATTATGCTTTGAAATGGTTCAGCGGAAGACTCACATTTCGATGTCGAAGGCGAAATTACAGCCGAGGTCAGAACCGGCAGCAGGAATAGTAAGACTCTGTGACCAAACGGTATAGGACTACTCCCAGTGAAGACCCCGAAGGGCAAATCAAATAAATCTATGTTGAACAGCCTCAATACGTGCAGTGCGGATCGCGTAAGACTTGACCAAAGGGGCCTAACGAAGATAGCAAGGATTCGAGAATACTTGGAGAAATTTCACAAAGCCGACGGTGGATTTGACACACTTAATGATGTTGTCGATGTGAAATTGGAAGCATAGTTCTCGGCCACATATAACACCTAACTCAACCAAGAAATTAACAGGGAGAACAACTTCACGACAGACAACGTAGGTTCCGGGGGTAGAGTAAGTGACACTTGTTGATATCAAGCGGGACATAGTCGATATGGATATCTGTTAAAGTCAGATTGGCATGTTATTAGCGTTTATAGAGAAGGTGGGACATCATTGAGGATTTCTATAAATATCAATGGGCCGAGATGGCTACCTTGGGGTACTCCGCGGGTGGCAGTAATTAGATCAGAAATAGAAAATCTTAAAATAACAGTCTTCTTAATTTGATTTAATAAATAGAATGGAACCAGCGGGAAACTGGAAGTGGCGAATTTGAGACAATTGAAATTTTGTCGAAGGCCTTGCTAAAGTCGGTGGCAACAACATCTATTTCTTTGGCATCCTTGAGTACAAATTTATCTGGGTGTGGGGTTGTCTATCGATTTTTTAAGAGCCCATTGTGGTTTGGGGGAAAGATGGGCTTGTATCTTAAAGCACTGCGAAGTTTTGGGTAGGCATGAGAGTTTAGCAATGGGGCGGAGCGGGACACCTCATTCTTTCGTCTATTTTTGTGGGTTGGGACATTGTAAGCAATTTTCCAAAGCTGAGAACAAAGTCCCTGTGAAATAGAACTTTGAAAACAGGTCGTTAGAGGTGGGATCACATGGTTGAATTACTTTTTATAAAACTATGAAGGGGAGGTAGTCAGGACCAATCTCAGTGAGACTAGAGACATCATGTCGCAGTCTGTTGTATATGGAAAAGAATTAAAGAATAGGGATAGTCACGTGACTTTTTCTTGGTGTTGATGAACGATAGACAAGCTTGAAGTCGGAAATTACCGAACGATTCATACAGTTGTACGATTAAGGATGTTGAAGGATCCAATATAGGCCTGTCACCAATTGTTTCCAGGATGAGTAGTTCCGTAGTTCTAGATGGTTCAGGTCTTTCACGATGGATGTAAAGTGAAGTTTTTTTTTTAATCTAAATGAGATGGATAGGACGAGACAATTGAGAACTTTGGGGCTAAGTATTAGGAAAAATTACGTTAACATTGCTTTGCAGGTTATTCAGTTTTACGAAATCCGCTTTTGGGGATTGAATCAGTTTGTCAAGTGGTTGTTGAATGAAGAAGTTTCGCATAAGTTCAGACTATCCTCGCGGTAATAGCATGCTGTTTGGCATTAGACTCGAGATCAGGTCAAGTTGCCTGTTCATGATGTTGATGATACATTCAGGGATCAAGCTTAGACAATCTTTCTTTACTCAGTTATCCAAATTAGGCTTCCAACTGAGCTTCGAGTACTGAGCATTTTCGTCGACATTGAGCCACTGTCGCTGATGCAGGAATCGAACAGTGTGTCAAATCTGGTGTAAACAGGGGTTACCCGCAAAGTCCTGTTTCCGCTGTTACGGTGCATGGTGGTCGACTCTCTTCTCTATGCTCAGGCCTTTGCGGATGATGTTTCCGTTCTCTCTATCTGTCACAAGCCACACGCGGGACGAGTAATGGGCTATGTCTCGCTTCAAGAGAAATGGTTTTTGGTACAACTCGCTATGGAGTGGCAGTGTACTTGCGCGAGAAATGTCCTTCGACCCCTGTCTCATGGATATATTTTCACAGTCAAATTTCCATGGTGTCAGAACTGGCTCTGGCCAGATACCTAACCTGGAATGGACTATCTTCGCATGTTTACAGATGACTCCAGGTCTGGGCGGGGATCCGGTGCTGGAGTTTTCATTGATTGCGAAAACGTCCGACTGCACCTCTCTTAAGAAAATATGAATCCGTCTGTCAATCAGAGATATACGAAATCCTAATGGCCATGCACTATGTTGTCAAGCACAGGTGGAAGAGATAAAGCATATGCGTCTGCAGTGACAGCCAAGCTGCACTCAAAGCTGTGTCCAACTTTCTATCCAACTGCAAATCAGTGCATGAACTCAAGACCTTTTTGAACAAAGTGAGAAGACTAAATTCACTTAGGCTTGTATGGGTCCCAGGTCATTCTGGGATCCCAGGAAACGAGATCTCCGATGAACTCCCTAGAAGGGGCTCAGAGAAGAGTTTATCAGGACCTGAACCCGCCTTAGATCTACCTGCTTCCACGGTCAAATCTGACATCAACGACTGGGTCTTTAATGCACATAGTCGTAGATGGAGGGAATATCTTGGATGCAGGATACCTAAGCGCGTACGCCCTGATGCCTGCAAGAAGTCCGCAACATTCTTCTTATCCTTAATGGAAAATGATTGCAGAAGGCTTGCGAGCGTCATTACGGGCCATTATACTTTTGCTAAGCATCTCTACATGCTTGGCATCTATGAGACGCCTACCTGCGTTGCATGTGGCGAAGAGGATGACACAGCAGAACGCCTTCTCTGCGACTGTCCCGCCTTTACTAGTGCATGGTGGCGCACCCTTGGGGCCGACGTGGTGTGTACCGAATCTCTTAACTCTACACCACTGAAGCTCACCCTCATGTTTCTCCGTTTGACGGGGCAAATACAATAAAGAAAGGTGTCTGTCTGGTAGTACAATGGACCAGTATTTGCATCTGAGTGCTCTAAGAGATAGTAGAAGCTCCCAGCAGAAAAAAAAAGTTTAGGAAAAAACTAAGTTAGTTGTATGAAATCCGCTTTTCAGAGATTGAAACTGTATGTATTTTAAGAGTGGAATGTGGTCAAGTGGTTGTCGTGTGAAGGAGTTCTCTAGCATAGTTTTTGGCATCAGACAAGAAGATCAGGTCGAATTGTCTGTTCATGTTATTGATGATCCACTCACAGAGTACACTTAGGCAAAATTACCGCATGGTTTGCTGCAGGTATACAGAGCTACGTTAGCATAGTGTATAACGATGTATTTGGTACCGGAGAACTGGAATGAAGCCTGGTTGCCTAGCCGTTTGAAGTTTCAACGGCGAGATTTTGTGCTAAACAACATCATTTCAATTTTCTTTCAATATACATACTACGCAGTTTGTATCTTAAGCGTGTACCACCCTGATACCAGTATAACCACATACGCGAACATTTTTATTCCCTTGTTTACCAACTTGACTGATATTTTGGTTGTTCACTATGCGAGATAAACCCACCTTGGGGTGTCCCTCTGTGTAAGGATTAGGTGAACATACTGTTTCCTAATTATTATTTGATGATTCTAGCTTCGAGCATGACAACCATTCAGTTGCGGATAAAGCATTCAACACCCCAAAGTAGTTTAAGATTTCTCGAAGAATTTGATGAAAATATTGTTGAAAGCACCTTTTAACATACACATGACCCTAGAGTATAATGCTCGAAGTGGATGGACGGAAAACTCGACCTCGTATAAAGCTATCTCTTCGGATTTACCCTCATGTTAGGCATGTTGTGAATTCAAAAGAGGATTGATGCTTAAGAGTGTTCGAATTTCAAGGCCGAGCACATGCCCGAGGGATCATACGAGGGTCAAATTACCACCTTGACTTTGAAGAAAAAAAAATCATCTTTCACCAGGGCAACTCAAGGGTGCGTTGGCGAGAAAGAAATCTGTCGAATTTGGGATACGATTTACTCGGCCATCTCCCCTATTCTCCTCAGGCACCCTCCGGCTTCCATCTGTTGAGAAGAGCCGTATGTGAATCTTATTGCAGCCTGCCCGACTCTCATTTCCGGGAAGGAATACTGATGTTGAAGAAACGCTGAGGCCAGTGTGTTGAAGTCAATGAAGATTATATAGAAAAATATTTTTTAACTGAAAATCGAAGTCTTTTATTGTCAGGTCGGGAACTTTTCATCCTAAGCCTCGTGGACTGATGGGGCATGATTCCTTGGCAGATTCAAAGTCTCTTTTTCCAAACTCTTTTGCAGCATGACTGAGACTACGTGAAAGTGAATAGCTGATTATGGCCACGAGGCGCATTTCTAAGAGGAGAATATTCAGAGTCATGCATACCGAGAGTTTCATGGTCTGTTTTGCTGAGTCTGGCATATCCCAACAATCAATAATGCCATCGATTCCAGGCTAACTTTATTTTATGCATAATCCCATAATGCACACCGCATTGTTTTTAATGAAGGAAAACTACTATTAACCAGTTAACTTTTTATGACGAAGATATTCGTCATGAAAACATTTTAAAATTTTGTGTTATGACGAATATCTTCGTCATGCGTCTTCAAAAGTGACCATTTATTTTTGATGTTTTTCGTTCCTACTTATGTCAATATAAATAAATAAATGTATACATGAAATAAATAACTAAATAAAAATATTAAAGTCACATATTAGGTCACATTTTCCAACAAAGTCGAAATAGGTAACTGGTTAAGCTGATAAAACATAAATTGGTTCTCGCCTCACATTTCTAGAGAACAAAAAGTGAATTGATAGTTTGATTAGACTAGTCACACCTATGAACATTTTCTTTTACGGTCCTTTGAGACCACGGACCACAGACCACCACCTACAGAAGTAAATCAATTCTCCACAAGAATTTATGATTGTCAGAGAAAACATTGTGATTTTTCATCACAAAATTTACCTAAAATTGTGTGAATTAATGAATATTTGAAAGCACTTTTCTTCCAGCCTGTTTTAAACTACAAGGCTTGCTCAAAAAATAAGGTGACTTGTTGAATTTCGCGAGCTTTTTTCACTGCTCTTTCGCTTTTCAATTTTTTTTTTGTACACATTGCCAGCTGTTTTGAATATTTAGTATGTTTTCGCGGTAGTGAAGAAAATTGTTATGGAGAATAGTCAAATCACTATCAGAGAAGTTGCTGAGGATATTGGCAGGCATATCGGTTGCCTCATGCCATGAATTTTCTACGAATATTTTTATCTTGAAACGTGTGTCAGCGAAGTTTGATCCGAAATTGCTAATTGACCAAAAGAACCGTCTAATGAGCATCGCTCAGAAGCTGTTGAATGACAAACATGGGTATGTGGTTATGATGTCCAAAGCAAAGTCTAATCATCTCAAGAGAAGCGACCAGAGCCAAGACCGAAAAAAGCACGCCAAGTTCGGTTTTGCTCACTGCTTTCATCTATTACAATGGCATGGTTCATCATGAGTTCTTGCCGAAAAGTCAAACAGTCAATAAGGAATACGAGTATTATCATGGACTTATGCGCCGTTTGAGTAATTTTCGTGGGGGCAAACACCCCCATTTATTAAGCTTAATTTAAGCTAAACTTAATCTAACTTAATAACTAAGAAAAACGGGAGACAAGGGCGCGATCCTTAGAAACTAAGATTAGTTGGAGGTGAGGCTATTGAGAAGTCGGACTTTTAGGCATGGAGTGCTGAGGTTAAAATCGAAGTATAGATTCGAATTAACACTTCCCAGCATACGCGAAATGGGTTCATTGGAGTCATAGGCGGTACGGGGGGTGGGTAGATAGAAGAGATGGGGATTTCATACATTGCGAGGGTTAGTGTTGATAGAGACGGAGTTGTAGAGGGTGGCGCCGTCAATGGTACCTGAAAGGAGTCGAAGGATGAAAAGAATGTCAGGTACAGTTTTTTTTTTGCTTCAACGTGTTCATGTGGATTAGTTTAAGACGGTTTGGATGGGGTGGTAAAAGCAAAGGATTATTCCAGGGAAGACCTCGGGGAGCAGAACGTAGGATCCGGCGTTGAATGCTCTCGATTCTAAAAATGTGGGCTTGTTGGTAAAGGGATCACACTTGAGAGGCGTTTTCAAGAAGGGGCCGGACAAAAGTTATGTAAAAAGATCGGGTAACGTAAGGGTTGGAGAATGCTTTCGACCATTGCTGCACGAAACCAGTGCAGAATTAGCTTTAAGGATGATCTCATCGATGTGTGGGCGAAAATTTAGCTTCTGGTCACATTATCGCGATTGGTCTGAACAATGGAGATGGGTTGATTTTTGAGGAAGTAGGGACGAGGAGGAGGTTTGATTCGTTTACGTGAAAATGTGATTGATTGGCGTTTGGAACTTTTTGGAACACCAGATGGAAAAACTATTGAGATCCGATTGAATAAAGGAAAAGTCATGATTGGAGGAAATGGTCTTGAAGAACTAGGTGTTTTCAATATCGTTTATGGTAAGAACGTAAAGAAGAAGGCCTAAATGTCTGCCTTGTGGGACGCCGGAGGAAGTTAAAAAAGGATTATAAAAGGCAGATCTGAAACGAACGATGTAATAGCGATTTTCCAGGTATGAAGATCTCCATTTCAATGAAATAACGCCGAAGCCAAGGAAAGACAATTTGAAGAGTATCAGTCAGTGGAAGATTTTATCAAAAGCTTTACTGAAATCGGTTGGAATAACATCGACTTTATTACCAGCCTCTAAGGCTGATAGGTAAAGGAAACAAATTCCACTAGGTTAGTGATTGTAGATCTGCATTTGAGGAAATCGTGTTGTCTAGGGGAGATTAAAGACTTGCAGCGAAAACTTAGAGTTTTGTACAAAATACTCTCGAAGAGTTTGGGTATATGTTACAGATTGGCAATGGGACGATAGTTGTTAATAATGTTCTTCGGACCTTTTTTGTGTATAGGGGTGATAAATGAGGTTTTTCATAAGCGGGGGAATTCACCTAGGGATAGGGATAGACTGAAGATTTTCGAGAGAGGGGGCGAGAGGGTTGAGGAGTATTTCTTTCTAATTATAGCAGTGAGACCGTCAGGTCCAGGAATCAACTCATCATTAAGTAGATTTAATTTGTTTTTGATGACATGAGAATCGATTTTGCGAGGAAGAAATGGTCCAAGGGAAAAATTCGATATATAATCGAAGTAAGAGAGATCTGGAGCAAAGGAGTCGTCAGCGAAAGACTGTTTAAAAAGGTGGCGAAAAGTTGGCGATAATATTGGGGTCATTCGAGGTTTGATCATGGAAGGAGAGAGAGGTAGGATAGCCATCAGATTTTCTTTTGTAGTTAACAAACTTAAAAAGGGACTTAGGATCGTTTATAAGATTGGCTTGCGTTTTAGTTAAATAGCGTTTATAGAGGGAGTTGTGAAGGGCGGTAAAGTGGAGATAGCTGCCCAGGTAGTTGGAAAAGTCATTAGGGGATTTAGTACGAAGGAAGATTGTCCACTGCTTATTTCTTTTGTTTCTTAGAGAACGGAGCCTGCGGTTATACTAGGGTGGAGAGGTGGACAAAGTTTTGCGTTGGGAAATGTTAACGTAAAGAGAGATAGAATTAAATATTTCCCTGTAGAATATGGATATTGCATAATTTACGGTTAGATTATCAAAATTGAGAAGGGCTTTGTTATGGTATCCATTGATTAGGTGAAATATTGCTTTGTGGAAATTATGAGAGGCTAGAACTGTAGGAGGATTGTTCTGTAGAGTAAAGCAATACGATGAAAACGATTTACTAAAAAAAAAAATTCATGACTATTGCACTACGACAATGTGCCGTTCCTCTCGCTCCTTTATCGTTGCTTGTGCGAATTTTTTTGATCGAAAACTGTAACCGTTCCTTAGCCACCGTTTCCACCTTGGCCCCTGCAACTTTTTTTTCCCCCCGTAACTGATAAAACCTATAAAAGGACGGAGATTTGCCACGATTGAGGAGCTAACGGCCACACCGCATATAAGAAGTGCTTCGAATATCGGAAACAGCTCTAGCGTAAGTGTATTACACTTGAGAGGGATTACTTTGAAGGGCTTAAAATAGATAGAAATGAATAAATAAATACTTCTCGAGAAAAACAAAAAGTCACCTTATTTTTTGAACTTACTCGTATATCAATAGTTACCAATCGCTGTGTCTGCCATTCTACGAAGTACAGCGTGCTGAAACTTCTACACTTAAAATTATGAAAAAAAGTGAAAGAACGTTTGTATATCGCACCATATCGTATTACAATGAAACGTTATGGAGGTGATCCAAAAAGACAGCAACATCATCCATTGTGGTTCGGATGGTACAGATCAGAATCTAACGTAATCCTTGCCGTAGCGAAAGAAGAATAGCCTTAAACTCCAAAACACTGTCTCACACTCAGTCAAAAAAGGAGTGAACCCATTGCACGAAGATGGTAAACAACTTCTTCTCTGATAAAACTTCATTTGTAACAGAGCATCATGTCAAAAAGCAAAATGATCGAGTTGATTTGCCAGATAATTTCGGCCAAAACTGGCTAATAGGATGCAATCGTATTTTTGAACCGTGGCGTTGGATTAAAGCGGTAATTTATCGTGAAGTAGTCCTTGAAAAAATTCATATCAATCACGCCATACCGTTCCAATTAAATTCAAATTATTGCAAAGGTTCATGGCATTGTTACATAAGACAGCTTGCCCTTGAAAGAAAGAGGTTGTCGAAGTTGTCCCTTCATCAACAGCACAGTTCGCTAAGAACCGAATGCTGCATGTGTCAGAAAACAAACGAAGACAGGATATGCACGTTTTCCCCACGCTACACCCTCGATAAGCAAAGTGCAGCACGTAGAGCCCCATTTACGTCACATCCAGAGGCAGCATTACTCGTGGGCTTACTAACTGTAACATCATTCAACCCTCAAAACAGTTAAAGTCAATTCGGAATTACATTAACACGTCGTCCTTTGAATACTTAAAGTGCAACGAGATTCATCTCCCCCATCTTCGCTTATTTGTTTTTGATAGACACATAACACAGGGCACAGATATGGAATACAAGTGAAACGGGAGGAACTGAAAGTATAGAAGAGTGAGGCGAGGCAATTTGCCACCGACTTATTCCGAAAGACTTCCCCCTAATTGCTGCCCAGTTGGTATGGTATTTCACTGGGATTCATCTGTTTCACATACCTGCTTCCAGACATGGAGGAGCAAGGAAAATACTACAAAATCCAATTCCAATGGAGAGACCCTTCTTCCGCTGGACTATATGTCCTTTTCTGTCCCGATTTTCTTCATTTTTTTTTTGTTTGTTTGTTTTTGAGTAAACTTTTACCTGTGAAGAAGGATACGAGGTCAGGGGTGGAATAGCAGAGCAAACTGGGAAAAACGACCAGGAGCACGGATAAGGCATTCAGCAATCGTGTGCCGAAGGAATGCATAGACAAAGAGGAAACTCGAGATGAGTTATATCAGGTTCGCCATTCAGGCGTCCTATGGCATGTGTTTCAAGCTCATGATGGTCCTTTGGTTGTCCTGACAATCGAGCTATACGACTGCCACAAATACCATTCATAGCGACAGCATCAGGACACGTGTGTGGATGACTTTACCTATATACGAGTATGGCTAAAGGCATAAACGAGTGTATCTAGCATGGCTTATGCATCTCAGAGATGTGACGAGAAATTCTAAGTAATTGTTGTTATGACACTAAATGAAAATGAAAATCGAAGTCCAAATGCAAATGGGAAGGAAACGAACTTTCGCTTATTGTTCGACGAGACAATGCAGTCGTGCGTGCAAAAAGGCTTATCGAAGGACTCAAGAAGACGAAGAGCGATAGACGAGAACCATTATTGATTGTCCTTTATATAAGCTCACTACCGTCGCGTCGGTCGGTCGTAGTTGAAAGTTTTCTACCTAACCTCGGATGTGAGACATCCTTTCCGGATTGGGTAATTGCTAAGTGTCCTTTTTTTTTCTATTCTGACTTTTCCAATAGCTCGGGGTCAGATTCCTTGAATCTTTCTTTACAAATGTTTTTATTAGTATTTTAAGGATTCCAAGGACGTTATATTGGAACGTTTTTTTTTTCCTCGTTGTTGTTTTCCTTTGGAAAACATTTAGGATGGATAGCAGGAGGCCGTGCTCCGTATATAATTGCATTTAATGAAACCCCAACAATCTCGAGTCAATTCTTTTGAACTTTCCCCTTAGAATTTCCGGTGAAGTTTTTCTGATTTGAAATCGATTTACCGTCACCAAATCTCGCCCGGAAACTTGATTTAAGGATATTTTGGATTCTGTTGACGCATTCTATGAGTATTTGGCTTTGATTTCTTTCTTTCACGGCTATAGGGTGGCGCCTAGCAACTGAGCTACACCCAGAACGTCTATAGGGCAGCCACACTTGATTATGCTTTTTCATCCAAGAAGGATAATCCCATCTCAGCTTATTTTACTTCTATGAAAGGAAAATTCTCTTGAAAATAGATTTTCATTTCTGGTACTTATCCCCTTCTTCGTCCTTCAGCCTGTAGCCAGAAACAAACCGAATCGTAACAATACAAATACCAGCTTTACTCCATTATAAAATGACTGGTATCACCTCTTCGTACACTCCATTCCGAACGGATTAGGGACCACAAGGATAATCTACAGCTTTCAACAGATAAAATTACCTTCCTTCGCATTATTCCCAGCATCCACCCAAAATCCTTGCTTGGCCTTCGTGCAAATGCACTTCCGTCGATCGTGCCAGACAAACCCAAGTGAGCTGCACCACACTCCGTAGACGTTTGAGATTGCGGCAAAAATCACAATCGCACTATTCCAGTCAAGTGAAGTGAACCCATTGAAATCCTATTTCATCGTATTCCGGAATCATAAAGCGAAACGAATCGGATGCTTTTGGAAAGTCGTCGAAGTAAAGAATCCAATTCGTCGTTCTATTATAGTTCCAAGCCTGTCCCCGCCCTACAAGAGTCTTGTCGCATCGCTATCGCCTTGGTGGCGTATTTTATTGTTCTCTGAATGTCGCCATCGATTTATTCAATTGAATTTCAAATGCTTTTCGTATTACCGGGACTGTCCACGTCGGGGATGGGAAGAAAAAAATTACCTTCCACACCATGCTTCAATTGATTCCTTCCATTCCTGTTCGCGGGTTTGGTTTTGTTGGCACGGAGTAACGTGAAGATGTTAATTTTCTCCAATCACCTCGTAAGGATAATGGAATTTCTAGTTATCCTTCTACTTTTTCTTCGGTGTGAATGCTATCGGGGATGGCAAGGACATGGGGAATAGATGAGAAATTAAGAATCGAATAGTTGCCTGTGGTTTTCTTTTTTCTCGTTCTCTCTCACCTTCACTTTTGCCGTCCATCCTCTCGAAGGACATACTTATGTTGGAACAATTTATCTGTGAGCCAAGCCCATTGAACTGCAAGGGATCAAAAGGCAATTACTTAGACGGCAAAGAAAAATCCAAATGGAATCCAAAAACAGCCACCATTACAATTCGTTGAGCAACTTTTAATTAAGCAACTTTTCCTTTGGACGCCGGGAGTCAATATAATTAAATTTTCCCACTCTTGGCGATGCAGCGCGCATTCATACAAAACCACAAACGCGTTGTTTAGGTCGGGGAGTGATGTACATACATATGCTGGGCATTTTGTCCCTGGCTTATTTCCCTTTCGGTTAGGTTTTAAGTGCAATTTAATTGGCTGATGGCTGTGTTTACAGCGTTCGTGGTAGACAGTTTTATTCACATTTTCAGTTGATGGGCTTCTAACTTTTATTCGAGGGTTTCTCATTTATTTAACTGTTACGGTTCAATTAACATCTCGATTAAAAAGAAAGGAAAAAAAAGGGGGCACTGTTTCTATGAGGGTCAAACAGCGAAGATCGTAGTCATGATTGTTTGTTTAAGTTCAGACGTATTTTGAAAAGGTTGGGAACAGGAGTTAAATTGTCCGCCAGTTTGATTGGATTTTAAAGAGCCTTTTTTGGAGCCTTTGAAATCTTAATAGTGCTTTATCCACGAACTCTACAAATTAGATTAGTGTGGTCGCTTATAATGGATTTTCAAATTGTGAGTGTCAACTATAAAAGTCATCCTAGGAGAGGGAGACTTACTGGGGTATGGCCTTTAGCTCCTTCAACGAATTTTTGTTCATAATCTCAATCGGCTCAAAACACCTGTCTCGATGTGGTAATGTTAAAAGTTCCTTCGGAAACGGGAAAAAGTCTGACGGAGCCATATCAAAAAAGCTCAGGTCTTTGTCGATAAATGTTTAATCAATAACTTTTGCAAACGACCATCGTGGTGTACAGTTCATGAATCGATTTCTACAAGCCTAAACACATTGGGCGGATATTTTCGCACAAAGGTCTCATGATGCCTAAAAAGTGAAATCTTGAATTTCGAACGATTTTTATGCGGATTTTTTAACCTAGTTCTGTCGTACTCGTAAATATCGTCACCAAGTATGATAGGTAAAAGGTCTCCAAGAAGCTCAAGTTTTAATGTCTTCGGCGTCTTTCTGCTTTTGATGCTCTCCTTAGACAAAAATTGACTTTTAAAGGGCCAATCATCGGCGTCGGATTTCATGCCTAAGATAAAGTTGTGAACCGATCTAGAAGATTTGTTCGCCTCTGCAACGATTTTTAGACACCAATTTCTTATTTTTATCGATATTTTGGCATTGGAAGGAGTGGACCATTCTTCCGGAAAACTTTTTTAAAAAGATAATTTTTGGCGCAGACTCATTTATGGTATCGTAGAGCATTTGTATAAAAAGTATCAAAAAATATTTTTTTTCCCTGACGTGACTCTGTCTCGCAACGAGCACGGTAGTGGTAGAGCTTTAAGTAGACTCTTGTCGAATGACTCGGTGTGAGTTCAAAATACAGCGAACGATTGAAGAGCGCTATTCCATCATATTTTGTGTTCTACACAGGAAATCGGGTTCGGAGACGTTGGGCATGAGCTGCAGTTTTTAGGTGACGCGAAAAACGTCGCATAGCTAGATTGGCCATATGTCAAGAACACCTTTTTGTTTTTTGGTTTTTGAACCAAATCTAGGAAAAAAAAACTGCAGCTAAGTCGCTTCGAATAATTCTAGAAATGTTTTGTTTGGCAAACGGTTTCGAATGTACGAAAGTGCTGATTTCGACTTGAAAAACAAGGATTGTCGCGGACCGGTGAAAATGTTGGAGGACGCCGAATTGAAGGTAGCAGTCCCGAAGAATCCAATCCAAGCATCCAATCGGGTTAATTCCTGGATAGTCTCAGAAGGCGCGCTGTTCTTTCAATGCGGAATTTGTACGCTGCCAGAAAGATGGGCAGAAGTTTTCGTAAGCCATGGACAATGCTTAAACATGTAACTCTAAAATGAACTTTAAAATTTCTGAAAATCTAAATTTTTATAAATACTTAGGTTGACTATTCATCGTGGATCCTGTCCCAATTGGTCGCTTTCTTTTAAATCTTAATTTAACGTAAAAACAAAGAGAATGTTATCAAAGGGATATACAGTTTTTGAAAGTATCGTTAACCAGTTAAAATTGGTGTGTTAAGTTGAAAATTTTCATCATCAATTTCCAGTTGTGCTCTTTAGTTCGTAAACTTTGATAGATTTTTCAAGTTCATAAAACAAATTGGGGTGGTGGGAGAGCTCTAGATTTAGTTTTCTTCAACCAGGAAAGAATAGAGCATCACATTCGGCCCCAAGGAAGCTTATGTTAGAGGGGCATTTCATCAACCTTTGATGTAGATATTGACCACGACTATGTTTTTGAGTCACTTTTTAGAGCATTTGTGACATACAGTGCCCTTCTAAAAATGTTGGTCAAGTTGAGGATTTGTTCTCTTATGCGGTTTCAATAATTTCTTCATACATTTAGAGTGTTGACATTTTTCACACGCGGTCACGGGAGCAAAAAGTTGTTAGACCGAAAAATATTTTTTTAAGAAAAATGCAAATTGGTGCAGTGTTTTTCCCTATGTAATTAGTAGATATTTTGTTAGACCTCCTTTTGCTTTTATTACAGCTGCTCATCAGCGAGACATTGACTCAGATAGGTTATACCATCAGGAAGCAGGTATGGTGTTCAAGGTCCGGATAAGTACATTTTTTTAGGTTTTCATTTGCCTCTCGACTCTGGATCAGGTATTCTCAATTGGATTGAGATCTGGACTGTAGGGAGACTAACTTAATAAATACAATACATCGACATTATTGTCTTTAAAGTACTTTTACTTAGAAGTAAAAAATGCAAATATTATTTTTATTCATAAAAGTTTTAGCTTATTTAAAAGCTTGATATTATTATTTCATATTAAAAAAAAAACAAGTTCATAGTTACAGTTTTGGTTGTATGGCAAGGAACATTGTCCTGTGGAAAAATTAATCTGCCAGTGTCACCAAAAAACTCCAGCGCAGAGGCCCTAATACATTTTCCAGAACCCGTAGGTAAACTTGCAGTGACTTCCGATTCTAGGAAGACCGTTCTACCTTTTTACATCTCCAGAAAAGCATCCCCAGACCATCACACCTTCAGTTTTGGAGAGCATCCGTAAAATGCATTCAGAGCTCAGTCTTTCCTTTGGTTCTCTTCGCGCAAGAATCCTCCCATGTCCAACATGCAACTTAAACTTTCATTCGTCGGAAAATATAACATTGTTCCACATGTCTTGAATCCTCTTAAGATGCTCTTGAACCCAGGGCAATCGTTTTTCTCTGACTCTTTTTTGGAAAATTCAGCTTTCGCGAGCATTTTCCTCACTGAGCTTGATGAAAATAATTTTCATGTAGCTCGACACAGATCTTGTTAAAGTTCCACCGAAGTCTTGAACCGATGCCGACCGCTGTACAGCACCAAAAAACGATCTTCCACTACCAGCTTCCTGCTGGTAGCCCCAGTCTCACGATATTTTTTTAAATTCCAATTGTTGAGCAAAATTGAATCTTCTACAAATTTCACGTTTTGTCAAATTGAGACGTGACAGACACAAAATATTAGCTTTGCACTCCGAACTGATTTTACCCATTTTTTCTCACTAAATTACTTTGGTTCCTTTCCTACTGCAAAAAAAAACCCTGTAGCTCCCATAAATAGACAATAACGAGTAATATCATATATCTCCATAAGAAATAGCCTAAGGACGGCAAGTTGCACGATCTGATCGGTCACAAACGAGATATAAATTGCTCACCGAGCTCATTTTAACTGGTCCATCAATTCGCGTGCTGTGGGGCATGTAGAGCCGCCTAGCTGGAAGCATACATATATCAACCAGATTCAGTTCATGCATTTTGTGCATTTTTCCGTGTGCATTGGTAGTTCTTGTATTGCTTGAGGTTGCTCCTCGGGCCAAAAACAGAAATAGAACACTAAAAAACCAAATAGCAAAAAGATCGAGCTTTACTAGAAAGGGAGCTGAATGGACCCAAAAACGTTTCCGATAATTATAGTGATGTCGTTGCGCCATTAATGTATTTAATATCGAATTCTCCGCTTATACCTCGCTACGGGGGTAAATCTTCGCGTATACCACGATAAAGGGGTAAATCGCCAGAGTAAAGGCCCGGTCATAGAATGCTCTGGTGCCTACTTGTGAGATCCACTCGTATCACTAGTGATTACACTTATATTGTGCCTGGTAAATAGAACTCGGAGATCTGCCGTTGATTTTGTTATTTATTGAAGAACAACTGTATTTCAAAGTATTTTAGTTCGAAATTTGTTTTCGCTCACATAACGAACCCGATGACAGAGAGCGAAACCATCCCGAAATAAGATTTGGGATTTCTTGGGATGACAGCGTAGCTCCTCTTTTGTAGGAACAACACTATCAGCAATGCTTTCTTGAATTTCGCTGAAAAATATGGCCGAAAACCCAGTTTGTTATACATCCCCCGATTATATATTTTTTTTTTTTTTGTTGGAGGCTTCTACTATCTGCTGGAGCACTCAGACACAAGTACTGGTCCATTGTACTACCAGACAGACACCTTGTCTTTAATGTATTTTCCCCGTTATCCGGAGAAAAATGAGGAGGGGCTTCAGTGATGTTGAGCTAAGAGATTCGGCACCCACCACGTCGGCCCCAAGGGTGCGCCACCGTGCACGAGCGAAGGCGGGACAGTCGCAGAGAAAGTGTTCCGCTGTGTCGTCCTCCTCGCAACAAGCAGCACAGGTAGGCGTCTCACTGATGCCAAGCACGTAAAGATGCCTGGCAAAAGTGTAATGGCCCGTAATGACGCCCGTTAGCCTTCTGCAGTCATTTCTTCTTAAGGATAAGAAGAATGTTGCGGACTTTTTACAGACGTCAGGGCGTACGCGCTTAGTCATCCTGCATCCTGGATATTCCTTCCATCTGCGACTGTGTACGTTAAATACCCAGTCATTGATGTCAGATTTAACCGTTGAAGCTGGTAGACCTAAGGCGGGTTCAGGCCCTGAGAAACTCTCCTCTGAGCCTTTTCTAGCGAGTTCATCGGAGATCTCGTTTCCTGGGATTCCAGAGTGACCTGGAACCCATGCAAGCCTAAGTGAATTAAGTCTTCCGACTTTGTTCAAGAAGGTCTTGAGTTCATGCACTAGTTTGGAGTTGGACAGAGGATTGGATATAGCTTTGAGTGCAGCTTGGCTGTCGCTGCAGACACATATGCTCTTTCCCCTCCATCTGTGTTTCACAACATAGTGCATGGCCATTAGGATTGCGTAAATCTCCGTCTGGAAGACAGACGCATATTTTCCTAACGAGAAGTGCAGTCGAATGTTTTCGCGCTCGAAGAAAACTCCGGCGCCGGATCCCTGATCAGTCCTGGAGCCATCTGTGAAGATGCGAAGACATTCTATTCCAGGTTCAGTGTCTGGCCAAAGCCAGTCCTGACGCCAAGGAAATGTGACTGTGTAGTTACAGCGCAGTAGGATGGCAGGTGTCATTGCGTCAGAGGGCATATCCATGAGACAGTGATCGTAGGATATTTCTCTCTCAAGTACACTTTCACTCCACTGCGAGTTGTACCAAAGACCATACCTCTTTAAGCGAGAAATAGTTTTCAGTGCACACCCTCTGATATATATGTCAAGGGGTGGAAGGTTCATCATAGCATCCAAAGCAGCTCCCGGTGTGCTGGGGAAAGCCCCCGTGCAACTGAGGCAGACCGCTCTTTGGAGTTTGGTGAGTGAAGCCACAACGTGTTGGCACCTTTGCATTGCCAGAAAGCTGACAGCGCTTTGGTGGTTTTGGACTCAACATGTTTTGACCAGAGAAGTTTGTTATCTAGAATGACTCCCAGATACTTAGCTTCCTTGGATATAGGGATGGGAATGCCTTTTAGCACCAGCTGAGCAATGCCAGTTGTTTTCCTCCTTCTCGTGAAGAGAACGACATCGGTCTTAAGAGGATTAACCGACAGCCCATTTCTCGTGCACCAGTCATCGATCACGTTTAGCGCCGCCTGCGCTTTGAGACAGACATTCGCTAAACATGAGCCGACAGAGAGAACAGCAACATCATCCGCATAGGCCTGGGCATAGATTCCAGAGGCATTGAGAGCATCTAGCAGAGAGTCGACCACCATGCACCATAACAGCGGAGACAAGACGCCACCTTGCGGGCAGCCCCTGTTTACTCCAGACTTGACACATTGTTCGAGGCCTGTATCAGCGATCAATGTCCTGTGCACAAGCATTGCTTTGATCCACAAAACCAGTGCTTCATCTACGCCATGCCGTCTAGCAGCGTTACACATGCTGTCGAAGGTAGCGTTATCAAAAGCTCCCTCAATGTCGACGAAAATGCCTAGTACGTACTCTTTCCTTTCGAGAGCGCATTCAATTCTCCCAACTAGGTTTTGAAGCGCAGTCTCGCAGGATTTTCCGCGCTGATAAGCATGTTGCATGTCCGACAGAGGATGCATTCGAAGGGCAACTTTGCGCACGTGCAACTCTACTAGTCTTTCCATGCTTTTCAGCAGGAATGATGTTAGACTTATTGGTCTGAAACTCTTGGCTAGTGAGTAATCCTCTTTCCCTATTTTGGGAATAAAGACCACTTTCACCGCGCGCCAAGGGATAGGTATGTAGGCAAGTGCCAGGCTAGCAGTGAAAATTCTTTTCAGTGTAGGAAGCAGCTGTCTTAAACCTTTTTGCAGCATAACGGGGTATATCCCATCAGTGCCCGGCGACTTAAAGCCATCGAAGGATGCCACAGCAAATTCAATGGCCTCAGTAGTTGCCACGCGTGACGCAACATACCAGCTACGCCGAGTTGTTTTCATCGCTACAGCCGCAGTATCCAATGAGGGAGTGTGCAACGAGCCGATGACAGTCTGATTTCCCGGAAAATGGGTCTGAAACAGTAAACTAAGAGTTTCTGCTTTAGACTCGGTAAAGGTACCATCAGACTTTCTGAGTACATCCAGCTTTGTCGATTTTCCTCGTTTGAGGACTTTAACCAACTTGCTGGTCGCGCTCAGGGATTTGATCTCTTCGCAGAAGGACTTATAGGAATCATTCTTCGATTTTCGAATAAGCTTCTTATATTCCTTCTGCTTCGATCGATATTTATTCCAGTCATCTTCCGAGTTCGATTTAAGCGATCTGTTCAGAAGACTTCTGGCTTCCCTACGAAGCCGTTGGAGCTCAGCATTCCACCAGGGAACCGGCTTCCTGTTGGGAGGTTTTTTGACAGGACATGCGAGTTCAAAACATTTGGTGATGGCGCTGTTCAGGTTGTGAACTGCATCCTCCACCGATTGATTAGTTTTGAGTTTAGGCGGGGCTTGAGTGGATTTCTCAAGCTCCTCCCTAAATCGCACCCAGTCTGTTTTTCTCGGATTCCGCTTGGGCTGCGAGGGGGAGATCCCGCACTTCAATTGGAATTCGATGTATCTATGGTCTGACAGCGTAACATCTGGTGAGACTCTCCAGTTAGTGATGGCCTTCGCATGCCTGTTAGATAAGGTTAGGTCAATCACTTCCTGTCGTCTCGCCGTCACAAAGGTTGGTAGAGAGCCAACATTGTTGATGAAAAGGTCAGACGAAAGAATGAAGTTTAAAAGATGGTCTCCTCTCCGGTTGCATTTGCTGCTGCCCCAAAATGTGTTTTGAGCGTTAGCATCGCAACAGATGATGAGTCCAATCCTTCTGGCTTCACAGTACTCTACGAGTTCGGAAACCGCCTTAGGTGGCGGGGGTAGTACCGAGTCGTAGGGGAAGTAAGCAGACGCCACGACGAAGTGTTCAATTTCTCCGTGCGCCTTGTAGCTCACTTTCGCAGCTACCAGATCTTGACCACAGAATTGACCAAGTTTGGTTGCCGATAGCGTATTCGATATGATGAGGCAGACCCTGGGCCTTTCGGATCGCTCATCATAAAGGATTGTAGCATTATATTACAATATATAGTGAATGCAAACGGTGGTCACATTTTTAAACATTGATCTGAATATCATTTCTTAGTTCTTCTAAACACTAGCTGCTTTCCAATCAATCATTCGCAGTCCATTACTGGAACGGCTTGGCCCAAATTTATCTTTTCTTTCTTAATTATGGCTTAGAGAAGCGGTTTTTGGCAGGTCTACGTGCTTCGAAACCCACTTTATTTAGCCGGCATTTCACGACGATTCGCGTGTTAATATTAATAGAACATCTGTCGGTTGCAAACTGATTATTCAAAGAAAACGGTCCCACAATGCTTTTGTAACAATCGACAATATTTGCGGTTTATCTATGTACGTTGAGAGCGGGAATACGCCCTTTGTTTGGTTTGCACAAAACTCTTGTACAATTCTTTAACTCTTTACTGTCACGGTCATATGTTCTAAAAATATGAAAAAAAACCCACCCGGATGTCAGAAAATTATTAAATGTTCATAATGCAGAGTTTTTTTGGCACGAGATGTAGTTTAGATGGCGCTCATCAACTTTCGGTCGAGATGACTCTAATGAAACATCAAGAAGCCTTTTATAGGCTGAACAAACAGCTAGTGTGAAAGTCAACGCTGATCTTTATGGGTTAATGAATTTCGATCTATGGCATTTAGGAATGGAACACAACACGGTTGATGTGACCCCAACGGCTTCTGTTGCAGATGACCATCCTAATGATCAAGTTATCCATGACTTTTGAAGACTAAGTGGGTCAATGGCCACAATTTCAGTGTGAATGTTATTCATATAGAACTTACTCTTAGAATAACCGCACAGAAAGAAATCTAAAAGTGTCAAATCTCGAAAGCCAAAAAAACTTCTGCTCTTACCGAAATATGTAATAATACAAGATGGCGCAAAATTAATCATTCAATTTTGTTTTTGAATTACTTTTTTACTAAATAAAAAAAAAAAGATTTTTAATGATGGAAATCTTTATTTAGGTTCTTTTCTGTTAAGTGACAAGATGATATCCATCAAGTGGCTGCTGCCAGTGTTGATACAAATTTCGGAAGATTTTTGGTGACAATTGTTCGCATTCCTGTCGACCATTCTTCTTAAGCGCTGCGATTGTTTGAGACTTGTTGGTATAAATCCACGACTTCAATTAGCTCCAACGAAAGAAGTCTGGGATGGTTAAATCGGGCGATCTTGCTGGCCATGGCAAATCGCCAAAACGGGAGATTACGCGAACAGGAAACGCTTACTTCACAATATCCATTGCTGTGTGTTCGGTTGTACCGTCTTGTTGAAACCACATGTTCACCAAGCATCCCATTCCGGCAGTAAGAAGCTGTTTATCATAGCCCCGTAGCATTGACCGTATTGCCGATGGTGTCCTCAAAAAAAAAAAACGGCCCAATCACTCCTCCCGCGTACCGGACAGTCGCTTTGAGTGGATATAAAGGCTCTTCGTGCATCACACGCGGATTTTCAGTGCTTATTGACTTAACCGCTTAAGTGGAAATGTGCCTCGTCGCTCATGACGATCTTCGACACAAAATAGTCCTCTTCGTTGTTGAGATAAGGGATGGCTGGACAGTAATTCACACGCTAATGACGGTTAGCAGGCATGAACTAATGCACTGTTTGCACGTTGTACGGGAACATGTGTAAGCGTTTGACTAAAACTCGTTGTAGGGTGGGTCTGGTGATGCCCAATTGCCACTTGTCGTCTGGTTGATGTTTCTTCGTTCTCAGCGACATCGGCAGCCACAGCCGCAAAATTCTCGGCCAAACGTCTCCTCTGGTTCCACTCTGTTCGAGTCGAGTAGCTTAGCGCCAGAACGTTTGGTTATTCCACGCTGTTGCCGAGTATAGCGCTCCATTGCTTATCTGTTTGCAAAGGGTGGGCCAAATACAAGTTTATTTTTAAAAAGGTAATAAAATGAACAAAATTAATTTTTTTCATGTATTATGGCTTTAACGGAACGAAGATTCCCATTAATTATGAAATACAACGTCGTTCAAGTGGCTGCCTCTTCTGGCTTCGCAATAGCGCATTCTGTCACCCCAATTTTCCAAGACCTGTTTGATGGTTTCGGGCTGTAGCTCACGGATTGGTTGGATGATATTGACCTTAAGTGCTTGAATCGTTTCCGGATTCTTGGCATAGCATCGGTCTTTCGTCATTCCCCACAAAAAAAGAAAGCCCAAATGGGGTCGAATCGCAGCTTCGAGGCGGCCAATTGACATCGCAAAGACAGCTGATAACACGATTTGGGAATTTGGTGCGCAAAAGATCGATTGTAGCATGGCGTGCCATCCTGCATGAACTATGGGTCGTCCAAATCCATGTCTTCAATTTCAGTATATACAAAGTCCGTTAACATGGCTCTGTAAAGTTCACCGTTGACCGAAACGTTGTTCCCAGCCTCATTTTCGAAGAAAAATGGTCCACAATCCGCACCAAACTGTTACTCTCTGTGCGGGTTTTTCGAGCCTCAAATGCGGCAATTTTGTTTGTTTACGTAGCCGCCGAGATGAAAATGAGCCTCGTCAGAAAAGATGATTTTTCGCCCAAAATCGTTGTCCAATTCAAGCAGCTGTAAAGCCCAAACTGCGAAGCGATAACGAAGCGATCGGATGGTCAATTGGACCTTGTAAGCGAATAATTCGAGATCTTTGTTCGTGAATTGAGTCTCACACTCTCGGCCAAAACAGCCACATTCCCATCTGTTCGCATCGACGGGGACCATGAGTGTTGTCCACTAGCATACCAGTCTCACGACCTTTTTGCACTTTCTGCTGTACGCAAGAGCAGTCGCGGTGAGTGCTTCATTTCGGCCAAAACTTCTTCTTAAAAAACGCACTCATTGGACTACACAGCACTCATTTCGGAAATAAGTTTTCAATTTTTCCCAACGTTGTCAAACGTAAAGCGACTCATTTCGTTCTGCGGAGGTATGATACTGACTTTCAGTCAAGATTTCGAGCGGGAAACAGCTGTCAGTGCCAACATGTAACGAGAAAGTTATTCACTGTCACTGCCTCATCCAGCCTTATCTTCGAAATAATACGGGCCATGATGATGGCGTCAACTTACATATAATCCACACCACAGTTAAGATTAATTTGATGACAAACTGTCTTGGCGATTTAACATCTATTTAGCAAATCGGTTATTGCTAAAGATGAGCCCCAGTTGTTGACTTCGGCGACTTTACTAGCTCAGTGCGGACACAAGGATATTTTGTTATGTACTTGGTGTCCGAGCATGCTGATAAGGATTTTGATTCGATACAGAACGAGTTTCTCTAAACGCTTCACCATTGCACGAATTCCAGAACGTTGACCAGAAAATACATACATTTTACGAAATAAAACGTTTACAGAACCCTTATTTTTGTAATAAGTTTGAATAACAAAAATGCCTTGTTGTTGCCAAAGATTCGAGCCCCGTGCCGTCCACTTGAGAAACCAACACACTAAGGCACACACTTTCATAAGTGGCTGGAAAATCACCGCCGATTTTTAGGCATTTTTCATACCAATTAATGGTTAAAGCCATGCGTACGCAATACGTACATGACCACCGTATAAGTGTTGTCAACGAATAGCTTTAGTCTCTCGTCTCTGGGGCTCTCCAATTGCTTCTAGTGTCTGCCCTTATTTGCATATTCCTCTCGTAATGAATGCACACCCAACATGCCTTCAAAAATGCCTAACTACCAATTTGACCGTAATTCAACTTAAAAGTTTTTTTGTGGCATAAAATTTGGAAACAATCACTGTCAAAATACCATCTAACGACTTAATGAAAGTCTCTATGGAAAGTAGGGAGAACAAATGGTTATGAAGTGCTTCTTCCTAATTGAAACCGATCCAAAAACTTTATATCCTCGTTAGAAAACTTCACGACACAAAACAATACTAAAACGATTACTAACATCATTACACACGCAACTTGATACTAACTCCATTCTCCTACATTTAACATTAAACCACTTCAACCATTCTAACCACCTTCAACCTTTTGCTCAGTCCAGCTTGACCCAGGGATGGATTTGATAGTCCTCCTCTCAACATTTTCGTAGCTTACGCAATTGTTTGAAGGAGCCAAAAACTTCACCTGACTGGTCGTCATCTCCCTCGTGCTGGGATCCGTTCCCGAAAGTCGTAAGATATATATAAAAAAAAAGAGAAAACAATTTACCGAACCACACCTGCCTACCCTCCACTATCGAGTTTTATAAATTTTAATCGCATTTCCACAAACTTTCTTTCTAAGAAAAGGTACGGGGAATGATGTGGAGATATTGGGAGTGGAGTGGAGCATAATTCCATTTAACCCCACAACAAACTTTAATTTATCTCTCGTCCGTGTGATGCCCCTGTCTCAGGATATTACCGGTAAGCTAGCTCCACCGTACAGGCACTTGAGTTCGGTCGGCAGTTCCAAGTAATAGCTGATGCAACAGAACCAAATACTTAGATATAATATCCACATGTACGAGTAGGAAGCTAGATATAGTTCTTGTACATCCGAGTTAGGAGTTATATACTTTCCACTTGCTAACTTGTCTGTTGCTGTCAAACACCAAACTTACATAATGAGATTGTGTTTGAAGATTAATACGTATCCTTAGCCCGTCGGCTTCGCCTACCGCCCGGCTTGTTTGGATAAATGAATGGAATATGGCTGGCAATAAAGTTAGATCGAATTACACTTTGGTACGAGTACCTATCGGCCACAGAGCGATTCTTCTTAAAGTGACTAAGTTATTCTTCCATACTCCTTCGTAGTGGAGTAGAAGGTCTAACTGCTGTGGTATGCCGCTTACCGTCCTGCATTTAATCATCGATCGATACGTTCGAGATCCTTATCCACTTGAGAAATACATCATAGTCGATGATGATGAAGATGCAAAGGACGAGACGTTTTCGTCGTACATGCATTCACATGCCTGCGACGTATCACCCAGGACAGGGGTAAAAGAAATTTCAAATTCAAACTTCGAACGAATCTATCGATCAAGGAATTTTCAATTAAAATTCATTTCTTCCAGACAAGTGCTCCAAACTGTACTGCTTGAACGACACACGACCGAGCTGAGACGAAAGAGACTGAACACAAGGATTCGCATCCGCATGAGCAGAGACGGTATGGTACACGATGGAACTTGGAATTATTTGCAATTGGCAAGCGTTTCTCTTCATTGGCAATCTAATGAATCCACTTCGTTTCCAATTCCAATCACACTAGCTATGCCATAGACACATCACAGTGTTTATCCTCAAGTCCTTCTTATTTCTCAACTCTCGATTTGTTTATTACTTTATCGGAATTTGCAGTGGTGTGGAGTGGCAATGCATATTTTACTTACTTTTCGAGTGGATTGAATTACGTGTGTGCGCACGTGGCCGAACTGTTAAGGATGCCGTCCGACTTCGAAACGTCAGTTCGGGATGTTTTGAGTGTTTTCACATAATTGTGCTAACGATGGTATGGTATTGGCATACAGCTCTGTAGACAGCAGTATAATCGGTCTTCAATCATTTTGTCTTTGTGCCTGTGATTGGGTTTACGAGGAGCTGTTTTCGGTAATTGCATTAAATTTTGGTGAAAATATGAAAAACATTGCTCTAAGAGGTGATTCGAAAATCCAGAATATGCATCGACAAGCCATGAAGCGCTATACTCCACAAGAGTCACGGAATACTCGTGACTAATTTTTTTTGAGGAGTAATTCGTCTGTGATTTTGGCACAAGGTAAATTTCAGCTCACATTTTCCAGCCATATTACGCCAACTGGTGAAACACTAAGGACATGAGTCGCTCGCTCCGTATACACTCGAACAACACGTGACAGATGAGGCATCGAAAAGCCTCGCAGTCCGACGAGAATATCGCTGCTTGGCTGAAAATACACGTTCGTCCCTATAGCATATTTTGATGCCTTAAAGATGTTCCATCGAGCTACTGCCCGAAGATCTAAACCTGAACGGCGAAATGGACGACTTCCAGTCAAAATTTATCATACGCGACGGGTACTTTACGTCGGAGGTGTAAAGACTCCATGAGTAACACTGTTAGTGCGGTTATTGACTGATACAAAACCGTGATCAACGAGTTTTTACTGTCGCTTATTGATGAATTGGGATTGAAGGACACGTAGTTCAATCAGGATGGCGCAACCACACATAAAGCCCGCGCCACATTAACCTTTTTGCAAAATGCGACGTTTCTGTGTGGTGATTTGTAATGGAAGGGAAGATAACCCGTTTTGACCACTCCAGATTTCCTTTTTTTAATATTTTAGAAGTCACGAGCCTATTAGAATAAATCCCAGACTCCATTTGCGTGATATCATCTTCGAAAAGTAATGGGAAAAATTGTAAAGCTTTTTATAATTTTCCGTCGTACTCATTATCCTAATGTTGGTACTTCTCTGCACTTTACCGAGCTTTTCATCTTCCTAAATCAATGCTTTTTATTCAGTGCACAAATCAACCTAAATAATCCTTAATCCTTCTTTCAGTTTACGACTACAAAAGAAAATTGGATTCAATGATGAAACCTCAAACGATCCCAAGCTATCACGGCAACTTTTTTGTCAGAAGATTTCTTTGTACCTGATTCTACTTATTTTGAGTTAAATTTACCAAATTTTTCCCTTGTACCATCTCTCTTTTGTATTGCTGAGTCTTATATTGTATTTAAAAAAAAATTAATCAACTTAAGCCACCAAACTTTAAGGATGATAATGAGTCGGGACGGGCTCATGTAGAGAAACATGCCATTAGCCCTAAAATAAGATATGGGGTATATGCGCGCCATGGCTAGATCGAGTAAAGCGCAATCGTGAAGTCCAATTTTCGACAACCTTATCGAGCAACTGGGGCCGTTTATCAGCAATTACATGTCGAATGTTGATTTGCAGATCGTCCAACATATGTGTTTAACGGCAAAGACTAGTGACTTCACATACCCCCAAAGAAAATAATCTAAAGATGTGAGATCACAGTATCGTGGAGGCCAGTTCACAGATCCGTTGTCCGAAATTATGCGCTCAGTAAGTGTTTCCCGCAATAAATTGATGGGGTCGCGCGCTGTGTGACATGTTGCGCTATCTTGTTGAGGCCGAAGCTCTGTCACGTCAATGCCATTCAACTGAGGAACGAAAACGTCAGAAATCATGTAACATTCTGGCCGGCATCTTCCTCAAAGAAATTTAGGCAGATGATTCCTTTGGCTCATTCGTATTCTCCTCAACACTGCTTTCCACAATGTCAATAACTTCCCCTTTTTGCACTGTTTGTCATCATTGGGGATGCGTATTATCCACTAGAGTGTACGTAGTGCGAAAAAGCTTCATAGTGTTCCGAATATCTTGCTCAGATGTACGATTTTGTCGACCACAGAAATTCGCCATTTTCCAACGACGGAAACGTAATAACTTAAACTTGGGCATCACATACCTGTATTGTATTGTGGGTTTCTATTATTGATCTTTTAAGCGTTTGGTTTTTAATTGTCAGAAAGAAATATGGTAAAGTTGCACATGTGAATAAAATCTGTATTCTGGTTGATAATCCAATACTTGCCATTTACTTTTTAAATATTATTTCGTGTAATTGTTGACCACGATTGCGTTTTAAGTAGTGCCTAAGGAGATTCCAATTTTGAGTAATTTCTTCGAATCTAATAGCCGGTATCTTTCTTTTAAAACGTGTAATGTTGTCTTGTAAAGCTAATAACGTTGTATTATCGGCACAGACGAGTAATTTGACGTATCGCCAAAAAAAAGTATTTTAAAGGCTTTAAATCGCAAAAACTAGCTGACTGATTCATCGGTCCAAACGAGACATAAATTGCTCGCCAAAATCTTTTCTCAATTGGGCCATCGATTTTCGTGCTGTATGTAGATTGTGGGCAGTCTGCGTGGCCGGCTTGGTGGAAGCACTTGTCGACCAAGTTGCATTTTGGGCTAAAAAAAACCGAAATCATTGATCGGTAGCGAACGCCATTGGCGGTAACGTTGTTCTCACGGTCATCTTTGAAAAAAAATATGGGCCAATGACTTCAATGGACCACACCAAACAGTGTATTTTTTCTGGGTGCCTTAATAGCTGTTGTATTACCTGATTGATTATGATGGTCGAATCACGCGAGAAAAACATTTATCACATAGGACGAATTTCGATAATAAAATTTAATAATTTGTAAGCCTTCTCGGGTGTAATTTCCTTCAATAATAAAATGGCAATACTAACTGAGTACGTTTGACTTTGAAACCTTCCACGAATCATGCGTCAGTTATCAAAAAATAGAACACCAAAAAACCAAACAGCAAAAAAATCACTCTTTATAAGTGAAAGAAAGTTTCATGATTGGAGTGGTGATTTTGAGGTGAAAGAGAATGATCTTCCCCGACTAGTGATATGGTTTTTAGACGCAGCTTTGTAAGCCATTTAAATTCGTCTGAAAGCTTTTGGAATGGTCTTAAGGTTAAAGAGAAATGGCCATATAGAAACGCTGAAATGGGTTTCTGTACTATCCAGTCATCGCTCCTTGCGACCACCTTCTATTCCGGTCGATGATGCATCGCACTGAGCAGCACTTCCGATCTTTTCAAGAAGCCATATGTTGGATGATACTGCCTTAAAATACGTTCACAGTTCTTCCAACAAAGAGTCGGTATGTTGCTAGAAACAGGGGTAAAAGCTGAAGCTATTAACGGGCAATACAGTCAGAGCAAGTAAGTAATCACTATTCCGAAATAAAGCTCCAAATTCGGGAAGAAAGATTCCGACTTGTACGCCTGATAGTGATACGCAGGGCGTCTGGGCTATAGCATGGACACCAACCACTTACACAATCCACAGTCACGTAAAAAAGAAATGCAACACTCCATCATATTCTTTTTATTTTTTACTTCACTCTATAACCTACATCCGACTCTTGATGTCATCGATCATCCGGAACAACTTGACAAACTTCTTTTCTACCGTCTCCACGAATCCTTTGATGTCATTTCGAATAATAGCCAACTCCAACATTGATTCGCCATTCTCCGTGCACTTCTTCGACGTCCGACTGTTTTCATACCAACACGCCACGCCATCGACAAAATCGTCGACTAGATCCGGTTCTAGATCGTCCTCCAGGAACGAGATCTCCTTGCGTTTAACGAATGATCCCATCAGCAATTGTAGAAAGTCACAATTCCAGTTATTCTCGTGAATGTACAAATACTGCAAGGACTTGAGGCTGTCGAAAGCGCTCGTTTTCAAATTGTAAAAGGAATTATTCGAAATGTCGAGCAGCTTCAGTTTGGTCTGTTTTTTGAATAATCCCTCCGGGAAGTCATGTAAGCCCGTCCGGCTGAGGTTGAGTTTTGCTAGGCCAACGAAACGTCGCAGGGCGGTTGGTTCGAAGTTCTTGATCGGATTAACCGAAATGTCCACGGAAGTGAGATTAGCCGCATGTGGGATGTTCGGAATGTCCTGGAATGAGTTATTGCGCAGATCGAGTTCATGAATGTAGCCATAGACGATAAGTTTGTGCAGACTTGAATCGGTAGCGACGAGCGTGTCGAGACTTTCAAAATTGATTGTTGCCTCGACCAGAGGATTACCGGATATGTCAAGGAGTGTGAGTTTCGGAATGGTCTTAAAGTACTCCGACTCGAATTTCGCCAACTGGTTGTGGGCAAGATGGACCTTTGTTAGGTTTGGCGTCTTCTCAAAGATCTTCAGCGGCAGACTGGCGAGTTTGTTCCCAGAGAGATTGAGTTCGATGAGTTTCCGCGTCGCGCTAAACACTCCGGCAGGGAGGTTTTCGAATTTGTTGCGTGATAAATCCAGCGACTGGAGCTCCTTAAGGGCATTAAAGCTTTGATTGTGTAATTGACGCAGTTGATTGCCTGCGAGCGACAGCGTGTTGAGGTTATCAGCACCCAGGAAAATATTTTTCGGAATATCCCGGATAAGATTGTTGGCCAGGAAGAGGCCCAGCAAGTTACTAGCTCCCTCGAATTGCGGATTCTCGAAGGTCTCAACCGAACAGTTGTCCATTCGAAGGATTTGAAGATCAGGAAATGTATCGAACATGAGATGTGGAATTTTGGCGATAGTCGAATTGACGAATGTCAAGATGATTTGCTTTGTGATGGGTGTATTCGACAGGATGACAAAGTCGTCACGTCCGATGGACACACCCTGACACACACCATTGCTGCAGTGATCCTGCATCCAAACGCGCTTGAGTTGTCCAGCTCGCACTGACGGGCAAGGGATGAAGATCAGCGCGAGTATCGCGAATATTACGACCACTGTACCGTTTGCCATTGAATTTGGATATGAACTGAATTGCGCTAGCGGACCGTGAATCAAGAACTGCTTAGATTCAAATTGTATTGTTAATTCGCTTGTTTACGAGCTGATTGCGCTGTACTTTGTTGTGATGTAGGGAAATAAGCGATTATGATGTACAAGGGTGGTCGCGCAGATACTGAGAGTGGTGGCCCCTTCATTTGCGAGCAATTTTTATTCTGCTCGTCCTCCTGCGCTGATTGAAATTGATTTCGTTTGCAATTCAGATGTATCTATTCGTTGCGTAGAGCACAAATGATGACTGTTAATCTACGACTGGTTGCACGCACGCTTGATGAGCGGAACGTCAGGCAGTGAGTGATTTATTGCTTTCCATTAGCGGGCATGGATCTGCGTTGTTTGGCGTCAAATGTTAAACGCATCAAGCGAACATCACCGATGGATAGTCGTCGCGTTGATGATGCTATTGATGTCACGCTGGAATTGGCGCCGCTATCTGTGGAATCTGTTGAATATCTATTGCTCATATACTTTGTATCTATTGCCTTTTGTGATGCGTATAATTACCGTCAATAGCATGTGGATGCAGTGTGCAGTAATGCGGCTTGCATATTGCGTGACGGTTGGCAATTACCAGTTGACGGTTTGAAGTTGTTTCATTAATCGTCCGAGTTGATCCGACTCTTTGTACTCCTACGATAAGAGACGTCGAACATGGCCAGGTCAATGGCCAAAAGTTTTTCCGTAAACTCGACTTGTACACTCCCGACCAAAGCAATCGTCATAAATACTAACATCAGACACTCGTATCTGGAACATTGCGTCGATAAAACACAACGACCTTAACAGGTAATAAAATTCCAGTCATTCTTGCCTTCCAGCCAGTCGCTGGATAACGAATGTTTATCTCTAAACTATCCGCTCAACTGCTTCAATCCTCGCCAAAACACGTATTATGTATCTCCATCACACTCCTCCGCCGCCGGCGGGGAATGCCTGTTTGATGTCGTCGTTGGCGGTAAGCGGAGGAGCTTTTGATTCTGGGCAAGCAGACAAGATTCAACTCTCATATCGTGGAAAACCAATAAAACACCAGAGGAACTTGAGGATGGCAGAAAAGGGAGATCAGGGAAAAAAAGATTTGCCCTTCCGGTGCAATTTAACGGTGTGCAAGAGTGCAAAAAGCTACGTTTGCTACAACACCATTCATTCGGTGGCAAAGCAGCAGTACTACGAATAGCAGTTGGTTGATGTGTTCTACAGAAGGATTCGTGGAGGTCCTACACTGCTCCTTTGCCAGGTGTTTATTTGCAAACTTGTGATATATTAAATTTATTTTTTTCTTCTTTCTGTTTGCGTCGAGGATATTCAGTTTTTATTCAAATATATTTCGCTGTAATCCTTCCACAGCCCCAGGATCCCATGCAACTCCTATAGAAGAAGGGACGATCAAGTGAAATGAGGAATAGGAAGGAAGAAAAACGGCGACAGAGATTACAGTGTTTGCATTTGAGCGAGCTGTAAAGAACTACAGAGAAATGCAGAGTGTGCGGATGAATGCAATAACGAATGTATTTTCTTGTTTAGATATGAGTACGGTGGAGAAAGGGCAAATGTCTAGCCGACAGTAATGTGATTAACTGTCCATTATATGAAAAGTCGTGGCTTGAAGGCTAATGTAAAACGACTGGGTGCTAAGAACTTGAGGATCAACTCCACTAGGAGGGAAAGTTCTTTGCTCGGTCTATTCTATGTAATCTTTAGCCGACTTTATGCGACGTTCATCCTGCTATAAAGATTTATTAGGCAGATGATACCTGGTTCAATAAAACGTTGTTATAAAAGCTTTTTCAATAAGGACATAACAATTTTATATTGAAATAAATGGCAGAACAATCGGGCTGAAATTCATTCAATGTGAAGTGCCCATGTTAAATGTGAACAGGGAACTCGACATAGGATTACTGCGAGCACTTTTTCAGCGATCAATGGTCGAAGTCAATTTTCCACCACTGTTCCACACATATCGGCCAAAACGTAATTTCGCGTTTGATATTGTGCCTGTACTTCTCTTACGTTGTTTGCTTGTTTGCTGTTTTAACGTAACCCCGTGCAAGGAAAACTTACGGCGTTGAACCATATTAGCGAGCGACACTAGATTACAAGATTACGGAATTTTCCTTCTCAATAGATCACGCTGTGTGGCATGTGGCATCAATTTTTTGGAATCACATAACTATCCATTTGTGGCCAAAAATAGTCTTCCCATATGGCTCCATTTTACGGGACATGGCAATCATATTCAATGACGAAAAAAAAACGGTCCAATCACATCTCCGGCATGGAATCCACACTACACGGTCGCTTTTTGTGGATTTGTTGCTCTTTAAAAACGCATACTTAGCTTATTAATATTAAGCCAAAAACAGAAGGCCAATTGTCGAAAATGTTGATAAAATTATGGAAATCGAGTCTGCTCGTCATGTAAGCACTGTTTCGATTTCTCAGGAGCTAAACATTGCATGAAAACCGGAATCAAAAAAAATGTATGGGTGCCACACGAATTCACGTAAAAAAAAAAACCTCATGGACCGAATTTCCATCTGCGAATCGCTCTTAAGTCGCAACAAAAGCCGATCTTTTTCTGAAGCGGATATTGACTGGTAATGAAAAGTGGATCACTTACGACAACTTCAAGTGACAACGATCATGGTGCAATCATGGTGAGCCGGCTCAAATGGTAGCCAATTCGGGACTGATGTCCAGGAAACTTTTGCGGTTTGTGTAGTGAGATTGGCTCCCTTTGGCCAAACTCCTAATTCGGACCTGTACTGTCAACAATTGGACCTTAGTCTGAAGAAGGCAATCTCCCAGAAGCAGGCAACATTGGCCAATAAGAGAGGGATTGTGTTTCATTAGGACAACACCAGACACACACACCGATAGCGATACGCCAGAAGATCCAGGAGAATCTAGATTTGAGAATTTAATGCAACCACCTTATAAACCGGACCTGGCACCAAGTGTTTACCATCTATTCCTGTCCAAGAGAGGCTTGTGAAAGACGACTGTCCCAGGCTCCACAGACGAGGAACCGAGACCATGGCTTCTATGAAAGAGGCATAATGGAATTACAATAGCTTCAAAATGGCAACGAGTTATCGAATAAAACGGCGCATATTTGGCCTTAACGTTTTAACTATTTTAAACGAAGCCTTCAATGTCATGCAAAAATAATGGATTTCTTTTTACTACACCTAATATTAACCTCTCTGACGAAGAGGAATACCGATTTGAAATGGGTTTTAAAAGAGCTTACTAATGGCCTCTGGAGTAGAAGGTTTCTTTCATAAGTGGATAGTCTCAATGCTTGAAACCAGACTCGTACAATCGCAATTAGGCAAAAGTCTCCTTACAAAATCCGTTAATAGAGGTACTACCCAAGATGGGAGTGTCTTACTTCTTTTATTGTTGTTAGTCATCAACGGTATTCTAGTTGAGCTGGACAGCAGGGGAATAAAGTGGTAGTATAAGCGGACGTCTTGGTCATTTTAGTATCAGGGATATTCCCTTCTATGATTAGTAAAACCTAGAGTTTACACTTGAGTTACAGGCTATGGACTTAGCATAAACCCAAGGAAAACTGTGCTGCTGCTTTGTACCACCAAGACCAAAATACCGGCATTTAAAATTCCACGGCTAAACAATTCGACCCTATCTGTCGACCCTATGGCTTCCTAAGCCTGCAGCAAAACTTTCGATAAAAGGTGCGGACTCAGACCTAAGCTGATCCTGTGGATGTATTTTGCTGTTGTATCTTTACTTACGGCTCCCTCGTTTAATTGTCAGGCCTAAGCAAAGCTTATAACATCGATAAACTTAATAATATCCAAAGATTAGGAAGAATCGGAACCACAGGTGCCTTGAGAACATGCCCCTCCGAAACACGTAATATCCTACTGCATCTCCCTTAGATTTTCACAGCAAATATACGACTGTGTGCAGCGCCATCAGACTTAAGAAAACGGGCTTCTGGTCACCCAGACCGCATGGCCACGGCAGAGCAGTCACTTTTGCCAACGAATTTGATCTCGCCTCCTACGGACTACATCGCACCTTCCCTTGACTTCACTCTCACTTTTCTTCCAATTCCAACTTCCGATTTTCACTAATGGCTCCAAGCTGGAGCACAGTGTAGGATCGAGAATATTCTCGACACAACTAAATATCTCAAATTCATTCCGTCTCCCGATCACTCGAGCATCTTTCAAGCTGAAGTGCTAGCGATCCAAGAATCGTGCAAAATACTCAGCGTGGCTCGCCCCAGTTACACGTCCACCGCTATTTGTAGCGACAGCTAAGCCGCTATTAAAGCTCTTTCGTCTGCTACAACCTTCTCTAAACTGGTGGATTAATTCAAGAAAGAAAATAAACGAGCTGGCGGCTGAACTGATATCACGGCCCTTGGGTAGAGAGGAATGAGAGGGCTGATGAGTTAACCAAGCTCGGGGCCACCTCAAACTCTGTTACTGTCACTGTGGGTTTGTCGCTTAACCTTCTCAAAGGCAACAAAGCCAATTATAGGTGGGTTAAGTCAACTAGATACAGGATATCAAGAAAAACCTGGCCTTTCTTCAAAAAACAAAACAAACGACCTTTCCAATAGACACTGCTCCAACATAGTTAAAATCGTAGAATCGCGGCGGTCAGTACGGGGCCTGCCAGACAAGGCATCCGATCTAACACCCACTGCCGTAATTATCGCAACACCCAAAGAGAGGAAACTCGGCACCATTTCACCATTTTTTCTGCGGATGCCCTGGCAAGCCTTTGGCAAATATTTGGCTTAGGTTTCACGAGTTTTCTGGCATCAAAACGGCACCTAAACGTTAGTTGTACCCTGACCCGCAAAGTCGTTTAGCCACCTCAACCTACCTACCTAGCTTAGTTCTTCGAGAGCGGATTCTACTTCTTTTGAGTCTTATAAAGTGTTACCGCTTGTCACTGATAGGCCAAGGTTGAAGAAACCTTCGACTACTTGAGAGTAATCGCTGCCAAAGGTGATATTAAGGCATTCCGTGTTACGTGTTATCTTATTTTGATGACAATATACATCGCCTCATAACCACCTCCGAGTTTATATTTAAGTAACAAAACTGGCGGCAAACGCCTTTAGTAATCATTGATGATCAATCTTATCATAGAAATTTTTTATTTAGGAAGGCGAGGAATCATAAGATCTTTGTGGCCAGTTCATAATTCGTCAAGAACATTGTTCTTGCAATAATGCCAAAACGGGTCTTGTTGCGTGAGATACAGCATCGTATTGTTGAAACCACATGTCTTCGAAATTCATATTTCCGATTTGAGAACAAAAAATCGGTTAACATTTTGCTTTACACCTTCACTACATTTTAGCCTTTAAAGGAACTGCAAAATTATGGGTTAGTTAAATGGTGTATTGCGTATTATAAAGATGGTACACCTCCTAAGTTAAAAAGATCACAGGAGGTAAATATAAAAAAGGGATGACAGGAGACGATAGATAGTCGAATATAAAATAGGATTAAAAGATATAAAGAAGAGAAAATAAGTTTTATTTGACAAACAACAATATCTAACTTTCAATCGATTTTTTTAACGAAGAAATTGACTTATTTCGCTCAATGAAATAGTGCAAAATCATCCTAAAAAAAGAAATATCAATAGTGACTGAAAACAGGGTACCTATCGAAGGCACTTATGACATTAACGTACCTGTCGATTGAGGTGACAGATGCCAATTTTGCTGCAAAAGTGAATTTTTTTAGCAATTATAAAACTTTCACTTGGCTGCATCCAATTCTCTTAGTAATAACCTGCTCTGAGTGCCTCTATCACACCTTTTTGTTCACTAAAAAGTTGTTTACCCATTTTGACTGCTGTGCACTAAAAACGCAACAGAATTGAACTAATTTTCAACTGACCAGAAAAAACCTAACAATATCACTGTTTTTTTTTTAACCATTTTCCACTTTTCGATGGAAATTTCCGCGTATGGGTGGTCATAACGAGGATAAATTAGAATCGCTACTTAGTGATTGTGGGAAATTTTAGAATGGCAACTTTTTTGAGCTACTTAAGAAGGTACACACTTTAGTCATTTCTGCTTCCTTGTTTCCTGCACTCCCTTTGTTCAATCACGCCAATGATATTTAAGGAAGCAAGTTTTAAAATAGCCTGCGTCTCTGATATTGGGCAGCCAGACGATGATGAAAAAATTATATGACGATTCGTCGATTTGTCTGAACCTCTTTCTGAGAAGTGTTTGAACAAAGGCCGGTAGATGTTGAAATGGGATAAAACAAGCTGTGTTAAAGGTATCAACAAAATTCTTTTTATATTTGAAAGGCCCCTGTTGCCCATGTCATTGATTTTCCAATTTTCAATGTCTCTTCTCCAAAGATCCGGCTGAATTTGAGCGATGGCCCGTGTTATGTTCACTTTAAGGGTCGATTGTGGTTTATTCGCATAGACCTACGACTTCAGGAAACCCCACAAGAACAAATCTAGCGAAGTCAAATCACATGACCTTGGTGACCAATTCGCGTCACTTCTGCGATAGACAACCTTACCCTCAAATCGTTCATGCAGAATATCAACCGTGACGTCCGCTGTGTGGTACGTATGTCGTGTAAGTCCATGTAGTTAAATTTGGGCCATAAGAAATCGCTTATCATCGTTCTGTATCACTCGCCATTAACGGTGACCGCGTCATCAATGTTTTCGAAAAAGCACAGACCAAGGTCGCCACAGGCCCAATATCAACACCAAACACTAACTTTTTGAGAGGGCATTGTCACCTGGTAAACCTCGTGTAGGTTGGTGTCATCCCATATAAGGCAATTTTACTTGTTAACACAGCCATTCATCCAAAAATGACCCTCGTCAGTTGGATCTTGTCGGGCGTAGGTCCAAGTCCTGACGCAAAATTCATTGAATTCTGTAAAGGGCTGAACCGGTCTTCTTAAATGTGGCCACCAAACATAGGCCGGCCAAATCTACCCGCGCCAATTGAAAAAACTTTAATCTTTCTTCGGTCTGGAATTCTTAACCTCGTTTACGCCTGATGATCGGATTTCTCTTTCGGTTGCGTCACGTTTGAATGATCCTACTTTTAGTCCCCATTTATTTGCTTGTCGTCTCGTCGCATACCCTTCTGAATATTCAAGTTTTAGGTAAGTTTTGAGAGCGTCATGGCGCAATGGGTAGTTTGTCGGCCTCTGACGCGCGATGAGCGGGTTCGGATCCCGATAACAAAAACCCCATCGAATGTTTATTTCGCAGTTTCTCTCCTCGACGGAGTACTGGCAAAACCTAACGCAGTACACCTGCCTTGAAAAAGCTTCTCGGCGCTCGCCATGGGCATAGCTGTCAAAACTGAAACCCAATCATCCTAATGAAAGCGACCAGAAGAGACCGTTTCAGTTTCCTTCGATTACAATGGTCGGGTTCATCATGAGTTCTCGCCGGAAGATCGTACGGTCTATAAGGAATGTTACCTTGAAGTTATGTGCCGTGTGCGAGAAACAATACGGAGTTTTTGGGTATAAAAATTCATGGTTTTTGCGTCACTATAAGCTTTTGTGTGATTTTTTAGCCATAAGCAATTATGCCTCAGCCACCGTATTCACCGGACTTGGACCTCTGCGATATTTTTCTCTCGGAAAAAATTGAAAAAAATCTACGAAGATATGGTTTGCTACTTAATCGCTGGAAGACCTCAAGGCTTTACCGTAAAGCGCATATCAGAAGTACATCGAGGATTGGAAAAAGCAATCGCGCAAGTGTGATATATCAGAGGATGGTTCCTAAGAAGGGGACATGGTAAATATTAAGAAATAAATAAATATTTTTCGAGGAATATACCAAGTCACCTTATTTATTGAACAAACCTCTGTTGATAGTCATGTTCTTGCTATTATTGAAAGTTCACTTCTTTGACCAAGGATGCATGACGAAGTCTCTTGCAAGTTGTGGCCTAGAACTAAAGTGACCGCATAACAGGGGTTCTACCTAGTTCGCCAAACTCCGTTCAGAGAGCATCTCTTCTTTATCATGCTCGACGGACGACTAACAAATTTACATATGTATGTCCTAACTTGTCCAATTTGAAAGTATCCCAAATGCGACCGAATTTCTTGGAGGAACTATAATATCAATTTGGCAACAACTTTCTGCCACAGTAATGAATTTTTTTTGCCATATGTCTGAAAACCATATGCGACGCCCGAGTAGGGTGATTCCCCATGGTCCCTAATATCACAATCTATTCGAACCTTTTCCCAAGCTTGTATTATTACATTTTTTCTTTTCATTTAACGCTCAATTCCTTCGAGAATCATCTTTCCTTCGTTTCAATCAATAAGCATTCACCCCCAGCCAACCGTCCGAACGTGATTCCGCATACATGCCACACCAATAATAATCCCCCGACTAGACTTGCCTATTCTGCCTTCATCTTCATCTCACCTTATCCGGATAATAGCCCTCAGCCAAGAGTACACTATCGAACATTAGCAGCACCCTTACTAAGCCATTGCATCGTCCCAAAACGCAATATCGTCCCTCGCCTAAATGCCGCCCGTGCGACCGAAGACAATTGCAAACACGTGTTCTAGTCAACTCCGCCTTAGGCGGCAACACACGAACGATTCCTTTCTCCAATGTCCTTTTTCGTTTCTTCATTTTCTATTATTTGCCGATTCGTCCTGCAGAAAGGGATATAATTGAACCATCACCCTGCAGCATCGCTGGTATTGGTATCGACATCGACAACTTACCTTACTGCCGCGTCTATCTTGTAGTGCAACGATGTCTACCAAGACGTCACCCCAAAATAAAATGAAAAAAAAAAAGGAAATTCTTCCCGCATAAGCCACCCTTAACGCCTCGAGCGAGGTTAAATTAAATCCAAAATACCGAGATGAATATTCCTCGTCTTGATCTGGCATTTCTACAGCCCCACCATCAAGTCCATGTTACTTTTTCCATTGTCTTCGATGGAAACAAAACCAATGAATGGCGCGCTAGAGAAAGAAAGCCAGAAAAACGCCAAGTGGGCGATAGATGAACGGATGATGATAAATCGGGGTAATATTGAAAAATTCATCCTTTCATCCGTGGAATCACTTGGTTCCCCCTATCGCTCCCACACCTATGGCAGCGTCTGCTCTTAGGTGACGTGACGGTGCGGTTTAGATCTCAGCTGAACATTTGCCAAAAGATTCAAAAAGAGTAAAATACGAGGATAAAGGCACAAAGAATAGTGGTAAACGATGAGGGTGCATTGGAGTCCCCGTGTATCCTGTCGCACCCTCGTTTAACAACTCTCCTTTTTCCATTTTCGCTTTTAGATCATCCTCATCTCTCAACCCACAAACACACATTCGGTTTTAGGGTTAGGGTGACAGCGGCAGCATTACATTACTTCGTATATCCTGATTGACGTGCAGGATACCAGGATACAAGCACACGCGTCGCATACGAGTGAGCTGAGATGGTATAATATAACCATATCTGCCTCGAAGGACATGACAAATGAAATTTGTATCAAAGCAAAGGCAGAGATCAGGCCGCAGGCGTGAAGAAGAATGTATCCCGGATGTATTTCCAGACATCAAAGATGTATTTCTCGCATTCATTTTGCTTCGATGGATAGCTTTTTAAGCGCCGACGATGATAGGTGGCGATTATTGCTGTCATTATGTATATTGTGTAACGGTATTACACTATACATCAGCGAAACAAAAGATAAAGCAGCAGTCGACGAGCTGACACTTACTCGTATAAATCAATTTTATGCAAGGATACGCTCGGAGGAAGGGGATGCCAAGGCAATATCCTTTAATCGTATTTGAAAGATTTTTGATTGCTTTGATGACATTTGGGTTTTCTTTAGACTAAATTCGGGGAAATGCTGGAAGGAAGCGTTTGTAATTCATTTAGGCCCGATGACAGGCGCTCCAGTAACTAGGGATTTGCTTTTGACAGCTATAATGGAGTATACCTAGGTCGTAGAAATATTTGTAAAGTACTATCGGGACTTTAAAGGCTCATACTTGTGAGGTAAAATTTTCAGAATGAGTTCAAAGGCGAACATCGTTATGTTAACTGGTCCTATACAAAGTGACCGAAAATGTATCGCCCTGTTGGATGATGCTTTAACTTTTACAAATGCCAGCGACTGTCAGTTTTGTTTTGGTATTGGGGAAGTAAATAAATAGACGCAGAAAACACATCTATAAGCCATGGAACTCCATAAGATTGCGGAATAATCAGATTTTGATGCGACGTGAGTTTTGGCGCAAATTTCTGGTCTTGCACTAAGGCGTGAACCCGCCCGCCTCGAAGAGTCTGAATCGACACGTGACAAAGGAGATGCTAGAAAGTGTCGCAGTATGTCGGTGAATGTGTTCCGAAGTGTCACAAACGTCGACCAGTGCCACACAATCAGCCATTAAACTATCGTTTCTGCAACTTATTTTGGTAAAAGAATTGAAGAGTTTCTCCTGAATCAGATACTGTTCGCCGACCATCAGTCGCGTCTAAACTAAGTTCATGCTCTCCTGAACCTGGACGACGAAGTGAGCGATTATCGGACAAAACTTAACAGGGCGACGAGGCCTGTTTACATTTAACGCACCGTAAACAAACAAAATTTACGCTTCTGGGGCATGATGCTCCATTCATGCCAGAGGTGTCATCGGTCTTAATTAGGCCTGAAAGACATGTTCTAAGGCAGGTTGCAAGAGGATGGTACCATTTTAAAAACAGCTTTGCGCGACACTAGATATCTTGAAGGATGCATTTCCGGGTCGACTAACATCTCGTTTTGGCGATTTCCACTGGTAGGCAAGATCGCCCCGTTTGGGCGCACCAGACTTTTTTCCTTGGAGTTTTCCGAAATCGAGGATCTAACAAGACAAGCCAGAGACTCGGGAAGCTCTCGTTTGAACATTTGAAAATTCGGTTATATAAGCCCAAAAGGTCGTCCACCATGATGGCGACCACCTGACCTATATCATCCTCAAAAGGTAACAGAAAAAACTCAAAAGTCCAAACAAACATTTGAAGAAAAAAAAAATTCATGAAAATATGGCGTTCAAAGAAAATAAAAGGTTTTTATTTGGCGTGGGTATATTTTAGCGGCCTGTGGCGGCTATGTTGTTTTGTTTACATCTGTCAAATCTATTTTCTATTTTTCAGTTACTGATGCCAAATCACCATGGCAAGTTGCACTATAGAACAGAATGTCCAAGTGATAAAATTTTAGTATCAAAACAAGTGTTCGTTAGTGCAAAACTTTACGAAAGACCTTCACGGTAGCCCTGCACAGTCAACGCTTCAACTTTGGCAATCAATCAGTCGACATTATTACGTCAGAGGAATGTCAGGATTTGGGCATCCAACTGACCCATGAGCTCAAAGTTCGTGACCATAGACAGTTTGTTCGCTGACCGGGCTTCGGAGCGTTGGGAACGACGAGGCGCATTTTTGGATGAATGGCTTATTAACAAGCAAAATAGGACTCCAACCCGCACGAGGCTCTAGGTAAAAATGCATATTGAAAAAGTTGTTTGGTGTGGATGTTGGGCCGGCGGCGTTATTGGTCCGTACTTTTTGGAAAACGACGTTAGTGAGGCGGTCACCGTCAATGGCGAGCGCTACAGAACGATGATAACCAATTTCTTATCGCCCAAATTAAACCATCTGAATCTAGACGACATATGGTTAAAGACGGACGCCAGGATTGGTCATTCTGCATGCACGATTTTAGGGAAAAGGTTATCTGTCACAGAGGTGAATTGAATTGGCTGCCAAGATCGTGCGATTTGACCTCGCTAGACTTTTTTTTGTGGGGTTTCCTGAATTCACTATACGAATAAATCACAATCGATCGATGTCCTTAAGATGAGCATAACAAGGCCGTGGTTCTAATTCAGCCTTATCTATGCGGAAGAATCATTGAAAATTGGACCACCCGGATCCGTGCCAACGTAAGAAACCGAGACAGATATATGAACGATGTCAATTTCCATACATAATGGCATACATGCGCCTTTCAGAAAAAAAGAATTTTCCTTCCTTCCTTCACACGAAACTCGTTTTATTCCATTTTAACATCTACCCGCCCTTATTGAAACGTCGGGAATAGATTCAAAAAATTATTAAAACGTTGATCAGTACCGTGGCTCAGTATCTAGCTCATTGGCCTCTGAATGGCCGATAAATGCTTATAATCTCATACTCTGCCCCCTCTTTCTATTGTTTTCCATTTTCTTTTCAGTTCAGAAAAATATTGCTTCGTCCGCTCCACATAACTAATCCTTTCGAAAGCCAAGCACTGCCCTTGCATAGGACTTCATTGAAGGTAGTGAACTACCTATATTTCTCGTTGAACTCCTTCCAACGCTATTTTCCAACTGACCGTATAGCCGATTTTTATGTTTATCGCATCTCGCAGCTTTTTTCTGACTACCATCTGCCATACCCAAGCACTTTCCTTCATAAGCCTCTCGAGGTAGAGCAGCTGTTGAAAATAAACTCTCCATCTTGAAAATGATGGTATCGCGACAGGAGCTATTAAGGACTTTCATCGAAAACTTCAAGGAGTGTAGGAATATCCACTATCACCCACATATAAAGAGTCATCCAACAAGAAGTATCATTTTGAATTTCGCGCCATTCTTAAACCATCAACTTTCAAATATCATTGGGATGATTCTCGATAATAGTTATTAAAAATGAAACATGCTGATAAACAAAAAAGGTGAAAACATCGGGAAAACATTTTGAAAAGTTCATTCCATTTTTCGTCATCATCAACCGCTTTTTCACACAGCTATGGTGAAGCCTGCCTATGCACGAAGTTGATTGGGTGTTGGAGATGAATGAGCATGATAAGCATTTTTTGCACACAATTAATAAGGCTCATTTGCTTTTGTCTGAGAAAGATTATGGAGTAGCTGCTCCATCCACAAATAGGGTTTGTTGCGGTTTTTAACTGAGTCGTGTTTTTTTTTTTTTTTCAAATTGTGCTGGTGTTGCTGGAAGATGTTCACTAACTTTGTTTTTTGCCTACAATTGATGCTCGACTTTTGGTACTCGACGTTTATTTTCGGCAAATGGCATCGCATGCCACACAGCTAGTGAAACAATGACTCTATTGCGTGATTAACTGTCTGAGCATGTGATTTCGAAATCACAAAGGCAAACATCGATCTGCCGTTGAAATCGTGCTGTTTAATACCATTAGTCTATTTCCGTTGGAGCAGGGTTAAAAATGAAGTGTAAGTCACTGCCCTACCAACGATTTAAGTAATTAAAGAAAAATATTAGAACCCTTAGTTGCAGTCTCAATTATGCGCTCACGTAGTGAAAATGCCAGCAGAGGAGTGACTATTTGTACCTAGAAGGGCATTGTGTTATACGAGGGTGGTCCGCTAAGTACTTAGCCTACAAAAGAAAAACAAAAATTTTGGAGAAATGGCGATTTATTTTTCAATATAGTCCACTTGACCCAGCGATACTCCAACTTTTTAACCCGTCTGAAAAATACGTTTTCTCGAGGTCTGTCTGTAAAGTAGGCCTCCGTGACGGTGATGGCCTCCTCATTCGACTGAAATTTCTGCCGGCCAAATCTGGAGAATACGGTGGATGGGGCGGGAGTTCGTAGTTCAATTCGAGCAATTTAGCCGTGGCGAGGGCGGAGGTGTGAGCCGGTGCGTTATCATGGTGGAAGAGCACTTTTTTCTTCGCCGTTTTTTCTTCAATTCGGCGTCGAATCGGCCCAATAATTTGGCATAAGACAGCCCTGTGACCGTTTTGCCCTTCTCCAGGTAGTCGATGTGGATCACACCTTGTGAATCCCAGAAAACGGTTACCTTCTTCGGAGCACGGGTGAAGTCCACTGTTTCGACTGTTCCTTGGTTTCTAGTGTGTACCAGTGGATCCATGTTTCGTCGACTGTCACGAAACGACGCAGAAACTCCTTCGGATTGCGCTTAAACAGCGTCAAACACTGCTCTGAAGTGGTCTCACGGTTGCGCTTGTTGTCCGGAGTGAGCAAACGCGGCACCCATCGCGCCGACAGCTTTCTCATGCCCAACATTTCATGCAGGATATGACTCACGCGATCTTTTGATATGCCTACTATCTCAGCTATCTCGCGCACCTTCAATCGGCGGTCTGCCAATACGAGATCGTGGATTCTTGTCACGTTATCATCCGTGGTAGCCGTTTTCGGGGCACCTGGACGTGGCTCTTCAAAAAACGACGTGCGACCACGTTGAAACTCGTTAAACCAATTTTTGATGGTCGCAATCGAAGGAGAAGAGTTACCGTACACAGCATCCAAACGGTCTTTGATTTCGCTGCGCGATTTCCCTTCCAAAAACAAGAATCGAATCACCGACCGGTATTGCTCTTTTTCGATTTTCCTAAAATCCGCGGACACTCCCGCTTCCACACGCGGTCAAAACAAAACTACGAGTCCGATCAACAGTAGCCGCCTGTAGCGTTCGCCAATAACAGTATTGCCGATGGCCTCCTTAAAAAATATGGCCCAATTACTTCTCCCGCGTGAACACCGCACCACATAGTGCCTTTGATTTAATTGAATTGCTCCTCATTTTTTGGTGCCCCAGAAACAAAGATTTTCCTTATTGAGGTAACCACTTCACAGTAATTCACACGTGACAGGCGGCCAGCAGGCATGACTTGAAGCAATGTTTGCACTTTGTACGGAAACTTGTGGAAGTCTTTCACTAAAATTCGGTGAAGGGTCCGTCTGGTGATGCTCAATTGCGTGGCCCGTCGTCTTGTTGAAGTTTCTTCGTTCTCAGCGACACTGGCAGCCTCAGCCGCGATATTCTCGGCCGAACAACCAGTCCGGTGGCGGCCACGCCCTGCATGGTCTTCTGCGGTTCGAATAGCTAAGCGCTGGAACGCCTGCTCAGTTGGCGCGACACGATTAGGAAATCGACGTCGAAACTCACGCTGCGTTAACACCACCGATCGATTATTGGTCAAACAAATCGACACAATTACGAGTATTCCACGCTCTTACGGAATACAGCGCTCCATTGCTTGTCTATTTGTATACTGCAGCTGTCTAGTTCACAAATGTCAAATATGATTATAGTACGACGCCATTTGCAAAAATTATAACATCTCCCAATGGGATGGTACTATAATCGCTCCATAATTTGAATGGCACTTTTACTGATAATCGAAGACCTTACTCGATGTACACTTCTTTGGTTCTGTCATTAAACATAACCAGTTTAGTTATCTACCACATGCTAGCGAACTCACTGATACCAGGACCAGTCAGAAACATCCCTTCTGGTAGGCTTTCAGAACTGATAAAATGAAAGAGGGAATCGAATCATTAAAATCTGATAAATGTTTAGATAAAGACGGTGTCTTCCCACGTCTTCTCCGTCGAGGTCTGATTGGACATGATCGCTTTAAACTCAAGTGATAGTTGAACAATCCTCTGTGAAAACAATATCCTCGAACTCCAGAGACCTCAAAATTTAGAGATATGTATGTGAAAATGTGCATGTTACCTGTTATAAATGGGTCCAAATGGAATGTAAATAAATAAAGAAACCAAATTTCCAGCAAACAGTCCACCAACCATCTTCAGATTTTAAAAGGACGTTTGATTCTAAGCCGTTTAAAAACGTTTAAAACGTATGTCTTGGTAGGGTTGAGAATCCAAAAATAGTTGGTGAAATTGATATAAGTATACCTAACAGAAACAGGGGAGTTAAAGTAGGGAACGCCTTACTGAAGCATCCGAGATACATGAAGGATTAAAACATGAAGACGCCTTGTCACCATTTCTTTTTACGGTAATTTGGTGCTGGAATACTTAATGAGATCTCTTCAGGAAATAATTGCAAAGAAACACGATCACGAGCTCGAGGAACTTTATTCTGTCTCAAGCATCGCCAAGATTGACAATGGCGGGAAAAGTAGAACGGATGGACAACGAACAGACAGTCAAACGAATAATGAGTGGAAAACCTGAGGGAAAAAGATTGCCATGGAGGCCGCGCGGGATGATAATAATGAAATGAACCTAGAAGAGATGAAACAGAACGCTAAAATGTTCATGGCAGGAAGGCGCGGCGAAGGATTTTAAACGAGTCTTGGAACTTCCTAGTTCCAAATTTTTAAGCGCTTGGTATTTATTAGATTGTTTCGTGTAAATGTTCAACATGGCTACGTTCTGAGTGGGCCATACAGAGAGTACAATTTTGAATAAATTTTTCGAGCATATTGGCGATTAACACGTGCACTGTTGTCTTCCAAGGCTTCGATTCACGCAGGCTTTTCCGTATAGATAAGTGAATAACACCGCCAAGTTTGAGATTCATTACTACTCGGCAAGTTTGGTTTGATATAGGCGTACGGGCAGACGAACAGACAGGAAAGCCTTTGCGTAAGTCTTCCCTACCCCAGCTTTGCAAGATAGAAGACTAAAATATAAAATATATGACGCCGATGAAAATTCAGAGATGCAATGATGAGTTGTTGACCGATGCCCAAGCTTCGATTTAGATTTTCGTTTGTACACCAGATAGACTTGGAAATTTTGAAAAGCTTTTGTTACAATTGGATTACTTGATTTTGAAATAACTGCTGTGAGCCTTAAAGGCTCTGAGTAGTCTTCGGTCGAAAGTCCTTGAGACATGATTATATTCCTTCTGAAATTTACTTAATTCGTATGAATATAGGATTTTTGCGATTCCTCTCTTATGTTTGATTTACCTTCTGCTGTTAAGTCATCAAAAAGCTTTTAAACATATATTACATCCGTCCTCCGTCGACTTTATTTAGTAATCTCATTTTATCTTTTTATCTTTTCAGGTGAGCTATATCTTCCATATTATCTCCAACTTTAGATCCTCATAAAGCAGGTAACAACATTTTAAACATAAAAAAAAACATGTTTTATGGAAAAAACGCCGACAGCACTTTAACTTTAGTCATCGCATGACCTGAAATCCGGATTAAGACCCAAGTCCTTATCAACACTCAAGAGCATAAAAAAAAATCTTTTAAAAAACACGAAATAGGAAGACATAAACCTGTTTGAAGTCTAATCAACTCGCTTTTCATGAGCATCATGAAAAACTTCCAGCTATGCGAAAGTTATTTCAAAACTTGTTCTTGCTCGTAAGTTTTTAATTTTGCTTTTGCAAGCAAAGGACTTTGGCGATATTGACACTTCAGTGCCGAAACTTTGCCTCGCAATTTTAGTTTCCATTTTAGTTTGCTCGACTGCTTTCTCGAATACGTCTCGTTGTTTCAAAGATATTTTTCAAGCAGTCGTCACAAGCTTGTTCTCATATTTTCCCTCGACGACATGGTATAAAACGTTCAATTCATCCACCAACAGGATCTATGTCATTCCCGTGTTTGGTGTCATTTCCGTCTACGTCGGCTTCGTTATTGTTTATCTGAGAAGCCGTAATTGGACGCGGTTGTTCCTTCGCAACTCGTACATTTTTATTTATCGTGCAATGACACCCCGAGCGACAATTAACGCCAGGAATGCGAGAAGAAGAGTATCCGAAATTTATTAGTCCCCAGTTAGAAGATTAAATTTCTACTCCTGTAGAATGAAAAACGTTCTTTGAAGAATTTAAAGATGGGATGAATGCGTCCATAGCCAAACAGTTTTCGAGATACGACAGTAGAATACGTGTAAATGCAATTTATCACCTCGACGTGAATGCAATATCCTTGTGCGAACGAATACTAGAACCGACCGTCTATGTCCCTTGCATACACGCACCCAACGGTACGAATTATTGCTCACCAGAATTGCTTCCATATACACTCACTCACCCATATGCTCATGGCGTATGGGGATATAACCAGGAAAACCTAGACCTTTTTTAGTCTTCAGTCAGCGCGACCGAAACAGGGCAAACCAGGAAGGATTTCAGTGAAAAAGGCAACGTGAGCATAAATCACTAGTATACCCACTATTCGATGAGAGTCCACCGTCTCACCTGCAACAAATTTACGAGTTTCACCAACGTGCACAGGACAAAGCACACGAGTTCGAGGGCGAGTACTTATCGTAGATCCTAGCTCGATTTTCCGATGCAGACAAAAAAAAAAAGACAAAACTGAAGGCAAATTCAAGCTTATGCATCTTCACAGCTCTACATCCGCACATATGTCTGGTGTATCCTTGCTGCCATCCTTGCTGAATTAACAATGAAACACGCTTACAAGCTAACATACCCAGATACCTCGGGTATGAGTACGTGCAATTGACAATTTGAGAAGCGTACGTTATCCGTGGACATGCAGTTGTTCCGTGCGCAACTACTGGTTACGGCCCGGTTGAGTTTCCTTTTTTCCTCAATGTTGTTGGTGTAATACCAAGGTGGCAATGTGACAATATGACCATATGGCATTGTAGTCGTGGTAATGGAGACTGACAGGTGTTTTAGTGTTTTAGTGTAATAATTCAGTTAAATGTCGAACGTAATGGAGGCAAATTTCCCTTGACGGCCTTCAGTAGGCTGTTCACATACGAGTAGATATTCATTTCTTTTTTGCCCTGAATGTGTATGTTAAGGATGGAGGGGACGATGATTTGCTGGGCCTGGGCTGCTACATGGTCTAATTGAATTTTTGTAAGTGACATTGTGATTGATAGCTCTCGTATCACTTTTATTTTGGCAGTCCCCTATATCATGGTTTCATGGACATGTAGCACAAGCTTTTTCAGTACGGATATAACAATTTTATTTTTAAGTAAAATATAAGTAAAATATAGAATAAATGAGATATCAGGCTGAAGATTGTACCAGGTGCAGAACCCATGTTTTGGAATTCGATCTCGTATATAAGGGTGATTTTTTTAGAGGTATACGAATCCAATATAAAACAAAATACTTGAAGCTATTGTAATGTCTATGATATTAGCTTTATTTAATAGATAATTTTACGCCATTAGTGTTCAAATATTGTTTCGGGCATATGCGCCCTACGGTTAGCTCCAATGAAGCGCAATCGTAAAGTCCAATTTTCGACACCTTTATCGAGCAACGCAAATCGTCCAATATCTCTGGTTATTCGGTAAGGACTGGCGATTTCACATACCCCCAAACAAAGTAATCTAAAGGTGTGAGATCACAGGATAGTGAAGGCCAGTTCACAGGTCCATTACCAGCACTAGCTCATAAAGCACACCATACAGTGAGTTTTCTCTACTCCAAAACTGGGCCTCGTCGGAGTACAACAGTTTGCGTTGAAAATGAGCATCAAGCTGAAACATGGCTTCGACCCATTCATCGAACTTACCACACGTATAATGGTCAATCTTCAACAAAACATAGCTCCAGTTGCTGTGCACGATGGCGGGTCGACTCGTTCGAATTCTCTTCAACACTGCGCTCCACAACGGCAATAACTTCTAGAATGTACGTGGTTCGAAAACGATTCTTCGTGTTATAATAACTTGCTCAGATGGAATATTATGTCGACCGTTAAATAGACGTGGCACACGACAAGTTTGGCGACACGAACCCTGGTTTTCAAAATAAGTTGGCCAAACACCACGAGAGGGTGGTCGTGGTGCAATGGTAATCATTACCGACTGTTGAGCGGAAGGTCTGTGGTTCAAAACTTTCCATAGCCAAGAACAATTCTTATATGGAAAAACTGAGCAACAACATCAGTTCTGAATTGAATGAGAGATGATCGAACAATGCTGACGAAGGCATAACAGTCGCCGTATAAGATCAATTCAAAATTCATACTCTGTGTGTGCAATAAAAAATAAGTAACTTTGAACTACAACCAACGAGACAAATTCAGTCGAATCTCTCGAATCCTATCTAGGACAACCACCCCCGGAGAGTAGTAAACGAACATCTTCGACACAAACCATCTGCACTCCGTCCAGGTTGTGTGACAAACACCATAAGAACGTAACTCTTTAATCTGCGCGACCCTTAAAAAAATATATGCGTTGTTCTGGCATTATTCTATTCATCGTAAAATGGCAAAACGTACTAACTACGTTTTTAACAGACTGTCAAATTGACAATCTGTAGACAAAGTGACAGACACATGACCACTGCCAGCGCGTTTGCAGCGATATTTTTTTTTTTGGAGCTAAGCCTTCCAAACCTATCGGCCAGAAGCTTAGAAGGTTTGCATTCGATATTGTTTGTGAGCACTTCTATCGTTTTTGGCTTATTCACATAAACCAACGACTCAACGTAACCTCAAAAAAAGCAATCCAACGTCGTCAAATCGTAAGAGCTTGGTGGCCATTTCTCGATATATCGAACCCCCCTTTCTATAGCTCACTTGTCTAACCGGCTATGTGGCATTTGGAACTATACATCAGTGATATCAAGTCAATTCAATTGCGGCCAAAAATAGTATTCGAACATGGTTCGGTGACGAACTCTATCGACCGTGACATGGCCAACATTTTCATTGAAAAAAAAATACGGTCTAATCACTCCGCCGGCAGTACGAATGAATCCGCATCACACGGCTACTTTTTATTGTTTTCTGGATACAGTAGGGTCTCTTGAAGCACATGTGTGGTTCTGTCCTAAAATGCATACTTTGCTTATCGACAAAGCCATCAAACTTAAAACGAGCTTTATTCGCTGAAGGTGTTTTTTCGATGAAATTCAAGATTTTCTTGAAACTTTTGCAGAGGCCAATCGGGGATGTTCCGGCGATTCAACGATCAAGGTTCATAAATTCTAGAGTTAATATGACCTAGTTAAAATGCACGTCAAAATCTTTAATGAATGAGAGATTCCTAATTCCTGCGAACGGCGCTTGGATCCGACTGTTTTAGCTCAATTTTAACTTAAGTCCATTAACTTTTGTCCATTGAAGGCCGCGGAGTTATTGGAAACCAATGTCATGTACATGATGCTCAAATCGTTTATGTTTCCTTGCGAATGATTTTGTTTCATGTTTCATAGTTACTATAACCACGGTGCATTGCCGGCAGCTTCTGGTACCTTCTTTTGATGCGTCTGTATGACGTTAACATTATTTTTTCTTGGTACAACCCCAGAGTTGTAAGTCATAATTCCAAACTGGTGTTAACCTTTGCTTGTACAGAAGCAGCTTGTTTTCAATACTGAGCTTAGAATGCTTCTTTAGTAACCAGTCCATTTCTTTGTATTTACATTCAAGCTCTTTATGTTTTTTCTGACGTGAGCCTTCAATTTTAATTTCACGTCGAGAGTTATCCCGAGATATTTAGTCTCATTCGCGAACGGAATTTTTGCTTCGTTAAGAAAGACGGAAGGCCTATCCGCTTTTCTGTATGTCAACTAGGACAGATTTGGTGTCATTAAGCCCTATTCGTTTAAGTCTTTTAAGCCATTTACACCGTCAGGGGCACGTTCCAGTTTCCTAGTATATTCCTCAGCCGATTTATTCGTTACAAGAATAGCTGTGTCGTCGGCGAACGTGGGTAGAATCGAATCTTGCATTTGTGATATATCGCGAGTATAAAATAAATACAGAAGTGGGCCAAGTACTCAACCCTGAGGAACGCCAACTGAAACAACTTTAAAGTCGAAGTACGCACTTCCAAACGCGTACTTGCACAGCTTCTCTAACAATTGGTTCTTGCTTCTCTAAATTTGGTTTTTAAACCCCTAATCGATTTTTTGAGCATGTTGGGGCGGTTTTGCCAGCCGAGGCAAACGAAAGGGAGGAGCTATGAAATGAAGATACAATGGCGTTGGTGTTATCGGGATCCGAACTCGCTCATCGTGCGTTAATTGACGACACACTACTACCCACTGTGCACCGGCACTCTTATCAATCAGAATTGGCATAAAAAATCCATTGAAGGTTACGGCTGCTCCATCGGTCCAATGATTCTTTCCGCACAAATTCTAGTCTAAACGGTTATCCGGTCGAGAATATTTTTTGAATGTAAAGTTGCACGACAACAAGGTCTTATGGTGCCGTGTACCGTCCGTGGCACAAATTTGCTAGAACTGACGCCTCGAACGCGGGCTGCTATATACCGATCTGAAAACAGATTTGAAAACCGGTTGTCAGATGCCAATGATTTAAATGACTTACCCTACATTGCTAGCATATTTTACATACGATTTTGTTGTACGGTCATCACACGCATCACGGCGCTTCATCCTGCTTGAAACTTTTTTTGACATAGAGAGTCTCAGTCAGATCATTGCTGATGTTGACGAAGTAAAGGAAATTTTGCATCCTTAACTGGTGAACTTGAGCTGCCAAAATTAGACATGGCTCTCTATGTGAACGCTGTTAAGGCAGCTTCACAGCGATATAGTGATGATACCTGTTGATTCGAAACTACTCAGTTGTGCTAGCCTGAATACATATCAGGTTTCAGCTGTCTTCACTGATGTTCATGAGCATTATTCTTCTTTAATTGTCGTTAAAGGGTATTTCATTTTGTGAAAAAGACAAAGGATACCGAAGCTTCATCTTGCATGCCTCCCTCCGATCATTTTTGGTAGAAGAGTTCCTACAGCTGCTTTAAACAGCTCAGCATACAATCCGTTTTTAATAAACTAACAGAGGAATTTTGGCTTCTATCAATTTTATACGGTCTCTAGAAGAATACCAGCTGCAATTATGTATTATGATAGATGTCCAGGACCATTGTTGCAGCCAGGCTTTATAGTTATGGCAGGTTCGTCTTAAAGTTCATTTTGCGATGCTATTTTTGTATTGATTACATGCTTCTTACTTCTTTCCTTGATCTTTCTTTTTCTATTCGAGAAATAGGCGCTCCTACCTCTGTTTCTACAGAGTGCGCCATCTCATATGGGTCGTTGTAAACTTCAAATAACTTCAACAATTGTCAACCCATTTTCATATGTCATGGCAACAAATTTTGATGACCGATGAGGCACATTTTACGCTCTCTGGCTCAGATAATAAACAAAATTGTCACTTCTGGGGCACCGAAAATCGTCACGTTATTCATGAAGAGCCGCTATATGGTCCAAAAGTTACTGTTTGGGCCGGTGTATACGCTAAAACCATCATTGGACCGTATTTCTTCAAAGTTGGCGATAAAGTGGATGGCGATCGATATCGATGGATGTTGACCCATTATGTGGTCCCAGAAATGGGTAAAAAGGCTTATTTCACTTTTGGTTTCAACAAGACGGCGCGACATGCCATACTGTGGACAGAACAATGAACCTTTTGCGTAAGAAGTTCCCTCAAAGATTGGTGTCGAAAAAGGGCTATATTAACTGTCCTCCGAGATCGCCGGATTTGACTCCTCCAGACTTTTTTCTTTGGGGATACTTGAAGAGCAAGGTGTATGCTAACCACCCGAAGACAATAGAACAGCTCAAAAGAAACATTCGTGCGGAAATCGCAGAAATTTCTCGAAAATGTCATGGAGAATGCGCGAAAACAAGCCCATTTTTCAATCGGCAATAAAGGTGGTCATTTAAATGATATTGTTTTCAAAAATCAATCTAAATAAAAATAAATTGCAAAAGTCTATATTGAATAAAAGTTTTTGAATTTCCAAAATCGGTTGAGAATGGTTGAAGTTATTCGAAATTTACATCGACCCATATGAGATGGCGCACGCTGTATTTGTCGAGCTCAGAAGCAGTTCTCGTCCTGTACTATAATAACAAGAAGTGTGCTTCTAACCTCACTTGTTTGATAAATGAGGATTTTATGACCAGGATATAAACTAAACGTTTTTGTAGTTTCCTAGAAATGGTACTGAAGACTCATTCGTAAAACGACGACCGTAACGAGCATAGTTCCAGCTTCTCGACGTAATTTATGGCCGTCTCCGGATCTAGAAACTGAGCCCCAACTTGGAGTCTACACAATCTTGATTTCAGATTTGCAACAACGAGCTTTTCTTACGTCTGGAAGTTTGTCAAAATCGTCTTTAGTGCGACAGCCTGGACGCATTTTGCTGGATTAATTATTTCCACTCAGTATGGCAATACATTTACCAGAACATTTTTCAATTGGCACAGTTAGATTTGGCGTGGTTATCTTTCAGAGTCGACTCCTCAACAATTGGTGGCTAAATTTGGGACGACCGTATAAAGGTACCTCAGAATTCGAGGAAGTCGATTCCTCGCCATGCACAAGAACTCGGCCTTTCGCAGACTTCAACTTGGCGAATTCAGCATCGGGACTTGGGCCTACTCCCTGAACCAGCAGCTGAACCATGGCCATAGACAATGCTGTGTGTAAGCTGACGTTGTGTGGATTTTGGCGGCGTCATTGGTCCGTACTTTTTTCGAAAACGACGTTGGTGAGCCGGTCACTACCATTGCCGTGCCCATTAAGCAGCATAATCAAAAATCATCATAAAACTTTCAACCTTGGCACCCTGTTAGACTGTGAAACAATCCTTTCTAAAATATATTTCGAGCATCGTCGTTCGCATGATCGCTTTCTATACATTTTCTATAAGGATCCCAGCCACGTGTTATTTCGGCCCATCCTTACATGCCAATATCAACCATCAACTTACTTGATGCAAATATATAAGATTTTTAATTAAAGCTCCTACAGTAATAACACATTAAAAAACGTATTGACTGCGCCATCAAGGATCATGACAATTAGTCGTGTCACTTCACAGCTCAGTCTGAGCTCATCGCTCGCAATTACCGCAACAATTATCACTCAGTTGTCCAGCATAAAAGGATATACAAATACCCCCATGAATGTCGAAAACGTGTTTAATATTAAAATACTTTTTTAAATCCTCGATGGCCGACTATCAATTCCGCATAATCTGAGATCCTGAACTACCGGCCCTATCCCCGCAAAAACAACCTAGAATACTTGCATATTCATTTACCTATACATATCTCTCCGTCGATATCAATTCATATTTTAAAGGCTTAGCGAATGGTCATCCGCGCAAGAGGCTACATTCCACAAATCCTCTTTCGTGTGCCAATTGTACCGAAACGGTTAACCATTCCAACCGCTTTTGGACGAACTTTCAGCGGGAATGTCATTTTTCCCCTTTTTTCGGATTTTATATGTTGTAAATGTCATAAATGTCCTTAAACTGTTCGAATTGAACTCGATTAATGTGCGTCACTTCATAAATATTTAATTAAAATAACGGTCAATGGAGTTTTTAATTTAACCGCAAAATTTACTGAAAACCTTTCACCGAGCCTTAATAGACTACGTTTCCCGCGCGGATGCGTTCGTAAGCTTCGAGCCTCGTAAGCTGATGAGGTTATAAAAATATTTATTGTCATACCATTCCTTGTTTTTAATTATTTTTCCTGAGTAAATTGTATTCGCTCGTTTTTAAAGGTATTTGCAATGGCATTGAACAATTAATATTTTGCTTCAACTGATGGGCTTTTCATCAGTTATCCTTTTCTTTAGTGGTGGCGAAACAAAATAGTGAAAAACAAACAAAATTGACGGCAAAAATGAATAAATTAAATAAAAGAAAAATTAAAAAAAAAAAACTGGAAGCGGCATCCGGGAGGTGGAAATGAAAACGAAAATAAAAACACCCACGCGATTCTATTTTTTAAGTGAATTTCAAAAAAAAAAAAAAAGGAAAACAGGAAAAAGAACCAACCAAAGAGAGAGAGAGAATGAGTAAAGGTGAAGACGAAGGATGGTTATGGTTATATCCAACATCCGACACGGGGTGACATCTGCTGCCAGTTGTTCGAAAAAAGAAAAAGCAAATCTGCCGCTTTAAACAATAGGCTGTCTGCAACGGACGATCAGAGGATGTGAGGCAGACCGACGGACCAACTATACCATGTCGTGCTGGTCGCGAGCAACGGATTTGGTTTCGAAAAATATGAAATGGATTCCACTCTCTCCGGTCTTTGTTTGATATGAAAAAAAAGGATTGCAAATGGCGAAAATAAAACAAACGGTAGTATGGAAAACATTTTTTTTTCTGTTTTCGTTTTTTTGCATTTGTATTTGCATTTTTCTTTCACTTTTACCATTTTGTCAACAACAAATGGCGCCCTACACCGGACTTATGCCTGCGTAAATTGGAGAAGCAAAAAATGGTTATCAAAATAGTTTTGTTTGGCAATGGGCTGTTTTTTTGCGAGTGACATTTGGCTTTAATGGCGACGTTTGACGGTTTAATTTCTAAGGTAATTCGTCGAATTGATGAATGCGTGAAAAAATTGTGATTTTATACCAGTATGTTGCTATAAAGGTCTCTATTTCATAACCTTAACCATCGGACTAAAGTATGTATGTTTGTACCGTTTAAGGCAAGATTACATACATTTATATTTAAAAAACAAGAATTCTCGGTTTTGGAAAATAATTTTATTTATTCGTTGAAATCAAAATTTAAAAAAGCCCAATCTTCCAAATATATTCAGCACTCGATTCTTGATATAACATTTAGCAACAGTTCTTTACTTTTGTTGACGGGAGAATGGCACACGCAGCCATATTTGGAGCACATAGAAGTCTACCAAAAATGAAGAATGGCAGGTGCAAGAGCCATCCTTTTTTATTCGGAAAATCTAACGTTTTATCGAATTGTTTCACATGGTTTCATGGTGCACTCGTGGGTAGTTAAAATCGTGACAATTTTCACATTAGACTGTAAGGTGTCAGCAGTTCGTGCAGCTTCAAGAGTTACGCTCGCTCTTATGGTGTTTGTCACACAACCTGGACGGGGTGCAGATGGTCTGTGTCAAAGATGTTCGTTCACTCATCTGCGGGGGTGGTTGTCCTAGATAGGATTCGAGAGATTCGACAGCATTTTTCGAGTAGGTTGTAGTTCACAATAACTTATTTTGTTTCCATGTCATGAAGGTGTTATATGAATTTCGGAGTGTTCTTATACTGCGAGTGTAGCGTCAGCATTTTTTGATCATCCCTCATTCACAACTGATGTTGTTGCATAGGTTTTCCGTATAGGAATTGTTCTTGGACAGACGTGAAATGCACACCTTCCGCTCAACAGTCGGTAATGATTACCATTGCACCACGATTGTGGGAATCCGGAATTCATTAGGCCACATTGGTACAGGTCACTCTTATTTATTTATCTAAATGGCGCTACAATTCGTGTGGAACTTTTACCTCAATCAACAAGGTTTTTTGGTCGGCACAATCTTTAACCTGCCAATTCCAGTGCCGCATACACAGTTAGTTGAGGTTCCTTTCTACCTATGTGCTCCACTTTAGATGCGGTCATTCTCTGCCGCGTTTTTCCTCGGTATTTGAATCGGAAACTTTTCAGGCCGGAGCGTCCATTCGCTCTACAGGCCTAACCATTTCAAACATTCGATCCGTAGACAACTGAGTAAGCCGATGTTGCCAAACAGGCCGCACAGTTCTTTCACTTTTCCTGTCAAACCGCTCATTGATCATCTTTACGCCGTAGAGGTGGTCCGGGATAATTAAGTTGTCCTAGTTATCTTCGTTTTTTGGCAGAGAGCTCTACTCTTCAATTACATTTTGAGCTCAAAAAGGCAGTGGTTGGTTTGTTGGTTGGAATTAGATTGCGACCTATCTCAGCACTGGTGTCAATGCAGCTAGTCATTAGTGATCCAAGTACACGAAATTCTTGACTACTTCAAAGTTACATCTGCCAAAGTCGAATTTCTTCGATGACAGTGTTCGAGATTTGTTCAAAATTAAGGTGACTTTATTTTTCTAGGATAATTTTTATTTATTCATAATTGTCTATATGGTCCCCGATACAGATACAGATACACTTGCGTCAGCACACTTCTATCCTTCCTATCCTTAAAGCACTTCTGTTGGCCAAGCTGAGTTTCGTTATCTCTGAGAGGTCATCGGGGAACTGCGACTGCCAGTGCTGGGCATTCGCCGAGAAAATGGTGCAGAGTTTCCTCTGCGCTTGTTTTGTGACAACTACGGCAGTGGGTCTTAGACCGGATACCTATTCTGGAAGCGTGACTTCCTACAGGCTAATGGCCGGTACTGACCGCCACAATTCTAGCTATGTTGGAGCTTGGAGCGATGTCTATTGAGGAGGTCATTTGTTTTGTTTTTTGAATAGGAGGGCCGATTTTTTCTTGATATTCTGCATATAGTTAATTAAGTCCACCTACGATACGCTATGTTGAAAAAGTGTTGCCTTTGAGAAGGTTCAGCGACAGGTCCACAGTTTCAGTAGGAGAGTCTGAGGTGGTCCAGAGCTTGACTAACTCATCAGCTGTTTCATTCCCCTCTATGTTGCTGTGTCCTGGAACCCAAAGGAGCGTGATATAAGTCCAACCGCCAGTTCGTTTAATTTCATTCTTGCATTAATCCAGCAGTAGCAGAGGAAAGAGCTTTAATAACGGCCTGGCTGTCGATACAAATAGCGGCAGACGTGTAATTGGGGCGGGTTGCACTGAATATTTCGCACGTTTCCCAGATCGCTAGCACTTCAACTTGAAGGATGCGAGTGATCGGGGAGACGGAATGTGTCGAGAATATTCACGATCCTACACCGTGCTCCGGCTTGGAGCCATCAGTGAAATTACGCGACTGCGTTGCACGTTTTCCGTTCTTCTCTGGAAGGAAAATGAGAGTGCAACACACTATCGAAGTGAAGGGAAGGTGTGATGTACTCGTAGTTCGTAGGAAGCGCGGGCAAATTCATTGGCAGAAGTGACAGAGCTCTGCCGTAGCCATACGGTTCGAGTGATCAATCCCGCTTCCTTAAGTCCGATGGCGCCGCATGCCGCCGTGTATATGTATATTGTGAAGGTCCAAGGGGAGGAGATGCAGAAGGGTATCTTAATACCCTTCTTAATAGCTTCGGAGGGGCATGTTCTCTTGGCTCCGGTGGTTCTGATTCCTGCTGATCTTTGAGTCCCGATCGTCATAGAAGCATAGAAAATTACACTAGCTTTCTTTAAACGGTTTTCTATATTGGACTTTCAGTTAAGCTTTGGATTTAGGATAACTTCTAGATACTTAACACTGGATGAAAGAGATAGGGTCGAGTTATTTAGCCGTAACAGACCACCATTTAGGTCTAGGTGGTAGCGTCGTGATGCAACTGCTATGATTTTTTTTTCCCACAAATCCGAATATTTTCTTCGTATTACTTCAGTCAAAGAGCATAAAAGTCCAACAAAAACTCATGATGAACCATTGTAATCGATGAAAACAGTGAGCAATACTTTCATATTTGACCGAACTTGGCGTGCCTTTTTCGGTCTTGACTCCTCTGGCCGTTTCTATTGGAATGGTTGGGCTTGACGTCACAACCAAATACCCATGCTTGGTGATCAGTAATAACCGTTCTCGGCAAACTTGGATCGTTTTGGTGAAAATTTAAAAAAATTCGGAACAAACTTCGCTGACACACTGAAAAATTGCACACATATGCCAATATCCTCAGCAATTTGTCCAATAGTGATTCGGCGATTCTCCATAGCAATTTTCTTCACTGTTTCAAGATTTTCATCCGTTGGTGACGTGCTCCACGCCTGCAAACATTCCTAAAAACTTGACAAATCTCGTATTGGCCAGGATGTCACGCATGACCCTTACAACGATGATGATGAAGAAATTACAAATCCGAATCCTTTTTCGACATCCAATGTCTTAGTTGTAAGTTGATTCATTGCCGAAATAAATGGAGCAGCGAGAAAGTTAGATAGCCTGACGGGTTTAGCATGGCTTTCTGTAGCTAGTTTCTGTAGACAATGTTGGCAAAAAGGTGTGGTTGGTCAACCTGAAATTCGTGGACCTTCTCCAAAACCTGCCATAGTGTGAATATTTGGTTTCTCGTGAATCCATGCCGAAAACTGATATCAGATGGTCTTCGAATAGTTTCAGATATCCATACAGGAGGGCAGGTAAGATCTGATTTACTGAGGGAGACTTATGATCTTTTTCTGGGCATTCCTTCCTTCGACCATGTTCCCATCCAACTCATTTGTTGCTGCTTTAAATAATCCAGCAGTCTATACTAACACCTTTTAAGCCTTCAGCTTCGATTATCGCGGCTATACAGTTTACTTAAATGGTCTTTTATACAAGGTCGGGCAAAATTAATCCTCCAATTTTATTTTTGAATTACTTTTTTACGATATAAAAAAAATATTTTTGAGTGATGGAAATATTTATTTAGACCTTTACATTTTTTTCTGTTAAGTGGAAAAGATGACATCCGTCAAGTGGCTACTGCCAGTTTTGATACACATTTGTACCCGTTTTATCGCACTCGCATTCCTGTCGAATATTCTGCTTAAGGCCTGCGATTGTCTGAGGCTTAACATAAACTCTAAACTTCAAATAGCCTCATCGAAAAAAGTCTGGATAGTTTAATCGGGTAATAATATTCGCCATACGGGACTAACAGGACCAAAGAACGCTTCCTTCACAATATCCATTGTGGCTCGTGCTGTGTGCACGTGCCGTTTTGTTGAAACCTCATGTTCACCAAGGCCCCCTCGTCCAATTTCGACAGCAAGAAGTCGTTTATCATGGCCCCGTAGCGTTCGTCCGTAACAGTGATCGTATTGCCGATGGCGGCCTCAAAAATATACGGCCCAATCATTTCTCCCGCGTGAACGCCGCACCACACATAGGCCTTGAGTTCGTTGTTGAGAACAAGGTTGGCTGGACAGTAATTCACACGCGACTGACGGTCAGCAGGCATGAACTGATGCACTGTTTGCTTTACACTTTGTACGGGAACATGTGTAAGTTTTGCACTTACCGCTGCACGGTCCTTCTGGTGATGCCCAATTGCGTGGGCCGTCGTCTGGTTGATGTTTCTTGGTTCTCAGCTACATCGGCAGCCACAGCCGCGATGTTCTTGGCCGAACGGCCAGTCTAGTGGCGGCCACGCCCTGCATGGTTTCCTGTGGCTCCACTCTGTTCGAGTCGACCGGCTAAGCGCCGGAATGTTTACTCAGTTGGCGCGACCCGATTAGGAAATCGACGTCGAAATTCACGCTGCTATGACACCACCGACCGACTATTATTGGTCAAAAAATCGAAGTATAATGCTCTATTGCTTGTCTGTTTGTATACTGCAGCTGTCTAGTTCAGAAGTGACAAATATGATCGACGTACGACGCCATTTTGCGCCACCTTGCACTACAAGTTTTCTGAGTATCCCTAAAACCTACCGCTCTGCCTTTATAGCTTCAACATGTGCGTTTTACTTTTTGGTAAGGCTTTGGAAAATCATCTTTACAATAGCATCTCTCCAAACTCAGCTTTCGTAAGCATTCCGTTTCTCTATTCTATCAAATCAGCGATAATGACCCGAGTCCTTGTTAGCTAATCGGAAGGTTCGTTCGCAATGTGACCAATTAGGTGGTTGCTCAACTGATCTGGGGAGCTCCAGTTTACCTGGCTTATGGCTGAGTCTAGGTACAATTGCATCTTGCTTGAACTAGGTAATAAATTGATGTTTTTTAGAATGTTCTGAATAGAAAACACCGTCGAATGTCATTTGCTAGAAACCCATGTCGTCGGCGTCGGCAACCAACGCTTTCAGCCCGGATCTCACAGCTACTCTATCACGCAGTAAGGGGCTTTCCAAGAGTTGGCTTCAAATAAAGAATACGAATACGAGAAGATATATATAATACAGACGATTTTTTGTTGTAAGTTAAATCATTTAACCTCATGGGGCATGGATGTATTGTACAAATAGGCCCCGAAATTAGCCTTAGATTTCACGGACAATTTACAAATTTCCTTTGATCCCAAAGAAAAATTACTGCGGCCTTACCATCTGGCAATCCATCTCATTAATCTCTGCCTACCAACCACAATCGATGATTCCCGCCCGACCAACCCACTTGCCAATTAATCCAACATACTCCTTACCACCGCTAGAAACCATACGAAACTCCAATAGTACCCTGTCGCTTATTAGGATCATTCCCAAGGTCCTTTGAGTACAATTCACCAAATCGATTTCGATTTGTTACCATTTTTTTCCGTCCTCCTTTTGTCTGGTTTTGTTTTTGTTATTCGGGTGAAGGAAAAAGGACAGACGACGATAAACAATAAAAGGAGGCACGGAAAGGACGACAGATAGATGGAACAGACAAATGACACCGAGAAAGAGGACAACGTCTGCTGAAAGACTCACTTAAACGAAATTTCCCACACCGACGACATCGGCTTTAGTCCTGCCTACGTGACTTCCCTGCGAAATTAAGGATTTTTCGCATTTCTCCATTCATTTATGTCATCCTCACACCCACCATTCATGATTGTCCTTCAACTGCCGACGCCAAACGATGAATGGTCCTTTTTTGTCGATTTGCTTTCCCTCTTGCGTCCTTTCGCTTTCAATTGATTTGCAGAAATAACACATTGGATCTGCCACAAAATTTGAACCACAATAAAGAATCCTTTTTTTTTTTTATATTTCTTGATATTTTCTTTTTTACTTAGTCCTTTGAATTCGTTTAACTTGACAGAGCAGTGATGTAACTATAAAAGAACACAAATAAATACAATAGAGAAAGAAAAATGAACTAAAAGGATCATGGCGAAGGAACTAAGCAAACCTGTCTGCGACAGAGGGAGCGATAAGAACGACGTCTATCCGAGCATTCAGTATTTGAATTTCCGAGCAAAAGGATAAGAACATCCTCGTAAAGACACTCATGTAATGATATTATAAAATCCTTACAAAAAAAGAAAAAAACGATTCGTTTTCCTTCAATGGAGCCTGGAAAGGATGAAGTAAAAGTAAAATAACGCTCGAAGCTCCTGAATGCAGGGCATTCCCAACACACGATAAAGCCCAATTTTCCCTTATAACGAACGAGGTAATGTGTATAAGGACAACGACGATAGCCAGGATTATTGTTTTATACCGAAAAATAATCATAGCAAAGTAACAGTCCATGGAAGACAAGATTCTCATTTTGAAAATACCACGAATAGTGTAAGTGGACAGAGTGGCTTTCCTCTTACTTGTTTTTGTAAATTTCAAAATCTCATTTGATCCTTAACTTTTTATATTTTATAACTCTCAAGGGTTTTGCTCGGGTCCGAGACCCTGAGTACACGGTATTGTGTTGGGTTTTGTTTTGATGAAAATTGGTTGGCAAATATGCACTCAATTTATTAGCAGAATGCTTGCGGGCAAGGATTCCGAGTAAGTGATAAAACGAATAAGGGAAATTTTAGGTTAAGGACTGTGGCCTGAACACTAATGGTAGACAAGTCCACAAGTGGGGTTCGAGGCGAATCGGTAATTGAATAGAAGGCGATGAATATGAGGGAACTCTGGAGTGCTCTTTGGAGGATTCGAGGAATTGAAAAAGTGAAGATGGTTCAAGAGCTCGTGGATTACAATGGAGCTTCGCAGAAATCTAGTCGACATGTGACTAATCAGAAAGAGAGCAGTCTGTTGCATATGCAGAGTCTGAGTTAGTTCTTGGAAATGCTTTATGCTTCATGAATCCTTTTCTCAAAACAAAACTTAAACGTTGGGCATGTGTACGCAAATAACGAATGGATTCTGATATTAGGCAGTCCTTTTGCTTCATTTAACTTGGAAACTTTATATCTCTCTTCTTATATCTGATTTTCTAATGAAAGGAACACCTTTCATTGAAGGGCTCTCTCCCCTTGACAACATATGATACGGTAGGCAGGAAATGGTCGTCGTATTACCCTACGTTTCTTCCTTTTCCAAATTCAAGTGAAGCTGGGCTAAGAGGCTAAAAAATTCGAGAAATGAAGATGAACTTGGAAAGATCCAATATCCTTGGCATGGTGGCGAGTTTCATATATTTGACAGTGGAGTGATGCCCTTCGCCTGCCGTTCTAACTTTTTTTTACGAAGAAGAACATGAGGTAAGGATGGGAGACAGCGAACATTTTTCTGAATGAACTAAGGTCTTTCAACAGTTCATTTGATGTTTTTATTTCACCCACTCGAAAACGCGTAAGGAATTTCATATCCTTACGGCGTAAATGAAAGAAAACTGTTTTTCTGAATAATTTACCTGTATCCAGACAAGGGAAAGTTTCTTCCAAACCGAAGTATAAGACCTGTATAGTGATGGGAAGTTCAAGGTCTTTTAAAAGTCGCACCTAGATGTTATAATTTAAAAGTCCCCCATAAATACATCTACAGGCTTCGAACATCAAAATCACCCCAAGGTAAACTGTGTTCAATGTCACTATTACATAAATTGTTTATTCACAATACCGTTGAGCCAGAAATGGGCCTCATCACTGAACAAAATTCGAATGAGAAACGCGCGGATCTTGGCTGAATTTTAGACGTAAATTCAAGTCTGGCGGCTTCAATTTTTGAACGAATTAGATTTTGCAAGCGTTTAAACCAAAATCCTCTTTTAAAATTCCCATATGTTGAGATCGGCATCGAATCGATTGCTCACGGTCTTCAGCCACACTCGCCGCCACAGCCGCAAAATTCTCCTCACTACGGGCTAGATGTGGTCCATTCGGTCACGTATTATCCTATAACGTACACTGGGACTCGAATTTGTGAACGGTAAAGGCAGTAACGGACTCGGAAGGTCGATGATTCACACCATATTTTGCTCGAAGTGGACGAAAAACATTTTTCACAGAACACTGATTTTCATAATACAGCTGAATAATATGGAGACGTTGTTGAGATGTGAGCCTTTTCATGATGAGTTGGCAAATAATACTGAATAAGAGTAACACGGCACCATGAGGCCACTTACATGAGATTTGTAAAAAAAAAAAACCTATTGAAAGAAAAAAAAGTTAATGAATCACCTGTTATTTTTTTAAAAATTCGATCTTTTTTCATAGTAAGTTTGAACAACTTCCAGGCGTTGGTTTAACGTGGGCTATACATGGTTAAAATTGTACATGCGTCTTCTTTTTCAATCTCAAAGATGACTTAGAAAGAATTGACCATTCAGAAATTATTCACCACTGACACCTAGGCGCGACTTTTGAAATATACATATTAATTCGGAGAAAACTAAAAATTCTGCATCTCAGCGATTTATCGTTGCTTTTTCAATATGTATTTTATCAGACTTGAAGCATGTTTTTTTCCAGCTTTTAACTGGATTCGAAATTAGTAAAATAAAATCTAAAATTGAATTCCTACCACCCCCATGGCACGTGCTTACGTTCAAAATGCTTTTCTTACATGCCCTGGCTACGATTTCTATAGTAATTGCTTTATTTCTTTCATATTTCCTGACCATGATTTATTCTGTACCACCGCCCACGTCCGTTTCGGTCAGGATCGTGCATTAGCCATTCACCTACACAGACCTCAACTCTACCTTTCCTTCATGCCTCTCCTCAAATGAAAATACCCCACAACGGATGTATACATTATAGACAGAAATCCTGACTTAATTTTTTCTCTATACCTAAAAAGAATTATGGCCTCTGTCGACTTGCTCTTAGTCTTAATTGCTTCATGAAGCCTATTCTCGTTTAATGCAATTTCCTCGATAATCCCGTGGGCGGCTTTCAATTGAAATTACTCACAAAAAAAAAGGAAAAAAAAAAACGAAAACCTTGAATTCCGTTCCAGCATCACGTTTACACTTCCGACGTATGCGACTTTCCTCTCCATCTCCCACATCATATCCCCGTAAGCACTCACATTCACCCTCGCATCTACCCCTCGTTGGGAGTCTGTTCCCTTCGAATTGCTGCAATTCTACGTGCCACCCTCGAATCCGAAACAAAAAAAAAAAAAGATTCAATTCAGGAGAAAGAAGAAAAAAACCACTGACGCAGAGCTACACAAAAGGACACACGGCATGATGCGTCGTCCTCTGCATTATTAAAGAATTACAAAATTTATTGGTCCTTTGGGCTGGGTCATAATAATGTTAATGGCGTGGATATGCCTATGCGTGTGGCTGTTATACGAAATGTGATGCTGCGGACGGGGGTTATATTAAATGGTCGCATCGCACTGAAATAATTGGGAAATTCTTATCCCAAGGACTTTTCTGGCAAATCCCATTTGTTAATGGACTGCTGAAAAATATATACCTATTCGTCCTTATGGTTGAGGTGTTATTGTTGTTGTTGTTATTGTTGTCGGGTGCGTACCGGATATTTTCGCTGGAATCACCTCAGGGATGACATTGTTGTCTTAATTATCCTTCATATAAGTCAGAAGGAACGGCCAAAAAGGACTCGTTGTGGGTGGAGTGGCTGCGAGAGGTAGAATACGAGAAAGAACGAGATTTAATTTCATTTCATGATGATCCTTGAAAAAAGCAAGGACCCAACCAACAGAGTGAAATATCCGTAAGGAAACGCAAACAAACGCAATGATAAAGCAAAAGCGGTACACAAAAGCAAAAAAAGGGGGAAAAGACAAACAAAATAATAAAAATAAAGGGAAAAAACCAAGGAAAAAAGGAAAAAAAAAACAAATTTAAATGAAATACTGCTTTCACTCCACCTCGCCGCACTGGAATCCGTTTCTCCTTCACAATGTGCCAGCACACACGTTCCTTTCGCATTTTCGATTACACGCATACACGCTGGCTATGATCGTTCATAAAATTTAAAGTCACCCTTTGCACGCTCCTCGAGCAGCCCTTCAACTTCCGCGAAGGTGAATTTTTTTTTTTTGCAAAACATTCCAGAACACACCGGCATTAGACGATATTGCGAAGGAGATGCGAACATGTGAAGGATCCTTTCCGTTGGTTATTAATATTAATGACTATTTGTCCGCTGTGTGGCATGATGGAGTGACGAAGCAGCACGCCAAAGCTGTCTTTTACCTGCGAGCACACATGTAGTATATGCATAGCGTTCGTAAGTAAACGGTTTAAAGGGATAAGGTGTGAGATAAGGTGGCGTCACGGAGATGGGAATTAATTGATATACTCGAGGACAATGGGAGCTGTGCGTTTTATTAATGTGTGCACGCGCCCTAATTGACACGAGACGAATTTAATGGCTTTTAAGCTGTGAGTGGTAGTTGAAGTTGATTTAGGCGACCAGACGTAGCTGAATGGCTCGAGGTTGACAATTTGTGTGACGGTAAACCACTGCCACTGGATATAGTGGTTTTGTGATTTAAGTAAGATTGAATGGAAACAATCCTTCTTGCATGAGTTCATTGTCAACAATGGATGAAGGTGCCTTTTAAAATCGGTTTATATTGGGAAAAACAGTGGCATAGAAGGTGGGTAAGCTTGAGTTCTAGGACGTGATTTTGCGAGGCATTGTTCTTATCACTAATTGGATGCTTTATTATTCACGGTACTTGGTAGGTTAATAGGAAATGTAATTGCAGGGCAGGCAAGAGGAAAGAAGATCTTTCTCAACCTTACCGTAAGCAACCCTTGAACGTATTATGGCTAAGTTCCACTGAAATATGCTGCTACCACAGGGGTTGTAGCGATTCAAATTCATCTTGAAATTTTGATTTTTCAACGTTTTGTAGTAAAAAAGTCGGTTTAAGGCTTCCAGTTATTGGATCCCTCTTTAAAAACCATTATTAAACACTTTGAGACTATATGTTCTACACGTACAAATAGAAAGCCTAACTCGTTTCTTTAAAGGTTGAGTTGTCTCACTAATAAATGGAAAAAACCTCACAGTAGGTATTGAACGAAACGAAGCTTTCCAACTCGCGCCACTGGGTCTGTTTCCAATCTTGTGGATTTATGCTACTCAAAGAAGACCAAGAGAATACCTAACTTGATGGATTAAAATTGAACAGTCTCTAGGTGTACATGCCCTCGAGGTTACATCTTTCATTACAGCCCATTCATGCTCGGGTGAAAAGGTATCCCAATACACTTTCTAGGAAGACAATTCATGAACAGTTCATTTATCTTGCGCGTACGGTTCATCATTTTTATTTACCCGCAGGTAACATTACAAGAAAAAGATCCCAAAATTGAACCTCCATTTGGGATATGTAGAAACAGAAACAGAAAGCTACAAAGCAAATTAATGAGTCATCCAATAAGAGGTGTCGGTTTTATTCAACAAATATTGTATATCAAAATACACAAAGACACCTGGCGGTCGTCAGATTAAACAGTCAGACACTCATCCACTATTCGTGATGTTCGAATATTCTGAGGAGCTAACATCGATTCGGACTTGTAGTAGCCAAGATACGCTTACGGACATCAAGGGCGCAGTGTAGTGGAACCAGAACACAAAGATATCACATCGAAAAGCTAGTATCGCCAGAAACTACCAGTGCTTTTGGCAACCGCGTTTCCCTTATGCACCTCCCTCCCCCTTCAGTCATTAGAACAACCTTTGTAAGCAAGCCCTGAAAAGCACTGCCTCTGAAGTTCAGGACTACAAGGTTCTAGCACGAAGGAACATCTGGTCCGATGACGAGTGCAGGGAAATATAAGCAGTGCAGCAGGAGGCATATAAAGCCCCGCGGCATAGAAGAACGAGAGCTGCTTGTGAGTTCTACGAGACAAAAAGAAGGGACAGTCATAGGCTTCTCAGGGAGAAAATAAGGAACATGAGAAACGCGCGATTAAAGACTTGGAAAGATGATATAGCAGGCATAATGTTCGGAAAAGGCTATATAGAACGCCTGTAGAGATGATGATGGACACCTAGTAATAGAATTACTGTTGATTCTGAGAATATGGAAAAACCGTTTCTGCAGATTGTATAACAGCGACGTTATCAGGCAGAATTTTTCATTTCTTTATCACCAAGATCGCAGAGAATTCCGTCCTCCCGATCTAGACGAAGTTAAGACTGCCATATCTAAACTGAAGTCTAAGTCTTAGGGGATGGTCGTGGTGCAATGGTAATCATCACCGACTGTAGTTCAAGTCTATCCATAGCCAAGAACAATTCCTATACGGAAAAACTGTGCACCAACATTAGTTGTGAATGAGAAATAACACTCGCATTATAAGATCACTTCAAAATGCATACTCTGTGTATGCATTTCCGATATAACACCTTAATGATATGAAAACATTGGAAAAATTACTGTGAACTATAACCAACGCGACAAATTCAGTCGAATCTCTCGAATCCTATCTAGGACAACCACCCCCGGAGAGTAATGAACGAACAACTTCGACACAAACCATCTGGACCCCGTTCAGGTTGTGCGACAAACGCCACAAGAGCGTACGCCATACGACGCGAGCCCTATAAAAAAAAAAAAGGGTGAAAGAAAATTCCATCCACCGGGCTTAGTCCAGGCCACCTTGAGATGATGATATCGAAGTCTAATATAGCCGCTGGATCAGACAAACTATCTATTTAAGGCAACTGGAAATGTGTTGGTTGGGAACTTAATCAACTTATCTGCAAGATACGGTAAATAAAATCTCAACATCGTTTACTGGTGAGATTATGACAGCCAATTGCAACGAAATCTCTGATTCATCTATTTCGTTTTTCTTCACATTAAATATCGTTCCCATTACATTCACATTGCTCTGTCAATAGTTTTGATATTATAACCAAACGTACAGTGTATCAGTCTGTCGAGAAATCGCTATAGAATAAAGACCGAAGTAAACTGCTAAAAAAACATTCGAGTCGATTAAAAACGTTTACAGTGATCAATGTCTACCTTGTGCACAAGTATTCCGCTGGTTTTGTAGGTATCGTGATGGTCGTGAAGACCTTGAAGATGAAGAACGCTCACCGAAACCGAAAACCTCGAGAAATAAACAAAACACTGCGAAAGTCAGAAAAATTCTGGGCTCTGACCGCTATGTGTCCGCAGAACTTTTTCTAAAAGTGTGGTCCATCGCACCCTTACCATTGATTTGGAAAAAAAGAAGATCTGCAGGCGACTTCTTCTACTTTCTCTCACGGAAGAGCAAAGTTTATTAGAGAGAATTATTTAATTTATGCTATCTGTCATAACTGATAGCTTCCAATACGAGCCTCCCACCAAAAGGCAGAACCCAACCCGAAAAGAAGAGAGTGCGGATACAGAAGAGTCAAATTAATACAATGCTCACCGCTTTCTTCGATGTCAATAGTATTTTTTTTTTTTTTTTTTTTTTTTAATTCATTTTTTTTTTTATTCAGTATTATCTTATATCTATCTTACCCTAGTCAAAAATGTTTAAAACTAGCTTAACTATCTTAACAAAACTAACTATCTTACTGGCCCTATACGGACACTCTAAAACAAACAGAACAATTGTAACATACATATGTCTTTCGACGACTATATAAAATTCAATCAACATTATAATATCTAACTTAAGCTAAGAAAAATGGTTTTTATTAAGAAAAAACTTAGCATATGATAATTTTTATATATTTTATATAAAACTTAAGCCTATCTAAAACTAATTAAATCTAACTAAACCTATCTTATTCTAACTTAACTAAAATATGTACATTATATATATTTTATATATGTATGTATATATCTTTTTTTTTTTTTTGTCGAATTCTACCTTATGCTAGGCATAGCCCTAAGCTATGCGAGTCAGCCACTGGTATTGTTGGCTGGCTGGTGTACCCTATTACTCAGTCGCCGACAGTGTCCCCTCCAGCCACCAAAAACGTTGGTGCTGCCGGACGACGTCTCGCTGATCGTGACTCGACACCGCCATACTAAACCGGAGTCGCTCCGGCTCGCGGAGCACAACCTCGCGCCCATAGAGCAGTCGCCGTTCCACAGCATTACGGGCCACGGGAAAATTACGGGCACCGCATCTCTATCCTGGATCAGCCCGTCCATGTCGAATTGGAGGAACGCTTCGGGGGGAACAAAGCCTTTAAGACGCGCAAGCTCGAAATAGCGCTCGTTGGGGTAGAACGCCCCAGAGATCAGGTTGTTGGTCGAGGTCATGGCCCTCGCCATGTGCCTTCGAATTAACTTAATCAAAAAGTTATCTATTCGAATAATTTTGGCCCTGTTATATAGGACCTCATTGGAGTAGAATTGTATGTACTGAGATTCTGGTGTTCTGTGCAATCCAAGGCAGGACCTCAGACACTGCCTCTCAAACACCCGAATCCTTTCCATCAAGCCAGCACTCACATTAAACCACACGGGGCATCCGTAGGCGATCATGGGCCTGACTAAGGCCACGTAGCAGATTACCTTTACCCTGCGGTCAAGATAGCTGCTGTGAAACAACCATTTTGCCAGAGCAAAAGCGACTCGAGCCCTGGCCAGAGCAGCATCCACATGTTTGTTAAAATATAGATACTGGTCCAGCCAGATCCCGAGGTACCTGACCACACTTCGATTCGCCAGTGGACGCCCGTGTGGTCCAATGATTGAGAACTGGCGCCAGTTCTTTCTAGTGTCCCTAGAGGCCCTAGACAACGCTGTTCTGAACAGAATGGTTTCCGATTTCTGAAAGTTAATTTTCAACTTCCAGTTATCGCAAAACCCTTGAATCTTTTCAAAGTCACACTGCAAGAGCGTCTTAATGACCTCGACTTTCGAACCAGATCTGTACGCAACCAGATCGTCTGCGTACGCTATTGAGTGGTGGAGTGAACCTAGCAGATCACTGAGGTAAATATTGAACAGGATCGGCGAGTTCACCGTGCCTTGTTGGAGTCCATTTTTAATGTCAAATATTTGGGTAGAAGTCACGTTGGCAATTTTCACAACGAACTTTCTACCTGTTAACATATTCAAAATCATATATAGTAGTGGTTTACTTATGCCCAGCCGGTTGAGCTTGTAGTAGAGCCCTTCCAACCATACGGTATCGAAGGCCTTTTCCAAGTCAATCAGGCAGGCACCCGTGCATTGGTTCTTGCATTTGTTCCATTGGATATCCGATACGAGTTTCGACGCAGCATGAATAGTGTCATGCCCCGTTAGTCCAGTCAAATAAGACTTTGAAGGTTACAATAATTCCCATAGAGCTAAAAATTGGTATGAATGTTCAGAATACCATTATAAATGAATTGTGAAAAGTCCCCATCAATCCCCCTTGTGCAAAAAATTTTATCGATGGTGAAAGTTTGCAAAAATAGGTTTTTCGCGTTTTTCAGCTTAACGGTGAGTTTTACAGCAAAAATAGTTCAGACAAAAATTGTAGATCATCCGATTCTCTACAAAAAATGTATCTACACTTTTTTTCATAAGTATTGCCATTTCCGTGATATAGCGGTTGAAAGAATTGAAAAAAATATTTTATTCGTAATATGCACACGTTTCCACACCACCTATGAGGTAGTGTGCTTGGCGCTTTTTTTTTAACGTGGTTTCCCCGGTAGGCCTATTCCACGATCTATTATGATCCTATTGAATGCAAATGGAGTATTGAAAATGATGAAAGCTGCGTAAATTATGTAATACATAAATGAAAAAATAATTTGGAAAAATTATTCATCGGATTCATAATAATCCAATGGAACTTCTAGTATATTGTCTTCGTTTTCTTCTTCTTCTTTTTCTTCATCTTCTTTTTCCTCATCTTCCTGCTGGACACAAATATGTTCTAAAAGTGATGGATCATATGTCTCATCACTGATATCGTAATTATCCTCATCTAATATCGATTCAACATTGGAGCACGACTGTCCTTGACAATTGGTGCATGCTAAAGAACAAAACAGTCCAACCTTTTTACAGCCGCATTTAGCATTGCAACCTTTTTTGCAATTGCAAAAGATGGTGTTAAGGAGTTTTTCTGGTGCAGGTGGGAGTAACGTATGAATCATATTCAAATTCAATTCGAGCAGCAACAGCTTTGGCTACATCATCACAACGAGTTTTAGCTATAGTTAGAATACTGTCTTTGAACGAAAGTGTAGTCACTTTAAAAATCTTACGTCGGTACTGCAGTGCTTTTTTCTTCTCCAACTCTTCATTTAATTCATTGCCGCAAAATAAACAACACTGGTTGAAGCAAAATGTAGTTTCACTTACTCGTGCTCTAGTACGAGGAGGACTTATTTTTGATGAACCAGCTTCTTCTTCTTGGCGCCGTCTTTTCACGGCATCAATGCTACTTTTTCGAGTATAATTTTTTCGACACTGCACATGAATTTTTACAGATGTCTGGTCTTTCAGGTACTCCGAAAACTCATCACCTCTTTCAATACTTGCATCAATTAATGCTTTCATGCCGCGATCAACAGTAACAACTCCACTTTCAGTCAAAGGTTGACTACAAATAAAGCAGAATTGCGACATTTTTTTTTAAAAACAGTAAAATGCACAAACTTTGTTACAAAATATAAGCGATAGCCACGAGTTGTCACTACGAAGGAATGCTTACGACTAACAGTATTTTGTTGAGTATGAGACCTTCGAAACGGAGCAGGTATACGAGCATCGCCACGCTGACAATTGAATGGAAGACAGATGTTACTCAAGGCCATGCGACTAAATGAAAATAGGGGAGGAGTTTTTGACGTTCATTTATATTCTAAGAATTTTATAATTTGTATGTATAAGACATAGGGACTCATGTATTTACTCATATAACGGTTCAAAAATGTATATAAAAGTACATTAACGTGCATATTACGAATAAAATATTTTTTTCAATTCTTTCAACCGCTATATCACGGAAATGGCAATACTTATGAAAAAAAGTGTAGATACATTTTTTGTAGAGAATCGGATGATCTACAATTTTTGTCTGAACTATTTTTGCTGTAAAACTCACCGTTAAGCTGAAAAACGCGAAAAACCTATTTTTGCAAACTTTCACCATCGATAAAATTTTTTGCACAAGGGGGATTGATGGGGACTTTTCACAATTCATTTATAATGGTATTCTGAACATTCATACCAATTTTTAGCTCTATGGGAATTATTGTAACCTTACCTCTATTTTAAGGACTAATTTGACTGGACTACGTGTCAATAGTATTACTCATAAAGAAATGATCCAAAAAATCAGTCTATGAATGTTCAATATTGCGAAATTTTCGGACAGAATCCATCGTTTTCGACTGAAATACAAAGTTGGCAGTTGGTTTTCGGGTCACAAAACTACACCGTCGTATAAAGCCCTATATGTACACGAGTTTTTGGTCAAGAAAACATCAACACGCTCAGCCATCCGTCATACTCGCTTGATCTAGCGTCTTGCGACTTCAGACTTTTTTCTAAACCCAACTTAGTTTTGAAAGGGAATATCTACAATACGATTCCTACCATCCAGAAGACTTCGACCGACATTCTCAAGGCTATTCCAATCCATATACTTACCTGTGCCATGAGAGCACCTGAGCATAGAGTAAATCTTGGAGAAGACTCACGAATTTCCTTAAAGGCGCATATGATAGTGTCAATAGAGACAAGGTATTTAGAGCCAAGTTATACTTTAACGATCCTGCCAAACTTGTCAAGCTCTGCAGAATGGTAACAAAAGCTTTTCAGTGCTCTATTAAATTCGGTACTGAGCTTACCGAGACCTTCAATATTAAAAAAGGATTCAGATAGGCCGAGGTATTGTCATGTAAGTTCTTAAAGTTATCCTTAAAAAATCGTACTCGTACGAACCTAACTGGCAATAGACATCATTTACGCAGATGATATTGACAGTGGGACGTCAATTAAGCCATAAAACGAACATCGTGATCAGAAGTTCACCTTTGGTAACTTTAACTTTAAAGTAGTCAAGTATTTCACCTACTTTGGCTCTTGCCAATCGCTGCTTCTTGGGTTTTAGAGATAATTGAGAAGTAAGCCAAGACAACTCATCAAAAAACATGAATTATCCCGGTTTCATCTACAACGTAAGGCTTGAACATAATCAAACGTAGATGAAGAGACCTTTCGATTCTGAAAAGACTCGCAAACTTTCATAGATTACTTATTGTAGAAGATTTCTTGTGACAGATTGAATTCAGGCTTATCCTTTACTTAAAGGCGACGTCTATCTGCCTGAGTGTTTGAGACCGAAAGATGTCATGTAAGCGCATAGTCCTTTAAATCCTGGAAAAAAACTCTAGCTGTGAGTTTTATGTTAAGGCAAATAGAATACAAGCTAGCGTCGAGGCATATATTAGTATATTGATTCATCGTTAGCATTGATAACCTGCCACAAGTTTAAAGTCAGGTGTTGAGTTAAGACCGTACTACTTTTGCATTGTGAGGATATTCCAAGCCCGTTCAGGTAGCGAATAGTACTCTCTATGGGCTTATGGGTTACAACTTTTGATTGTCAGAAGAAACAAAGATGCATCGTCTCATTTTCTTTCATATGGCCCAACGGGCTTTAGTGATGATTATATACACATCCACCTGGGAAACAGTCTTATATCTGCTCCTTGAGGGCAGAGACATATGAAGAATCAGTAAGCAGGGGAAGTGGGGAAGTTGTTCATGCCAGCGGCGAGCCTTTGGTTCTTATAAATCCTCGTTGATAGTGATAATGATTGCAGACTTCATTTCTAAGCTTGTGTTAGACGTTCAAGTTTCGCATTAGAAGAATCCTTGTCATTCTTCTATATTTACTATAGGCATACCATCGAGAAATCATGCAAGTACTACCTCCAAATCTACCCAAAAGCATCTTGAGAAGTCAAACTTCAACACTGCTAGTCCATTTAACCTTAAGAACACCACAAGGCTGAGCATAATTAATAATAATAGTACTTGAGATGCATTGATCCTGGCACTTTTCGTTCTCTGCACCGGTCCTACATGGGGGGTTGAGGTAACAAACTATGAAAGTTATCACTGACGGCACCATCTTACACTTTCAAGAACATGGTACCCTATTTCGTGTTGATTTTTGGAAGCTATGTGCTCCATAGCTACGTTTCAGAGTTCTGAAAAAAGAATAAAACCACAAAGATGCCGCTTCACGTAGAAGTGTGTACCATTGAGAGATTCATCGACATTCAACGACTCCAACAACTTTCATGGCCATTGTAGGCGCTTTTAATAATATTTTCACCGAATCCATCGAGAAATCTTAATCCCTAATTGTAGTAGGGCAGGAGATTTCGTCTGGAGCTGCTCAATGATTAAAAATAAATTCCAATTGCAATTAGGCCATAGTATACTCGCCAAATCCCCAAACAGATACACTCTCCAGGCGGGATTATCCCACCTCTTTTATGGTTCATAGTTAACAACCAAATTCTAGTCAAGATGGAAACAGGGGAGCAAAGATAAGGGAGGGTCAGAATTGTTCTCCTCTATTATAAGTAAAATCATAGAAAGGTCTTTAACCAGAGATTACCTTTAGGTCAGAGGCTGCGGTGTAATTAGACACTTAACTAAAGTGTGATTTTGTTGCCTTTTGGTTTTTCAGTGGTCTACTTTTGACAGCCCAAACGTGATTCGTTATATGTGCCAAAATTGAACATGCTCAGATTACATTGCCATTTCGTTATGAAAAGACTTACACCTGAACAAGGCTTACACATTTTATTGAACCTTATCAAAATTCGTGCTTTCGACCACTTCAAGGCCATTATAATCGACCCAATACGCAAGCAATTCAAACCTAAGTAACCAAATTTTGCACCAATTTCACGGTATTGGACATCATCAAGCAATCTACCCGATTTTGTAGAGTGCACAGAGGAAAATATTGCTGCCGTATCCGCCACTGTTAATGAAGACTGTGATTTGTCCATTCATCGCAGCAATTGGGATTGTGGTCCCCGACGTGCGGGATTTTACAAAAGGATCTTGGTCTAAAACCTTACAAAATACAACTGGTGCAAGAACTGAAGCCGAACGTTCTGCCATAGCGTTCAGTTCTCGGTGAGTGTTCCTTAGAAAAGCTGAGGCTTTTTTTATCGAAAAATTGTCCTTCGTTCAAAGTTTCAAACTTTTTTTTCTGTCCAAAACGCACTAGCTAACCCTGGTCTGCATATGGCTCCTACAAGACGGCGCTACGTGCCACAAAGCACGCGAATCGATTGAGAAGAATTTCGGTGAACAAGTTATCCTTCACTTTGGACTGATAAATGAGCCTGCTTAGCCGTGCGATATGACGCTTTTAGACTATTTTTTATGGGGATACGACAAATCGCTGGGCTATACGATAAGTCAGCGTTAACTGTAACCTTGGAAGGCCATATTACCCCTATTATTAGAGAGATTTCAGCCAATGTACTCGACAAATTGACACCAATTAATTCTCCGTATGGACCAATTAAAACATAGTCGTAATCAACATTTGCACGAAGTAATCTTCACAACGTAAATGGCAGGCATTGATTTACCAACTCAATCGAATTTTTGTCCCACTTTTGCGATTTTCCTGTTATTTTTTTTATAATTAAAAACCAACCGGTTCAAAAATCAGATATTATTAGCATCCCTGGGGTTGGTCATGGTGCAATAATAATCATCACCGACTGCTGAGCGGAAGGTCTATTGTTCAAGCTTGTCCATAGCCAAGAACAATTCCTATACGGAAGAGCTATGCAACAATATCAGTTGTGAATGAGAGATGATAAACAAAACGCCGACGAAGGCATAACACTCACAGTATAAGATCACTTCAAAACTCATATTCTGTGCCTGCATTTCCAATATAAAACCTAAATCGCAAGGAAGCAAAAACTTACTGTGAACTACAACCAACGCGGCAAATTCAGCCGCATCTCATGAATGCTATCTAGGACAACCACCCCGGAGAGTAGTGAACGAACATCTTTGACACAAACCATCTGCATCCTGTCCAGGTTGCGAAAGAACCGGCGATCAGAGAAGCACCTGTGATAAAGAACTAAGTTCAGTAACTAGGCAGATCAGTATGCGCGGGCTTAACTCCGCTACTGAAAATTTTTGATCGAGCGAGCAAATTTGTTGTTTTATCAACCTTGCTCTCGCTCCGCATGGCCCTTTTCTAAACTTTACTTCGTTATTTCTCACTATTTTTCAATCAAACAATTTCATTTGATAATTTATGGCTCATCTACAGACCTAGATCTATCGAATGACATGCTGCACACATGTGTGGTTATAGCCGATATCTACATTTAGTGCGTATAAGATAAGTCCGAAATCGTTTTCGGACCACTATATTCCCCGTACATGCACGCGCTAGGCCAAAAAGTGGGTGACTGCTGATCCACATATATTCACGTATAAAAAAGGTAGAGGACACGAGCTTTAAAACAGATACTGTTCTGATATCGTCAGAATCATGTAAATAAATATGTTGCAATGCTTGGTATACGACATTCAAACCACATGCTCAACACCACAAAAGGATTTTTATATCCTAACAACCTGCCTGTACAACCCGGGTGCTAGAGTAGCCGATATTCTTGTAGCAGTTAGGCTTAATATGGTCATATCTAGGCCCGATCATTCGAATCGCTTACGAAGGCTATAGACAAAATACCATCATAAAGCCTCGTTAAGCTAAATCCCACAAGCTCTTTTTGCTGTTGAATCAAACGTTGCACAAGCTAATTGTATAACTCATACCCAATATGCCAAAGACGAATTGAGACCTACTCCATACCATAATCCAATCTCCGAAATACATCGAGGCCAGTCCGTATCCTAGTACCAACCTTTCACTCTAACGTCCTTCCAAATGTCATCATCAACAAATTACTTCCCCCTCTAGCTACTACCTCTCTAGCCATCTGTCGCTGGACCACCATCAGCCATATGCAAAACTGCCATGCAAGTATAAAGGAAGAAACGTCAAAGACACATTTCTACTTCAGAACAGGCACTTTACTATTCTCTCTCCTGCATGGCCTCACTTCGTTTCAACGACATTTATCAATTTCCGAATTTCGGCAAAATTTTGTTGAAATATTTTATTCAATCTGGCCCTCTGCTGCCCATCCGAAGCGATGATGATGAGAGTTTGAGGACGATTCAATCGGAGGCCGTGCCCACAGGAAAGGATATTTGCTTAGGTGAATAGGGGAATGTTATTATCCTTTCTTGGTTGGAAAATATGTAGAGAAATAAGAAAATTGATGACCGACCCCTCACAGAAACCACACCATCAGTATGAGGCTGCACATGAGTGGATGCGATATTAAAATGTTCTCATTTGTGAAAATGGATTATTTCCGGTGAGTCCATCACACCCACTCAACAATTCACCACTCTTGATACGAGGAACACCACCTAAGTTGTTGTTATATTTAAATTTCATATCCCTGACGGGCAGAGAGTGTACATTCGAAGGATTAAGCAATTTCCACGTATCCGTGCAAATTGCACGTATCCTTTTTGAATGACTCTCGCTAAATACGATCACAATGGATGAAATGGAAAATCTTCATGTAATGCCAACACAGAACCGTGTGCCTAATCCGGCTTGTAATACACGAGTGCACTACACGGGATAGCGGGAAGAAGTGAAAGGACAATTGGAATGACAGAACTCGCATGCATGTCACTAGCACATACCATAGTCTTCATGGAATTCCATCCATGTTCTGCTACGTTAGATGCCCGTGTCCTGTCTGTTTGAACGGACACTAAAGGACGATGTTATAACCAAACTGTAATGACAGCCAGTAACTCGTTTTTGAATCGAAGTCTATTTTTATAACAGGAAAAAGAAAACTTATGGTGATAGTTCGGTTCTCATCGTCCTGTGGATAAGTAGGATCAGAAGCGTCCGCATTGTAGAAAAAAAAAACGAATCCAAAAGAATGGTCAAATACGTTCACGTGAGTCCTTCACACTGTGTCGAAGGAAATATGCGATTTTGTGGGGAGAATGCTTTTGTCGTCGTCTCTCGTCCTTGCCTCAGACGGACGACCGACGGTGCTCTACGGTTGTTCGGTTCCCTGGCTAGCAATGTGGCGTTGTAGTCGTAATTCCTCTATTGGATTCTATCTTTACATAAACAGCAAAGAACTGCTCTGACCAGGCGTGAGGATATGTGCGAAACATAAAATAACCAAAACCGACAATGAACAGGATAAACAGGCGAATACCGAATAAGGACACTGTGGGAATTGAATTGAATTGGAAAGTAGTGCGGGTGAACGCACATGGGAGATGACCGGTATTGGTCTTCCTGTGAACCCCCGGGCTTTGTGAAATTAGAACTGCGGTGGAATTAGGAGCGCCACGGGGGATTGGGCTTGTTTAGAAAGGAACTCATTGATCTATTTTCGTTGTGATATGCGGAACGTATTCTGTGCCCGGGGGAGTCAGGTTTTTTGGTATCCATTGTATGGTGGAAGCAAACAACGAACAGTTCACATGTACAAGGATGCTGGTTTGTGATGCCTTAAATAACACTGCTCCTCTTGTTTCTGGCGTGTCTACGCATATCACGACAACAAATCTCAACAAGGACATATGACTACTCCGCTTATCTGTCACGCTTAAACGCCTCAAAAGCCTTTGCATTGTCAATAACGCCATACAAAAAGGTGTATTCAACCCGAGTGTGCTCTGCTTAGATCCTTACGAATGGTATCGGGTCTGAAACCAGGTTGATTTGCCTGATGAGCTTATCTAATGGTGCGAATACTTGTCCTAAAATTGTTAGATCGATCGATCTCCTTGAGAAAATCAGGTCCTGCATCCTTGTCAATATTCGTATCGTAAACGGAGGACGCTCACACGGTCTAATTGGATAGTAGCTTACATTGAAAGGGGCTAACCATTCGTGCCCGATATTGAGGGGGCATTCGATAATACTGACTACGATAGTCCTATCCCATAGGATCGTCGATAATCCCATAGTAGTATGATCACACCCTATAACATCCGGAAAGGCCTTAGTGACAATATCAACAGCAAATACTGCTCACGGGGTGGTGTTTTTTCTCCTCTTTAGTGGCCAATTGTCATCGACGATCTACTCTACGTTAACCTTTCTTGGTTATAAGCCCTCGAACTGTGCTCCATTTTATCCCTGGTCTCAGAGCATGTTTGGGTTATTCCGTAACCCAACTACGACTGCCTTAGTATTTATTATAGGAGGATTCTATCCTTGCGTAGCCCCCCTAAATTGGCGCGAAGAGGTACGAAGCCCAGAACACCATCATCACCAATCTACAACGGCATAGCAGTCCCCATGCTGCCTTGCCCTACGGCGAATCAAGAAACATTGATTGGACTGATTGGATTTGCTCGAAGAGGGCATCGATATGCAGACCTCGAGCCGCAGCTCCAAATGATGAGCTGAGTTACAGTGTTGATGTCGGTATTTCTGACCCAAGCTGCGGATCCTCTTAAGGACTTTCAAGTCGAGCTTATCCCAACTACACATGCGCTGAAATAAATCTTAAATCTGGCATAGCTACAATATATAATATGTGTTTTTAAGTGCTTATTTTTTAATTCTGACAAAGAAAAAAAAATTATATTATAAAAGTGAAAAAAATTATATTTGAGTTGAAAAATCAATACTTGCCATTTACTTTTTTAAGATTATTTCCTTTAAATGTTAACCATGACTACGTTTTATGTGATCCATACCGAGAATCCAATTGTGAGCCACTTTGTCAAGCATCTCGTTGGTATCTCCCTAATAACAAGTGTAATGTTATCTTCCAAGTCTGAAATGGACGCTGGCTTATCGACAAAGACAAGTGAAACAAAAAATAGTCTGAAGACGTCAAATCGCAGGATCTAGCCGGCTAATTCGTCGGTCCAAAACGAAAGGTAAATTGCTCATCGAACTCATTCCTCAATTGGTCCACCGATTCGCGTGCTGTATGGCATATACCACCGTCTTCCTCGAACTAAATGTCGACTAGATCACCTCGTGCATTTCGGTCAAAAAAAGATCGAAATCATTGAATGGTTGAGTGCGCTATTTAGCCAGAAATGGTATTGAAGACAATTTTCCGTTAAAAAAAGCAGATCTTTCTCCAGCTTCTTCAGGGCCCGTACTCATACGGATAGGTAGCTTTTGTGAAATTGTTCAGCATTGCTCTGGTATAAGCCTTCGCATGATGAAATGGCAATGCTAACTGACCACGTTCAACTTTGACACATCCACGACTCACACGTTTTTTTGTCGAAAATAGAACACCTAAAAACCAAATAGTTCAAAATCATCCTTTATACTCATATTCTTACCAACAGCCAAACAGCATTAAAAGTATGTATTGAGCTCACGTAGCATGAACTCAAGATCCGTAAACGATTGCCCTGGCGGTCTGCAAGCCAAAATCGAACTTGCTTACACTACAATTGCGCGAGATAAGCATGCCCTCAAATGGCTAGTGCAAAATTTCCGTCGAGGCAGCGTTATCCTGATGGAACCACATGTTGTCAGTATCGATATTAACCAATTATGCCGCAAAAAGTTGCTTAATGTAAAACGAGCGTAGCGCTCGTCGATGCAGTGCATTTTAGTCTTCTACCTTGCAAAGCTGGGGTAGGAAAGAATTATGTAAGGGCTTTCCTGTATGTCCGTCTAGACAGAATCAGGTAAAAGTTTGCAAAATGCAAGGTAGAATACCTGGAATTGTAGCTTGGCTTTCGGCGAGCTGATTCCATCTTGTTTCGGTTTGCAAGAAGTATGAAACGATGATTCTGCCAGATCAAAAAACCGCGCCAAGCAGTGACTTCCTCGGGATGCATTTGATGCTGATACATCGCATGTGGATTGGTATCGTTCCAAGTCCCACAAATTCGCTTGTTCACACAACCATCAGTCCAGTCAATCAACAACCAGTCAGCGAACACACGGCATTTTCTATGGTCGTATACCTTAATCTCCTTGGTCTGTTGAATTTTATACTTGTGCAGACCAAGGTCCCGACGCAATGTTAAGGCCACAAAAAGTCGACTAAAAGTGACAGACCTTGCGTTTCGGTTCGGATTTTGGTTGATTAATTAATATTAATAATTGGCTCAGTTCAAGAGTTAACTTACCATAAGAACACTTTAATACGAGATTCTTGGGCTTTCCAATAACAATAAGCGCCATTTTTGCTCGCATGTTGTACACTTTACCACTGTCAAAACACGAATGAAACTAGGCGAAATAGCTTTGCCATAAACACTCAATCGCCTGCGATTTCGCTGGTAGTGATGTCGCTTGCGATCGTGCGAAAAGCCATCGTGTCGCGCGACGCGAATACGCTTCGCCATAAACGTAGCCTAACCCTTCATGTTGATACGCAACTGAAAAACTCACAACAAATTTGACGAACTTTGCTTTAACAACATTGAGTCCCCTATTGAAAGACCCACTAATCCTTGCTGATATTGCCTCTATTTCGTGATATAACATCGATGGTCGCCTACAACACAATCTTATTTGACATCATACAAACCTCAAGCAACTGCGACAGGCTGACAGTTCATAACTAGTTTAAACATAGCCCGAAAGAGATTCGGTGAGCAGGTCATATGGCTCACATTAGCTTTTCTCTTGCTACTTTAAGACTATATCATTTTCAAAATCAACTCTGTTAGCATTCTATATATAGCAACCATACGTCAAGTTAAAAATAAAATTAGGAAAATCAAGATCTTGCTTAAGCCCTATATGGTTGGTATACATATATTCTTGATTAAGCACCTACCTACCTACCTTAAGAATCGTGATAATGATTTCTTTTCTAAATAGGAAGCTGTGGTTTTTGCTTTTTTTCTCACAGTTCAAGGGTTAACTTATTTTCCCCGGAAAGACTCTTTCCATTACGGATTTCGTGCGAAAATGCTTTAACTGCTATCGACAGTGGCGGACAATTTTTTACTCAGGACACTTTTTGATCAATTTTGAGATATTTGCTTTAATGCCAACGATAGCTAATCTTTAGATACCGCTCGTACCCTATTTGAGGTCCACAGAGGCATGGGATATTGCGCACCGAAAAAAGTAGTTTCTGCTGCGAAGTGTTATTGAGTAAGAACGGAAGGAGTCGTTTCTCAAACTTACATGGTAAATGCTATTTAGACCATTCGCCCGTGATTCAAATTGACCAAAAACAAAAATTTCCTCAGCAAAAGAGATCATTTTGGATGGAAGGTTACAGTATCGTATTTGTAGGCAAGAGAATCCACAAGCCATTATTAAGACCTTGTTTTGTCCTCAAAAACCATTCTGAAGTTGTAGAATTATTGGTCTCTATTTATCCAAAAATAATGCCGACCAGATGCCACGTATACCCTTTTCGTTTCCCAATTGAATGCCATTATTAGGAAAAGGCTGTGGTTTTGACAAGATGACGCAAAATGCCGTACAACAATAAAACCAATACCATGGCCCTGACCATTTTTTTTATTTCACTCTAAAGTGCTTTATCCCTTAAAGCCTGTACCCTTTAGAAAGGAGGGAAGGAAAAAAACAGGATTTTAATTTAAATCCGTGTACTGGAATTATAATCCATGTATGTGAGTAACCCTTCATAAATCAACTTCATATATAGAGTGGGCCAACAGCTGGTGGGGAGAATTTCGTTGAATCGCACATCACACTACGATGCAGAAAACCCTTTATTTGCTGCCTCTGGATCAGTAGTTCGCTCGTAAAAATACGCTATTTGACGCCTTCCGGCTTCCACACAAAATTTATTTGTATTGTGATGGAAAATGAGTTACTGCATCATTTAATAAGTTCATAAATTAACTTATAGATGGCGCCACTATTGATGAGTCCATATTATATTTAATAAGAAATATCCTTCAAACGATACGTGACAAAACATTGTGACGTAAAACATAATATGACGTTTAATTCACAAGTTGCAGTGGTTTTACTGATCCTACTCTGGACTCTGCTCCATCGAGACAAATGACGGAGAAGTGATTTGCTGATTTTAAACGTGGCGCTATGGACACTGATGATGCTGAACGGTTGCCCAAAATCAACAATTGTTCCAAAAAACATAAAAAAAGGTCACAGTTTTGGCCGATAAACTAAGGTTTCGTGAGATATATGAAAACTAAAGAGCATTTGAAGACAGTATATTTGCATTCACTTTGCATAGACATTTGTGTATGAGAAAGCTCTACTCGAGGTGAATGTCGGGTCGGCTCACAGTAGTGATTCAGAGCGGTCATTTGTGTCGTTTCAAGGCAATAAAAATATCTTTTTGTAAGTAAGAATCCGCATGGTGCCAGACCAGGCAAGTATGATCGAGCGTTGTGATGCTTTTTTGACCCAAAAGTCACGTAGAGTAAGGGGTGTGTGCGACAAAGCATTGTTATGCATCAAAAACCTGCTGCCAACTTCTTTGTACTCCAGCCGAACATGATGAATTCAGTCCCGCAATTTTTGCAGAAAACCCAAAAAATATTGAGCTTTCACAGTCTGACTTTGTGGGACGAATTCCTTATAGATAACGCTCTTGGAATCCAAGAAAATTGTGAGCTTCGTCTTAATTCAATTCTTCTGAATTCGCACTTTCTTCTTTTTCGGTTCATGTAGTGACTTCCTGTGGTCGCCTTGTGGTGAGTGGCTTGTATTGGAGGCGCCACGTTTCAGCGCTAATTACGATAGATAGAAGAATGCGATGGACCTGACTTTTGCAATGTTTTCTTGATTCCTCGAGGTTCTTGACTTTAGTGAGAGAAATGATCTTGAGATATATAGCCAACCAGCATAACAGGCTAGGCAAAAGTTTTTCATCGATTCGATGGTTTTTCGAGCCGTTTTTCCAAAATTAAAATTAGAGCTTAATAATTCGCTCCCTATCATAGCGATTTTGCGAGAGACTGACATATGGGACTTATGGTTGTAATGTCATAGCTATCGACAGAACAAAAGGAATGTTACGAAATTCGGTGTGAAGTTAGATGAACAATGTGTCTACCAAGTTTAATAGATGGCTTAGAGTTAGCGTTGCAATTTAAGCCAGTCTCATCGGACATACTGTGTTTTTGTAAACACAGTAGTTTGGTTTGGTTTGGTGAAAGACATGAAGAACTCTTTGCAGTCGAGGTTGTGCAGACTCCTTACGAAATTCCCTTAAAGTACCTTTAAGGATCACAACTAGATTTTCGATTGTTTTAAAGAACATTAGAAAATGGACCTTCGACACCTATGAGAGGCTTAGACCCTAGAATTGTTTGCATGTTACCTTCTTTGAAACAATGAACTAAAAATTGTCTGAACCTGAAGGATCATTCTCCATCAACGAATGGACGAATAATCGTCCGACAAAAATCTAATTTAACCTTTTTCGCCTAAGCAATGTAACATCCCGAAGATACACCGTTATAGAAGCAGTACAAAAACCAACCTCTTGCATCTATCTCTCTAAATAGATACTAAATAGAACTAAAATAAATAGAAACCGTTTCGTAATTGACCTATTATCCTTCCGAAATGACATCACTTAAAAGTAAACGAAAAAACAAAAAAAAAATGTTTCATCTCTCCTCCGGCGGTAGATGTAGCATGGATCCACCATTAAACTCCCTTTGCTCGCTTTACAGACCTAAACAGAATTCTCCAGGGAAGGCGATTTGGACTCAAATGAAGAAGTGATTGATAAAATGAAGGGCATTATGAGGCCATATATGAATCATCTTATAAAAAGGACATCGAATTATTAAAGATGCGTTGGAATTTAATAAATTACTCTCGAAGGAGACTATCTTAATGAATAAAGTCTAATTTTGGCTTAGAGTTGTTTTATACGAATTTGTTGAATGATGTAGTACGGCAAAGCATCTGAAACTTTCTTGTTGCGTTTTACATCGATCTTGATCCAGTAAAGCTTCTAACTCTTCGTCCTCAAACTTTTTCACCGGCTCGAGACGCTCATATTCTTCTATGACCAAAACCTCACATTTGTAACGTTCGCGGTATGAAGCCTCACAGTAAATTTCTAAAGTCATTCGGCACTTCCAGCTGCAGGTTTTTTGTTTTTTTGGAAAGGAAAACTTCCCGGAAAGAAAGAAAGAAAAAAACTTATGAAAATATATTTACAAATAAAGGGTTTTCCAATAAGGGTGGGTAGATGTTGAATGATAAAACAAACTGTGTGTGAGCCATTATGTAAGGAATATCGTTAAAATGCCTGCCTTGACTTTTAGCGCCGTCCTGCTGGAACCACATGTCGTCTAGGTCCATATGGTTTCTTTTAACTATATCTTCACTATCTCACAGGAGGTCCAGACCGTCAGCTCAAGCTAGAACGGATGTGATTCCATTAAGGGTTATTCATCTGATATTTTCCTAGCATCCAGCATTCTGCCACCAAATTGAAAAAAAAGGTGACAAGGCGCCTCCTTGTTTTAATCCTTCACGTATCTTAAATGTTTCAGACAAAACCCTTCGCTTTTTATTCCCCTGTTTACCTTAAAGCAGTTTCGCCAATTTTTTCCAACCTTACAAGGACATCATACATTTTTCTACGCCTTTCGTTTCTTAGATTATCCATTTCTTTTCCAGAAGCTGTCAAACATTAAAAATCTGGTCACTCATCGAGCGGTTCTTCTTGAAGACAAACTGGTAGTCTTCGATTATTTCCTTGGCGTATGGTATCAGTCTCTGTAAGAAAATATTTAACAAGACCTTATAACAGCTTGATAACAGTGTTCGGTCATCGTTTTTAAATACGGGAATAATGCCCGAGTTTTTCCATTACACGGGGATAGTGTCCTTATTCCTATAGTTGTGATGAGCCCATGTAACTTCTCTGTTAATTCCTCTTAATTATTCCGATGGTATTTGTTTTTACTTCTTCGATGGTTGGCGGTTCTACTCGAATTCCTGCTGTAGGAACAACATCGTTTTCCAATGCTGCTTCATCAGAAAACGAAGGTAATGTGAAAAGTTCTCGATCTGATAGAGGGACGGCATTCCAGTCAGCAAAAATGTATGTTTCCTGCTTTAATGCACGTATCACTAGTTCATTATAAAATTCTTCGCTTGGAATGGATTAACAACGAAGGAAATTCATCCGAAGTTAACAAAAGTTTACGAAGACTCTGCTCCTTCGATGTCAACCATTAAAAAGGTGGACAGATGAATTTAAACGTGGTCTCACGTACTTCGAAAATAACCCACGTAAGGATGGTTGGAAAAATCGCAACCACACCGGAAATCATCGAAAAAGTGCATGATAGCGAGTTAGGCAACAGGCGAGTGAAGATTTTGAAATAGCTGAGGCTGTGGGATAACGGAAGAGAGAGTGCGAAACATCGTGCTCAACGAATTAAAGGTGCGAAAGCTCTGAGCAATATGAGTGCCGATCAAAAGCAAAGGTGGAAATAATTTTCGCAGCAATCAATGGACCTATCCAGTAGGGATCCGACCGATTTTGTGCGGCAATTTGTCACCATAGGTGAGACATGGGTCCACCCCTACACGCCAGACACAAGGCAGCTGGCTAAACAGGTGAATGCCAAAATTCGCAAAAAGAGGTCTGGCTTGAGGAAGAAAAAAATCATCGTTTACCAGGACAACGCACCTCTGTTCACGAAAGGTTCGTTGGCGATGGGAAAACTGCGGAACCCGAGGTAAGATTTACTCTGCCATCCCCCTTTCTCTTAATTTGGCACCTTCAGACATCCATCTGTTCCCGAATATGAAGAATTTTGTTTCTGGTAAGCGCTTCACATCCAATGAAGGGACCATGAGGTCAGTATTTTTACAGCCTTCCTGACTCTATTTTTGGGATGAACTACTGATATTGGAGAAACGCTGGACCAAGTGTGTTGAACTCAAGGGGGATTATATAGAAAAATAAAGTAATTTCTCAACTGAAAATCGCAGTCTTTCATGATCAGGCGAAGAACTTCATCTTACCTATGTAAGTAGACTCCTGAGACATTGTTATTCTTAAGTCGATTTATTGCTTCTTTTAGACCCTCGATAATTATCAGTTCCACTTGAATGTCTGTTGTGTAGATAACACCGTTGGCAATTGCTGCTTGTTCTCCATGTAGTTATATCAAGCATTTTGTCAAAATATCTCCTCCTCGAATCCTTTCAATATCGGTCTGGCCAGGTATTCTTTTTCGTACAGCCCTAATCGTTGCAAACATTGCTCTCACTTTTTCAGCCGCACCTTCTTCCTGAGTCCTAGTAAACCCTTTCCTTTGCCATTGTCGCAGTCGTGGTGCAGTGGTAATCATCACCGACTGTTAAGCGGAAGGTCTGTATTCAAGTCTGTCCATAGCTAAGGACAATTCATTTATGGAAAAACTGTGCAAGTTGTGAATGAGAAATGATCAAAAAAATACTGACAAAGGCATAACACTTGCAATACGACTATATGTAAGATCACTTCAAAATTCATATTCCGTGCATGACACGGAAACAGAAAAAGTTACTGTGAACTACAAACAACGCGACAAATTCAGTCGAATCTCTCGAATCCTATCTAGGACAACCTCCCTTTGGGAGTAGTGAGCGAACATCTTCGACACAAACCATTTTCACCCCATCCAGGTTGTGTGACACACACCATAAGAGCGTAACTCTTGAAAAAAAAAAACCAAATTGTCGTTTTTTATCCCAAAGGAGACGGCTGACTTCCTTTCGTAGGGTATGATACCTTGTACACGTAATCCCTTTACTAAGCTTTGCAGTAGCCTAGTTTGGTTTCCGCCGTTCTGAAAAACAAAAACATGTATCTGGGAACTACTAGCCTAGCCCGTTATGAGCTGTCGAAAAGGCGAATTAAATTAATAACAATTCGACTCATAATTATATAATGAAATTTAAATTGGAGCTGTGTGTCTCTCATAAATGCAAAAGTCTTCAATCTTCGAAGGCTTTAAATGGAGAATTGTTAATTTGAATAGACCAGTCGCACCCAAAATACCTCTTTTTTTTATGTTATGCCATTTACCTGGCACAACTTCCATAGTCTCTGCGGATGGTGATTAGTTCTGTCAATTTTCTCAAGAGGTTTCTTACGTCAACCCCTAAACAGGGACCACTATCTATCAATTTGACCTAGATGTCGGAGCTACCTTGACCTCTGAAGTTGTTATTTTAAAATTTAAATTTTTGAAACACAACTTCCCTGAGACTAAGCTCATAAAATTATCTTACTTAGCATCACCGTTTCTCATGTTACAATAGAAGCCCTGCAAGCATATGCTATATTACTTGTATGACGTAATTTATTACACCTAAAGCTTGATGATTGTTCCTCCAAGCGCCTAAATTCAAGCTTAAACAGATCCTTTTTATAATGCCATGAGATCAACGCCTAACTCTCCTGACATGCTCCACGTTAAAGATTTTGGAAAGTATTTACGAGTACCTTGGAAGACGAAAAACGTTCCGAACATCTGATGTTCCCAACCACTCTTTCATTAAGTGTAATAACCCCTAAAGAGGCTACAAAAGTTTATTTTTTCCCACCGAAAATTTCCAACAAGGAGTAACTTTTGCTCTACGAAATCCATCAAGCAGAAGTTCTGCCCGATTACCTGGTGCAGTCAATGAATAAACTTGTATAACCTGCGCATAGCTAGAAACTTATGCCACAAATCCCTTGTCTAATAGTTTATATTCCCTAATTCATCAGTAACGACAGCAATTTGCCGTGCCCGTAAACATGCCATAACAATTCCTCTAGCACGGCACACACACGTCAAGTTCATCTCCTGGCTTTTGTATCCTTAAGGAGATTTCTTGAATAATTCTAGGCGATGGGAATGCCTTTTCCACATGCGGTGCACCGTTCACTAATACACTTAGAATGAAGAAAAAAAAAAAAAAGTAACAAGAAAAGAAAAAGTCAAGGAAGTGGGTAAGGAGTGTGAAATCCTTATTAAACGACTTTGCAAACGAATTAAACTTTACGTCTCTCCTTATGCTCTAATGACTTCCATTTTCTTCAGCCTCACACCGTCGGTAGAGGCAGTAGAGCGCTTGAAACAAACTGAATTAATAAAACCAACCAATTTAGAACATAATTCGAGTTTTAATCTTCTTTCGGGAGTTGAGCGAAAAATCGAAAAGGAGCACGGATGTTATCCTGCTCACATGTACGAGTGCGAGTAATATGTTACATAGTCATGTGTAGATTGTGCAAGGACATTTTACTTACAACGGAAGAGTACACAATTATGACAAGGATGCGTTTAAGCATCGACCGAAACGATATTCTCCTTGTATCCTTTCAAGTAGACCTGACTGGATTTATGTCTATGTGCGTATTTAGGAGTTAAGCGTCGCCCTTATCCGGCAAAATACAAAACCATATTGACAGCAACTTGTCATTGAGCGAGCGAGTGAGAGCGAGTGGGTGTATAGGGCAGATAGCAGCTAGTGGAAGGAGATAGGATTCGCCGGATGCCAACTGGTGTAAATACTGCTCATGTGAAACGTTTTGTGGTTTATGAGTATGTGCTTGCGGCTAGTCACAGCACCAATGCATTTTCAATGGGTTTCCATTTGTCTTTCATAAGAATATGGTTGAATGAGTCACTGGAATGTCCTTGAAGGCGATGGGTAAATTTAATATCCACGTACCCAACACATTTATCCTGCTCCCAGTTGGCTTTTTGTCGGAAAATCTAACCGATGGCACGAAGGACAATTAAACTCCGATATCCTTGAACTGTCAGCTCCTGGAGCTTCTCCCGTCACTCATCTTCGGTAACTCCATCTGATGCTTGTGTCCAGTCAGCTTAAGGCAGATCTCTTCACAAGCAAGAAATACGAATTTAATTTACCCTAGGGTCGAATGATCGTTCAGTGGTCATTTGATTGTTTGGTGGTCGGTCGGCCTGTCAGTCCTTCATCAGGACATGACCAAGTGTGCAGCTGTCACGAGTTGATTCGATTGTAATTAAGTTAAATACCAACGACTTTGAATTCGTTTTACATTCGAATGGGCACCTGTGCCTTGTCGTCCGTATTCGACCAACTCTTGGTGAGTGTCTTCTGGATGGTGAGGCGAACCCTTGTTCACTTTCTAAGTTCGATGAGAAATACCACGAGCAATACCATGCGGTTGTAGTTATGTATGTGTATTGAAGTATGTCGATTTCGTTCGAGGAATGTTGTGAGATGGACCGGCAGTGCTGAAGATCCAATAGAATGTGCAATGAGGCGATTTGAATTCTTTTGTTCCGATGGAGATGTTCGTTACTGGTTTAAGTGCCGGAGGCAAGTACTTGGAATGCTCTTGTCTGAGATACCTGAAATCTAGCCTCCAGTCTGTCAGAAACTTGAAACTGAAATCCTTAAACATCTTATTGGACCGATGGTCTGTTTATTAAAATCCAATTAAAGACATGTCCTGGGGAAAGAAACATGTCAAAAAGTTGTAGCTTCGTTCCAGGTTCCTCCAGCTTTCTTCCAAAAACAACAAGTTTTATATTCCTCTTTTTTTAATGTACATTTTGCAATTTGTATAAATTTCTAAGAACTTTTCGTCGCTCATAGCTGAATCGTCGCTTTGAGGCTGATTGTTTTTTTGGAAATGGAGATCTGTTTACTTTAGAAGCTTATTCCTTTCCAAGATTATTTTACATGCGATTCACAGATGTATGGTATGCAACAGATCCCAGGGTTTGTTTGGGGATGTTACGAGTAATGTGTTTATTTTTTTTTTCTGTTTCTAACTAAGACATAGTCTTCATGCCATAAAAGCATAAAATGAAGAGAGTATGTTATAAGGTGAGCTTTGTGCTCTGCGGCGTACGGTGCTGCTTTCCTGGCGGTCTTTCCTCCCGCGTTTTCCAATCAATATTCTTTCGAGTGTGAACTTACTGCTCGGACAACGCTTGGGGCTGAATAGAATATCTCGAGTTCTTGATTGTGTAGTTTTCTCTGTTCGCCTGATTCTTCGTCCTTTTTTGCATCAACGATTTTCCTGAAGACTTTGTTTTCCGAGACCCGAAATCTTATTTCCTCCGCCAGGGAACAAACTTCACATCCGCAAAGTGTCGCTGACAATATTATGGCTTTTTGAATATGGATTTTGACATTACGGGTTCCTTTGAAGGATTCCCTCATCGTGAATAAGCTCACGTTGACCATATTTATGGTAGTATTGGTAGTAGGTGCGAGGGTGGGGAATCCAAGACGGTTCATGCCCATATGTCTGGTCATGTTTACTTCTTAACCTCAACTTTCTCTTAACTGTTTCCTCCAAGTGACACCCGCAATAGCGGAAATCCACCTGCGATCTCCTTGATCGCGGCCGGGGTAACGATTCTGGAGGCCCCACTACTCATTCCCAACTCTCCGGCGGCCCGGAACGCGACCGACTCCTGCGGCCACCTGGTTGGCCTGAGAATGACGTGAGCATGAGCAACCAATAGAGGCGACACTGACGATGGCGTGGCACGGGCAACCGCCAAGGTTGAACGAGCCCCAGAATTGGGCCGTACCGTAGACTGCACTGCTGAGTGCCAAATATAGAAGGAGAAAAAGGCGTGCCTGAAAATCGTGCAAAGAGACAGGGGAGATGGAGGCAAACCTCTAGGGAAAGCAATCAAAAGGATTAGATCGGCGGAGATATCCCCTACCGAAGCCTATCCGACCCTTTCATCTGCGGCGCCCACACTTAATGGCTGCGCGCAGCTCATAAAGCGTCGGCGGCTAGTAAAGGCTGCTGCAGGAGGCACAAGCATGCCAGCATTTTCGGCATGCGCCTCAAACATTCCTCCTCTTATTGGGGACGAACGGCTCTCTATTAAGAGCGTGTCAGGTTCCCAAACTGGCGGAGCTGGAGGTGTTTAGGGTCCTGCTATGACCGGCGCTACCGCCAAAAAATGCTGATAGACAAACTCCGATCGCAGAAGGCAAAGCGGGTTTGGGTCCCAACAACTCTCAAACTGGCAGAGCTGTCCCAAAGCGAGATCGAAAGGGAGCAGGAGCTCGAACCGAAAAACGTAAGAGCGCTCGCAAATGAAAGACGGCCGCCGGGGACAACCTTGCTGGAGTGAGAGAACGTGATGTCTCCTTCTCCGACATGGCGGCGGGTAATCGTAGTACGAAGGTAGATACGGCGATCAACAAAGATCAAAGCGATAACCTGAAGACCGAGAGGGCCAAGGCTGCCCCTCAGAGGCGGGCTCTTCACACAACAAAACCCTTTCGAGTCGAGACAACCACCTCTCCTGCAAGGAGGCAGCTATCTCCTCTGAAAAGGTCAGGATAGAGGAAACTGGCAGTGACAGCAGAATGACCAGCGTAGATTGCCAACACCGCGAGGATCATCTACTGGAGCTAGCTTCAGCAACAGGCTTCTTTATTCAGGCTGACAGCTCTGCTCTGATGAATGGTACCTTCGTGGTAAGCTGTTTCTTACAGCAGACATCTGCTTGGATCAGGAGCATGAGCCCGAAAATCCCTCCTCTGGAAACCACTAGGTAGACCAGGATCTGCCTAATCATATCGAACACATCGAAATGATGAACAGGAAAGCTTTAGAGTTCTTCAGATTGATGACATCTTTAAGATGACCCTTTTGTTAGAGTATTACGACGACAGACGATTCATCACCCCAATTAACCATGGGATTAATACAAGAAGACGTGCCCAAGGTATGCTCCACGAACCTAGATTCTGCAATAATTACGGCAGAAGACAATTAAAATGCAGCGTGCCTGAGATCCTAAACACAATTCCTCATGAACTGCGCAACATTAGAAAGCCTAAAACCAGAAAAAAATGTATTAAAAACTATCTGCTAAATACAAACCCAAGCAACTAACTATTGAATCTAATTTAACACTAATGTTAAAATATTAAATCCTAACGTTAACCTAATCGAATGAGATACTCATACAAAATGTGAATTGATTAATTTTTTGTTTTACATATGAAATTATCTTAAATTTGTACTAAATTATGAATATGTCTTAATCTAAGCTCACTTCAATTTATTTGTTAACATGTGAAGCACAACCTTCTGCAGAAAAGCATATGTGGCTTCGCAGAAATATATAACCATTGTTACATATGATATTACTGAAATAAATAAAATATAAAAATAAAAAAAACACACTATCGGCAACCAAACTTGATCAATTCTGTGGACAAGATCTGGTGGGTGCTAGAGTTAGGTACAAAGCGCACGGAGAAATTGAACACTCCGTCGTGGCGTCTGCCTACTTCCCCTGCGGTACTGCTTCCGCCACCGAACGCGGTTTCTGAACTCATAGACTACTGTGAAGCCAGAAAGATTGGACTCATCATCTGTTGCGATGCTAATGCTCAAAACAAGGAAGTGGTTGACCTGATCCTGTCTAATAGGCATGTGGCCAATGCCATCACTAACTGGAGAGTCTTACCATACACTACGTTGTCAGACCATAGATATGTCGAATTCCAATTGTGAGGAGTTTCCCCCCCTCCCCGCAGCCTAGGCGGAATGCGAGAAAGACGGACTAAGTAGAATTCAGAGAGGAGCTTGAGAAATCCACTCAAGCCCTGCCTTAACTCAGAACAAAGATAGAGGATGCCGTTCATAACCTGAGCAGCGCCATCACCAACTGTTTCGAACTCGCATGTCCTGTCAAAAAACCTCCCAGCAGGAAGCCGATTCCCTGGTGGAACGCTGAGCTCCAATGTCTTCGCAGGGAAGTCAGAAGCCTCTTGAATAGATCGTTTAAATCGAACTCGGAAGATGACTGGAATAAATATCGATAGAAGCAAAAGGAATGTGAGAAGCTTATTCGTAAATAGAAGAATGATTCCTATAAGTCCGAAGAGATCAAATCCCTGAGCGCGACCAGCAAGTTGGTTAATCTTCTCAAGCGAGGAAAATCGGCAAGGCTGGATGTACTCAGAAAGTCTGATGGTAGAGTGGGCTCAGATGAGAGTTTTACAGGAGCTGAACCCGCTTACCTGCTCTTATGGTCAAATCCTACATCAACGATTGGGTCTTTATCGCACGCAATCGTAGATAAAAGGAATATCCAGTATGAGGATGACTAAGAGCGTACGCCCTGATGTCTGCTAGAAATCCGCAACGTTCTTCTTATCCTTAAGGAGAATTGGTTGCATAAGATTTGCGGAATCTCTTAGCTCTACATCACTGAAGCGCCTCCTCACTTTTCTTCGGACAAAGGTGCCTGTCTGGCAATATAATAGATGAGTATTTGCATCTGAGTGTTCTAACAGATAGTAGAAGCTCCAACAAAAAAAAACGTGCATCTATTTTATATTTTATATTTGACGCCCCCATAGGGGCACTTTATTAGCTTAATGCAAGCCTTAACAAAAAACTATGGTGGAGACGATTAAGGAGAGCGTGAAGGGTTGTGGTATACGGCAATTCTAAGGCTGGACATTTTGAGGTGAAGGTCGAAAGATTGGTGTTAGCTTTGCGAAGCATGCTGGACATTGGTTCGTGGTAGCCATAATTTGTGCGGTGAGTGTTTATACGGAAAAGGGGCGTGGACCGAATGTTACGCGGGTTGGTGTTAAGGGGAATCATATGCAATAATGAAGGGCTGTCAATGTTACCGCTGAGAAGGTCATGTCTGCAGCATCACGTCGTTCTTTAAGGGGTTGGAGATTGATTAATTTTAGGCGATCCGTATAAGGTGGTAAATTAAGGGGGTCGGCCCAGAGAAGGCCACGACGGGCAAAACGGATAAACCTGCGTTGAATGGCTTCAATACGCGTAGTATGGAATTAAGAGGGGGACCAGACTTGGCTAGCATATTCGAGAAGGTGCCTAACGAAAGTGATGTATAATGATTTCGTAACGTAAGGATTCGAGAATTCTTTGGACCAACGTTTCACGAAACCGAGGGCAGAGTTAGCACGTTTGATAATGTTGTCGATATGGAGGCGAAAATTGAGTTCACGGTCACAAATAACTCCTAGGTCAACCAAGAAGTTGACAGGGGGAACGGTTTCATTACGAATAATGTATGTTCTGGGTGGTGAGGAAGAACGCTTGCGGGAGTAAGTGATGGTTTGGCATTTACTGAAATTGAGCTCGAGATAGTTTTTTTTGACACCAAATAATGAACCTGTTAAGGTCCAATTGGAGAAAGCAGGAGTCCACAGGGGAAGATATGTGTTTAAATATTTTCATATCGTAGGAAAATGTGGAGAGCTGAGAGTTCAGAATAACGCTGTCAACATCATTAATGGTTAGAATAAATATCAGTGGGCCGAGATGACTACCTTGCGGAACACCGGAGGTAGCATTAATTGAATCAGAAATAGAAGATCTGAAGATAACGTTATATTGACGATCTTCTAGATAAGATTTGATCCATGAGATAAAACCGGGAGAGAAACCGAGGGCAGTGAGCTTGAGGAGAATAATTTGGTGAGACATTTTGTTAAAGGCTTTGCTGAAGTCAGTAGCGACAACGTCTACTTCTTTGCCAGCTTCGAGTGCACACAAACATTGTGAAAAAAACTCGGCTAGATTAGTGGTTGTCGATCAACCTTTTAGGAACCCATGTTGGTTATGAGAAAATATGGGTTTGCAGTGAAATAATAGTGCATCATAAACGATGCTCTCGAAAAGTTTGGGTATGCATGAGAGCTTGGCAATGGGACAATCCTTTTTTGTGGACTGGAAGGATATAAGCATATTTCCAAAGCTAAGGAAAGAGTCCTTGAGAGATAGAGCTTTGAAATAGAGCGGTAAGGGGTAAAATGAGATGGTTCGCGCACTTTTTTAATACTATGGCAGGCAGACAGTCGGGACCGGGAGAGTAGTCGTCCTTTAAGTTGCGTATTTTTTCGTCGCTTAGGTCGGGAGTTATGTTCAATAAAACAAGAGACGTCTGGAGGCAGTCTTTCAAATATCGAAAATAGTCGTGATCGGGTTGAAGATCTTGATCAGTGAATGACTGGCTGAAGGAATGAGCAAAGAAATTGGCGATTACTTCGGGTTCGTTTTAGGATATGTGTGAGTTAGGGTTAAGGAGGAAATTAAAATTAACATTGTTGAGCAGATTATTTAGTTTCACGAAGTCAGCTTTCCGGAAATTGAAACAGTACGTATTTTCGGAGGGAAGAATAATGAATTGGGTCTCGAGTGAAAGAGTTACCGATAGAGGTGGATGAACGGGGTCTAAAGTAGAGAGAAAATGGTTGCTCGGGGTAACAACGCAGTTGACGGCATCAGATGAGAAAATCTTATCTCAGGTCGAGTTGTCTGTCCATGTTATTGGTGATGTTACTGAGTTGCAGAAGGCCGGAGTCAGAGAAATGATCCGTGAAAAGTATTTCTTTACCTGAGGAGGGGTTAGCGGCGATCATCATCGTATTGAACCCATTTCGGATGTGGGAGATAAAGTTTCTGTTTAGGGAGACTTATTGAGGCACTAGTGAAGTTGAAGTCAGCGGAATTCGACGATTTGAAGGGCAAGGGATCCCTAAGTATGTAACCAAAAATACTGATATTTTTATCATTTATACAACAAGCATGTCTGCATCACAGTTAGGTACGGAAGGAAAATCTAAAGTGTACAACTTATACAGTACAGGGCAAAGAACAGAACCTTGAGGAACACCTGTATGAAATTAACGAGGCCATTATTAACCTCCACTTTAAAACAGCGATTTGTCAAGACATCTAACACATATGTATAAGAAAGATAATTAAAATTTATTAATTTACAAATGAAATTATCATGCCAGCCAATAATAAATCTATTATGTAACGGACTGTAGGTTTGGGGATATGAAGTCGAAATAAGAAATTTCAAAACGCCAATGCCAAAAACCCTCGACAAGAGGGTTCGAATAAAAATATCATGCGCCATAAGTTTTCGTCACAACGCAAATGCCCAATTTCTTACTCATACCTCATCACCTGCTCATAAATATTGAGCCAAATACAACCCTCTAATTATACCCTAGACCCTATATTCGCCAGACTTGTCTCGTTGTGACTTTTATGTTTCCAGAAATTAAGAATTAAGTTATAGCACCGTTGTGTCGCAAGTATAGATGGGATTCCGGGGATTGGAAGACGCGCTGGCATAGGTATCTAATATTTAATAAGGACTTCTTTAGAGGGAACAACATTGTTGTACCCGAATAAATAAGATTGTTTCTCAAAAACGAAAAATGGTTTTTGAACACTTCTTGCATGTCCAACATCGTCATACCTCCACTGGAAGCGCACTAGCCAATAAGGCTAGTTTCTCCCCAGGTGTAGCGAAATGTGCAATGTGTTGGCCTTAACAACATTGTTCAGTTAAACACGTTATTCATGTCTTTGGCACCTCTATCTGATTTCGTTGCAAAGCCGTCTGATTTCGGTGGAACAACTATACCTCATTGTCAAAAGGTGTCACTGCGTACGCAGTCAACCTATTCGGTTTCCGCCCTGTTGCTTTTAATTCATATAATTTCCGGCTACCCTCTACGAATATGTTCTTCCACTCGTCTGCTACGTCTTCATCATTTTACGTCGTTTGCTTTGTGCTTCTATATTGGCTGCGTTTGTCCCTGTATTTAGGTTGCTGTTTATCCTTTTCGCTTTGTGTTCTTGACTTTACTATCGCGGTTTCTTCGGACAACTCAAACTCGAAGTTTTGCCCTTTTGATTCTATCGTATTTTGGCCCTTATTTATCTTTGGTAATTTGGTAAAGGACTTCTATGACAGCATGGCTCAGTGGTTAATATGTTCACTCCTGACATTCAAATTATATTTTGCGGTTTTTCTCCTCAGCCGAACACTGACAAAATCTCTTGTACTTATTTGGGAAAAGCTTCTCGACATTCGTGGTTAAGAGGTGCTAATTTAGGTCATCATAGGTTTCTAATGTCAACCCTTTTTAGAATGGGTTGCACGTATCCTTTTTTAAGTGACGGACAAAATTGTTTTTGCTATCCTCCTTCATTTTTTATCATTTATCAAGCACACTTCATTGTATACATGTATGGGCGGTATGACAAGTGACATGCTTAGACAGCACATACATTTGAATTGATTCAGGATCAGTAAATACTTTTTACACCACTTACCCTAATAATAATAATTCTAATTGCAGAATTTCATCGTTTCCCCCAATAATCCATGAAGATTTTGGCTAACAACATGTAAGAAGTTCTACCACCCCGAAAAATTTGTTTTCAATTTCTCAAGATGTCTAGACCAGGATCACCAATCCCTAATCCCAATCTGACACATGACACAGCTCCTCTTCCGTAAAACCCTAAACAAACGAAAAAAGTTGACACGAATCAGGATACAAGCCACGACTCTTCATCTGTAAAATGCCTCCACCGCCATTAATTGCTTCCACATAGCATACCTCTCACTTAACCAACCTTCTTCAGTCTACCCTTCTCTCGCTCTGTCGCGTCACGGTGGTATACTCGTAAAACTTCTCCATAAGAACTCGGATATTCATCTCATTGTTTGCAAGGTCATGAAGCAGATTTTTATCTCCCAGCAAAATTCCACCGATAACATTTATTTCAAATGACAGACACAGACAGTAACCGGGGAAAAAAAACCGCACAACATTAACATATATCCTTTCTGTTTGACTCCCGTTCCTAGATTTCGGCTCAAGGACCACCCGAAACTTGTTTCCGACGCAAACAAGATATGCCCAATCCAAGTCGAAGGAATAATCTTCCACCTACTTTATGACCTACATAAAAAGCATGTCAAGTTTGTTGTTTTGCTTGTTTTTATCATTCCTCCATCTCATATTCCTAGTTTGCCGTGTCCTTTTCGCCATCTTCATCGACTTATATTTTCGCTTTGGAAGGACTGAAACTAGATTTCCCTTATTTTTCTTCCTTCCCGCTTACTTAACTTGTTCGTGTTTTCTGCGGCGGGACACTTAACAGAACAGTCACTTCAGAGGTAACTCACTAGTGGGCACGGTGGACAAGGATACGACGGATGGACGATGGCGATACTGGTAAAATGAACCACTAGTGGGGCAGCGACGACTTTGTTAAATGGTTTTCTTCTCCATTTAACCGGATCTACTTTTCTACTTTTCTATGTTGCTTTTTGTTTTTTGTTTCGTTTTTCACTGTGATTGTCTCATTTTCGGTATTATTTTCTGCTGTTCCTAATCCACTTTGAAAGGGAGAATTTGAAGTCATTTTTAAGTGAATCGAAAGAACTGAAAAAAAAACTCTTGGCGGATGGAGTGTTCCCTAATTGACAGCCGAACGACAGAGTGAAGGCAAATAGAAAAAACATTGACGTTAAGTTATAAGCGTGATTTTGAAAAGTGATGAAGAAAATGTTTGGAAGCAATCTGTTATACACAGTGAAATGGTGTACCACAAAGCTGACAAATGAGACCTAATCTTTTCAGCAAATAAGAGAAATAAATTGGGAGCGGGAATCTACCTAAATGTACTACTACTACTTGAATCTACTTAGTGGGAAAATACTTAAGACGTCCTGGAGCTTAGTAAGTCTAAGTATTTTACGAAGGGCAGTTTCTGTATAGGCAAATTAGGTCATTGCGCGGCCATACAGCAGTGAGTTCATGTCTACTACATTTAGGATTTCGCATTTGAATCTAGGTAGGTAGGTAAATGACAATGAGTACCTTGACTTTTATGCCACAGCTCGTTTAACCTGGGCTGTAGGAGGAATTTCTTGGGATGTTTAGATCCAGTCTGAGAAATTGATAATGTGAATTTGATATGTCGGTGGCTACGGCTATATACTACGGACTATACTGATTATACATACACAGAGGATCTCCTTGTATTTCTCCATAAGTCTGAAAGTTTTATTACTGAGAATACGGCTTGGAAAGACCTTTGGATGTCGCTACAAATGGAAGGTCCTTATAGGCCAACTTCTTGACTCTGCAAAAGCACTGCTTTGATACATCGTGTCTTCTTCTTCTTCTTTTCTTTTTTCCGACGTTGTTATGGTCAGAAGTGTAGGACCATAACCTTCCCACTTAACTGCATTCCTACTGGTCCGCTTGTGAGGTCCGCCGGTTTGACCTCAGAAAGTATCGGCAGGCTTCCCGGTTTGGGATTACTTCATCGCTGAGGCCAATCAAATGCTGGTGTTTTTGCATCTGTTTGCACCAATTGTTTTTCGGCCTGCCTTTTTTTTTTTTTTTTTTTTTGTGACACGGACATGCTCCAGATTTTTTTTGTTTGATCTTACTCTTACAACACCGGTGATCTCCAGTCGTGTTAACCCACTGATTTGCATGTACACTTGTGGGGCAGTTTAATGGTGGTATATGTGTCCCTAGGCTCACCTTGGTGTTTTCTAAATTGCCTAGATGTGATTTTTGTTTACCTTTGTTTTAGTCGCCTTTTACGACAAGCGAGAGGTATCGCTGCAGGGATATTCTTAACCCGTCCCTGCACGGAACCTTTGATACATCGTGTAAGGCATTATAAGTAACTGAGGTTTCTGACGCCGATAACAAGTGATCCAAATCCGTAACAACCAAGTCTTTGAAATTTTGCAATGCCGGATGTATTTTTTTACATAAATATACAAGGTATGTTCAATAAATAAGGTGACTTTTTGTATTTCGAGAGCTAAGTAATTAGATTTTTAATTTTTTTATAACGTAAGTAACCATGTCCCCTCGTATGCTGACATTCTTATCCATTTTGGATATTTTTAGATGTGTTTTGGTATGCTTGGCGATTTTTGGCCAATTGGATATGGAAGAGAAGGCAATTTAAAGGGTCCGCTATCTAACGTTTTTTTTTTCAAGTAGTGCTTATTTCGTGAATGGTAACACTTAGCTCATGTCTGATTTAACAGATAATTAGTTTTATCCTTCCGCTGAACGAATATGGTTGTGTATACAACATTGAACAACGCTTCGCTAAGTGGGCCTGCGATCGACTTACAGAAGATGCCGATTTTGCCAAAAAAATCATCTTTTCAGATGAAGCTCATTTTGATCTTGGCGGGTATGTAAACAAGCAAAATTGTCGCATTTGGGCACAGAAAACCCGCACGCATACATTGAAAAGCCGGTGCAACCAAAACGAGCCACTGTTTGGTACGGATTTTGGTCCAGAGGCATAATTGGGCCATTTTTCTTCGAAAATGAGCAAGGAGTGGCCGTTACAGTCAATGGCGATCGTTATCGGGCCATGTTGAACGAATTTTTGTTCACAAAAATTGAAGAGGAGGATATTGGCAACATTTGGTTTCAACAGGAAGGCGCTACGTGCCACACAGCCGAAGCTACACTCGATGTTTTGCGCCCTGTTTTTGAAGATCGCATTATCAGCCGCAGAGCTGATGTCGTTTGGCCACCTCGGAGCTGCGATTTGACACCGTTGGACTATTATTTGTGGGGTGCCGTCAAAGATAAGTGTTACGCCGACAAGCCAGAGACAATTGACGCTTTAAAGGACAATATTCGTGAAGCCATTGGTGAAATACAGCTGCACACAATCGATAATGTGCTTAAAAATTGGACCGATCGTGTAGGCTACTGCATGGCCAGCCGAGGCAGCAATTTGAATGAAATTATTTTCCATTATTAACCGGAAGGATTGTACTTTCAAATAAAAAAAGAAATTTGAGAAAATATTCAGTAGTTTTTTTTATAGCATTTTCAAAAAAAAAAAGAAGTTATTTGGCGGACCCTATACTTTGGTAAGATTCGCCACTTGTTTGGGGAAGAGTCCAGCAGATATATTCTTACAAAGTATTACGCAATGGTATTGTCCACATCTAAGCCCGATTGAAAACTATGTACTCGTATGTCCCGAGACCTGCGGATTCACAAGGCTCTCAAATAGAATATCCGACTAGAGTGCGAAAACTTATCACGCGAAATTATCGCCCAGACAAATAAAAATGCTGTATAATGAGTCCAAAAGGTCATCAGCAATAGCGACGCTCACTTAAGTGATATCAACTTTAAAAAGTAATGGAAGAATAGCTCAAAAGTTAAAATAAACTTTAAACAAAAAGTATGAGACCACATCGTTCCATTTCAAAGATATAGCAGAACAGCATCAACAGTGAGTGGTTTTAGGCCCCTCTGTATGGCAAGATCCTTCAGAACTCTGTTTGCACTGTTAACATACTCCAATAAAGCCAGGGACTAGTGGCAAACTGATGGCCTGTAGCTAATTGCAAAGTGAGCAGCGAACGAGCGGACTTTTTCCAAGGGTTTAACAGCTGATAAGTTATTCCGAAACAGGCTATCAAATTAAGAGAGCTGAGCTTTCGAACTTACAAAGCCAAATCCTTTGAGAAAACCGGACTAAGTTTAAACGAGCCAGAAATGACTGTAATACTTTGATTCTCAAAGGCAGCAAAAACTTTTGGTCATTTGACATGTGAGCCAATCTGCTAACCGTAAATTTTGCAGCTTACCTCCAACTGCATGAGTACTTTACGAGCACAAATCCACTGGCCCTGATGGTATTCCTCCAATACTTCTGAAGAGGTTTTCTTCCACGCTGACAAAACCACTGTGTAAGCTTTTTCATATTTTCTACTCTTCTGGACTCTGTCTATGGAAAACAGCATTTGTCCAGCCCGTCTCTAAAAAAGCGCGAATCTTCATCTAAGACTATCTACCGACTCATAGCATAACGTCCCTTCTTTCTAAGGTCATGGGAACGCTGATAAATCGTCGGCTTATGAAATGTCTTGGATCAAGGAAACTTCTTAATGCTAGTGATTTAATGGCAAATCTCACTGAAACGTGAAACCAATCTTTGCACCAACTGAGTGAAAGCAAGATGTCGCGCTTAATATTTAAAAAGCATTTGACAGAGTTTGGCATCAGGCGTGCTTATGGTATCGATGAATCTCTTTTATGGATTAGAAATTATCTTTCGGGCCGCTCAATTCAAGTTGTTTTGGACGGTTACAAGTCTGATATTCACCAACAAAAAGCTGGTGTTCCCCAGGGTTCTGTTGTGTCACCGACACTCTTCCTCATTTTTATAAATGACCTCCTCTCTGCTACGCTCATATCTGGTCTGGTGCTCCAAAGACCTCTCTGCTAGATAGAATACAAAAGTGAATGATAAAACTCAAAGAGGAAAATAATATTGCGAAATCGATCGACTCACTCGAACATCGACGTAATGTCTCTTCTCTCTCTCTCTGTTTTATCGTTATTTTAACAAGCAATGCTCAAGTGAGCTAGCCAGTTGCATTCCTCCCCTTCAAGAATTTAACCGCAATACATGTCTCGCCCGCAATGCTCATCAGTTCAGTCTCAAGCCTGTCTTCGGACGCACAGTCAAATTAAGAGACTCGTTTTTTAGCCGAACCTCACGAATATGGAATGCTCTTCCCAGCTCAACTTTTCCTACTCATTACAATCCACAAGCATTTAAAACCAATGTGCACCGGTACCTGCTTTCCCTCCATCCCTCTATATAGGTACCATTGGCCCAAGCTGTGTGTGACTTCTTGACATTTAAAAGTAGTCATAACCCCTTGTGCACAATTATAAATCGTGGGTCGATTTTTTGCATTCGTTTTTAATCGAATTGGAATTTAACACGAATATCAGTACTACAGTCGTTTTTTTGGCTCACGTACAACTGGTTCGTTAAGCTTACCTAGCCTAACAACCTCTTTACAGGGAATAAAGCCCACAATCATATCAGCAGCAATGGGTATGTCTCTGCTGAAACCAAGACCTAAGGACTTGCATGCGTGACTATGTCAGTAACCATTAAACCTAATAACTTTTAACCTTTTTTTTTACAAGAGGAGACACGCAGTCTTGAAAGAGAAGGCAAAGCAGAATGCATGACGTCAAAAGATTCCAATAAAAATATTATAATATGTGATTTTCAAGCGTTTGGAAAACACAGGAAAAGTACAAGAGTGTGTAATCTTTTTATATAGGTTGATAAGCCAATGCTTGCCATGAACACTTCAAGAATTATATCTCGTCAATGTTGACCACGACTTTTTAAGTGGTCCATTCGGAGAATCCAAGATTTTAAGAACTTTTTCGAGTATTTTGGACCTTATCTCGTTCTAAAGCTGCAATTGATGCTGGCTTTCATATGATTTAATATATCTCCATAAAAATAGTTCAAAGACGTCGAATCGCACGTTCTAGCCGGCAAATTCACCGATCCTAAACGGGAGATAAATTGTTCACCGAACTCTTTTTCGAATTGTTCCCTCGATTCACCTACTATGTGGCTTATATTGCTATCTGAAACTGAAACTAAATGTCGACCAAAAAAACTTCGAAATCATTGAACGATAGTGGCCGCCATTGATAGTAACGTTGTTCTCGTGGTAATCTTTGAAAATAATATGGGCCAATGACTCCCGCCTTGCCTTCCTCCAGCTTTTCTAAGAGCCACTTACCTAAAATTCTACGGCACGACGGGTCGTTCGGCTTCAGTTCTTGCTAGTTGTATTTTGTAAGGTTTTAAACCTAAATCCTTAGGTAAAATCTCTACGTAGTCAAGCAACACAAACCCAATTGCTGCGAATGGCGACCAATTGACTAATCACGGTCTTAATTAACAGTGGCGGATACAGCAGCAGTATTTTGCTTATACGCACTCTGTGTATACAGATAGGTTACTTGATTTCTGGAAGCGTGAAATGGTGCGAAATTCGGTCACTATGGCTTGAATTTTTTACTCAGTAGGTCGATTATGAAAACCGTAAAATGGGCGAATTGCGCGAAAAACATTTTTCACAGAGCACGAATTTTGATAACAAAATTCGGTAATTTGTAAGCGTTGTTCGGTGAAGGCTTTCCCCTATGAAATGGCAATTCTGACTGAACACACATAATTTTAACAGATGTCACGAATTACATGCAAACTCTTTAAAATAGAACACTGAAATACCAAACAGCCAAAAAATCACCCTTTAAATGCCTAGAGATGACAAAGCACTTTTCTGCTTTCTGAGCAGTGAACCTTATTGGCAGGGTCTGATTGATATTAACAAGCTCAGCAGAATTAGGTCGATAGCCACGAAAATTCTCAGCTCGCTGGTATAAGGGAAAGGAGGGTGGCAAGTAAACTTGTAAGGCTAGGGACATGTAAGCCGTTTCATGGGCAGTAAGCCATTTTGTAGATGGAGATTCACACCATCAAACAGTAACCCAAAAGCTCGGGAAAGATAGGTAGAGGGAAGACATAGTCAAAAATAGGCCCAGTTACTGCTGGAAAAGTATTGGCAGGCTTTTTACCCTGCATAAACGCAATCAAACGTTTTTTTGTATTTATACTAAAAAGATTTCTCACCAGGCTCCAGACAGTCTTTAAGGGTACCTCATGAATAAATAGGTAATTAACGCAGACTCTGTAATAAACCGAATGAAATTCCACGCCATCTTCTCATGAATATGGCATTGGGCTCAAATCCAAGTCTTTCATACGAGGATCTACTTTCTTCCTGCTTGCCAAAACCACATCCAGCATATCCTCATAGGCTGAGCTGAGAACGTAGAAACCACTTTACCTACTTAAAAATAAAAAAAATCCGCCTACGATCCTAGTCGCCATGACAGCCACGCGTCATTCATTTCTGTGTAAAGTCAGGTTCGCATAAAATAAAAAAAAAACCTAAGAGCTGAGAGCAGGAGGTAAAAATTGAAAAATCAAAATCAAAATGTCGTCAATTGGAGCCGCCCTAAAAAAATTCTGCAGCGAATTTTTGGGAAAGAATTTGCAGACAACGAAAGCTGCCCTAGCCCAAATCGCCATCCAAACCCTTTTTAGTCGATTTAGAAGTGGGTATCATTACGCTATATCCCGTCCATCTCAATCTAATTTTTTTGTCCCGACCCCTTTACCTAGAATCGTCGTCGGAGTTCGTATATCCACCAGAAGAGAATAAATTAAGCAACTGGAAACCGAAAGATGTGCCAAAATCCCAAGGTAAAGGTTGGTTCCCAGACGCAAAGTTCATGCAAGAAAGCGCGGGCGCAGTCTTCTATCCCGACGAGAACACCAAGTTCTGTCTCCGGCCTCCGTTTAACAGTCAAATACGACCGCACGTCGAAAAGTGTATCAGCAACACATTCATCAATTTCGGCCCAGCACATCCGGCTGCCCATGGCGTCCTGCGAATGGTCCTCGAACTAGAGGGCGAATCGGTGAAAAGTGCCGACCCTCACATTGGGCTTTTGCATCGAGGAACCGAGAAACTCATCGAGTACAAGACCTATCTCCAGGCATTGCCTTACTTCGATCGCACGGACTATGTGTCATGCTTGTCATGCGAGAACTGCTACAGCTTGGCGGTCGAAAAACTCCTTAACATCGAAGTTCCGCTGCGCGCCAAATTCATTCGAACAATGTACAGCGAGATAATGAGGTTCAGTAATCACATCATAGCTATATCCTCGCAAGTGCTAGATTGTGGCGGGATAACACCGCTCTTCTGGCAGTTCGAGGAGCGCGAAAAGATGTACGAGCTGGTTGAGAGAGTGTCCGGCGGGCGTGTGCATAGCGCATATATTCGTCCAGGCGGTGTGGCCTATGATTTGCCGCTCGGCTTGATGGATGACATCTACGAATTTTGCAAAAAGTACCCAGATCGACTTGATGAATTCGAAGATGTATGCACCAACAATCGTATATTCCTGGCCAGAGTCGTTGGAGTAGGAAAAATCAGCGCGAAAGAAGCTATAGATCGCGGTTGCTCGGGGGCAGTATTGCGAGCGACCGGTGTCAAATGGGACTTACGCAAGACACAGCCATACGACGCCTACGACAGAATTGACTTTGACGTACCCATCGGCAAGAATGGTGACTGCTACGACAGATATCTGGTTCGTGTGGAGGAGATGCGGCAATCGGTATCAATAATCAATCAATGCTTAAATCAAATGCCACCAGGCGAAATCAAATGCGACGACCACAAGATATGTCCACCGAAACGACGCGAAATGAAGTCATCGATGGAGGATCTGATTCATCACTTTAAATATTTTTCGAATGGTATTCGTGTACCCCCTGGGGAGACTTACACCGCCGTCGAATCGCCAAAGGGCGAGTTCGGCGTGTACTTGGTGTCGGACGGAACGAGTCGTCCGTATAGGTGCCATATCCGGGCTGCCTGCTATCCTCACCTGGCACTTATGTCATATTTAGCGCCGAATCACTTTCTGTCCGACATACCCGCGATTATGGGTTCGTTGGATGTTGTCTTCGGCGAGGTTGACCGTTAAGATTCAAGATTTTTTTTTTCATAAATGTGATAAACCTGCGATGCTACCTGTATCCGATGAGTAATAAACTTCATCCGTATCATTCTTTTTCGGGTTTTCTTTCACTTCATTTTGCATGCGCGGTAATTACATCCTCATCATGGGGACAATTAACACGACCTTCGGTAATTAATTTTCATCGATGTCCGAACCTGTGAGCTCCATGCCGGAGCTGTGAAAGACATATGGGGAAGCCTTTTCCTTTTTACTCTCCTCCTTTAATCGTTGTCCCGCAACCAATTAATCAATCGGTGGTCGTTGAATTAATTGATTTATTCCACGGAGATTGTCGTCGAGCGTATGGACTGAAGGTATACGACATGACGTCGAACATTTTTAAACTGACAAGTCGACGGAGATAGAGGAGGGAACACTGTCCAGATAATTGCAGTGGATCGATTAGCTTCTTTTTCCTTATCGATTGGGAATTTCTTTGGCAGCTACTCGGTAATAATGAGATCATTAAAAAAGGATTAAGCATAAAGCTGAGTGTCTTTCGGTGATTTACAAGTGAAGATCTGTTGCATCCGCTGTTGCTCTCAAGGATAGGGACATGGAACTAGGAATATGATTTAAGCAAATTTCGCTGATTATATTCCTGGTCGAATTGAAGGCCAAAAGTAATTATTTGGCCCGAGAGTCGATTAAGCTTAACATGTGATGTTTCTGACCAACATGCACCGCCAGCGGTGCACATCTATTGCGAAACGGTGGATCCCACTATCTGCACCAGATATGCACTTTTATGACTCATAGTGTCTGCTTTGATTTGTAAAGGATTAGCTGTGACAATGGGTTGTTCAATAAAAGGTGGCATTCTCAAGTTTTCGCAATTGTTAAACTGTCAACATTCAGTTGTCATTGCAATCAGTTTTACAAAGCATACTATAGGGGTTAGTAAATTTGTGTAGTGTATCAATACCCCACGCGTTAAAGTAGTGAAAATATCGCGACGAATAACGTGCCTTAAATTCTTGCTGCTTTTGGCCATCATCATGCACCTATTCGCCTTCTCTTTAATATGTGACTGGCAACCCAAATGTGTCCTTTTCGAGACTATTTTGGCTGACGGTATCCTTGATATTTTTAAAAACAGAATATGAAGGACGTTTATTTCCAGCTTGGCAGCGCCATATACCATACAGGTAGACACACATTGGCTCTACTGCGTGGGAAATTTTTTGGACGTGTTATTTCCGAGAGGGAGACTTCAATTAGACTCTGTCCTTTGGGTCTATTTTAAAAGCAGAGAAATCACTGTTTTATGCCTTAACGTTTTTTGCGTTTATGTTTTATGCCAAAAACGTTCGTCCTCAAAATAATGACTACTTGTACGCAGAGCTGAGTTAGTTAATTGGCAGATATTGCAGTCCATTGGTAATCTCAAAGTTAGTGCTTTAGATTAAAATAAAAATATCACCCCTTTTTTTCAAATGTTGCGTTTTTGTATTATGTTAAAATGGCACCTCTTGTTGGATGGCCATATCATTATCAGTCGCTTTTTTTCGCCGTTCTCTAGCGCTGTGAAATGAAGATCCGACGCAGGGATTGTTCTGATAATACGGGGGTGCTCCGATGAGTACTTAGCCTACAAAAGAAAAACAAAAATTTTGGAGAAATGGCGATTTATTTTTCAATATAGTCTCCTTTTAGCTCGATACACTTGACCCAGCGATGCTCTAACTTCTTTAACCCGTCTGAAAAATAAGTTTTCTCGAGGTCTGCAAAGTAGGCCTCCGTAGCGGCGATGACCTCCTCATTCGACTGAAATTTCTGCCCGGCGAGTGACTTTTTCAAGTTTGGAAACAAAAAGAAGTCGCACGGGGCCAAATCTGGAGAATAAGGTGGATGGGGCAGCAATTTGTAGCCCAATTCGCCCAATTTGGCCGTGGCGAGGGTGGAGGTGCGAGCCGGTGCGTTATCATGATGGCAGAGCACTTTTTTCTTCGTCAAGTGGCATAGTTCAGCCCTGTGACTGTTTTGCCCTTCTCCAGGTTGTCGATGTGGATCACTCCTTGTGAATCCCAGAAAACGGTGGCCATCACCTTTCCGCCCGATGGGACAGTCTTCAGCACGTTCGCCGGGTGAAGTCCACTTTTTCGACTGTTCCTTGGTCTCTGGTGTGTACCAGTGGATCCATGTTTCGTCGACTGTCACGAAACGACGCAGAAACTCCTTCGGATTGCGCTTAAACAGCGTCAAACACTGCTCTAAACTGGTCTCACGGTTGCGCTTGTTGTCCGGAGTGAGCAAACGCGGCACCCATCGCCCCGACAGCTTTCTCATGCCCAAAATTTCATGCAGGATATGACCCACGCGATCTTATGAAATGCCTATTGTCTCAGCTATCTCGCGCACCTTCAATCGGCGGTCTGCCAATACGAGATCGTGGATTTTTGTCACGTTATCCTTCATGGTAGCCGTTTTCGGGGCACCTGGACGTTGCTCATCAAAAATCGACGTGTGACTACGTTGAAACTCGTTAAACCAATTTTTGATGGTCGCCACCGAAGGAGAAGAGTCACCGTACACAGCATCCAAACGCTCTTTGATTTCCCTTCCAAAAACAAGAATCGAATCACCGACCGATATTGCTCTTTTTCCATTTTTCTAAAATCCGCGGACACTCCCGCTTCCACACGCGGTCAAAACTAAACTACGGGTCCGATCCGGCTGAATTTCGACAGTAGCCGTCTACTAGAATGTACTACACGATAGTAAGTTGCTCTTGCGCTACTGGCGCCACCTGGCGGTGAGGCTAAGTATTTATCGGACCACCCTCGTAGTCCTTCAATAAATGACATATGTTATAATTGGTAATCATCAGCCAAACCGAGAAAAGTGTTTAATTCTTTACTATAACATTCATACGAGTGTCCTTCTACAATATTTTTCAATAGGGACATAACAATTCTGTATTTTAATACAAATGCACTGTTAAACTCTTTTTATGATTTGTTAATGTCAAAAGCCCAGTCAAGATTCATATTTTTACCATCGTGAAGTTCGCGAATAAGCAATGTTAGAATATTATTGAAGATTACAACCGAAATTTTAGATCGGTGGTCGCGCTTTGAAAGCGCTTACAGCAATTTTCGGTCATAATAATCGTCCCCCCAGATAGGCCTTATATGTTTACATTGGATAATTTCGAGTCAGCATATTCACCATTGAATGTTCCTGTGCCGGTGAGACAGCGTATTGATCGAAGTGCCGCCGTCAATACATCAGTTCAAAATGGGGCTAATCAGTCGCTTCCACGCCGTTCCACATTATGATGAATTTTGCGTAACGTTCATGGCTCACATCCTTACAAGATCAAATTAACTCAAGAGCCGAAGCCTTTTGATCACTTGAAGCGCTGGAATTTCTGTTAGAAAATTCTAAAAATCATCTTCAACAACGAAGCTCATTTTGGGCTTAATGATAAAAAAGCAATATAGGCGCTTTTAGACACCAAAAAAACCCACATGTACTTCAAGAGGCTCCATTGCACCCACATAAAATAACAATAGAGTGCAGGAGGTGTGATTGGGCCATATTTTTTGGTCGATGAAAATGATCATCATGTGACGGTCAATGAAGTTCGCTGTGCCATGTTAGAAGATTCTTTTTGGCCGGAATCAGATGGAAGCAAATGTATTCCACATGCCTGTTCACCTATTGAGGGAAGTTCTGTAATCATGTAATCTCGAGAAATCATCCGATCGGACCAGGAGTTGAACATTAAAAGTAAAATCGCCAACGTTCCGGCAGATATATGTGGGAGAGATGTGAAAAAAGAATCGATCACTGCAAACGCGCTCATATGTACGAGTCCGAATTCTGGACTTAAATGTAACATGTTTACTATGCTTGGAATATATTTCAGTCCAATATCTCAATTATACTTTATTTTATTTGAGTACAAAATTGTTATACTCTTATTGAAAAACCCTGTGCCAAACACTTTACAGCAACAGTTAATATAAATTCCCTGAGCCATCATGTACCCAACTGAATAGTCACCGAATCACAAGGCGCACACTACCAATATTCCAATTATTTCTGAACAACCTTTAGATGACATATTCCACTATGGGCTAATAACCCCCTTGAGTTGGTGATAAGAAAACACCCTTTGGTTGGATACTCGGGCCTCTTTTTGTTCTTATTTTATGGTCAGATGCCTTCGCATTCATATACATAGTATGTATTCTTCAATCTCGTCACTCTCAAGGCAGAGTCTCCGACCACATTGCACCGGCATGTATCTGATCCGTCATGTGATGTCATCTCTATTTGGTTTTCAAATAGTTTTAAGAGAGCTTTTTCAGAGGTCGAATGACGGAATCCACATTTTTCCCAACTCTAGGATGAGTCAATTTAGACACATATTTCTTATGAAATCAACGTTGATCTCTATTGGTTACAGATTCTTGGTCTGGTTCATGTGTCCACGATCATCCAAAGATCAATATGATCCATGACTTTTCGAAAAATAATGTTCTAAATTGTCGCTTTGTTATTGCCATAAACCTTTCTCTTCAAATAACCGCAAATCGGGTCTTCAAATTCCGTACGTTATAAGCTGATGGTTTGTGTAGACGGAAGCGCCATCGATCGTTCAGATCCAATACTTTCAATTTCGGGAAAGAACGTGTGTTATGTTTCGATAACGCTCTATTTCTGTAACTGCCTCCCATTCAAAAAAGTACGGACCAATAATGCCGCCTTCCCGAAATCCTCACCATAAACTTTTTTTTTTGTTTTTGGAAAACATTGACTTTTCGTCCTCCTTTGCTCACAGCGGTGATGTTTTGGAATACGTTGATCTGGGGTTTGATTATATAACTTATAGAAATCGCCCATTTGCATAGTATGTTTGAAAAACCAAAATGACTGTTCTTGACACCTATAAATGACAATAATTGATAGCCGAAAAAAACACGAATTATGTAGTCTTACCCTTTCAAAATCAGTTGAATTTAGATATTGGAATACTATAGAAGGGCTTAGCTCCTATGTATCTTGCAGAAGAACCCTTTTAAGAGGATAGCAAGCTCGTTGCTACTGATGTCTCTGAATCGCAGTACACAATTTTTGGCTAAGTCCAACAGATCGTCATGGAAGTCCTGGACAGATTTTGCGGCGTGAGCTTCACATTTTTAATATTGTCTAGTCGGCGCATATTTACGCCGGTTAAGCCGGGATATGCAAGTCTTTGAAGACGTTGTAGTTCTACTCGTACGTCCCATTTCCCCCACACGCAATGTATAACCCTTGACTAGTAATACTATTACTGAGACCTCTCCGAACTTATATAAGAGAAGTAATTTTTACTAACTCAACTGTTAGATGATCGACTAGCCTATAAGATAGGGCCCTCGTGGTTTAGTCGTAGTTAATGTTATCGAATGCCACTCGGTATCGGGAAAGAAGCAAATGGTAGCTTACTTTGAATTTAAGCTAGCGGCTTACGTATCCAATGAGATATTGAAGGACGCTAGAGTAGATCGTTTTTTGCGGTACGCATACCAACGAGGATGTCTAGGCTTATTTTATTCCAGTAGGCCTTCAAAAACCAGACTTCGACTTTCGTATGTTTTTCCCCTTGAAACCCATTTATTTTCATTGGTGTCCAACCTCCTAGTGACCAAACCCGGTACAAACGAGGTTCTATCCGTGATTACGTGCGAGCTCAATTAATTTTTACGCAGTGAGTCGCGTGACACAGTCGTGGAATTATAACAATGTGCGTTGTCACAATTTTGACAAACCCCGGGTGCCCACATGCTCGCTACAGCTTGTAGCCAAACGTCGGACATTTAAAGTCGTAGGTCTCATTCCGGTTTCTTCGATCTCCGATATGAAAATTCGAGGAGAATGATAGGATTAAGGCAGCCAAATAAGGTTGACCTCTCTTTACATTTGAGGGTTGTACCCCAGGTTGAACCCGGACCTATGTAAATAGGGTTGTAAAGCGAATAATTATGAGCTTCAAATCTAGGAAGATCCCATCTATGCCTAAGGCTTCATAGCTCTTAAGGGAGTCAACACTAACTTGATTCAATAAAGAAAGAAAGAAAGAAGCAGGATAGGCTGCTGGTTCTCTCATTCTGAAGTTCGGTGATGTTTGATGGCTTACTGGGTTAAAACTGTGGGAGGTAGGACTAGAGGACTAGAAGTATAACTCCAGAGTTTCACTTCGATTGGCAGTGAGGGTGTTATCCGAATTGCGAAACAGTTTAAATGAATTTTACGGCTCTTTAGACAAAACTCTGTAGAGTAAAACGGCAGTAGATAGCAAGTCAATAGTCTTGCAATCTTTTTTCTAAGACACTCTCTGCACTAAATTCCGGATATCAATAGCAGTAACTTACACCATTATTACTGTTGTTAATGCGGGTGTGTTCGCTTTGAGCCTCCCTACCGAGCCTATCATATGTACTACTTTAGTGGTGCCCAGTATACTAAGCATGTTCAAAAAATAAGGTGATTTTTATATTTTTCTCGAAGAAAAATTTATTTATTCATCAATATCTCCTCTTTAAGGTAATACTTAAGCTAAACTTGTACCAGCGCTATGTCTAATCCTCGAAGCACTTCTTATAACTAAATGCTTTTGATATAGGCTTGAACTCTTCCAGGGAAGATATGTCCACTTTGACAAATCTCGTCGACTGTGACGGCAAATCTCTGACCTTCAATTGGTGTTTTCAGTTTTGGAAAGAGAAAGAGAACAAGGAGCAAGCCCAGGCAATGTGGTAGCTGAGGCATGATTATAGTATTGTTTTCGGCCAAAAAATCGCGCACAAACATCTAGGAGTGAGCAATAGCCATGAATTTTTTTCGCTTTCATGCCCCAAAATATGTGAAATAATGTCATGGCATGAACCAACCGATATGCCGACATCCTCGACAACTTCTCCGATAATGATTCGATGATCCACAATTTTCTCACTGTTTCAACGTTTTCAACCGTTTTTGACGTGCTGGGGCGTCGAGTCCAACATTTTCAACATTTTCTCGATTTCCTTTGAAGAGCTTGTACCACTTAAGAATTTTTTTTTTGTTATGCCAGTACAACGAAAGTACAGTATGGTGATACTGAGCAAAAAATCGGATGCACCAACATAGGCCGCAATATTTAATAAAAATTACCTTATTTTTTGAACAAACCTAGTATACAGAAATGTTCATGCTTTTCGTCAGTGAATATTGAAATTGCCATCAAAGTCGGCCTATCAGACTACTGAGATTCGTACACAATTAGTTGTGCTTATAACGACCCTGTTCCTGAACGTAAAAAAAAATTAAGAGACTTTAGAAGATGACCACAGATAAAACTAAAGGACTTCAATCTTCTATCACGACCATCTTCAGAAGGCTGTAACTTCCTAAGCAGTTGGTAAAGCTATGTCAATATTTCACCTTATGATAGTTGGTTTCGTTGCTTACAAGCGCACAAAAGCGTTTGCGTCTTAGTTTCGTATACATTTTTTCAAATCCGTTAAAGAATTCAAATGTAATAGTGTCGTAGCGCTATATTTAAGTGACAAATCACAGGTGATTACCGAAAAGACCTGCTAGCCCCGCTATGTCAACAAATCTTTCATGTCTTGCCAGCACGTTACAACAATACTGGCAATAATGCAAAGGGCTAATAAAACTGGATCAGCATCAGAAGTGTTTAGGAAAGTGATGGCTTGAAAGTGATCTTCGAAAGTTTGTAATTTGAAATTCGGAAACTTTGTGGGGGTATTTCCAATATAACACCTTAATGTCATGGAAACAAAGTTACTGTGAACTACAACCAACGCGACAAATTCAGTCGAATCATATCTAGGACAACCACCCCCGGAGAGTAGTGAACGGACATCTTCGACACAAACCATCTGCACCCCGTCCAGTTTGCGTGAAAAACACCATAAGAGCATAACTCTTGAACCTGCGCGAACCCTATAAAAATAAAAAATAAAAATTCTGCAAGAATCTTACAAATCTAGAATTCCATCTATAAAGCATGAATTCGGAGTTCTTAAACGTAGACTTTCAGAAACCTATACCACACTGGGAGTCTGCTTAAAGTTTTACATTTATGTAATTCTGTTGTTTTGTGGTTTATTGGGCCAGGTTCCTTATCTCTTTTGCGGAAGCTTTGAGACCTTTAGTCTTCTGCGAATGGCCAAAATTGTCGATTGGCCCGTTTGTTAATGTATGTTTATTGATAAGTACTATTTTGCTTTACCTACCTAGCCCTAAGGTAGCCTCTACCACCATGGCCCTTAAGCAGAATTTAATCCTGATACCAAACAACCCTCTGGCGATTGTCAAACATAAATAAAGGCTCTCAGTGCAAGGCAAATATTTGCAGACCCTTTCTCGCCGCTTCGCTGCAACCCAGAGCACCACCAGCAAAGGACATGCTACATATAATAGCCCTTATCCTTATTTACTTATTTAACTACGGAAGCAATTACGCCAAAGCAACATTTCCTCAAGAGAGGCGCACTTAAAGAAGCCACGTGCATATTCAAACGAATAATAGATTGCCCGACCCTCCATCCTGCCCTGCAGTTGGACAGGCTTTCGACCAAATAAATATAATCTCGCCACCGCAGTAGTAGATTCATTAAATTTATTTTCCTGGCTGAAAATTCTTTAAGATTGAAGTATGCCAGGAATACCGTATTCCTTTGGGCAAAGTATAAAGGAGTTCCATGTGACATAGACCCGCTTACAGCCAAGTGTAAGTGGGCTTAATAGAATTTCCCATAGATCCCATTCCGTGCCATCCCCATCGTCTCCATCGATAAATATCAACTCAGTCAACCGTGGAAAGTGAAGTACACTGCCATGTTCGTCACAAGGATATGGAAAAACCGCTCAAGGATTGGGTTAATAAAATTTAACATCTGACTTGGGAGTGTAACGCACAACGAACACAACACCCAGATAAAGGTTCATTGTGTGTGTGTCAATGCGGAATCGGTCCATTGATATTCTGATGGTGTAGCGATAGATACATGTAGTCAATGTATGTGGAACAACAAGGACTATACGCTCTTGACTAGTGAGGCATAACCAATTGCTCTGATAACTACCTGTTCGAAAAAGGAAGACCAGAGTGGATATACGTACGGGGTATACAGACTAACTGGCTTAATCAATGGGTGAGTGGAGAAAACAGGTCCGTGATGTGGGGTTAATAAAGATTTTCGGGGTGAATGGAATGTGTGATGTTGCGAGACGTCTTCTATCTTAAGGACCATATGATGGAAGCTTACTGGAGCGGAGGCGTTTGGGAATGGCAATGAAAGCGATTGGAATTGGGTTTTAGGAGTTTTTAGTTTTTCAAGGCGCTATTAGGGAACTTCTAAGCTTTAAGCACAAACTTACAATTGACATCATTAGTCTTAAACCTTTTTTTAAATTTAATTTCAGATCTTTGACGATCATTACCACTTTGCACACAGTAGAGTAGCGAAGCGATCAGCTGAGCCATCACATCATCACCAAAAACGTCTCGAGGATGACGATCGAGTGCATTGGGCTCAGCAGCAAACTGCCAAGCGACGTCAAAAGCGTGATTTTATACGTATGCGACCGTCGAGAACGTCACCGCGATCGCTTTCGTTAGTAGACACCATGCAGTTTAGCGATCCCAAATGGCCGCAAATGTGGTACTTGGTAAGTTTCCATTCTTGTCCTTGCCCCGATTAGATTCATCAATTCTCTATATGTAGAACCGTGGCGGCGGCCTGGATATGAACGTGATACCAGCGTGGAAGGAGGGCATCACGGGAAGGGGTGTGGTTGTGACAATACTTGATGACGGTCTCGAGTCCGATCATCCCGACATCGAAGCGAACTACGTAAGTATCAATGATAACCCTTATAGCCCCCGATTCTACTGATGATTTGCTTTAAGGATCCAGACGCTTCGTACGATGTTAATGGGCACGATAACGATCCGATGCCGCACTATGATATGACCGATTCGAATCGTCACGGGACCCGTTGTGCCGGCGAGGTTGCCGCTACAGCGAATAATTCCATCTGTGCCGTGGGTATCGCCTATGGCGCCAGTGTTGGAGGTGTTCGTATGCTCGACGGTGACGTAACCGATGCCGTTGAAGCTCGCTCCCTTAGCCTTAATCCGCAGCACATTGACATTTACAGCGCCTCGTGGGGTCCGGATGATGACGGCAAAACCGTCGACGGACCCGGCGAGTTGGCCTCACGTGCTTTCATCGAAGGCGTGACAAAAGGCCGTAATGGCAAGGGCAGCATATTCATCTGGGCATCGGGCAACGGCGGCCGCGAGCTCGACAACTGCAACTGTGATGGATACACGAATTCCATTTGGACTTTGTCCATATCCAGTGCCACGGAGGAGGGTCATGTGCCATGGTACTCGGAGAAATGCAGCTCGACGCTCGCCACGACATACAGTAGTGGCGGACAGAGCGAGAAACAGGTTGTGACAACTGATCTACATCATTCCTGCACCATGTCGCATACAGGCACGTCCGCCTCAGCGCCCCTTGCTGCTGGTATAGCTGCTTTAGTACTGGAATCGAATCGAAATCTGACTTGGCGCGATCTCCAGCACATAGTCGTTCGTACGGCAAAACCGGCGAATCTAAAAGACTCCACATGGTCGAAGAACGGTGTTGGCCGACGCATCAGTCATTCGTTCGGATACGGGCTTATGGATGCTGCAGCTATGGTTCAAGTGGCCCGCACCTGGAAGACAGTTCCCGAACAGCAGCGTTGCGAAATCAACGCACCACATGTGGATAAGTGAGTTTCACTAAAATGCCACCACCCACTGTGGCCGATAGTCATTATGTTTCATTTCGTTTCAGGATCATTCCAGCGAGGGGATATATCACTCTGCAGCTAACGGTTAAGCACTGCTTGTCGGTGAATTATTTAGAGCATGTACAGGCGAAAATTACGCTGACATCCCACCGCCGGGGAGACATTCAGCTTTATTTAAAGTCACCAGCCGGCACCAAAGTGACACTGCTGACATCGAGGTAGGTGTTGAAATGAACTGCTTCTTGACTCTCCTCGAATGTGACCAAGTGTGCATGTGTCACGCTGGAATCATTCGTATTATGGGAAGTCACTTTTGATTTATAGCATGCATGGGCTATTGAGAATTTTTTTCCCTTGAAAGGTTGGTAAAAGGTCGAATGAGTGGTATGTCCGGTCGTTCAGCGTTTAATGCCATTTTGAATAATTTGTCAAGGGAGGCTTGTACTTAGGGTTCGGGCAACTCATGGCCGATGAATTGGTAATGAAGGACGATTTTATGGACTCGAACTCGTTAATGAAAGATTCATTTTGCAACAGCATCAGATGTGTTGACCACATGCATGGAATCGACAAACATGAATCCATTTCAGACGAATGTTTAGAGCCAACAAGGGGATGAAAAGGATTTTCGTGCTTGGAATTATTTTTGAATGGAAAAAAATAGTTGAAAACACTTTTGCTCTTTGATTTTCTAGATGGATTGGGTCAAACACATGCAGAAGGAATGTAGATGGACGCTCAAAAGGTACCCAAAACTATTGGATTCCTTTTCTCTTCACGTCTGGCCTTGCCCTGAATTCGATTTTTGTTCCGGTTCATTCTGCATGTTCAGCCATTTGGCATACGATTCTCTTGCGTAAGGCTCTTTGATGTTAGTCAGAATCCTATCCTTTCCCCTTGGCTGTTTCTTTTGGGATAAAAATTGATTTTTAGGAAAGGTCTTTGCTCCTAAGCTTACTCGAGCGATTCTCTTTTTGTTTCCCGCCTCAGTGCTTGTTATCAGTAAGTCTATTCACGGGTATGTTACTAGGTGATGGCGCTTGACAAAGCGCGAAATGAATGTGCTTGTTACTTTTCATTGCCTTTGAAGAACTCAAAGGAGTTATTCAATTCGCGAGAGGAACTTGTGCCGAAGACGTTGACATTGATGATTTGGGTGGTTGGTTTCGGCTTTTAGTCGTCAAGGGTAGCATCGTTCTCCTTCGCAGAGAAGGTATTAGTTCAGGTCTTTGACCAGCTGTGGTAATTTTATTTAATTGTAAAAGAACAGTTGAATAATTGATCTACTTAGGCTGGTTAGGACATGTCATATGGGAAGCGGGTGAAAGGTTATTTCAGCTATGGTATATCGTCAAAGAAAGACAACTCCTCTGCATGAGTATGTGTGAAATATGAAGAGTAGTCCCTAAGATATATAAAGTTTCAGAAAAAAAGACGAGGACTTATTAATTTTTGCAACATGTTGGGCTTGGAGTTCCAGTATGCAAGAGTGAAGTGTCACAAGCTCGAATAGTTGCGTCATATGCGGAATATTGAATATTAAAGAAGTCAGGCTGCCGACGTTTAAGGAGTACTTCAAATATATAAAATTGTGTGTCGTAGTGTTGTAGTGGCAGATGGGATGAGCGAAGCAAGTTGGCATCACCGAATGCCTTCTCTGCCAGTACTCCCGCGCCCCACGTATTGAGATTTTATTTGGTGAATAATATTTAGTAAGAAATTTCAAAGGAAGTCATTCTAACAGCAAATGTAGGGTTTTGATTTATGTTCCTTCTTTATGGACAAATTTATTTAGCTTGGACCTCTTCGATGTTGAGATAGCGAAACCTTTAACAGGCGATTTGTTCAAAAAATAAAGTGACTTTTTTATTATTGTCGAAAAATATTTATTTTGTCATCAATATCTCTCTTGACCCCTTGAAAGTAATCTCTTTTAGATATAATACACTTGCGTCAAAGCTTTTTGCAACCCTCGCAGCATTTTCCATTGGCGCCTTTTTTTTTATTTATTTAATCTACAAGCTTTTAGCTCGATACACTTGACCCAGCGATCCTCCAACTTCTTTAATCTGTCTGAAAAATACGTTTTCTCGAGGTCTGCAAAGTAGGCCGGCGAGTGACTTTCTCAAGTTTGGAAACAAAAAGAAGTCGCACGGGGGCCAAATCTGGAGAATACGGTGGATGGTCCAGCAGTTGGTAGCCCAATTCGACCTATTTGGCCGTGGCGAGGGCGGAGATGTGAGCCGGTGCGTTATCATGTTGGAAGCGTCGTTCAATTCGGCGTCGCATCGGCCCTTTTCCAGGTAGTCGATGTGGATCACACCTTGTGAATCGCAGAAAACGATGGCCATCACCTTTCTGGCCGATGGGACAGTCTTCGCCTTCTTCGGAGCACGTTCGCCGGGTGAAGTCCACTGTTTCGACTGCTCCTTGGTCTCTGGTGTGTACCAGTGGATCCATGTTTCGTCGACTGTCACGAAACGACGCAGAAACTCCTTCGGTTTGCGCTTAAACAGCGTCAAACACTGCTCTGAAGTGGTCTCATGGTTGCGCTTGTTGTCCGGAGTGAGCAAACGCGGCACCCATCGCGCCGACAGCTTTCTCATGCCCAACATTTCATGCAGGATATGACCCACGCGATCTTTTGAAATGCCTACTGTCTCAGCTATCTCGCGCACCTTCAATCGGCGGTCTGCCAATACGAGATCGTGGATTTTTATCCTCCATGGTAGCCGTTTTCGGGGCACCTGGACGTGGCTAATCAAAAACCGACGTGTGACCACGTTGAAACTCGTTAAACGAATGTTTGATGGTCGCCATCGAAAGAGAAGAGTCACCGAACACAGCATCCAAACGCTCTTTGATTTCGCTGCGCAATTTCGCTTCCAAAATAAAGAATCGAATCACCGACCGATATATTTTTCTTAAATCCGCGGACACTCCCGCATCCACACGCGGTCAAAACAAAACTACGAGTCCGATTCGGCGACAGTAGCCGTCTACTAGAATGTACTACACGATAGTAAGTTGCTCTTGCGATACTGGCGCCATCTGGCTGTGAGGCTAAGTACTTATCGGACCACCCTCGTATGCTTTTTCCCTTACACCTGTGCTTTACAACATAGTGCATAGCCATTAAAATTGAGTTAATCTCTGATTGAAAGACAGACGCTTATTTTCCTAATGAGAAAAGAAGAGCAGTCGAAGTCAAAGAAAACTCCAGCGCCGGACTCCTGCCCAGTCCTGGAGCCAATTGCGAAGAAATGGGGGTGGTCGTGGTGCAGTGGTAATTATCATCGCCTGTTGAGCCGAAGGTCTGTAGTTCAAGTTCATAGTCAAGACCCATTCTTATACGAAAAAACTGTGCAACAACATCAGATGTGAATGAGAGATGATCAAAAAGTGTTGACGACGGCACTCTGTGTGTGCATTTCCAATATAACACCTTAATAACGTGGAAACAAACGAGTTACTGTGAACTATACAATCAACGCAAATTCAGTCGAATCTCTCAAATCCTATCTAGGACAACCAACCCTGGAGAGTAGTGAACGAACATCTTCTACACAAACTATCTGCACTCCGTTCAGGCTGTGTGGCAAACACCATAAGAGCGTACTCTCTTGAACCTGCACGAATTATAAAAAGCCAGTCCTGACGCCATCTGACAAATGTGACTTTGAAATTACAGTGCGGTAGGATGGTAGGTGTCATTGCGTCGGAGGGCATATCCATGATACAGGGATGGTAGGATATTTTACGCGCAAGTACACCGTCACTCCAGTTCGAGTTGTACTAAAAACCATTTCTCTTGTGCCGAGGCATGGCTTTCAGTGCGCACCCTCTGATATATATGTCAAGGCGTGTAAGATTCATCATAGCATGTAGAGCAGCTCTCGGTGTGCTGGGGAAAGTCCCGTGCAGCTGAGACAGACCGCTCTTAGGAGTTTGATGAAAGAGGCCACGACGTGTTTGCGTGTTAGCCTGTTTCAACAGACAACCGATGCATATGAGATTATCGGTCTTATCGTTGACGTGTAGATCCAGCGCACCTTTTTCGGCGATACGCTCTATATTTTGCCAAACGCACCTTTGCATTGCCAAAAACAGACAGCGCTTTGGTGGTTTTTGATTCAACATGCTTTGACCAAAGAATCTTGCTATCTAAGATGACGCCTAGGTACTTGGCTTCCTTGGATATCGGGATCTGAATGATCTTTTTGCACCAGTTAAGTCATGCCAGTATTTTTCCTCCTTCTCGTAAGGAGAACGACACCAGTCTTAAGAGGATTAACCGGCAGCCCATTACTTGTGCAGCGGTCATCGATCACAGATAACGCCACATGTACTATGCGACATACAGTCGTTAAACATGAGCCGACATATATTCCAGAGGCACTGAGAGCATTGAGCAGATGGTCAACCACCATGCCCCATAACAGCGGAGACAGGACGCCACCTTGCTAGCAGCCCCTGTTTATCCCAGGTTCGACACATTGGGGCATATTCCTATATCCGCCGGGAGCACTACTTTATCGTTCCCGAATCGTTCGAACTCCCTTTCCTTATTTGACATTTAATTTGTATTAAATTTGAAATGACCGGAATTTTATTTGAGTTTGTGTTGAAATTGCGGAATAATTTACGAAAAATTTAGATTTTTAGATTTGTGACCATAAACAAGCGATTCGTTTTGTAGATGCGCGTTACCCGGGAAGTATGCATGACTCCTTAATGTGGAACAATTCGCCTGTTAGTACACAAGGTACATGAAAACAGTACAATTGATCATGAAAACTGCTCCCGGTTACTTGTTTTTTTCCTGTAAAAAAATGGAATCCCTGAAAAAACCACCAAGCCTTTTAAATATTACTTACATGCTTAAAAAAAATGCTGGCGCGATTGAATAGCAGCGGACAGAATATGACAGTTAAATTCGATTCGAACGACTACTGGAATCCCAATTTACATTACCGAACGTGAACGATTCACGTCGATTAGGAAGTTAATTTCAATGACGTTATTTATTCCCCCCGACGGGTATAGAAATAAGCCCCATTGTTCGAGGTCTGCATCAGCGATCAATGTCTTGTGCACAGGCATTGCTTTGATCCACAAATAATAAGCCCCGGAGATCAGGTAGTTGACCGAAGCCATTCCTCTCGCAACGTGACTTCGAATCAGTTTTATCAGAAAGTTATCCACCCGTACAATCCAGGCAAATCGGACAGAGATGCCTATCGCTTGGATAAAATTTCGTGTACTCATATTCGGGTGTCCTATGAGTATATGACCCAAGTCAAACCCTGAGACATTGTCCCTCAAACACCCGAATCCCTTTCATTAAACTGGCTCTCTCATTGAACCAGATGGGACGTCCATAGGCAACAATGGGCCTGACTAAGGCTATGTAGCAGATTATCTTCACCTTGGAACTAGGTTGGCTGCTATGGAACAGCCATCTTGCCAGAGCCAAAGCGCCCCGGGCCCTTGCCAGAGCAGCATCTACATGAGATCCCAAGGCATCTGACTATATTTTGTTTCGCCAGTGGACGCCTCCTCAAGTTCGCTGCGTTCCTCCTCAATACCCGAACTTGAAAGGGCAGCGAAGAGTTGCTGTCCCCCGTGTAGCGGCTTTCCCCACCATCGGAGAGGTGATAGTTGATGCTGTTGTTGTTGTTGTCCAGCTGCTCTCGACGTCGATGGTGATGGTGATGGCGCCCCTTTCCCCCCCTTCGACCTGCAGCTTTTCGGTCGAAGGGTTGATATAAAAGTCTAAGGTTAGAAGGATCCTGATGTTAAGAAAAACCTGACTACAATAGATATTTATTGCAACAATAAAAGCTCCACAAAAATAAAAAAGAAATCAAAAAAAATTCACTTTCACTAGACATCCGAAAAAGCGACGAATCCTATCAAAAAAAAAAAAAAAACTATAAAAAGCAAAAATTAGTAAAAAAAAAAAGCAGAATGAAAAGTTCTTATAAAAATATCCGGAGCAGTGTCGACTTGCTCAAGTTCCCATTGCACATTGGGCAACGCTTCGACTGCCTGATCACTGTTTGGATGCATGGCTTACAAAATACATGTCCGCAAACGGTCACTACCGGCTCGTTGTTCTGATACCCCTCCAGGCAAATCGGACAGAGCTGCCTATTGATGGATCTACTCGTACTTTCCATCGACATTGACGGCGAACTGTCGCTCTGACTGGATATTCGTGGTGATCGGTCTGTTCTCGAGCTTCTTCGTAATTGTTGTTGCTCACTTGTCTGTTGGTGTATTTGCGTGGCATGGTGATACGGTGTCCAACGTCGATGATGTATGGCGCCGAGACGTACGACACTATGGGTTGTTGTTCGTGATGTTGATGTCCTTGTTTCGCTATAACTGCGTACGACCTTGATTGCTTTCATTATTTCCTCGGAGATCTTCAGCAAACGCTGCAGCATTTCCATTTTACTGTTGTCCGCGGTGGCCATCGTATCTCGAACGGGATAGTAAGTATTCAAATGAAAGAAAATATAAAACGTCTGAGTTGAAACAAACAAGCGGAATTTATTATCTGTTTTTGTTTTTCGAAAGAACCTCGATGAAAAATACGTCAGTGATAGCTATGATTTCGTTCCTTGCTTTAGCATAATTAGGGAAAGTTTCCTACGGAACTTAGGGGCAGGGGACAAGTTGAAGGACATCCAGTGGAATAGATTCAAAGCAATCATATCGCGGTCGCGGCAATTGGCTAGGGACAAACATTGGCCACTTAAGTGGAAAACTTCGTTCGAAGCATGCTCTCCAGGGCTCACTTTCTGCCTTCGTCCTTTGTCCTGCTTCCAGTAATTTCGAGTGTCAGTGAGTTAATAGGTCATGAGAAAAAAAGTTGCCGCTGTCCTTTGCCCTTCATCTACGGCTCATAAAAGGTGGAATAATCAAATTAGGAAGTGAATAGCAAAAGTTTTGCCCTGCGCCAGCGAGACGCGGAGTTCATTACTTTCGAATTCATTCAGCGTCAGCTGCCGTCCGACGTATTGACGCAGCGTAGTAGTGGCAAATTAAATTGAAGCAGCAAATGCTGGAGTTTTTTTTGTGAATTTATTTGTTAGTGGATGGCGGCAGGAGTAGTAAAGAGAGACGTTGTGGGTGATTGAAGTGGATATGATGATGCTAATGAGGCACAGACAGATTGTTTATTTGATGTTTGATTGGAGGTCCTTTCAAGACAGGGCATTGAAAACGCGGCCCATGAAGATAAGAGCGTGCTTTAAACTTTGCAAATAATTGAGACAGTCCGAAGATAATGCGGTTCAGCATCATCTTCATGCTCTCTAAGTCTTTCGCTACCACGTGCCATGAAGCCTCATTCTACCGCAAAAAGAACAAATTTAGTAATCAAGGAGATAGGTATAAGGACTTTGTTTTTCCAGTTTTCTAAATTTTAATACGTCTTAATGCACATGCAAGGTATGTTCAAAAAGTAACAGGCATTTTCGGATTTCATTGATCCTTTAAACCATTTTATTTCCTTTAAACCAGTTATCTCATCGCTTACTTATACCCCGGATAATGTTCTGATTGTCTCCATTGGGCTGTTTGAGCCTTAGTTTTATGCTAACATACTTGGCCACTTCAAATTTATAGCCGTCAATTGTGAGTTTCGGGCCAAGACGTCGGTGTTGTGCGTCTTTTTTGGATGACAGCATATATTTGATTTTACCCTCGTTCACCGAAAGACCCATTTTAGCCTCTTCTGCTTCAATGCGTTGGCCAGTGAGTCTCGCATGATATTTTCAAGCACGGTGTTGAAAAGATTACATGACACTGCGTCACCTTGTCTTAATTCCTTTTTATCATCGAAGGTCTCGGTTAATTCGCTACCGACCTTAATGGATCAGCGATAATTCTCTATTGTCATCCTGCACAATCTGACGAGTTTGGCAGAGATATTATATTAGACATGGCTCGGTATATTTCGTCCCTATGCACACTGTCATAGGCGGCCTTAAAATCAACAAAAGGATGGTTTGTTCCGATTTGGAATTCTTGGGTCTTTTCAAAGATCTACCGCAGTGCGAAAAATTGGCCTTTTGTGGATTTACCTGGCCTGAAATCACACTGATAGGAACCTATCAGATTATCCACAACGGCTTTTAGGCCTCCACACAAATAGCAAGCTAATTTCATCTAGGTCAGGTGGACGGAATTCTCATGTATCCTCGTCCGTGGCAAATCGATCATTCTGACTGACAGGTGATAGCGATATCAGATCTATCATAGCCGTTATACATTCTGCAGAAGTGGTTTTTCCATATTCTCAGCATCGACTGTGACCCTCCTACCAGTTGTTCGTCTTCATCCCTACATGCTTCTGCTCTCGCTTTATAGGCCTGGAATGTTCATTTTACTTTTTCGTAAAACTTGCGAGCGTCATCGTCCGCCTATGTAGCATGGCTGTGAAGGCGGTTGTAGTTGCTGTGAACTACAATCAACGCAAATTCAGTCGAATCTCTCAAATCCTACCAAGGACAACCACCCCCGGAGAGTAGTGAACGAACATCTTCGACACAAACCATCTGCACCCCGTCCAGGCTGTGTGAGAAAATACAGCGTAACTTTCGAACCTGCGCGAAACCTATAAAAAAAAATAACAGCACATGAGGCAGCGTCTCTGATGGCGCGCTGGCAATGCTGCCACTGTTATTCTGTGGATTGTGCCGGTGACATCGGACTTTGTGAGTGGAGGGAAACTCGATCGGCGAAGATCCTAGCGGTCTCCTGCGATTGTAGCTTTCCGACGTCAAACACTTGTTGTCTTGCTTGACTCCGTAGCATCCTTGATGTCCTCATTCGTACCTTGGCTACAACAAGGTAGTGATCCGAGTCGATGCTGTAATAAGCACATAGCGGTAGCAAGGATTGTACGAAATTCCTACACGTGACCCTATCTCACTTCGGGTCAGGTTTTGTTAGCTCGTCGATGCCCTTTCTCTACCAATCTCCTCCATGTAATGCTAGGGCAACGTCGTTTGCGGGTGCCTTGCATATTCCATGTAAAGGATCTTCAGGGTCCTCTTCAGACATTTGTTAGCAAATACCTGTAGCTTCGGATTTGTGCTGTTAGTGGTCTTCCACCTCTTACAGATCCGAAGATCCGGAGTTTTAAATAGAAGAAAGCTGGTACATTCCCCAACGCACAGTAGGTCGAGCGCGCCTTGTTGATGCGCGTCGACACTTTGAGTTCTGATCCCCATCTTTACAGAGCATACTGCCGAGGTAGCAGAACTTATCAACATCTTCGATCGGTACCCCATTGAGAGAGAGCATTGTCTCAAATTCCGTCCCGATTTTCATCAGCTTCGTTTTGGCGATGCTAATTCTGAGCTTTGGAAGCGTTGATGTTGAGTGCGTTCAATTTAAGCTGGATGCCATTGAACGAATTAGTCATGAGACAGATGTCGCCCACATAGTTTAAGTCATGGAATTTCTCGGTCAGAGACCACAGGATTCCATAGAGAGTTTCCGAGTTGGTACGCATGGCGACAAGGTCGAAAACAGCGATGAAAAGCAAGAGTGCTCTCGATAGTTGGTTCCTCAAACTATCAGGCTGGTGAGCAGTTCCTGAAAAGTGTTAATAATAGTGATGCCTCTCCAGTTTTTACATTCACTCAGGTTGCGTTTCTCCGGTTTGATGATGATGACGCCGTCCTTCCAACTCTCGGGGATACGACTAAGCATCTGAATTAGAGCGTCGTGGCGCAATGGGTAGTGTGTTGGCCGCTGGCGCATGATAAGCGAGTTCGGATCCCGATTACACCAATGTATTCGAATGATTATTTCGCGGCTTCTCTCCTCGGCGGGGCACTGGCAAAACCGTTGAGTACTTGCCTTAAAAAAGCCTCTCGGCTCTCGCCCTTCGGAATCGGCACTAAGCCGATTATTCACAACATAAGTGAATAAAAGAAGCTTGGCTCTGACTCTTCATGAGCTGTAACGCCATCTAAGATGTCTGTCTGGCAGTTCAATGGACCAGTATTTGTGTCTGATTCCTCCAACAGATAGGAGGAGCCTCCAACAAAAAACAAAAAGCCTCTGCGATGATGGGATATTTTTATAATTCGTGCAGGTTCAAGAATGTACGCCCTTATGGTGGTTGCCACACACAGTTTGTGTCGAAGATGTTCGTTCACTACTCTCCGGGGGTGGTTGTCCTAGATATGATTTGAGAGATTCGACTGAATTTCCGTTGGTTGTAGATAGTTCACAGTCATTAAGATGTTATATTGGAAATGCACACACAGAGAACGAATTTTGAAGTGACCTTATGCTGCGAGTGTTATGCCTTCATCTCTCATTCACAACTGATGTTGTTGCACAGTTTTTCCGTTTAGGAATTGTTCTTGACTATGGACGGACTTGAACTACAGACCTTCGGCTCAACGAACGGTGAAGAATACCATTGCACCACGACCATAGAATCAGAGCCCTTTGTGGCGCAGCTGTTCTAAATAGTTTCCAGGTAAGGTGTCCGGGCCCGGGGTTTTGCCGCTCTTCAGTCTGCGAATCGAGATTTCAGGAACTTTTGGATGCGTCGTTATTCGTGGATTTCTGAGGTCAGAAGGGGAGAATAGGATGTACTCCTCACCATCGGTTGAGTGACTTTGCGAAGAATTCCCTCCAGCGACCACGTTGCCACTGATCTCAGTCTCTCAGGGGAGGAGTAGTCCCCATCCTACCTCAACAGAGCTTCCTCGTGGCAGCATAAACACCCTTCATGTCGCCACAGTGAGCTGCAACCTCTGCTTCGCTTGCCAGGTCCTTGAAGAAGTTCCGTTTGTCCTCTCGCTATGCGCTTGACCAGTTTCTCGCCCTTGTTATACTCATATGCAGCTTGGATCTGTCGTCTTGTCTCGCGTGAACAGCGGTGGCGCAGTTGACATTTGAGTTTCCTTCTGGCCTAGATCTGTCTCCAAGTAGCGTCGCTGATTCAACGCTTAAGTTTTTGTTGTCGAAAGCCCACTACTTACTCCGTGCTTGACTACAAAGCTCACACTAGATCTGGTCACGATGGTGTTGTGTCTGACTGGGCTATCGCTTCGATCTTCCCCACAAATTGCCTAGCTATCACCGGATTCTGTAGCTACTCTGTGTCAGTGGAGCGGTTTTCACGTTCTGTAGAGATTCAAGGAATCTTTTGCTGATCAGGAAGTGATCGATCTGATATTTAAGGATATTTTTGTGGAGGAACCAACAAAGAGATGATGAGCAGATCAAAGGTCGAGAAGGCGGTTTCCATTGCAATTGCTTTCAGTGTTAAGGCTGTGTCGTCCAATAACAGCTTTGAAGTTGTTGTTGTCACAGCTTAATTTGGCATTGAGATCGTACATGACAATTTTCACATCACCCTTTTACTTTAGTTTAAAATAAAAATGTCGACATTTTTCGGAATAATCTCGCGTTTTTTCAATCGATTTAAAATGACACCTCTTGTTGGATGGCCCTATACCTATCAAAAAACTTGGTTTTATTCAAAGAAGACTCGACAAAATTAATGTTTCACATTTCTGAAACGTTGCTGTACCTTATTTTCCGTTTATATACAGTCTGTCACATAATTGTTTGCAAAAGGAAAAATTGTTTGCAATTTCATCTGAAATGTTAAAATTTATGGAAACCCATTGCTTTGGCATTTTTTTCTCTTCATAACTTTATTAATAATCTTATTCTCAATGACTACAACAAAAAAAAATTACCAAAGTTCAAACAAGAATGCACGAAAATAGCAAAAATAAAAACATCTTCATATTTTAATCTGTCAAATAATTGTTTGCAAAATGCAAACATAACATAAAAGAGAACGAAAAAACAAAAATTGTCCTAATATTTAGTGTGCCCACCATTGGCATCAATAACGGCTTGTTGCCTTCTTGGCATTGATCCAATTAGGTGCTCCATATCGTAACAGTCCGGTAGCTTTTTCCACTTTTTCTGGATTATTTTAACTAGTTCGCCTTGTGATGTGGAAGCCCGCTTTGCAACCCTCTTTTTGAAAAATGCCCATAAATTTTCAATAGGGTTTATATCGGGACTTTGCGCGGGTGTATCGAGCACTTTGCTGCAGTTGTAAAGTCACCAGGTCCTGCACAAGAGTGACTTGGGCTTCGGGTCATTTTCCTGGTATAACTTTATTGCAGCTATTGAGGGTTTTGGGGATTAACAAACCCGAAACTTGCAGCACTTTTGGACAGTTCATTTTGGAGGTTGTCCAAGTAATACTCGTTGGTCATTGTATTGGTGAAAAACCTCACTTCTCCGACACCCTTGGATGAAATGCATCCCCACATTATGACGGATAGTTTGCCAAACTTTATTGTGGGGATAGTATTTTTGTTTTTCAAAGCTGTATTTGGTTTCCGCCATACAGTTTGAGATCCCTCGTTGTAATGAAACATAATTTTTGTTTCATCACAAAAAATTACATCATTCCAGTACTCTGGGGGCTGTGCAATGTAATGCAGTGCAAAAGCCAGACTTTCATTCACATTTGTCTCGGAGAGTAACGGTTTCTTGCGGGCTATTGGCGACGATTTTCACTAATATCATGACCAAGGGGTATTACTTGGACATACTCCAAAATGAACTGTCCAAAAGTGCTGCAAGTTTCGGGTTTGTTAATCCCCAAAACCCTCAATAGCTGCAATAAAGTTATACCAGGAAAATGACCCGAAGCCCAAGTCACTCTTGTGCAGGACCTGGTGACTTTACAACTGCAGCAAAGTGCTCGATACACCCGCGCAAAGTCCCGATATAAACCCTATTGAAAATTTATGGGCATTTTTCAAAAAGAGGGTTGCAAAGCGGGCTTCCACATCACAAGGCGAACTAGTTAAAATAATCCAGAAAAAGTGGAAAAAGCTACCGGACTGTTACGATATGGAGCACCTAATTGGATCAATGCCAAGAAGGCAACAAGCCGTTATTGATGCCAATGGTGGGCACACTAAATATTAGGACAATTTTTGTTTTTTCGTTCTCTTTTATGTTATGTTTGCATTTTGCAAACAATTATTTGACAGATTAAAATATGAAGATGTTTTTATTTTTGCTATTTTCGTGCATTCTTGTTTGAACTTTGGTAATTTTTTTTTGTTGTAGTCATTGAGAATAAGATTATTAATAAAGTTATGAAGAGAAAAAAATGCCAAAGCAATGGGTTTCCATAAATTTTAACATTTCAGATGAAATTGCAAACAATTTTTCCTTTTGCAAACAATTATGTGACAGACTGTATCATCTTACAGTGAGTTTTCTACTCCATTTTGTAAATAAATATTCACGGCTCATACCAAAACACATGAAATCTTTTTAAGAATTCACCTCAGACTTAATCACCGTCTGTACAGATATATTTGTTAATACAACAACGAAAAAATCATGTGAATCGGTCCAACACAACCAGTGAAACGACAAAATTCCCTTTATTTCTTGAACACACTGGGTATGACCGCATCTCGTAACGATGAGGAAATGTAAGTAACCACTTTGGGTTAAGGCTTCGGTGTTAGTCTCTGTCTTAAAAGAATTTTCTTCATTAAATTATACATAACGTTAGCCTTTAAAATGGGTGCATTCAGTGCATTACACGAACGAGCTTACGGTGTTCCTAGTCTAAATATTTTTTTTTTCTTTTATTCGTTACAGAATTCACGATGTGTCGCGTTCAGGTTTCAATCAGTGGCCATTCATGTCCGTGCACACCTGGGGCGAATCGCCTCACGGCAACTGGCAGCTCGAGATCCACAACGAGGGACGTTATCTGGGTAAGTACACTTCCATTCCATGGACATATCTCCCATCTCACCAACCAATGCACTCTTCTTAACCGATTTATATCCCATTGAATATGTAACTAACAAACAAACTTTTCCCATTTTCACGCTGCTTTTGGATAATCGCTCATCATGCCACCGTTGCACGTACCAACTGCTTCTGGTGGTGGTCGCATTCATTCTATCTATTCTTTGCATTTCTTGTAAATAACATTTCAAAACCAAGTAGGTCATGCCTTACTGCGAGAATGGTCGCTTATATTTTACGGTACAACGCATCCAATCGATCCCAACGACCCGATATCGATTCGTACCAATCCGTCCGAAGATACGACAACATCAGCATCATCATCATCGTCGTCCTCTTCTTCCTCCTCCTCCTCTGCGTCATTGTCGTCAGCATCAGCTTCATCGTCTTCATCGTCAACGTCGACATCGACGAATCTTCATCAAATCTACTCGCCACAGTATCCGAGAATACCGCCATCCAATTTTAATTCCTTCTCCACACAAAGCAAACTAAATACAAAGATAACCTCGGTTAAGGGTGGCGCAAATGGCACTAAAATTCTGGCCATTGGTCCGGGTAGTAATAAGAAACAACAACAACAGTATCATCAAGTTTCAGCGACGTATGGAGTAATCCTAGGCTCGGCTAAGAACAAATCAAAGAGTGGGAAAAATGGCAATTCCGGAGGTGGCGGTGGAAATGGGGGCAAAAACAAAGGATCAAAGTCATCGAATCGTCCGAGTAATGCCCAACAACAGTCATCACAGCCATCGATGGCATCGAAAAATAACTTTTATCGGATCCCTGCTGGAAATGCCAAGTCGTCAATGGCAAAGCAACAACAGAGTAGTAGTAATGGTGGTGGTGGTGGGCCGGTACAACGACCGAAATTGTCGCAACAAGCGAATTACAACTCGAACGGCGCTGGATCGGGTAAGTCAGGCGGCTCGGATAAATCCAGTCCGAGTGTCGGGCAAACGATGACATCTGGTAAACTACCAATCAAAGCGACAAAACAAGTGAAGGATAATAACGCCTACAGTGGAACCGGCACTCGAGAAGGAGCATTGTCATCAAAACTATCCTCTAGTGGCCCAGTATCTGGATCATCGTCGTCGTCATCATTATTGTTGTCACTTCCTGAGAAGACAAATCACCGGATACCGAAACTTTTTGAACATTATGAAAAAATCCAACAAATCTTCCCCGAATTCCATCCGTACATGGGCGGTAGTACTAGTCAAAAAGATGCAACATCATCACTAGCATCGTTATCGTCGTCGGGAGCGCCGTCGGCATCGGCAAACTCTTTTCCATCGTCATTATCATTATCGCCGTCCTCGTCATCGTCGTTGGCCGTGTCATCCGCAACAAGACAGGGATCTAATCGGAAGCAATTTCAATTCTATGATCCATCGGTGGGTGTGGGCCTTAGTGGCAGTAGTGGCAATCCTTCAAATCGACCATCATCATCATCGTCTAATGCCGGTCGGGGCAGTAGTAGTAGTGTCATCACAAATCCAAAGCCATCTCGAGAGAATTCGAAAAAATCCTCTCCGCCCAACGGTGGATATAGCCAACAACAGCAGCAGCATCAACAGCTTAGTCAAAAACAGCTGTCGTCGCAGCGTCAACCGTTGGGGAGGCCTCCTCCCCCGCCGCGTACCGTCACCCAGCGGCCTAGTGAAAAGATTTATTTGCCGAATCGAAAGAGCACTAACGGTACACATGTAAAACCTATATACCGCGGATAATCTCTTATCTTTTCGTCCCTTTTTTGATTTAACTGTTGATAATTATTATTTTCTGTTTTTTTTTTACTTGAACTTACGGTCTTCGGGCAAAGTTTTAATGATTTTTTTGAAAACTTTTACTTTTTGTTGTTTTCTTTTTATTTTGTTTGCTTTTATTTTTGATTTTAATACACCGTTATTGTTTTAGGATTAAGTTTAGATTTTAATTCTTCTTTTTTCTTTAAATAAATGTTTTTTTTGATTTGAACCGGAAGGGAAAACCAGAAAAAAGCTTTTATTTCATCTGCAAAACCATTTTCTTTCAGTTTTCTATTTTGTTTGGTGTTTTTCGTTCCAGGCCTGGTGGTGGGCTTTCTTTGTTTTTTTTTCGTTTATTATGTGTTAAGTGTGAGGTTATGGTGTGTCTGAAAGAATGTCTCGTTTAATGAATGTTTGTTTTTAGTGCTGAGAATGACATTGATTTAAACAGGCCCTTTATATTGATAGCTTTAAACAAGGTCTTATCTCCTTTAACAAATCTCTACATTTTAGTCTATACCAGATTGCTTCATAGTAAGTCAGGGAGGTTATCATTTACTCATGAGCACGAACGTAGCCTCTTTTTTTAAACCCTTTATCTTGTTGCTTTCGAAGCCTTAATGCCTTGTTCAGAAGGGAACGTCTTAATCTAATTTTTAGGGAATGAAAACAAAGTTAAGCAAGATTTAACATTTTATAAGTAGACTAGGCTTTCACATAATTTGATGTACGGCAAACGGAGGTATGTAGATCGGATTTATATTTCAGTTCTTGACCGTAAGTTGGTTAAATAAATGAAGTGTCAAAATCAATCGAGGTCGTCAAAAGCCTCTATTGTCGATGCATTCAAAATTTTCTTCAAAATTGGTTTTCGATTTCATGCCAGAGAAATCGCCACAATGCGATTGCAATAGCTCCTCGGATTTAATGCTTTGAAATGATTATCAATTTTCATTTTTTCGGGAGAATATTTAGCTTTTGATTCTAAGCTTGTCTCTGTATACGCACTTTTTTCTACCTCTGTGCTTCAGCTTTACAGACATTTTAGAATTGTTCCTTAGCGGAGAAATATTTGTTTTTCTGCAATTATTTTCGGCAGCTTACGCGGGAGGATGAGTAGTGCTTGTAACCTTTTTTGGTTTTTCTTAGATAGTAAAAGGCTTTGACGCTAACGACACGGAGTTCGAATACCACAACAGCCAATCCATCGGAATTATATTTCCCGGTGTTTCTCCTCAGTGAAATTCTATCAAAACCACTGTAGTAATATTGGACTGGAAATAAATCTTTGAAATTCAGCATTGGCAGTTTAGAGAAGCTTCGGCTCTAATCATTCACGGCCTTTAACGCCAGCTAAAGGGTTTCTTCAATAAGAACGGGTAGATGTTGAAATGGGATTAAACAAGCTGTGTGTGAAGTATTAACCAAATTTTTTTCTTATTGGAAAGGCTCGTGTATGCCATTATGTGTGGAATATGACATCGTTCAAGTGCTCGCCTCGGTTTCTTACGGTGGCACGGATCTGAGTGGTCCAATTTTCAATGACTTTTCTGCATTGAATTTGACCTGTGCTATGTTAACCTTAAGGGCATCGGCCGATTGCAGTTTAGTCGCATATACCTACGATTTCAGGAAACCCTACAAGAAAAAGTCTAGCGGGGTCAAATCGTTTGACTTTGATGGCCAATTGATGTCACCTGTGTGAGAGATAATCTTAGCCTTAAATTGTTCATGCAGAATGTCAATCGTGGCACCGCCCCGCTGGAACCGCATGTCGTCTAGGTCCCTAGGCTTCAATTCGGGCCAGAAGAAATCGGTTATCATTGTTCTGTAGCATTCGTCATTGACGATGACCGCCTTACCAACCTCGTTTTCAAAAAACAAAATCCACACTAAAGGGATGCGTTTTCACCTGATGAACCTCGTGTGGGTTGGTGTCGTCCCATATACGGCAATTTTGCTTGTTAACACAGTCATTCATCCAGAAATGTACCTCGTCGGCAAAGATGATTTTTCGGCCAAAATTGGGATCCACTGCTAAACGCAGCGCTCCTGAGTCAGTTGGATCTAGTAGGGATCTAGGCACAAATCCTGATGAAAAATTCGCCAACTTAAAGTCTGCGAAAGCCCGGTGTGGACTCGGGTTTCGCTGTACACTTTCACGGACCGCGATCATGTTCTCGGACGATCTTGCGTTCCTTTTGACGTATGAATTTTGATTGATTGATTACTGAACTGGTCATCTCAATTTGCCCATCAAACGTTGAAAAGTCGACTGTGAAGAGCCACCACGTCGACCGTAAAATGGGCGCAACGCGTGCAACGCTTGCACTAACGAACACTCATTTTGATAATTAAGTTTTATCATTTAGATTGTGTAACTTGCTGTGGTGATTTGGCATCAGTACCTGAATGATAAACAACAGATGTGACACATGTCGCCGCCACAGGCCGCCAAAATCTACCCACTCCTATTGAAAAACTTGAGATAATTAGGACCTTGAATAAGTTTCCGGTATTTCTGTTTTTCCCCATCACTAGCCACTACTTTTTCCGGTCGAATTCCATGTCGAAAAACATCACGTCTTTTGAGGCTATCCAGGGCACGACCCATATTTTGGGAATGAAAGTACATATCTAAGAGAAGAACAAGGTCATGAGTTGCTAGCAAGATCTGGTCCGCAAAAATTCAAAATAAAGTCGTTAATAGTGTTCTTTAAATTGTTAAGTTCGTCCCAAGCAAATTGGCTATCTGTCTAGTACCGGTTCTTTCATTTTATCGTCATTGTTTTTTAAATTAAAAACCAAAAAGTGAAAATTAAATTAAATCGACTTTTCTATACAATGGAAGGTACACCAAATTCTGCTGAATCTCATCAAAGATCACTTCGGTCCGTTAATAAATCTGGCACCTCCCTTAAAATCGGTGGCTCCGTGGAAGTTCTTAACTTAATTAATAGTCGCTTTGACTCATTAAAAGCTGACTAACTCTGTGGCTTCAGTGATTAAAATGATTTTAAAAACGAAATTAAGTCAATGGAGAAGCGTTTAGTTGACCAGTTAACGTCTTTTAAAAGTGAATTTGAATTCAAACTTCAATCTGTGGAAGAAACCCATAACAAAAAATGCAACGCTCTCCTCTCTTGAATTAAGTCGTTGCAGGAAGTAAACAAAGATTTGAAAAATCAAGTGGACTTTCTCTTTCGCAAGCGTGTTGCGGGAGACGTTGTAATACACGGAATTCCTATTGTCAAAAATGAAGATCTGAGTAAACTGTATAAAGCTCTCTGCTCGAAAATAAACGCAAATCATATTGCCCCCGTCTCCATCACCCGTGCTGCCCCGAAAAACAACGCTAAAACTAGTGCGGTGATCGTTAAGCTTACGTTCGAAGAGAATAAAGTGTGTTTACTAAAAAGTTTCGCGACATACAACAAAGAGAACTCCCGCCCGCTGTCCCTTCGCGACTTGGGTTTTGACAGCAGCAATTTCGTCCGTATGTATGAAAGCTTGACTAAACATAATCATGCAGTATTCCAGAAGGCCATGAAAATGCGACGTGAAAATCATCTACATTCTGTGTACACACTCAATGGAAGAGTGTTTGTTAAAAAAGGTGCAGGGGACAGATCTGTGGCAGTTTGTGACGTCCCTACTCTTATGTCTGTTACCAATACTGCAGCTACGCATCCGCTCTCTGTCACCAACAATTCATTCGGGCTGAGCAGCTCATAATATTCTACATCTTTTTGATCTTTCCAAATCCAGAACAGCAGCTCCAAACCATGAGTTTTTTTTGTTTTAATTCGCAATTCACACGCGAAGATCGAGTCGTCTCAATTCCTAAGGAGCCCAATGTGCTCGCTTCTGAATCATCCCTAATGCTTTGGGACGTTTCGAACTGTTTTGTCATTTTCTTAGAATGAGTTTGCAGGTTGAGCTAACGTATATATGAGTCTTCGTGCCTCCAAATTTTTTTCGGTGCGCTCGAGAGTCATTTATCTTCAACATGAAAATAATCATCTCTGCATGACCTTTGCGACAGTAAGTCTCAATAAGAAATCTGTGTGCTTCAGCTGCAAATTCACAGTACTCTCTCGAGATGTGTTACTAACTTAAGCTATATGCACCTAGCTCTGTAACGTCATCTGTTGGGAAAAAGTGAAAGTTTATTAAATAAGTTCGTAGCTTGCTGGCTTAAAAAAAAGCGAAATCTGACCTTAAAGGTATTTCCAATTAGATATCATATACTTACACCAGCGTTTCTTCCCTCATGGAACCTTCTTTAGGATCTCCCTCAGTGATGCCTTTTTTAGTCTCATCTCAAAGAGCGTGTGTAAAGTCACACAGTATGAACTCAAAATTCCTTAAGGACTCTACTCTGCTGAACCTAGCCATGAACGTTTGACGAACTAATTAATCGATATAGTTATTAAGATGGAAAGAACGAAAGAGGGCTGTTCGCCAACTTTTCCACGGTATATTGATGAACCTTATTCGCTTTCCATAATATCTTTAAATGAATATTAACATTGTTCGCATAAACATTAACATAGAGACCTACGATAATGGATAGTCATTCATCATAATCACGGCAAGTTAACACAACAAGTTAGACTTCCTAATGACAACTTTAACTGAAGCTTGCTCAACGATGAACTTCCATTTGATTTGTTTCTATGTTAAACGATTTCGCAACTCTTCATTTTCAAACATTTGACCGACTCCTTCCAGCTGCAAGATGGCACAACGGGAAGTTGTTGCGTTGCCGAAAAATATACCGAACAGTGTGTCATGAAATGGTGCAGGTCAATAAATTTCAACATTGTCAAATGGCTTGGCTAATGTTATTCTTTCCACTGGGCCAAACCAAACGGTTGCGTTGTTGACTGCACACAGCTTGTTGATCTTGATTTTACCAGATGGCTGCTTTTCTGAAACCATCTGGTGACAGCTGTCTTCAATTAACTTGGTTTAAGCCACGGGATTGGATGCTACAACTTCGGGCAATCCTCTCTCCTCTCGACATGCTTTCACAAAATGTAGATCATGAGCAGTCCACGAAGACTTCCTCTTAAATCCGGCAATAATGCCGTTTTAACGTCTGCAGCTAGTTCAAGTTTCAGTAAAGGCAATTATTTGTTCGCATCCCTCTTAAGCCGGTGCGGTGGTACCCCTCTTTGGGTACATAAAAAGATAGTGCTTTGGGCACCCTTAGAATAAATTTGAATAGGGATAACGCATCATATGCTTTTTTTTTTTTTTTTTTTGTATTAACCTTAAGTCATCTCCAGCTACAGCAAATTTTTAACGCACTCTCCTTACTCGTCAAAAAGCTCTAAACTGAGACTTTCATCCCAAGTTATGTTTTTGGAACAAAATTTGAAGTCGGATAACCGTTGAATCAAAAATCCAGCGGCTGTCTGAAGCTCGGTCCTTTAAGATTCTTCAACGAGAACCTACCATATCAAATCCAAGACTATTTGTCTTTTGAAGTTTACGCATTTCATGGAAGTACCTTTCATAATAGAGCTGACCTCCTTGTCGTCTTCTGGATGATTAATTTATAAAGTGATTTCTTCTTTAGTTTACCAAGTCGTCAATATAAAACTGCCCACAGATCAAGGAAAATTGTTCCAACCATGGACAGTAGAAAGTGGCTACTGTTCACTCTAAACGTCACCCCTCTTCATTTTTATACTCCCGCACTTAAGATTCGTCAAATTTGGGAGCGTACATCAGACAGCTGGATGCAACGATATCGTAAAGAAGACCTTTTCTATGCGAGCGTATATTTGCGTACTATTCCGTTCTAGACGTTGTGCTATCATCTTAATAAACTGGACACTGAGGCAGATTAAATACTAGGCCAGTAAATGGCGCCCGAGCAGGAGCAACTCCTTCCACCAGGTCGTCCAAATCAATTACTGAATAGTAGCGTCATAATCAAACAGTTTTACTGGAACCCTCGATAAACGCCTCGTAAGAAAGCATTGCCGTCTAATACTCTCTTCTGTATTACTGATCATGACAGGATTGTGATCATCAACTTGGCGCTTCGTCGTGTGTTCGTATTCAACCTCTTCTTCATCGCTTAGTAAAAAGGTGTCTAGACTGCTACTAAAAAGAAGGGCATATACTCGTATTAACGTTCTTAACGGGAGGTTTTCCTAGCGTGTAATAAGAGCTCTTAAACGTCGTTGCTTCTTACTGATCGTGGCCCAAAAGTAATGGATTTCGAGCAATAAATTAAGTCCTTCTTTCTTAAAGTTCTTCTAAAAAATATATGCGTAAGTACCGAACGTTTCAGCGGTATTCCTAAATCAGCAGACTTATATAAACGGGAAAGATCAAAACCCCTTCCTTATAGGAAGAAAGGGCACCGGCTTCTTAATATTTCTGTGAGAAATATCCTAAACCCCAATAAGTGCTATGTCAGAAGGCTAGACTAACATAGGGCGCTGCGGTCTCAGTCTCCATAAAATGAATATTTTCCCGAATGCAGGCTTAATTTGAAGTAAGAAGAAAGCACAGCACATACTATGCAAATCAATGCTCCCACCTTGAGGAATGTGTCTCTCTCGACGAAATGTTTGCTTCTGGTGAAGTTACCTCTATTCTTTCCGCTCATTCCTCAAATTTATTTAAAAAAGTCGAGACATCCTCGCCAGATCTGCTTATTTGGTGCAATAGGTCTCTGTGGCTCGCAGCGCCTACTCTCTGTTGGCTCAAGCCTCTTGGTTAACAAAAAATGATATGCCTGGTGAACAGTGATACAAATTTATCAGACCGTTCTTGCGGCTTCATTGTGATGAAATGTTTTGTCGCAAATCCTCGCGTTTTTTTCCTACGAGTTTTGTTCAAAAAATAAGGTGACTTTTTAATTTTATTGAAAAATATTTATTTATTCTTTAATATCTATCTTGTCCACCTTAGATATAATACACTTGAGCTAGCGCTTTTTCCAATCATCGAAGCACTTATGATATGTGCTTATCGGTATAGCCTTGGCCTTTTTCGGCGATGCAGTCTTTACCTCCTCAATCGTATCAAATCTCCGTCTTTTCGTATATCTTTCCAATTTTTGAAAAAGAACAAAGCCACGTCCAGTAAGTACGGTGTCTGAGGTTTGACAACGTTATTGGTATTGGCAAATAAATTACGCAGAAACAATGATGAGTGACACGTATGATTTTTTTTCCTACAAATCTTCACGCAAATGGCACATAACTTCAAGATGATATCCTCAGCAACTTCTCTGATAGTGATTCGACGATTCTCCGTAAGAATTTTATTCACTGCTTCAACGTTTTTATCTGTGATCGACGTACTGGGTCGTCCAGGTCGTCGTTAACATCTTCACGACTTTCTGTGAAGAACTTGTACCACTCATTAACTTTTTTTTTTTGATCAGAGTACATTCGCCAAATGCCGTAGTCAACATTTCAAGTGCGGTGGAGTGCTTAATTGTATTTTTCACGATCCATTGTTCCATTTTTTTTCAATAGTAAAAAAGCCGCCAAAATTCGTCAATCCTTTATATCTATGAAGAACAAACTGAATATCCAGAAGGACTGACAAAGCCAACATATGTTAGGTGACATGTGTACCAACATAACAAAAAGTAAAAATCGTAAATGAAATATACTTACCTCACAAAATTCGTAAATTCACCTTATTTATTGAACAAGCCTCATATTACCTCTCGCAATCAGATCTACATTCGTAGATAATGCTTTGAATATTAGCGCATCATGCCGAGTGTTATCGAGATTTTTTTGGTTTTAACGAGTCAGAATGCCTCCATTGGAAAGATTGAAGCTTGGTTTCAATGTGTTATTCAAAAACCATTTTTATCAACGGTTTCGGCGCTTTTTCCCTAACAACACGAATACTTCAAGCATAGAACTCACCTAGTTTGGCGCGGTAAAATAAAACAATTAGACCTTCCACAGTTATTCAAAATTCTTACGATGAATGCTTTTCTGCAAGGCCACTGTTAAATTTATAGAAAACTGCATGCAGCGCTGCATGCAGAATTCCACGTCTTTCCAGATTTCTAACAAATCAAATGAAGGAAATATCACGAATCGATTAATATGAAATTTCAAAACCAAAAATTCGCTTTTCCAATGATATAAAAGGATCAAATCAACGTTAACCCTCTTAGAATAGGTATACCTTGATACAGTAGATAAGAATCGATTAAGTTTATATCAAATAGGCAGTGACAGGTTTGAATGTCATTTTATCCCCTCCATTCATCGCAGAGTGATTCTCGGCATGAATCTTTCACAAATGGTTCTCAACTGTCCATATCGAAGTGCAAGTGTCACAACTATCATCGATCCACCCACTCACTATACGACAATATTTCTGCGTTATTTTCAAAATGACATAACAACCGATTCATCGTCATCTGACAAATGTGTCCTCTGTCAAGCGTCATGCATCAAACAGTTTATTGTGAATGATGAAAGGACCCTAACAGTCGCTGTCACTTTTAATGATTCCACTCGATGAACATTAGAATCATCGGTCATCAATACTTGTTCTATTTTTTGCCTATCCTAGTTCGATAGGATGCTTTCTCGTGATGTAGGTAACCTGACTGTCGTGGCTTGTATCGAATTTAATCGAAACTCACGAAGCAAATGAGGTATATATGAAGTCAAGAGATTGTTGTTATTCCTCTTCTCGGTACATTTCTTTCCTTGGTTTTCTGTTAGGTTGTGATAAATGTTTAATTTAATGTGTAGAACGAAATCAGTGGAGAAAATGGTAATAATCTTCATCCTCTTTCCTCTCTTTTACATGTATTTTTGCGGACAATTGATGGACCGAATGTGGGATAAACGGATGAATATGAACAACAACAGCGCAAATAACACAATGGGAATTAATTTTCTATGGCACTGAGGTACCGGCCCAGCCCGATGATCCTGTGCAAATCAGCCCCGGACAATTTGGATCGTCCTTCGGAGGCGATATGGAGCACAATCTTCTGGAGTATGACCCAGATACGGCTAGCGGTCAATGGAGAAACGTGCAGCAGGTATGTTTCTTTTTTTTTTTTGTTTTTTTTTTCCCCCGCCCCATAATCAATGGTGAAGTATTCGTCGAGATTCACCGCACCTTCACTGCGAGGGGATCTATGATGGGAGTCCATAGAGACACCTCTGCCTTGTTGTTCATTGCTCGGTCGCACGTGAACAAAGCACTGTGGTGGAGACGCGAGACTATCAACCGGAATAGTGGGAATAAATTTGCATGAAGGGAACTTTTTCTGCAGCGAGAGCGAATTATTCATTTTTTTTTCCTTTTTTTTTCGTTGTTCATTGGAATTTTTGAAATTATCTCCTTCAGGAGTCAACTCGCAGGCGGAACAAGAGCACGGGTTGTGTTCATTTGGTATAGATGCCAATGGGCATTGTGCCAGGAATTTTAAGCATTATGAGATGGCATGCTGAACTGTCAGCGGGCTGGGATACAGATGGGATGGAAATCGTCGTCGTACACACTACTACCATTAGTTTGAACAAGTTTTCAATTGTTGTCCGTTTTCATTTTGTAGCTCTATTCTTAGTGCTCTGCCTAAACATAGCTTTCATCATCATATCTGTGTCTATAAGGAGAAGGGTTATTTCCATGGTATATAAATGTCTTTCCATACATTTATTTATTTGTTGTTATACGAGTTGATTTTCGGCGCTGCAGCATGCATTCTGCGTCTTCTACTATTCGGTATTCGGCATTCGTTGTTCACGTTCGGTGTTTGATGTTCAATGCTATGAAGAACCTTTGCAGGCATATAACTCTGCATACACACGCACTATACGAGTACTGTGCTCTAGTAAAGTTGAATGTCCTTGGCACAGTAGATCAGTACCCCCCCATCCTCCCCGCTCTACATGGCTCCATGGGTGTGTGGAATTTATTCTTGATTTTGTAGCAATGCCTCACGCTGTGCGAACGTCGGATTGCAATTGCAATTTCATTTTAATTTTAATGAATGTCCTGTCGTCGTTAATGTTAGTGATGAGAGTTTTGTATGATGAAGTGCTTTAGAAAGATTTTATCTTTGCCTTGCCTTTCTTTTGTTTTTTTCGGTTCTAGATACATTGAATGTAATCCGAATGCTGGGAATCGATTTAGGGAGAAATGTTTTCTTGTTTAGTGGTGGCTTAGTTGAACTATTGATCAGGTTTTTCAGGGAGTGGGGTTGTGGGTCGGGGTCGATGGGGTTTTGTGTTTCTTTTGGCATAGGAAAAGTTTTCTTCTTCGAAAATGTTTTTTTATTTTTTTTGTTTATGGCCCAGTCTACCAAGTTTTGATGGATTGGTTAGTTGGGACGAACAATGATTAGTTTTTAAAAGCCGTCTTATCTATACCATACACTTTCAAAGTGAAATCAATTAAGGAGTCATAGCCTTTTCGTTTTTTACCCGCATTAGTCGGTAAACCTTGAGAACGATAAGATCAAGATGGACGTTGACACACTTCCCAGCCAAATTCCCCTAATTTTTGCTACGTCTTTAAAGATGTTTGTGGTCTGGTGTTGTCATGAAGGAAGATAATGCTCTTTCGATTGATCAATTCTTGACGGTTTTTTAAATTACCTGTTGCAACCTGGCTAATAACTGCCAGGTGTCAATTCTGGCTTCAAAACCGTTTGTGTTGTTTCACCTCACGATCTTTTTCGAACGACATCCTTGGATACTCTCGATTCTAGAAATAGAATAGGGATGGGTTTGTAAGAAGTAAGAAGACCACAGTTGGGAGGCGTATTCAAGAAGGAGCCGAACAAAGCTTATGTAGAGAAATCGGGTAACGTAGGGGCTCGAGAATTCTTTAGACCATCGCTTCACGAAACCGAGTGCAGAATTAGTTTTAAGGATTATCTCGTAGAGACGAGAGGGAGGCTTGATTCGTTTACATGAAAATGTGATTGATTGCCATTTGGAAATGTTAAGCTCCAACCAATGGAAATACTATTGAGATCAGACTAAATAAGGGAAGAGTCATGACTGAAGGAAATTGTCTTGAAGAACTTGCTGTCGTCGGCATATAGTAAAATGAGTCAATATCGTTTATGATAAGAACGAAAAGAAGTAGACCTAAATGGCTGCCTTGGGGGACGCCGAAGGAAGCTAAAAAAGCACTGTAATAGCGATTTTCCAGGTAAGAAGATATCAACTTCAAAGAAATGGGGTCGAAGCCAAGGGAGGACACTTTGAAGAGTATCACTCTGTGGGAGATTTTATCGAGAGCTCTACTGAAATCGGTTGAAATAACGTCAACTTCTTTGCCATTCTCTAAGGTTGACACAAATTCAACAAGGCTGGTGATTGTAGATCTGCATTTGAGGAGACCGTGTTATCTAGGGGAAATTAAAGACTTGCAGCGAAAACTAAACTTAAAATTTTGTAAAAAATATTCTCGAAAAGTTTGAGTATATGTGACAGTTTGGGAATGGGACCTTGTATAATGGGGTGATAAATCGGGTTTTCCATAGCGGGGAAAATCACCTAGGGATAGGGATAGACTAAAATTTTTCGAGTGAGGGAGATAGAGGATTGAGGAGCTTTTTTTTTTTTTGGAAATATGACAGGGAGACCGTCAGGTCCAGGAGTGAATTCATCATTAAGTAGATTTAATTTGTTTTCGATGACATGAGAATCGACTGTGCGAGTAAAAAACGGTCCAAGGGCAAAATTCGGTAAATAATTGAACTAAGTGAGGTCTGGAGCAAAGGAGTCGTCGGCGAAAGATTGTTTAAAAAAGTGGCGAAAAAGTTGGCGATAATATTGGGGTCGTTCGAGGCTTGATCATGGAAAGAGAGTGAGGTAGGGTGGCCATCAGATTTTCTTTTGTAGTTAACAAACCTAAAGAAGGACTTAGGGTCACTTATAAGATTGGCTTGAGTTTCAGTGAAATAGCGTTTATAGAGGGAGTTGTGAAGGGCGGTAATGTGAAGATAGCTTCCTAAGTAGTTAAAAAAACCATTAGTGGATTTAGTACGAAGGAAGACTCTCCCCAGCTTATTTCTTTTATTTCTTAGAGAACGGAGCCTGCGGTCCACAAAGTATTGCGTTAGGAAATATGAATCTAAAGAGAGGTAGGATTTAATATTTCCCTGAAGATTGCATCATTGCATCATTTATGGTTAGGTCATCAAAAAGAGGGGCTTTTTTAAGGTATTCATTGATTAGGTGAAATTTTGCTTCGATTGCTCTGTAATGGAGAACTGTGAAAAAAGAAAAGGAGAAGGGGAGGTTGAAAGGGAAAGGGGACAAAGTGATACGGAAGATTTAGGGTTGTTTGCTTTAATTGTGGATTTCTATTTTGAGAATAGAAAAATTCTGAGGAGCAAAATCGTCGCGACTGCATTTTGCATCAGGTAGTCGATCGCCTTGGATCAGGTGTGGTTAAATGTCACAATGCAATTTTCAAATTTCGGCGATGATTGCCTTCAACCGGTTGATCTTCCTCTTCAGCCTTCTTAGTATTTTTGGGTAAAAGGCAAATAACCGACGGTTTAAATTTAGCTCTTCACGCGCAAGTTGAACGCTGTCTTCGGTTCTTCTACCGAAATCCAAGTCACTCGTCAGAAGTCCACTTAAAACTCGATCCATCCTAAATGAACGCTCGCACGCCTTGTGAAAGTCAAATCTACCACTATCGAGCCCGCTCGGTGTGAACGCTCTGCTACGTACACTTCCATCAGTACCATCCTGAAACCTTTTATGCAAACCCTGCAAATGCTAAAAGCTATGAGGGAAAACCGAATACAGAAATAAGAAAAAACTGGAGATCTGTAAGATGCTCAAAGGCTGCACCCAATATACTCGTACAACACTCGCTATCGACATCATAAAACAATTAAATCGGAGATTATTAGGAGGCAAAGTTCCAAACGGATTCAGTTTTCCAAAACCCATTACAGAAGGCCCCTTCATCAGTGTCGGAATGTCTTTAAAAAGTGATACAAGAGAGAAGTAAAATCATCCTATATGGTGGCTTAGGTTCCCAAGAATGCGAGTATGTACATGGAAAACAGTAAAAGTGGTTATAAAATTATGATGCGAGATTACTTCTAATTCCATGATGTAGGCCTCATGCTTCAGGAAACTATGCTGTTTTTCGCAGCAACATTGATGGTACATACGTTGAGAATTCTGAATCGATTCGGACACAATGCTGATCATGCTATTTGTGAAGTAATATCATCGAAAATATGCTTCAAAATTGCGTAGACAGGATGCGCCACTGCAAAGACAGTTGAAGCAGCTCTCTGAATGAAATTACTCGTAGTGTTAGGTTGCGTTCTTCTGTTTCAACTCTATCAGGTCCTTCCTTATATTTTACCCGTTCTTCGGGGCGGTTTGGGTACATTTTCCTTTGGATTGTTTTCATCGTAGTCTTCGCAATTTTACTATTCGGACAACTCGAGGCTTACTTGAGTTCCTCGAGATTTTGATTGTGTAGTTCCCTCCATTCGCCTGTTTTCCACAATAGATTCTGCTTTAGATCTTGCTTCCAAAAACTCGAAACTTATTGTCCTTCTTCTTAATCAAAGATCAAGTTTCATATCCATAGAGTATCGGCATTATTAACGTTCTATAGATATGGATTTTGACGTTACGGGGCAAAAGATCCGTATTGCATAGTTCCTTCATCGGGAAGAAGCACACAGAAGCAGTCAATCAAGTTTCCAGATTATTGAACTCGTCCACTTTCTCGAAGCGTATATCGAGTGCAGTCAGGAGCGCGATTTGGATGGATCCAATTCGGTCAGTGACCATATATTTGGTTTTGTCTTCCCTTACTTCTGAACGCATTGCCTTTCCTACCTTTATAAAGTTTTCTGTGTTTTTCTTAGCTGTTTCCTCACTACCTATCAAGAGAATCAGATCGTCGGCGTAAACTAGAGCGGATATGACTCTTGATAGGGAAAAAAACAACCCAATGCTCGACTAGTTTTATCGATTGTTGACGGTAGCGATCGCTAGTAATCGCAATTCCTGATTTTAGCAATCCATAATACGCCATACCCTTCTGATCCCACCAAATACATTCGAGATTTGTTCAAAAAATAACTTGACTTATTTTTTCTCGAAAAATATCTCATCAATATCTATTTTGTCTCCTTCGGATATAATACGCGCTTTTTGGTGTGGTCTTGAGCTCTTTCAGCGATGCAGTCCTTATTTTCGTCTCTTCTTTTCAGTGCGGTGGCAAAACAATTACGTACAAGTAACGATGAGTGAATTGGTGAACAACCATGAATTTTTTTCCCACGTGGTTGGTCGTGGTGCAATGGTAATCATCGACGACTGTTGAGCGGAAGATCTGCAGTTCAAGTCTGTATATAGCCAGGAACAATTCCTATACAGAAAAACTTCGCAAAACATCAGTTGCGAATGAGCTGATCAAAAAAATGCTGACGAAGGCATAACACTCGCGGTATAAGAACACTTCAACATTCATACTCTGTGTGTGCATTTCCAATATAACACCTTAATGATGGAAACAAAAGAGTTACTGTGAACTACAACCAACGCAAATTCAGTGAAATCTCTCAAAAAATCCCATCTCGGACAACCACCCCCGGAAAGTAGTAAACGAACATCTTAGACACAAACCATTTTCTTCCCGTCCAGGTTGTGTGACAAACACCATAAGTACACGCTTGAACCAGCACAAACCCAACAAAAAAAATAAATTTAGTGTGGAACAGCACGTTTTTTGAGGCTACCCAGGAGTCAATCCAGTTTTTGGCTTCTTCTTAAGAATAGAAGTGCCGCTCAACCCGGCCATGTGCCATCGGATGGATGTTACAATCGATAAGGGTTTCAAGAGGGTTCTCAAGTAGGTTTTCACCAATTTAGCAATATGTGGTCAAGGGTTCTCATGTAGCAAAACGACCCTGTTTTTAGTCTTCTCTTATAACGATAAGATGCTCAAACAGATCAGTTGCAGTTGATAGCGATCTGCCGTGTTGGTTTCTCTCCGTTCAAGCAGCCCATAACTACACCAAACTGATCGCACCAAATACAGAGCGAGACCTCCGAACCATGGATATTTGCCATTGCTGATGATCTTTATGCATGGCCAGGCTGGCCTTATGATTTCTAACGCTTAGGGTTATCTTATTCGGTATCCGGTTTGAATCGCCGATCACGATACGTTACGATTCTGTCGTTCAGTAGTAATTCATATGTACATCTCGGGGTTTCAGCACGGGTACCGCACCTATTGTCTATGGTTCTGAACATTACTAATGCTTTCAGGCCTTTCCAAACTGTTGTATTATCTTCTTGTCATGATTTTGCAAACTCAATATCTGACATGAGTCTCGTGAAGTAATGTCTCCAATTCTTCATTCTTAAACTTTTTAGGCTCGCTCTCTTTAACTTCAATATCAAAATCATTACTTTTGAAGCGTCGAAATCAATTTCTGCATTTCTTTTTCGACAAAGCATGCTCAAAGTAAGTTGCAACGAGAATTCTGTGTGCTTCAGATGCAGATTTTGTTTTTTTTAATGACCCTTTTCGTGGCGCGAAGTACTACATTAAAAAAAAAATTGTTTAACTTCGACGAACCAACATACACTGAAGCTCAAAATGCCTACAGTACTTCGTTGTATATGCCTTGCCATCAATTATATTATATCTCCATCCATTGTGTGCCAACTACCGAGGTATATCACTGCTAAATGTTGCTTACAAGATCCTATACAGCGTACTGTATGAAAGTCTAAATCCTTTTTGCACCGCACAAATCGGCCTCTAGCCCGGCAAATCTTTAGACTTTAGACCAAATTTTCACACTAAGATAAATCCTGAAAAAGACCAGCGAGTTTCAAATCGATATGCTCCATCTTTTTATCGATTTCAAAGCCGCATTTATCGCACAGAGCCCTTAAAGCGATGGCCGAATTCGGGATCCCGGGAAAACTGATCCGGTTGTGTCGTTCCATGCTTGAAAAGAACGCGATGCACCGTGCAGTTTGATTTAAGAATCTCAGAACCGTACGATACCGGATTTCGGCAAGCCTGACATGTGACTCCTTCAATCTGGTTCTTGAACCGATAGTACGGAGGGCAGGTATTAACACGGAAGCAATATCTTTTACAAGTCGATCCAACTTTTGGGATAGCCACACTATATAGACATAATCGCGTGTTCCCAACGTGCTGATGTAGAAGCCTTCACAGCCATTGAAAAAAAGTGAAGCGAGCTGGTCTGAATGTAAATGAGGAGAAAACAAAGTACATGTTGTCGAGCAGAAACTGATCGGTTATCCACCACCTAACGATCGACAGCTTCAATTTCGAGGTAGTAAATGAGTTTATTTACCGCGGAGCCGATGTGCACTCCATAAACGACATCACAGTAGAGTTCCGGCGCAGAATCACCCTTGGTAACCGCTACTATTACCCCTTGTCAAAACAGCTAGAGTCAAAACTCGTAGGACCAAATTTTTGCTCTACAAACACTTATCCCATTGAAGTATGGAATGGAGGAGAACTCTATGAACTGTACAAGGATCTGGATGTAGTACGAAAAGTAAAGATCCACCGACTACACTGGCTAGGCCACATTGAGCGCATGAGTACCAACGCTCCAGCTAAGAGGGTCTTCGAGTCCGAGCCTCTTGGCTCGAAAAGGAAAGCAAGTCTGAACCTTCGGTATGAAGACCAAGTGATTGCTGATGCGAGACCGTCAAGGATGGGAGGATGTTTTAGCTCAGGCTCAGACCCTCAATGGGTCGCTGGCCTGAGGTGTAGTAAGTAGTTAGTCTAATCTATCCCCACACCTGTTATCGGGGTATTACAATTCCGCCCTAAGTCCTATATGCCTCGCCAGTCTTCAAAAAAATTTTTTAAAATCCCTTACATTTCGTTAACTTTAATTCCTAATTGCTTTCTCTTCCAGGTTGGCGAGTCACTAGCTGACATTCACCACTCAAACGATCAAACTAGCTCCGCATGTCTACGGGTAACACTTGACCAAAGATGCATAGGTTTGTGTTTTATTCTTTACGTACTATCTCAACTTTATTTAACAATATCAACAACCAGATGCGTTCAATCCAAATTAACTAATAATACAAAACTTAGTAGAAATATTATTACTATTCCAAGCAATAGATAATTACTAATACCAACAAATTCCACAACAACTAAATAAAACAAAAAAACAAAAACAACCGAATGAAAAAAAAAAATATCTTACTGCTGAAGTCTAAGTGTATAAAGAGTCATTTCAATGTCTACCTTCACTCGATTGTTGTACTAAATGTAAATATTTTGTTCAAATTTCTTTTACGTCCTTAACAATCCAAACAATTTTACATAGAAACTGAACAATAAATGTATTTTTTGTTAGATATTTTCCTTTATTTATCAATAATTTTCATTTTATCTGTACAACTAAAGCAGCTACTAAAAAAGGTAAAACAAATTAAAAAAAAAACAAGGATAAATGGTTACAAGAAATAAAAAAGGAAACACATTGTATAAAAAATTAATGTAAAAAAGTTAAGCATAGCATAACGTAGATATCGATGTATGGATTTAAGGGAAATCCTGATACCAAGAGGCGAAATAAATAGAAAACAAAATACTGTGCCAACAACACTCTTTTGTAAGATGAAAAACATAATAAAAAACAAAAAAAAAACAGAAATTAAAAATAAGAAAAATGCAAAATGATACTGTAGGGTTGGGGGTAATTTTTAGGAATTAAATACAATAAATCCACATAAAACACGACAGAAAAAAAAACCCGAACGTGAATAGAAATTAAACTTTAGACTAAGATTTCGATTTAGATAAGCAAACCAATAAACACAGCAACAAAACGGTGAAGTAAATATAAATGAAAATCAATAAAAGCGTAAATCGTAATTCAGATTCGAATTAAGTGCAATTACTAACACATTTACGTCATGATCACGTCGCAACTATGCGCGTTAAGGTCCTTTTTCTAAGGTGAAAGAACGTCAACGATTCGAAAATGTGTAAATATATTAAAAAAAAAATAAAAATAAAAACGTAACCTTTGATTGCATTTAAAACTAAGTGACACGAGATGTCAACCCTTGCAGGATACTCCGCACGTGGTCGATAGCTAGGACTTTCGTAGAAGTTTTGAAAATTTGTTAATGGTTCTTTCCATTTTCGTTGGTCAACGGGTCATTCGTATATTGTGTTCATTTCCGAGGCTAACAACATCAACAAGTGGAACCCTTGAAAACTCTAAGAGGAGCTGAGATAATGATCCTCTTTCACGGATCTTAACCCTAACCCTTATTTCGAACGAAGACTTTTTTTTTTGTTTAACTAATTCATGAAAAGAACTATTTGATCAAGAGGTCGACGTTAGTATTGTAGAACAGTTTCTCGAATTGGCTTAAGAATACTTTTGTTAAGATCCAAGACAACATTCCCAACCTAAGTTGCACTATGAGTCCCCAGTCGAGCCGAGCTGAACAATTTTTTCGCGTTGTTATACCATCAAATATCTTGGAACCACCTCTCCATCTACTATCCTGAATAGTTTCTAGGGCTGTAGTTACTCTCCGCACAGCATTCTCTGTAGAAGGAGCCTTTCTAAATTCCTATTATCGGTTTGGAAGTTCTTTAGCTCCATTAATTACCACCTACAATCAGTTGTACTAGTATAGGATTTGCTCCAATATTTTACGAATTATATTTATGCCTAAATGACGATGTGACAAGATCTTATATGTTTTTTTCATTGGTCTGATTCATTGGTCTTTCTGCCCTACACTTGTTATACAGTTATTGTCCTGAGTTAATTTCGGTGGCTAGCTTAACAGCCTTATATGCCTAGGTATGCCATTCAATCCAGGTGACTTATTGGGTGTGGAAAATCAAATTTGTCATAACCTGGGTTATCTATTAGAGGTTTCTTAACTTTTAAATTCAATAAAAATATGTGAAATATGACGGAAACCTTTATTGCGAAATAAAGTACATTCAATACCATTATGTTTGGTGTCATGGCATCATTCAAATGACCCCCATAGCTTCATTAACAAGGCTCGATCGGAGGGGTCCGATCTGTTGCTAAGTCCGACAAGATCTCACCAATGATTTGAATGATGTTGTAATCCGGTCCATCAATTGTTGTGTAACTCCGGGAAGAAAAAGTCTAAGGGTGTTAAATTTCATGATTTTCGCAGCCATTTCACATGATCCCTACTGAAAATAACGTGTTCTGGGACAACAACTCTAGTAAAGGATGATTCATTAAGATTTTTTGTTTTTAATTTTAAATAAAACACATCAAATGAATTTGGCCTATGGAAACTTCATTATGGCGTGAAAGAACAGTGTCTGGCATTTACTTTTTAAATATTACTTTCGTAAATGTTGCCTGCGACTACGCTGTACACGGTCCATTCTTAACGATCACTTTTGAATCACTGCTTCCAGCGTTCCGACCGGTATTTGCCGCATTAAGTGAGTAATGTTGACTTCCAAATCCTGGACCGTAGATGGCTTATCGGCGAAGACTTTTGACTTCACATAACCCCAAAGAAAAAAACTAAAGGTGTGTTATCACAGGATGTAGGTGGCCAATTTACAGATCCGAAACGCGAAATCAGATGTCCACCAAAGTTGTTTCTCAATATAGACATTGTTTGACGCGCTGTGTGTACGTAACCCCGACTTGCTGGAACCAAACCAAATGTTTGCAACGAGCTTCAATTTCCGGCAGCAAAAAGTCGGTTATCATGGTGTGGTAGCGCTCGCCATTGACTGGTATGTTCTGTCGAGTCTCATAAAATACGAACCGATAATTCGACCAGCCCATAAACCACACCAAACAAAACATTTTTGTGGATGTAGCGCTAATTTGACAGACTCTTCAGGTTGCTCTTCTGCCCAAATCCGGCAATTGTGTTTATTTACAGAAACGTTGAGCCAGAAATGAGCCTCATCAATGAACAAAATTAAAATCAGAAACCCGCGGTTCTTCATTGAGCTGTTGCAGAGCACATTGACTGATATTTAAGCGTTAATTCAAGTCTAGCGGCCTTAATTCTGGAACGAATTGGATTTTGTAAGCCTTTAAACCAATAAGCCCATTCGTTGCCATCGACATCGAAGCGATTGCTCACGGTCTTCAGCCACACTGCCGTCACAGCCGCGATTACGATTACCATTACGATACGATTACGAGCTGGATGTGATCTATTCGGTCACGTATTATCCAATAACGTATACTGAGACTCGAATTTGGGGATGGTGAAAGCAATAAGGGCCTCGAAAGGGCAATGATGCACACCATACGACTATGTTGCTCATTTTTCACAGAACGCTGATTATCATAATGCAACTGCATAATTTGGAGACGTTGTTGATGTGTAAGCCTTTCCACGATGAACCTTTCTCTGATCTGTAAAAAACCTATTAAAAAAACGAGTCTAAGGAACTCACCCGTTATAATAGCCGACGATGGCACCTTTCATTGTTTTGTTGGAATCACATCTCGCCAGAGTTCACATCATCCAACTGACCTCCCTGAAGGTAAATTATCATGCCCCCAGTATGCCAATGACGCCGCCTGTCCAAAATCTGTTTCAAAGAATTTTCTTCGGATACAATGCAGACTCTTGATACGTCCGTAATGCTGCATGTCGCTTGTTTATAAAACCATTTAACCAAAAATTTACCTCGTAACTGAAGATGCCAACATTTGGAACCGTTTTCAACCGTCCCAGACCCAATCCGCGAACCTAGGTTAGCCTAGTGAACTTGGGACTCCAATTTTTGTGTCGCGATATACATCCAAAAAGTCACAGAAAAGTCAACAAAATCAACGAGCTTAAAACTCATTTAAGGAATCCTTAAAAAATCGAAGAGAAAGCTAAGATATTGAACCTCTTTCACCCTTAACAAAACTTTTCGAACGAAGATTTTCTTTTTTTAAACCTAATTTATGAAAAGATTTGTTTGATTTTGAATTTTGAATTTCAACAAACTTTTTTGAATTGATTCCATTCGAACTCAGCACTATTCAGCTAAAGGCTTATGCCATACCCAGTGATGCCACATTGACAACTTTATATAAAAGAAATCGTTTAAAACCCGTGTAATTGTTGCTTCCAAAAAGTTCCAGATAATCATAAATACAAACTTCAGTTACGTTCCACCTGAATGGTCAGCAATTCCGTCGCCTCATCCATCAGCTTACCCCATTTCGAAATGAAAGGAAACTTATTTACGTTCATTGTCGTACAATTTTCCACCAAATTCGTTTCTGACAATTGTGCCATGAAACATTTTCTACCTTTCTCGTTCCTCCTCCTCCTGCTCCTGCTCCTTTTGCTTTTTCACTTTTTACCGACGAAGAAAAGAATCCTCATTAACTCTCCACTTTATCAAGTTTCATTCCCGCTAACTTCGTCAACAACAACGATGAGGAAGAAAAACACGAAAAATGGAAATCGTTTCTCCCGTTTTTAAACTTAAGCGAAAAAGGTTTATACTTGCCATTGCTCCAAACTTAGTCGCATGACAAATTGTCTCCAATTATCGAAAGCCAGAGTTTCAAGGGAGAATAGGAGGATGAAGGGAAAAGGAAAACAGCCATTACCAACGGCGATACGAATGACGAAATGGAACTTTTCTCCATCTTTCGTGTTGTTTTCGGCTGCAGGATGAGGGCAGGAATGACAACGACCATCACGGCAATGATGATGATGATAATGGTAATGCTGACGAACACCATAATCAACTACCACGAACTGGAGGATAGTTTCTAATGGCAAAAGTCCATTTTGGGTTATCCTTTAACAGGTCCTTTTTTCCTGCTTTGCAAACGGAGACAAAAGACAATGAAAAAGGAGGCAAAAAAACAGGTTAAAGCTAAATGCAGGACGGCTTATTGTAGTCGCGAACAATTTACTACCAAACGACGGATGCATGACAGGGAATTATTCTACCCATCGTTAGGATGCCTTCCCTGTGAGCGAGGACAAAAAAAAAAAACGAGTTGGAACGCGCGAATAATTTTCACGTTATGTTCGTTGAATGAGAAAAGATTCACATTCCTTCTCCTCATCTTTTGTCCTTTTGACCATCAGCCTCCAGCGCAAAGCCAACAGGACCATTCTAACCCAAGCAGACATACGAAAGAGCAATGTCCTCCATATCCACTTTCCACTTTTAGGTTAAAAGTTATGTGATTATGTGTGCTTTTTGGCATCGTTAGTTTGCATTTGAAAGGACATACCACGACACGACTTTATACGATGGGGCGACGAGCTATGAACGACTGTTTAGAAGGGCCACTTCCTTCAATTGTCAGGAATATTTTAGCCAAAGTGTCGGGCCTGGGTATGGCAATGTGTGAGCGATGGTCGTTTCAAATTTATTGTTGGAATCGGACGATTTGTGATGAACGTTGATTTCGTGTGATTTCGGTCGTAACTTTGGTCGTGACATGACGTTCGTTTGGAGAGATATTGAAGTTCATTGATAGACCGGATGATGGAACGTATGCTGTTGGTCTCTGCCAGTGACACACAATAAATGGTGGCGTTTGCATGCCAATTGACGACCAGGATAGATTTATTGGAATTTATTCAATTTGGTCTGATGATGTGCTTCAGTTTTTTTTCTATTCCTTCCCGTTTGCGGACCCGTCGAGGGGATGGTTTCTCGGAAATGAAATTGACAATGATGCGTATTAGTCGCCAGCCATTTCCTAGGATAGACTTTCCACTTGTCTGTATAATAATATTACCCAACAGAAGAACTTTAGTATAAATAAAAAGCAAAACCAAATAATATGCTTGCTGTCGGGCGCCATTCTGATTTTTATCAAAGAATTTCTGAAATTCATATTCTATATGGCAACTAGCACAGGGATTAATGATGGTATTCAAGAAGATATTCATATATTCAGTCCGAATATGATGTTATCATACTCCTTGTCGTTTTTCTTTTCTTGAGCTCTAGAAGCACTACTGTGGCAGGAATGTGAGCCTGACGTATTTTATAACCTATTTTGTCTGCATTTTATTTAAATTTTAATTCTTATTTCTCCTCGCTTCTTCCCGTTACGCGGGATTGGCTTTCTAAATCCGTCGGCGCCATTCACTTCGCTGATGAGCATCACCATCTGTAAGACCAAGCTTTTGCATGTCCTTCTGGACAATTGTCATCCAGGTACTTTGCGGTCCACCTCTTGGGTGGTAATCATCACCGACTGTTGAGCAGAAGGTCTGTAGTTCAAGTCTGTCCATAGCCAAGAACAATTCCTATACGGAAAAACTGCAACAACATCAGTTCTCTCGATCAACGAAACGCTGACGAAGTCATAGCACTCGCAGTATAAGATTTCTCAAAATCAATGGAAACAAAAAAGTTACTGTGAACTACAACCAGTGCCATAAATTCAGTCGAACCTCTCGAAACCTATCTAGGACAACCACCCCGAGAGAGTAGTGAACGAACATTTTGGATACAAACCATCTGCACACCGTCCAAGTTGTGTCACAAACATCATAAGAGGATAACTCTTAAACCTGCGCGAACCCCATAAAAAAACAAATTCCACCATATGGTCATCGGTCCGTACCACCTTAACCTGGACTCTGTAATCTTCTCAGTAATAGGCGTTACTCCCCCTTACGTGTTCGTTACCTTGAGAGTGCCTTGAGTTGCCTTTGAGAGTGACTCCACCTGCGCAACGTTACATGCGCATTTCAGTGGTATGAATTTTTTGCTTCTTCGAGGTCCACGTTTCACTACCATAGAATTAAGCAGGCTTCGCGTAGAACTCCTGTTAATGTACGCCACTTATTTCAGCCCGACATCGCTCTGGTTCTGTGCGTAATGTCGGCCTTTATTGATTCAACTTGGTCCTGGGTATTCAAATTGATCTACTCTAAGTAGGGCGGCGCTATCCAAATTGAGCTCCTCGCTCTATGGTATAAATCCGTCGGGGTTTAAGTTGCATGCCATACACTCTGTCTTGGTTCTGCTTATGCGTAATCCATTCAATTCAAGGGATTTCGTCCATTATTTATTCTATCTGAGATGAGAGCAACATCATCCGCATATAAAAGGTTCCATATTGTGGGCTTTTGTATTTTTCGGTCAGGTCATAGTGATATTTAAAAGCAAGGGACTTAGTGCTCTACCTTGATGAACTCCTACCTTGATATCGAAAATCTCCAACAGACCAAATTGTGTTCAGGGACATTTTGAGCTCTTAGGGCTTGTCATATTTTGGTCTTCGGTACACGATCGGAAGCCTTTTCAAGATCTATAAATACGATCCTCAGATTTTGTTTGTTTTCGATTTTGTTTGAGCTTCTTTAATGACCAGTCTGATTGCATGGATCGCGTCTGTGGTCCCTTGATGTTCTGTTAAGTTAATACGGCTTTGGAGCCATTCACTTAAGACTCGTTCCCAGATTTTGAGGTGAGGGGTTCCCCAGGAATAACCTTGCAGTCTTTAATATCTTTCAGATCTTGTTTATCTATTAGGATATAGTCTATCTGTGTCTTGGATTCTACTCTTATAAGTTTATCGTTTTTTTGAAAGAAGACTTGATTTTAAGAAGCTGCGAATTCCGCAATTGTTTCATCTTCACTGTTTTGCTTTCCATATTCAAAGCTGTTAACTCTCGAAACCGTCCCTGTCCATCGCCACATGACCGCTCAGGTCTCCACACATTATTCCGTGTTCAGTTCGTGGTATTGTTACTAAGTGCGTCTGCAGGTCTTTCCAGAATTCTTGTTTTTCCGTATCAGGGCAGTATACTTGTGCTGCATAGACTGAGGCGATGAAGGCCAGCTTCGCTGACATGATGCGGTCGTTGATTCTGTTTATTAAGATAACGTTTTCGCTGAGATGTTGATCCAGGATAATTCCAATACCATATTGTAAATGAAGTTGAAACCGTTCCCGGCGCCTATCTGAGGCAATCTTAAAAGTACAGCGTTTCGTTGTTTTGATCTTTCATCGCTTTGTAGGGACATCCTAGTATTGGTCGCTTTCGCATTGTCGCCGCTTGAGGGTGACGCCCTAGCCTCATAATCAATATATATAAATTGGCTATTGGTTTTTACAGTCGGTTGCCACCTTACACTAAGGTCTTCATCTTCGTGGAAGACTTGAGATTCGCCGTTGACCCGAATAGGTTCGTCCGCCGCCTTCTCTAATGAACACTAAGACATAAGAGTCCATCACAAACGAGGACCTCTACTCCGAATATCTCGGAGAAGCCGGAGTTTTCCCTCCGGCCTTTTTGGTCCGCAAGAGGTATTTTATTTCCAACAACTGTAGGCTGTTGACGGGCATTCCTCGATCCGCCACCTGAAGACGCGCTCTCCAAGGTTAAGGCTTCCCCGAGAGTTTATTTAAATTTTAATTAATCGAGTAAATTGCTTTTTAATTCGAGAAAGCAAATTACTAAAACTCGTTTAGACTAGAATCGTAAATTTTCATTGCCAAATTAATCTTTTAAAGTCGCCAACTAAGACTGTTTATACATTTAAAGTAAATAAAAAAATAAATATAAATAAAATTAAAACGGATAATCACTAAAATATATATAAACACATAAGTAAATGATAAAAAAAAATTATTGAAGAAGAAAAAAAGTTCCTGGAAACGCACAAAATCGAATAAAGTGAAGGTAAGAGAAACGTAATAAAAAACCAAGCGCGTGTTGCAGTTAAAATATAAAATAAAATTTAATTTCATATCGTTTTAATGCCAATAAAAAAAATTACAAAATGAATTTATGCATATCTCTAATCCTGAATTCGGTGTTACCTTATCGTTTCGTCCTATTTCTCTTGTTTGTGTTTATTGTTAACTAAGTATAAAATCGAATTATTTTCCATATCACTGAACAACAAAATATAAATTAAAATTAAATATCAATATCGAAACCAGAATTATATTTATATTTACTGTGTTATTTAAAAAATCCTTTTTGTTCAATTACTTATCTAAGGATTAAACAGGATCGAAAGAGCAAACATATTAACTTATTTGTAATGTAATTAGCATCAGTTAGAGCGGATCTGTTTGCTTATTAATTATTCATTAAATAAATGAATTTAAACAAATACGCAGTACACTCGTGGGTTAAAAATAGTTAAAAATATGTTGATGATAATGAACCACCCTTCTTCCATGCAGCATGTGATTGTTTCTTTTTTTTTTCGTTTTTTTTGTTTTTTTATTCCTTTTTTTTTTTGTTAAGTCAATAACAGGCTTTAATTAAAATGACGTATGTAGCCTCATGAACATAGAAACATTAACGCTAAAAATAAAAAACAATTTTAACTATATTTATTCAAGCTGTATATATTCCTTTAATGTTTAAATTTATAGTAATAGCAACTGACACAGAGATGAGCTCTGTTTAAATATTTATAACACTGTCATCCTTTTTTTTTTTTAAGTAGCAAATAGCGCGCAGCACAATAAAAAAATACCAATTACGCGAATAACTACCAAAGTGGCTCAGGGTGGATAATAGAAATTATTTAATCTGTTTTTTGTTGATTATGAGCTTATGGTAAAAATTTAATTTTTCTTTTAATAACAATGGAATGAGAAAGTGGTACTTGCCTACCAGAGAAATGTGTGTGAGCCTCATTCACATATGCCCACGATTGAAGTGAAACGCCTTTAGATGTAGATGTCGTTTCTATATTGAATTTTTCTATAATGTCAAATTTATAGAACAATTGCATAGCTTAGTATTTTTTTTTTGTCGGAGATAGGAAGGAAATATTTTTAGCAAAAAAGTACAGATTTTTAAATCAGCTATGATAAGCGGCTTATGATAACTAAAATGTGATACAAATATTTTTCTTTTGACTGAATTTAAATATCTCTTGAACTGCATCTATTTTATATGTTGTTCCATGATTTGTGGTTGCTTCTGAAGGACTATAGGACATAATCAAATCAATAGAGCTGACGATCTACATGACCTAGCCATCTTAGTCGCCGTACTACGTTCATATCGGTGTACAGTCCGGACAGTTCACTGTTAAATCTCCAACCTTGGGCCTTTTCATCCGCTTTCGATAAGGTCCATATCTCTGCGCCATAAAACAGGACCGGGATGAAAAGGGTCACCTCGGTATTCCGAGAGAGGGTTCTGCTTCTCAATTGCCTCCCGAGCCCGAAGAAACAACTTTTCATTTCGGAATTGGTGTCATTACTACATATCACTGCGGGGACAAGGTAGATGAAATCTTTAACTACTTCGAGCTTATGCCTGCCAATATGTGCTCTCTGGCCAAGACGCCAGTTGTTCATGTCCTTTTCCAATGACAGCATATATTTTATTTTACTCTGATTACCACTATACCACGAGTCCCATTTTAACCGCTTCCACCTGTAAAGGTCCCACTGACATCTCGCTAAGTTCGTCCAATTATGCCAATGTCATCGGCATATGCGAGCAGTTGTACGGACTTGAAAAATATCGTTCGCCTCATATTGATCAGTGAATTTGGCACGATCCTTTCAAGGACGATGCTGAAAAAGTCACACGATAGCGTTTCGCCCTGCCTAAAACTTTTTTTGACATTAAAGGTCTCGGTTAAATCCGTTCCGACCCTGATGGAGCTGCGAGAGTTATCCAATGTCATCGTGCACAATCTGACGAGTTAACAGGGATGTCAAAACTAGACATGGCGCTGTATAGCTCATCTTTATGCACGCTATCGTATGCGGCCTTAAAGTCGACAAATAGATGGTGAGTGTCGATCTGGAACTTATTGGTTTTTTCCATATTCTGTGTATTAATTTCCAATATAACATTCATGAGAGGGCAAATCCGTTTGAAGTGTCACGAGCTGCCTTACAGGCAGTAGCGTCTGAACGCATCGTAAAATTGGCCAAGCCGAAGGGTTGGACACCATCATCAGAAAATTTGAAAATTGCTTTTTAGTTTTTTTGATGAAACTTTATTTTTATTGATTCCTTTTTTGAACAAAAATGTGGGCTATATTCTGTACAAGTGACAATACAGTCAGGCGTGGCTCGAAGCCTATAATATATAATCATCTAAAAAAAAATAATCATCTAATGACATGGACACAAAAAGTTACTGTGAACTACAACCAACGTGGCAAATTCAGTTGAATCTCTCGAATCACATCCGGGACAACCACCTCGGAGAGTAGTGAACGAACATCTTCGACACAAACTATCTGCATCCATTTGGATTGTTTGCAAACACCATAAGAGCACATAAAACAAAAAAAACATATCTGCCGCAGTGTGTATATTTGCTCGGACTTCCCGGGCCTGAAAACACACTGAAATGGATCAATACAGCAGAGAATTATACCTCTGTAATTGACCCAGGCAAAAGGGTCTCATTTCTGGTGGATCGGGCGAACGATACTAAGATTCCATTCATCAGGCATGCATTCCTCTGACCATATCTTGCGGAAGAGGTGGTCCACACTCCCAACCAGGTCATCTACAGCTGCCTTTAAGATTTCGACCGGTAGTTCTTCTGCTCCAGCAACTTTGTTGGACTTAAGTTTAGAAAAAGCATTCCTATCATCGTCCGTAGTGAATGTTCTACCTGACAGCGGAATCTGTTTCGCCATCGCCGGTTTAGGGTGATTCACAGCACCGATTGTGAATCTACTACTGGGTTTTACGATTACTTCCCTGCAGGCTTCCGTTCTGGCTTTGCATCTCTGACATGTTTGATTTATTCTTTGATAAAACCACCGTACATCGTTCCTGCGGTAGCATTTCTCTATCTCTTTGATCGCAAGCTTACCATGCTCCCTTTTTTTTTGTTCTTTTTTATATTTCACGAGCAGCTCTTGCCTTTCTCTGCAACGCCACTTGATAGGCTTGGCTGCGTGAGCCCTCCTATACTCGTCGTCAAACCATGGATTACTTGTTGGTGGCGTTTCGAAACCCAGTACCTAAGGCTTTTTGATAATGGGTCCATTGGTGTTGTACGGACTGAGCAGGTGTTGGAGGGTTTTCCGTGAGCTTGAGGAAGACGCGATTGGCATAGGCTCTGGCGTCTCTTGCGATTGTAGCATTGCAACGTTGTAAGCCACTGGCCTTACTCGATTTTTCTGGGCCAGGCATATTTGTAGTCGTGAACTGGCTGCCACAAGATAGTGGTCTGAGTCAATATTTGCTGGAAAGTTCGTACATCCAGAATATCGGATCTCATCAATCGCAATGTTGTCAGTCTGGTTGACGGTTGATTGATTCGGAGACTGCCAGGTCCCCTTGTGGATATTGAGGTTGAAAAGACGCGTGCTAGCAACTAGAAGATCTCCCTCACGCTAATAAAACAATGTCATCTGCAAATGTTGCCAACGTACTATTTTCTAGTTTCGGGAGATCGCTGGTAAATAAGAGAAAGAGAATAGGTCCCACGCTGCTGCCTTGTGGAACTCCGTCCTTGACTTCCATAAGCTCTGAGTAATAGTCTTCTTGTTTAATTCTAAAGAATCTTCTTTCTAAATATGATTCGAAGATAGCAGCATATTGTTTTGGTAGAAGAAATATTAATTTATGATTTAGTCCTTCTTGACAAGCTTTGCCGAATACCTGTTCAACATCAACAAATACCGCAGGACAAACGTTTTTCCCTGCAAATGCTTGATCTACGGTTGAATAATGCCTTCTGATCCCAAATTGGTTGCTTGGAATGAAGTTTCTTCCATTTATAATATCATTGAGCCTTTTGGCAAAGGGTTTTTTGAATAGTTCAAATATTATAGGCGGCTTTCTGGGTTTTGAAATCATTATTCCTTCAGCCACTTTCCACAAGCTCGGAACGTATTACATTTTAAAGGCAGCATTTAACAGGCTTGTAAGTTTAACAACAGCTTTTCTAGGTAGCTGCATCAGAATCTCCCTGGTGATAAGGTCAAAACCAAGAGCCTTTTTTGAATTTATACTATTTTGAATCTCATATTTTACTTGATTCGGTGTAGTTAGTCTTTTGTCTTCTAAAGGGAGTACGAGTATATACACAGCTGGTCGTATAATATTTTTGGCAATTTTCGGAATACGGAATAATTTGTTGTTTTGTCATTTGTTGATCCTTTGAGGAAATCTTCGATTAAGGTCTCCTTGAACATCTTACTTTTCCCTTTCAACTTATGGGAGAGTTTGTTCAGCTTTGTCTTGTTTTGGGGTTCTCAACTCGGCTGCCGCAAGTTGTATAATATCCCTGGGCAAAGTGTTGTCCATAACATATTCGTCTTTCCAATTATTCAGTATTGTGTAGAGCTGCGCCTTGGAGGACAATTCTTTCATCTAGTGTCTTTCTACAACATTTCCAATCAGTGTGTTTGTTAGTCAATGTAGGTCTGTCGGGTTTCTGAACAATTGTATCACTCAACGTAAGAAGTACAGCAGAATGATCTACTTCTACTTGGATGTTAGTTTCACATATTTTTTCAAAGATAAAAAGATCGATTAGGCGTGGGATTTTATTTGTATCAGTAGACCAATAAGTCGGATTTCCGATTTAGAAGACCTTACATCCGCTAATATTGAGTAGTTCTTTTCTGTTAAATGAATGCGGATGCCATTCTAATTTTTTTTCCGTTGAGTCACTCCCCCTTTTTCGCAACAAAAAGTTTTCAACAAATACGTCGCTAAAGAAGTTTCACTTCAAAAATTCATATTTCGTCCTTTATCCACCCTATACCACAGGATAATCAATTTCACAATAAACAGGAGACAATATAATAAAAACCGTTAATATATATAAAGCAAATTGTATATTTATTTGTTAATTCCAATAGAAACATTTACTTGAACTTAGATACATTCTAGCACACCCTGTTTATCAATTTGTTGTTGACAATTTTATTTATTTTTTTTTTTTCATAATGTAAATTGTCTTAGTTAATTTTTTTGCTCAATCTATTCTTTTGAAAATATATTTTTATATTTAATTTGTTACGTTTTTTTTTAATTTGTAAAAATATTTTGTAAAAAGTCAAAGTTGTACAGGATGACCACAGGTGAATACTCATTTAGTAAACAAAAGAAATTTATTCTACCAGATAAGAATATTCATAGACGCCTTGTACGACGAGCCGTGTAGAGTGGTTTATTTAATTTAAGGTGGCAATTAATTTTTTTTGTTTGCTTTTCTTCCTTTTTTTTTATTTTTTTTTTCAAATTAACGGTACGCAGAGAGAAAGCGGAAAAATGTAAATTGAATTTCACAGGCAATTAGGTGCCCAAGTAGATAATTACAGATTGACTAATCGAATTTACGTATCACAAAGAGCTTCATTTCAAGGATCCTTGTTGCTTTATCAATATTTGGTAGGATTTATGCCCTAACGATGAGCACTTAAATCGTATTAGTAGCCATCTGGCGTTAATAGCTTAAGAATTTAAGCTCTTATCATCGGGTGTATGCATCAATTTTAAAGGATTTTTTTTTCGGTGAAAAAAGGATACAAATAAAATCGATATGAAATAATTGATTTATAGTATCGTACATCGCTAGCTATGACTTTTCCCGTGTTTCTGGCATTTCATGGATCCGAGTCCCATAAAAACTCCTCACTTTTTGAGCCCAAGGACGAATCGAGCCAATTTTGGATGGCCCATGGTCTCGTGAGTTTTAATGTGGTCGAGCATTGTCATGATGGAAAATCAATTCGTTGTACCTAGACTCCCATTCCAGCCCTTTTTTCTTTATTACTTAACCACTTCTCAGCAGCTCGTAATAGACTATTTTCTTCTGATCCCACCAGATACGCAGCATTATTTTCTTTGCCCTCTAGGCAGTTTTACAGAGAGGAGATTCCTTCAGACCTAACCTAGGTACACTCGAAAGCAGCCATGTATTATAGAAATCAACTTCTCCATTTCTCAGCGACCTCCGGTCCCTTGTAGTTCGCTAGCCACTATATCGGCTGGTAGAATTCCCGCAATGACACCTATAGTTTCATCCGACTAGGTCCATACCGGACCTAGCAAACCCTCAATACACATAGTCGGTCGACAAAATTAATCTTTTTTGCGTATAAGCGGTCACTGCTTTAGCCCATATTGGTGCCGCATACTTTATTATTAAGTACATATAGTACACCCGCTCCTTTGTTGTCTGGATTCTTCAATGTTCGTCATTATTCTGGACAAGGCAACACTCACCTTTACAGCTTCGTCGCACTTTCTTTCAAGGTGTGTCTTGTCAGCATCGCTCATCATACCTAGGTATCTGATCGTTTTGTTGCTATGTCATGATCACCTACCCTGATTGTGATTGTTTCTCTTTCCTTGCTTAATAATACTACTTCCGTCTTATGTTCTGCGAGCTATAGCCCAGCTGCTGCCCTCGACTCCCTCACTTTTCGGATGCATTCACTTCTATTTCTACCAGGTGCCGCGCCGCCACAACAATTGCCAACGAAGCTCTAAAACCCTATCGTACATAATGTTCCATAACAAAGGTCCTAATAACGAACCTAGAGCTAGTTATGTGGTACTGCCTTGCTCCATCACCGATATCGTAGAGAAGGAATAATTTGACGAAGAAGTTTATCATTATTTTTATTCGAGACCATGGCACCATCATTGAGCTAAGAGAGTGCATTATAAGCCCCCAGTTTTCGGAGTTGAACCCATTTTTAAAGTCCATTGTTAATACGGCACCATATTTTCTTGACCATCTTCTGCCCTGAATAGCTTCTTCTAATGTCGTAGTTGCCCTCCGAAGCATCCACTGTAGAGCTGGTTTGAGAGTTCTTCAGCTTCATCAATTGCCACCCCCTGTCGGTTGCATATAATTCCCTCCAGTATTTTACCCATTGCGTCAAGCAAACATATGGGGTGAGGGCTTATCTGGTGGTTTATTTCCTTTAGGGAACAGTACCAGACGTTGCTATTTCTATTGGTCTGGAAAAACCTCTTTTGTTAGACACTTATACAGCTCCACAAATGATTCCGAGTTTAATTTGACGGCTAGTTTTAGGGGCCCTATTTGCTATGCCATCTACTCCAGGTGACTTATTGTTGTTGATTCGTTTCTCAGCTTTAAGTCGTACGGTATCCAATTCCCTTGCATTTGAATCATTCCCAATGCCTTCAATTGTTACTCGGTTAACATATAATTATTCTGCTAGTTCTCCTCAGTTTGACACGGATCTTCATCACATATTGCTTCCAATTCTTCGTCTTTAAACTTATTTGGCTATCCCGGACATTTCTTGTCTTCCGTGTCCAAATCACCATTTTTAAAGTGACGAAACCAGTACTCCCAAGTCGAAATCCATGGAGTATGATCACCATAAGCTTAAGCATTTTTCTTGGAAATGGATACATACATACTACAAGCTGAAGCCAGATGATGTAGCTTTGATATGACGCAGTTACAGTATCTCTCTACGAAACGTATAGTACTAACAACGCCATCTCTTATAAATTCTTTAAAATTAATGCAATATTTCCGCAACATCGTAGGCAAAGAATCCTATATTTTAGGGGCTTCGAAAAAAATCAAGTTTTCTTAAGGCCGTCGTCTAGTGTGAAGCCTGGGTTTTTATAGCTTTTTTTGGGCATTTCTTATTTTGACAAACCATTAAAACAAAATTATTTCTAAACTGTTTATCTTTTTATTAAAATTTAAACAAACTTTATGAATTTTTTTAAGTTAATAAATTGAAGATACACCGCCCAACAGGAACACATATAAAAAACGAGGTGCTTTACTGCTGCTATGATTCCGGCCGTTCTGCTTTTCTGAAAACAAAAACACCAAACGTGAGACTTGAGGCTCTACATGCCCATCAATCTGCTTTGCCGGGATTATAGAGAATACCTTCCTCTTTGTATAGGAAAATATGATTGGATCCGTATACACTTCAGAAAAAGGATACACCAAAAAATCCAAGGAAGTTCACAGTTTTATTTGTCCACAGCAAAAGTACAATGCGACTGTCGCGGCTGAATACCAAAACAAGAACCCCTTGTCTCAACTAAGAGCCTTTACCCAGTTCAAAAAAAAAACAAATGTCAAACGATTGTAAACGTTTAAAAACGATTAAAAATGATTGTACAGCGGCTAACACGATTGTACAACGGTGATTCTGACACCTGCCTGGTGCTCAAACTGCGTTGCCAATAGGATCACAAACACCCTTCTTCAAAAAAGTCATGCAAGGCGGTTTTCTCTTCTCCGTTCGCTTGTTTGGCGAAATCGTTCAAGCATCTCTCTGAGCGGTTGATGCAAGACTCGTTACGCTGATAGACGAACACGTAGGCCAATGACTTCCATCAGCTTTAGAATAGATTCGAATCCTTCGCAGCAAGAAATGTGGCGATTTTAACGACTTTCGCACCAGAATGAAAAAGCTTCGGAACGAAAGTCCAGATTTGAGTCTCCAGTCCCAAGCACCTGGTCAATAAATCGTCTCGCGACAAATTTACATAGATTGGCTTCATAACTTCCTGAACTTTTTCAGAAAGAGGCTGCTTATCGTCTTCAAATCGATCACTGCTTCCCAGAAATTCAACTCTACGCCACTTACATCTAATATTGTCACAGGACAGGTGGCTTATCATCTGTGGAAATCTTGTGGTAAAAAGTGGCACAAAATTTCTTTTTCCATATCAGCAATGGGGTCCGGATGTTATGAGTGAATTTATCCGTGAGTTTACCCTCACCTCTTCGGCCTATGCCCTTGTTAGCTTTCTTTGCATTTCTAAGCCATTTTTTCAACATCTTGATGTGAACATTTTCACGATGGCATCTATTTCCATTTTTACAGAACTTCCAATATTGTTTATCGTATATAATATTCTTTATGGAAAGCGAACCATTCTTATTAGCGATTATCCTTCTTTTTTTTCCATGAATCGGATCCTTGACAAAAACTGCGATGCGAAATAAAGATGAAAAAAATCGCCTTTTCCACGTTTCATCTCCTGAGATTGTAAATTCATCTACTGATCAGTAACCGCCAAGGATTCCCATATCCATCGGTCCACAAAACAGTTTCAAACTTTCTAAGCTGAGTCCTAATAAACGCATTACGAAATCCATACGTCCATATATTTCGTATGAATTATCGATTGTAGGGCATGAGTTAAAGCCAAGCCTCGTACACTAAACTGTTTAAATGCCACTTCGCTATTGCGTTTCCTGCAAATGACAGCCGAGAAAACGCTAGTAAACTCCAATATGCAGTAAACCAAGCAACGGTCGTTTCAAAATTTTTCTTTGCTCCAAGTTTCTTGGCTGGTGTAGGTGTAATTAACGAACTTGGAGTGATTTTCCTCTTTGTCCATTTTCAATTATTTTTCAAGCGAGGAAAACTACGATGTCAACTCTGTTGATGCCACGCCGAAACTGATCGAACGACGTTATACACAGATGTTGGAACGGATATGTAAATAGTTCGAGGTCTCCAATAGTTGAGTCTAGTACACAAAAGAGCCAGATAGCACCTGAGCTCGAGAATATTCGATATAAAAGCCATACGGGACCCACGCGCTCTATTTACCTGCTCTGGTTTACGGCTGTAACTTTTCAACTGCTTTGAAACATGTGTTTTCGATGAGATCTAAAGAGGAAAAAGAAATCGAATTGACCTGACACACTAGACGTCAGCCTTAAACGCAATTTAAGAAAATGTTATATGTACTCAAAAAATTGTAAAAAAAAATCGCTACTTTGTCGCCCCTAATTTCCTTTGAAGTTTCTCGTTTTCTGCACAAAACTTTGTGAAAAATATTTATTTTGTTGCATTTTTTTTATGTTATTCCATTTTTCGTAGTTTATTTAAAGGGCAATGGTACTTTAAAAGCAAGAAATAATTAAATAAAAAAAATTAAAATAATATTTACGCCAAAAAAAAAAAACAAAAATTCAACGAACTTAGAAAAAAGCAAAAAAAAACTCGATATATCAATCATAGGAACTTAATGAAGTAAAAAAAATGAATACATAAACAAAATCTTGAGTAATTTTTTTGTACGAAAAAATAAATAAAATTATTGTTAAAAACCGAAAAAAAACTTCAGAAAAATTAATTGAGAAAAAAAAACACTTTCCTATCACATAAACTTAATGTTTAATATCGTATTTAGTTTTTTAAGCATGTTATTGTAAAAATAACAATTAAATACAATATCTAATATATAAAATAATATAAACACAAAGTAAAAATGAATTTGAATATCATGTAAAAACCAAACCGAAACCCGGAAAGTAAATCTCGAATTCGTAAAATGTGTGAAAAGAAAAATACGAAAACAAAAACATAATAATAAAATAAGAATAAAAATATATAGGTATGATAAAAAAATGTTTTCATAAAATAAAAAAAAAAAAAAACAAAGAAAATTGTATTTTGTTTCATTAAAACTTCGATAATATAAAAAAAAAATATTTTTGTGATCGCTACTAAAAAATAACGAAATTTCGAAGGAGTTGTAGGGAGGTCTCCATGCTCTATCATGATCGCTTATCATATCATTTAATAATCTTTTTCCAATTTTACAAAATAGTCAAAATCGATAGATTGAAACGAAAAATGAATTTAAAAATCTGGTGAGTTAAACAAACAACCAAACCAAAAAGTTGTTAAATTTGTTCTTTTTGTGAGTGGATGCTTATTTTTTTTTTGTTACTTCCGAAAATAACAATATCAATAACAAATTATTATGGCGGTGGGACTTTTTTCCATTCCAAAATCGATAAAAGTAGATTTTTTTTTCAAAAACTAATTATTTAACATGTTCAATCCCCACTTTTCATATATTCACTTATACCGAATAAAATCAATCGCACTCATCTGACGGTTTTGGCCAAATTCATTGGAGAGGATATGATACATTTTTGCCATCTCTATTTTGAAAATATATTTATGACTAAAAACGTTAAGCTTTCAACTGCCAGTTCAAAGGCTAAATCGGTCACCAAAATAAATTTTCAAAACGAGTTGCTTTTTAATAATAATAAAATGACCAAAATCACCAGCACCTTCCTCCTTCCCAAAATTCCCTAAAGCATGTTTGCAAAATCTACCAAATTTTTGTTTTATATTAATTATTATTAATTCCTTTTCCAAAATTAATGTTTGACGTCCATATATCTATTTGCAAGTCCTCCTGCTGCTATTTAATTTTTCGTTTCGACTTTCGTTGTCCATTAGATTTTTTAGTAGCGAATTTCTTTGTTTTTTATCTTAATTTTGTTTTATGTATCATTTGTTAATTGTTATTATTTTGTAAACAATTATTTTATATATTTAAAAAGATACCGTTATTCCTCATTGTAATTGGTAGATTTGTGAACGAATCTTCTAACCTGACGCATGCATTCCGTACTAAAACAATTTCCTTTCCTATTTCTACGTTTTTTTTTTTGTGGTTGGTTTGATATGTAAATATATTTGTTGGAAGACATTTAGTTTTAAGATTTTTATGTTGTAGAATATGCATAAGAGATGCTTAAATTTCTTCTTTTTCTTGTATGGGAAACTGGTAAAATTGATAGGACACACATGGTCTGAAGAAGTTTCAAGGGCTTTATATAGTTATCACTTCCATTGAGTGTCTTTTCTTCCTGCTGGAATTAGATTACTTGAATAAACCCCTCCATTCATCTAATTGCCATTTTTTTTCAATGCCTAAAATGAAGCCGCGGCTCAGTCTGTATTATGTTGGCCTCTGAGGCTTATAGCCCGTGGTTCGAATCCCGGCAACAGCTAAAGTGACTTTCCCAAAAAAATGTTATTGGATAAGGGTCTAGTCCCATCTTTAATGTTAGATTAAATAATTTCAACACCTCGGGATGTTAGTTAATAGAATTGATCATTGCATCAAATAGGGCCATCTGCCGCCAGCCCTTATATAAGATTATCCAACAAGAGGTGGAATTATAAATCAATAGAAAAACCTAACTTTTTTTTTTACGAAAAGTGATGATATTTTAACTGTAACCTAATACACATATACTGAGGTTAGTAATTGAATATAACATTGGTGTAGATCTTACCTAACATAGTTTCAAAGGAAAAAGTTCAATGGTATTAAATACCACGCTCTCGGCCGTCACTTGAAGTCAATATTTCAAGAAACCACATGTCCAGGAAATTCTACTACTTCTCAGGCCAGGGTCTCAGGGTTTGAGCCTGAGCTAAAACTGCTTTCCATCCTTGACGGTCCAGGGCATGCTACTTCCAGTTAACCAGGTCTTTATACCGGAGATTTGGTCTTCCTCTCCTTATCGAACCAAGAACCTCTTAGCTGGAGCGTTGGTACTCATGCGCTGAATGTGGCCGAGCCAGTGTAGTCGGTGGGTCTTCACTTTCTGTACTACATCCACATCCTTATACAGCTGATAGAGTTCGCGGTTGTATCTTCTCCTCCATTCGTCTTCCTCGCAGATGGGACCGAATATCCGATGCAGAATTTTTCTTGCGAAGGATCCCAAAATCAGCTCTGTTGTCCTACTTATCGTCCAGTTTTCAGCTCCATAAAGCAGTACTAGTAGTATGAGTGTTTTTAAAGGCATAATTTTGGTCCTTCAAGTAAGGAGTTTCGACCCTAACTGTTTTGACAGGTGGTAATAGCAACGGTTGCCAAGGGTGATTCTGCCTCCGATCTAAACTGTGATGTCTGTGAACTGTGAACTGTGAAGTTCACGTTTGCCCCGACTCCTTAAGCTCCTTAACTGCCTCGAAATTGAAGTTGTCGATTGTTAAGTAATAGGAAACATATTAGTTTTTGCTTGACAACATGTCTTGGTTTTCTATTCATTTACCTTCATACTAGCTCGCTTCGCCTGTTCTTCAATCGTCGTGAAGGCTTCTACAGCAGAACATTGGGAATATGCGAAAATGTCTATATCGTCTGCGTATCCCGACTTGTAATGAGAGTGCCTTCCGTGTTAACACCTGCCCTCCGCACTCTCAGTTCGAAAAACAGATTGAAGCAGTCACATGACAGCGCATCGCCTTACCGAAACCAAGTGCAGATGTCGAACACTTCTGAGGTTCTTTAATCAAACTGACCGTGCATTGCATGGTATAGTACGTTCCGATTGGTGCGGTTCAAAAAGGCTTTATACGATCACTGAGTCCGTTGGGTAGGAACTTGTAAGCAACATTTAGCAGGGATATACCTTGGTAGTTGGCGCACGAGATAAGATCACTTTTTTTTGAGGATGGGGCAAATAGCGCTGATATTCCAGTCGTCGGGCATGCTTTCGTCTTCCCAGCTGTGCCGACTTCTTAAATGCTGGGTGGGAAGACTCCTTCATCGCCTGGAGTTGGGGTTTCTTCGGTCCCTACCACTCTCTCTATTCCCTGGTCGTTAAGCAGCATTTGGAAGTGCTGCTTGAGCGCGTTAACCATTTCTTGCGGGTCAGTGACAAGATTACCCTAGCAATTTCGAAGGTCCCGCGTCCCTTTTCTGTAATCTGTTACCAAACTTTTGGTTTTTTTGTTAAAGACCCTTATTTTATAACGATCGCGAAACAAGCTGGGAGGCTGTGTAATTCCTTTTCTTTAGTCGCAGTATTTTCCCCTCCTCCTTTCTTCTGATGCGGTACCCTTCATGCGCTGCTCTTGTTTTCCCTTTTAGCCCCTTCCGATTTCCAGAAAGTTCACAGTGCCATCATAGAGCCATCGTTATCACCAGCTGCGTACCATGTTGCGCCGCCCTGTTGAAAACAAACGCTGTCCGAATCCATAGCACTGATTTCTGACAAAAAAGTCGGTCAACATCATTCGATAACATTTTACTGAACGTCCCACCAATCAAAATGACACCTCTTGTTGGATGACCCTATAAAACTGCATTTGCCTTTCCAAACATTTGATTATGGTCTTGATATGGATCGAACCTTTTCGTTGTTTAGCCACAGAAACAGAAAAAACATTAAAATTTTTAGAGTTATCCAATTTGTGGTTCCGAAAGTATATTTAAAAGTAATACATTTATTACTCAGATTTTCATAGAAATTTGCACCTCAATCTATTACCTGGATCTTACCATTATAAATATGAAATATAATGTTATTCAAATGTCCCCCACGGGAGTCCTTACAGGATCCGATTTTGACAAAGTACATTTCGATGGTTTTCGACACAAATCGAGCAATAACTCGGCCATAACTTGACGAATATGCATTTTTAAAGAGTTAAAACTTGACAGATCGTGTATAAATAGCATTTTACCTATCCCCATACAAATAAAATCGAGTGGCGACAGATCACACGACCAATTCACATCACCAAAGCGCGAAATAACTCATCCAGGACATTTTCCTGTCTCCCCACATCCATCCCTTCAATTTATGGCCAAAAACATATCAGTACACATTTGACTGTAGCACTGAGAATTGGCAGTGATATTTACAATTTCCTTAATTTCGAAAAAGTAGTGGCCATCGACACCAACAGACCAAATTGCAACTCTGTAAAAAAACGAACCTACTACAGAATTACTATTTTGTCTTGATCCAAGACGATAAAAAGACCAATTTAGTCAAACTGAAGAGTAAATTATCCGTAAAAATGGTCGGGAATTCGTTCTCGATTCCATGAAAACAAGAATTCCTGTTCCCGCAGCCGATATACAACCCCAATCTATCAACGATCCAAAACCATGCTTCATGGTCGTAACGTAGTTTTGAAGAAAGGCTCGCCGAGTAATGATCCAACATATTTTTTGCCCTTATCACTTATGATGATGACGATGTTTTTCTTGCGATGACCAGGCGTTTCAGAAGATTAACATAAAAAATCCATGTCTTTCGCAGTACCTCCCCATTTAAACCACTAGCATTCAAGGCTCTACAAAATGTTGGGGCACTTACTGGATTCTTTAGAGACTTACCTAACATTATTCAAAAGTTATTTTCATTTCGTTAATTTTTTAACGTTTTCATTGGTTGTTGACACGCTAGGGCATCCTGGCTATTTACATTCGTATACCCTTCCTAAACCTTATTTTTTTGGTAAGGCCCCACTCACGGCAGAAAATTTTAATGCAACTTCTTTAACAAAACAAATTCTTTATTTTCGACGTCTACCGAGACATTAAAAACCCGGTTTCGCTAGTAATGTACAAATACTTTTCAGGCATCTGGGAAACAACAACGAAAATCGCACGATTCGGACAAAAAAACAATAGTTCCCGGTACTTTTTGAACTTCTTCTGTCTTGTTGTATCATCCGAGCTACTGATTTTCAAACATAAGTCTGTTTTCTCCTAGTGCAACACCCGTGCAAGGTGTAGCTCACACGCGGATAGTCCTTTCTTCAACTATATGCCCTTACTTTCAAGAGTATTTTATTGCTCTTCTCTACGCTTGATTTGTAGTTGCTTTAATGACTAACAACCTGCTTTGCAACCGAACTTTACTTACCCAATCGACCTTTTAAGTCAATTGACTAATATAATCTTATTTTTATCCAACAGCATGTAGTGAACCGACATATCTCTTCGATGGCCGGTGCTACGAATACTGCCCCCCGCGAACCTACGCACTAAACGAAGACTCCGCCACCGAACATGTGCCAACAATGTCCTTTGCTAACCTCGATCAAGCCCGACGAATCCTAAACGTCCGCTCATCATCTGACGAGCCTTCGATAGACAGTGCCCCACAAAAACTCTGCGCCGTTTGTGACAAAAGTTGCCTGCACTGCAGCGGCCCAAGTCCGGCACAATGTACCGTCTGCTATCCAGGAAGTCAGCTGAGGATCATAAGCGATCAAGAATCCTATTGCTACGTATTTGCCGAGCGCAGTTCAGGCAACAACCAAGATGAAGCGTCCGACAAGATCACCCGGTGGAACACCGTTCCCGCCATTATGCTTTTGATCTTCGTTGCGTCGGTGATTCTGATTGGCATAATTACTATCACTCTGATCACCGGGAAGAAGTTGGGGTTTCGCAGCGAGTACTCATACAACAAGGTAGCATTTACCACGTCAAACGAAGAGACCCAAGCATTGACTGAAGCCGAGATTGCTGATCCCGATCCAGATCATCATATGCGCACACAGGAACTGTTTATCCCAAACCGAGAACAAAAGATGTATGAATTGGTCCTAGATAGTGAAGAGGAATCTGACTGTGGACATCTTCCAATAAGCGACTGACAATCTTCAAATCCATGGAAGCCATCCAGGATTCCATAACATAAGAATTCCATTAGATAAATTTTAATATAAGAAAATATTCTGGTTGTAATTTATTCAAGCGTTGATCACGCCTTAGCCTTGTTCACGTCACAAGAGCCACAAGCACAAATTTTTATTTTTTAATATTTTTTTTTCCTTTGTTCTGTAAAGCATTCTACATCAGCATTCTGTTTTTTTTTAATGTAAAATAGATTTAAGGATAACAAATTGAATTGTTTTGAAATAAAATGGGAAATAAGAAAAATTGCCGGTTTATTCGATTTACTTGGTTACAGTCGATATCATTTATTCTAGTGCTGCCGAAAAAATGCAGGCCAGAGACGGTCACTTTTACTATCTTACTCCTCGACCCAGATCAGATGATTAAAATTTGTGCACAGGCTTCTCACTTGAGAACGTGCTCTACCGCATCGATAGCCTTTATCAAGTCAGTAAGTTCCCAGCTTTAGTTTTACTAATATTCGTTACACGACCTCTGTGAGACCCCTGATTTTATGGTGAGTTCAAACGGCTTCATGTAAAGCAACTTGGCTAAGTCACATCAGCGGACGAGAGCTGCTCGTGAGCTCTACGAAGACAAAAGATGGGAGGAATGGGAGGAAGCATGCCAAGGCTTATAAACCTAGGACAGAAGCCAGCAAGAATGAATACAGAAAATTCATTGTGAAGTCTCATTCGACGCTAAGATTATCGAAAAAGCACTTCCTCTGCCTCCGTCATCCAGAACGAACCATTCATATTACATGAAGACGAGCCAGAATTCTGTCCGCCCGGTTAGCGATATCAAAGTTGACATTTAATAAAGCTGCTTGCGCAGACGGACTGCTTGCTGATCTGTTTAAAGTAACTGAAGTTGAGTTGTTTAGAAATATATATGGACCAACTTATCTATAAGATATAGTTAGAGGAAAGCATACCATCAGCCTCGGTCCATGAGAAAGGAAATCCATATTAATGGACTAACTAAAGATTAATAAAGGATTTTTCAATTAACGCGGGTAGATGTTGGCGGCCTATAGCAGCCGTGTTGTTTTGCTGACATTTGTCAAATCTGTTATTTATTATTCAGCTACTGATCACCACGGCAAGTTACATGATTGTATAATACTTCCAAATGATAAAACCTAATTATCACAATGAGTGTTCGTTAGTGCAAACATTGCTCGCATTGCGCCCATTTTACGGTAGATGTGATGGCCCCACATAGTCATCTCTTCAACGTTTGGTGGCCAAATTTGAGGCTATTGGTTCGGTAATAATTCGTATGTCAAATGAACGCAAGAACGGTCGAGAACGTCGCCGCTGTCCATGCAGCAGAACCCGAGGCAATCGATTCCTCGCCGTGCACAGGAACTCGGCCTTTCGCAGACTCTAACTTGGCAAATTTTGCATCGGAGCTTGGGTCTATACCCGTACAAGATCCAACTGACCCAGGAGATCAAAGTTAATAATAGACAACGACGTCTGTTCGTTGGCTGGGCTTTGGAGCATTTGGAAGAGGACCCTAATTTTGATCAAAAAATCATCGTTAGGGACGTGGTGCATTTTTTGGTGAATGGCTGTGTCAACAAGCAAAATTGCTGTATATGGGGCGACACTAACTCACTCGCCAGGTGACAATGCATCCTCAAGAAGTTACTGTTTGGTGTGAATTTTGGGCCGGCGGCGTCATTAGTGAGGCAGTCACCGTCAATAGCGAGTGCTACAGAACGATGATAACCAATTTGTTATGGCCCAAAATAAACCATATGGACTTATACAACATGTGGTTTCAGCAGGATGGCGCTACGTTCCATACAGCGGACGCTGTCATCCCTCGCAGAGGTGACGTGAATTGACCACCAAGGTCATGCGATTTGATTTGAAAAATTGTTGAAAATAGGACCAGACGGGTCCGTGCCACCGTAAGAAGCCGAGGCGGGCATCTGAAAGATGTAATTTTCCATACATAATAGTGTATATAAGTCTTTCAAACAAAAAAATAATTTTGTTAATACCTCACACGCAGCTTGTTTTTTTCCCATTTCAGCATCTACCCGCCCTTATTGAAAAACCCTTTATTTTCCTCCACATCACATACAAGATTAACTCTCTCGTTCTATATTATGTGAAGGCTTCACATCGTTCGTGCACAATCTGATAGGTTCCTAGAACGGTGATTTTAGGCCATGAAAATCCACGATAAACAAAATATTCACATTACATCTTGGGGAGACTAACGAATTTTAGATCGATCAGTTTGCCGGTTTTAAAGAGGTTCATATGATAGTGCCCATAGAGATGAGTTATACCGAGTCATATCGTTTTTTGTCATTCCTGCCGAAATTGCCGAGCTTCGCAAGATGATAACAAGCTTACCGTGACCTTCTGTACTAAAAAAACTGTGATTTCTTCAACAGCATCCTCGAAGAGATCATGTCAAACTCACAGTCGCTCTACACAATTGTGTGCTAACACTAATGGAACTTTAGAGAACATTGAAGCAGCCTGAAGCAGTCTTATGATAAATGAGAGCAAAACTAAATTCATGTATTTTCTGTCATCAAAGAAAGACACACAATTCTGACGTCTTGGTTAGAAGGTCACCTTAAAGAGCTATACCATTAAACTAGTGATGTAGTCATCTACTTGGTATCACTGGCGACAACACCAGCCCTAAAGTTGCCTCTCTAGGGTCAATAATCAATCGAGAAGTAGAGCCGCTTCTTGAAAAGCCAAGACCTTGATTCATTCAGTCATTATCTACAACGTAGGGCCTTGGACCTTTAGAACAACAGACGAAGTGGCCCTTGGCCTTTTCAGGATACTATCAGCTTGTTCAAGTGCTTAAGGATCCAATCTAAGGTGACATGAACCTCACTTCTCCAGCTCGAAAACATCTAACTCAGGGGAACGACATAGTAGAGGACCACCGCTTTTAAGATGGCGCACATATGTAGGTGGAAAGAGGCCTATGCAGAGATTGTTGCAATCGGGAGGAATTATCGCAGGAGCTCGCCACCAAACACATTAATGGATCACGTTAAATTTTTTTATAAACCTTTGTAGCATTAAATTCAAAATACAAATTTATTCGACTCTTCTCTTTTCGCATATCTTAGACTATTCGACCAAACGAATAGTTCGAACAAACCCAAGCTCATGTCAAAATCGGCGTTAGTATGAGTTGGGGTTGGTTCGTGAATATTACGAGTACACTTTCGAAGTTTGAAAAAAAAAAAAAAACGGCGGATTAACATTTGTACACCTAACCTCCTTAAAACCCTTTTATTTCCCTTTGAATCCAAATAAGTCTCCATTTTATTTTTCCTAGGATTTACTTCACAAAGTCTGGACGCTTCCTCATCAAGCTTAAATCCTGATCGCTTGCTCTGGTTTTGTATTATTTGCAATATTCTTTTGGCTTGACTTCAGGGTAATTTTCTTGCTGTTTGGTTTTTCAGTGTTTAATTTTCGAGAACTTGCATGTGATAACTAGCATGATAAGTGACATTTCTCAAAGTCGAGCATACTCAGTTAGTATTGCCATTTTATCATGGTAAGCCACTTGAATGTCGACCATTTCACGACTGTCATAATCGACCTACCGAGCAAGCAATTCCAGCCATTGTGATCAAATTTCAACAAGGCACCTACCCGTATGCATACAAAGTGTTCTTTACAGAACGATCGGCCACACCGTCGAATTTTCAATGAAAAACTTGAGAGAGATTCGCTTTTTCATCGAAAAATTATCTTCAGCGACGAAGCGCATTTCTGGTTAAATTATTTATTATTACCGGCCACTTGGAACTCGGAAGCTCAGAGCTTCGTTGACAACCATTTGCCAAGTCTCTCTGTCATGTTTGTGTTCCTTCCATGCTTTGCTGTTCTGTTCCATCTCTTCCAGGTCCATGCTTATATATACTGTCCTCCCATCTATGGCGTGGCCTTTCTGGCTTTGTTTTTATCTCGGGTTTCCCATATTATTCTTTTGACTCTCCACTGTACATTCTTTTTACGTGTCCTACCCATCTTAGTCTTGTTCCAATGAGCAACTTCAGGCAATACATGAGCTTCCAATGCATCTGGAAAATGCATTGTTTGATGCGGTTTATGGTCCAGCGGAATCATTGACCTGTATTTTGTCAAAGATGACAATAAGAACAACATTACCGTCAATGTCCCCACCTGTCGTTCAATAATTTCGAACTTTTTTATACTCAACGCCCACGAATTGACATGTTGCTCTCGTAAGCAGGGGCGGACTAAGGCCTAGGCAACCTAGGCACGTGCCTAGGGCCCATCATTTTTGGGGCCGGAAAAATTGGTTTTTAATTTTTAAATAAATAATTATTTTTTTTTATTTAACAGAAAAACATGATATTCGTAATTATTTCTGAAATATATCCAAATTATGCCGAATCGATGATTGATAAAGTCGACAAGTGTGGACGAGCGTTCCCGTGCTTATGCATCCACGCCCGTGAGTGTCGATGTGTGTAAATTCGATCGAGCCTCGCGCCTGTCGAGCCGTTACTATGCACGTGTTTAAAAAGTCAAACGTAGCTATTTAAAATCAGTGTCTCCTGAACGTATGCAGCGAAGGGTCAAAACAAATCACAAGAAAATTAACTATTGCCTCCTTTTTCAGAACAATTAATGGCGAGGAAAAAGTTAAAAGAGATTGGTTGGCTTTTACTGAAACCAACAACTTATTGTACTGTTACGTTTGTAAATTATGTTCCAAGCTAACAACCCATAAAAGAGTGTTGAAAGATTGAAGAGCATGAAAACTCCAGTCACCACATTAACGCCATTTTAATTTTTATAACGCGATCTAAAATTACCGGACACATTGAACTGGAAAAACAAATTATAAATGAAAAAAAAAATATTGGAGGGAAGTATTTAAACGTGTGGTAGCGACAATCAAATTTATTTCTTCATACTCTTTAGCGTTTCGTGGTAAAAATGAAGTGTTTTTTAGTGAAAATAATGGTAATTATATAGGTGCTTTGGAATATTTATCCGATTTCGATCTACTTTTGCGGGAACACATGCAAAAATATGCAAACTGCGGCACCGGTACTATAAACTACTACTGGAAGCGGGAGTGTCCGCGGATTTTAGAAAAATGGAAAAAGAGCAATATCGGTCGGTGATTCGATTCTTGTTTTTAGAAGGGAAATCGCGCAGCGAAATCAAAGAGCGTTTGGATGCTGTGTACGGTGACTCTTCTCCTTCGATGGCGACCATCAAAAATTGATTCAACGAGTTTCAACGTGGTCGTACGTCGGTTTTTGATGAGCTACGTCCAGGTGCCCCGAAAACGGCTACCACGGAGGTTAACGTGACAAAAATCCACGATCTCGTATTGGCGGACCGCCGATTGAAGGTGCGCGAGATAGCTGGGATGGTAGGCATCTCAAACGATCGCGTGGGTCATATCCTGCATGAAATTTTGGGCATGAGAAAGATGGGTGCCGCGTTTGCTCACTCCGGACAACAAGCGCAACCGTGAGATCACTTCAGAGCAGTGTTTGACGCTGTTTAAGTGCAATCCGAAGAAGTTTCTGCGTCGTTTCGTGACAGTCGACGAAACATGGATCCACTGGTACACACCAGAGACCAAGGAAAAGTCGAAACAGTGGACTTCGTTGATAGGTTTAGTTAGTTTTAAATAGTTTAAGGTAGGATTAAATTTTATATTAAATATTTAAAAAAAGTATGATCATATGCTAAGTTTTTTAATAAAAGAAAAAGTTTTCTTAACTTAAGTTACGAGTAGTTATAATGTTAATAGTAAATTTATGTAGTCGTCGAAACACATACATGTACACATGTTTCAATTGTACTGTTTGTTTTAGAGTGTCCACCTAGGGCCAGTAAGATAGTTACATTTGTTAAGATAGTTAAGCCAGTTTTAAGCATTTTTGACTAGGGTAAGATAGATATAAGATAATATGAAATAAAAATGAAATAATTTAAAACTAAAGAACAGTTATTGGGCCGATTCGATGCCGAATTGAAGAAAAAACGGCCCCACTTGGCGAAGAAAAAAGTGCTCTTCCATCATGATAATGCACCGGCTCACACCTCCGCCCTCGCCACGGCCAAATTGGTCGAATTGGGTTACGAACTGCTGCCCTATCCACCGTATTCTCCAGATGTGGCCCCGTGCGACTTCTTTTTTTTCCAAACTTGAAAAAGCCACTCGCCGGGCAGAAATTTCAGTCGAATGGGAGGTCATCGCCGCCAAGGAAGCCTACTTTGCAGACCTCGAGAAAACGTATTTTTCAGACGGGTTAAAGAAGTTGGAGCATCGCTGGGTCAAGTGTATCGAGCTAAAAGGAGACTTTATTGGAAAATAAATCGCCATTTCTCCAAAATTTTTGTTTTTCTTTTGTAGGCTAAGTACTTATCGGACCATCCTCGTATTTGTCGTCTACAATATGTGATGAATTTATTTCTATTATATCGAAAGATTTACAACTCACAATAGTGAACGAAATAAAAGAAGCCAAATTTTACTCTCTAATTATTGATTCAACACCTGATATATCTTACGTAGCTCAGCTGGCCGTCATTGTTCGCTATGTTCTTCCAAGTGGTATAAAAGAAAGATTTTTGGGATTTCTACCTATATTTTCTCATATTGGTGAAAACTTGGAGAAAGTTATTTTAGAATTTTGAAATAATATAGATTTAGACATCACTAACTGTCGGAGACAGAGTTATGATAACGCGTTCAATATGTCAGGTAAATATAAGGGACTCCAATCCAGAATAAAACAACATATTTTTTTCTGTTCATTTTATACCATGCGCAAATCATTCATTAAATTTAGTTGGAAATGCTGCTGTCGAAAGTTGCATGGAAATGATCACTTTTTTCAATATCGTTCTGGAATTGTGCGTATTTTTTTCAAGTTCTACACATAGGTGGAATGCATTACAAAAATTGTGTAAGAGCAAACACTTGAGTATTAAACCTATTTGTAACAGCAGGTGGTATGCTCGTTCCGATGCTGTGGGATCCTTAAAGGAAAATTATGAGAAATTAAACATTGTTTACGTAATTTTTCCTCAAACAAAGATGAAAAACCATTAACAAGGTCCGAAGCTGCCAATTTACATACATAAAAAACTTGATACATTTGAGTTTGTACTGTTGCTTACTATATGGAAAAAGATAGAGAGAATAGATGTTTCGAACAAGACTCTTCAACAAAAAGACGAATCCCTAAATAAAGCAGTTTTAATATATGATTCATTGATAGATTTCATACAAACTGTTAGAGATAAAATTGATAATTTAGAAAAAGAAACAGAAAATGTTAAAGATATTGCATATACTAATGATAAAAAACGGCAGAAAATACGAAAACTATTTCATGATGAAATTCCAGAACATGAAATAAGATTTAGTGGCAAAGAACATTTTAAAGTTAATATTATAATAATATAAACATTAAAAAAAGATCTTAGGGATATAAAACTATTAACAATAAATTCAAAACAATTTTTCATGATAGTGATGTTAGTGACTTTTTAATAGAGGAATTAAAATGTTGTGAACAAAATTTAAACCTAGCAAAACTGAAAAATTAAGTATTACAATTTAGAATATTTATTTATTTATTGTGGCAGAAATTATACAATTAATAACATGCAATATTCGTTTTACAGAGATTTGGTTTCCATTACCTTACATCTAGAATATTTATACAATTACTCAAATAATATATCACAGAAATGCTTCCGGTTTAATTTAAGTTTAATTTAAGATTTTTAAGTTAAGAAAATATTACTTCGCCTGTATTCATCTGGTCATTTATTCAGGAAAATAGTATTAATACAACATTCCCTAATTTAAACATAATTCTGAAGATTTAATATTTAATAATAATAAAATTTAATCAAATTATCTAGAAAAAGAGTTTTTTTATTAAATAACTCTATTAATTATGACAACTAATTGACGACTTTGCAGAATTAAAAGAGAGAAAAAAGGCAATATAGCTAATAAATCTGGGAATATTTGTTTAAGTATTATTGTTTGTTTTAATAAATTATGTTTATTTAATTTTTGTATTGTACATGTATATTATTTTTTTCCTTTTTTTTTCTTGGAATCCGATAATTAAATAGAACTACATACTATATGCTTTAAAACCAAACTACCAAACGCAAAGTATGTGTCATGACTGAAAAATAGGCCCGAAATTACAATGTTGCCTGGGGCCCGCTTTAGCCTTAGTCCGCCGCTGCTCGTAAGGCTGCGCTATATGCCACACAGCACACGAATCGATGAATCAATTAAGACATGCGTTTGGGAAGCCATTCATCTCTGATTTCGGACCAGTGAATTGGCCGACTAGGTCATGAGATTTGACGCTTTTAGAGATTTTTTTATGGGGTTACATCAAATCCATGCCGATAAGCCAGCCTTGGAAGCCAATATTTCAAGTGATATAAGCGAGATACCAGCATCAAAAAAGCTCGAAAAAGTAACTCGAATTCGGACTCTCCGTATGCACCACCTAAAACGTAGTCGTCGTCAACATTTACACAGAATAATTTTTAAAGGGCGAATGGCAAGCATTGAATTATCAATCCAGATGGAAATGTTATACATTTTTCCAATCTTCCGTTTTTTGACCTATTTATTCTTCTTCTTCTTCTTTTCCTTTTTCCGGCGTTGTTATGGTCAGAAGTGTAGGACCATAACCTTCCCACTTAACTGCATTCCTACTGGTCCGCTTGTGGGGTCCGCCGGTTTGACCTCAGAAAGTAGCGGCAGGCTTCCCGGTTTGGGATTACTTCATCGCTGAGGCCAATCAAATGCTGGTGTCTTTGTAGTTGCTTGCACCAATTGTTTTTCGGCCTGCCGTTTTTGCGTGTTGATATTGGAACCTTGATTGATAACGTCTTTTGGACGGGGTTTAAAGGATCTCTCCTTTGAACATGCCAACTGAGTCGGTCGCGCTCTATCTTTCTTGTGATGGTTTCTTTTACGTGGAGGCTTCCTCGGATCTTTGAACTTCTAATTCTGTCACGCTTTGTTACTCCCGCTGTCATGCGAAGCATCTTCATCTCAGCTGCCGTTAATTTGCTCTCATACTTTTTGTGCATTGTCCAGCATTGTGAACCGTACGTGAGCGCCGGACGTACAACTGAAGTGTAGAGCCTTCCTTTCAGCTTAGGGGGCATTTTTCGATCACAGAAGATGGTGGAGTTTTCCCGCCACTTCATCCACCCTACGCTTACGCGATGGTTGATGTCGTCATCACAAGTTGCTTCTTTATTAATCATAGATCCCAGATATTTAAACTTTTCACACTTGGGAAGCACTCTTCCATTCAAGTAAATGTCTGGAATAGGCTGATGAGGGTCAGAAAACGGGCAGCACAGATACTCTGTCTTCTTTGAACTAATACGATACACGTGTCCCTCAAAAATGTCCACCCACACATCAAGTGCTCGTTGTAGGGACGCCTGATCATCACTTATAATGGCTCCATCGTCAGCAAAGAATAGCTGGTGCACATTGGGGTCCGTCACTTTTCCTTCTAGCAAGCAATCAAGGACTGCTATAAGAGCAGTGGGCTGAGGACGCTCCCTTGGTGTACACCGACTTTGATTGCGAACTCTTCGGTGACTCCTGCGATGCATCTTACTCTTGTCGTTGCTCTCTTGTACATGTCCATGATCACTCGCACGTAGGTTTCTGGAACTCATTTTTGTCTTAGCGCTACCCATAAAAGATCTCTTGGTCGCCGGTCAAATGCCTTCTCGAAATCAACCAACACCATATGCAAGTCCTTTGAAGAATCACGATGCTTTTCCATCATGACCCTTATACTTTGGATTGCATCTGTCGTTGATTTACCCGAGACAAACCCGCACTGGTCATCAGATAGTCGTATTATTTTCCGCAGTCGGCTATCTAATACCCGTTCAACGATCTTCATGGTGTGCGACATCAGCTTGACAGAACGGTAGTTATCACAATTTCGCGTATCACCCTTTCCTTTGTGCAAAGGAAGAAGATAGCTTTCCCTCCATTGATTAGGCATAGTGTCGCTTCTCATAAGTTTGGAGATAAGAACCATGAGCCATCTAGACCCGATGTCTCCCATCTTTTTCCAGAACTCAGAGGGTATCCCGTCCGGCCCAACAGCTTTTCTTTTCTTGGAGTTTTTAACCGCGTACCGAACTTCTTCGACTGTGATGTCGGATATTTCGGCATGATTCGGGGCGGCTCTTGGAAAGTACACTCGGGGAAACTGTTCGTTCAGAAGTTCCTCGCAATACTGTCGCCATCTGTGGAGAATTTTTTCGTCTTCCACAAGGAGTTGGCCTTCAGCGTTGTTAATAAACTTTGGGAAACGAATCTCCTGAGTATTTCTTCTTCTCTGGGCGGCTATCTTAAAGATATTTGCTCCTTTGTTCAAATTGTTTTGTCGAAGCTCCTGGGTAGCCTGGTTCCTGTCAGACGCGGAAGACGATATTTCTTCCAACTCCTGATAGAGGCCTTCCATGCTTTTCGCTTTGAATTCGGCGCATTTTTTCTTCGCGATACCTTTGCAACATCTATATACCTTTTCACGGCGAGCTTTTTCCTCTCTATTAGTAGAAGAGCACTTTGACCAAGCTTGGACAGCCATTTTCTTTTCGTGTATCACTGCTTTGGCTTCGTCTGTCCACCACCAGGTTTCTTTTGCGTGTTGGCAGGGGCCTTTAGATGTTCCAAGCAGTGATTTGGCTTTCTCCAGGCCAGATTGTTGTAGGGAATCCCACATGTCTTGTGCTCTGCACTCCTCACTACCGACCTCATCGATAATGGAAAAGAGGTAGTTTTTCATGCTGGTAATAAAAGCTTCGCCTATTCTTTTATCCAGCTTATACCACTTGATTCTCTCAGACACCTTCGTTTGCTGCTTTGACTTCTTACTCGCCTCCATAAAAAATTCAGTCAGGAGGAGACGGTGTTAAGGGGCGATCGCGTCTCCCAGGATCACTTTGCAATCTTTAGCTCGTGGCTTCATGAAACTGGATACCAAATGATAGTCTATTTGAGTTTCATTTCCGCCGCTGCTATAAGTGATCAGGTGCCGGCTTTGTTTGACGAACATGGTATTTGGCACTATAAGACCGTACGACTTGCACATGTTTAGGATATCTTGACCTGAACAGTTCCTGGTGCCGTATCCCAGCCCTCCGTGGTAGTCTTCATAGTCTTCGCTTGTCTTCCCGACATGTCCGTTTAAATCTCCCCCAACAAACAAAAGCTCTTCCTTTGGGATGATTTTGACAAGGTTGTGGAAATCTAGCCAGAATGCATCTTTTTCTTTTTGCTCGCATCCTACTTGAGGGGCATATGCGCTTACGATGTTCCACACCTCACCATGCATCACCAATTTGAGAGCCATCAAACGGTCACTGGACTTTGAAATGGTTAAGACGTTGCCAAGTAGCTCTGCCGCAAGGATGATGGCGATTTTGTTTTTTCCATAGTAAAACATCTTGTAGGCTTTTGTTTTAACGTCCAAGAAACGTGCCCGATTACCGGTGTTTCGCCATTTCGTCTCCTGTACGCATAGGATGTCTACTCGCCTTCTAACCATCATTTCTTCAAGCTCATAGCTGCGCCCACTCATGCTTCCAACGTTCCAACTCGCGACTCTTAAATGTGGCTTACGCCGTTGCATTACTTTGCTATCCCCCGGAAATCCTATAGCTCTGACCCGAGCATTGCTGCTCGTCCCAGGATCACGACCATTAGTAGTGCCTGGCGGGGTAGTGCTTTTCCTTTTAGCGTTCTTTTCCATAATGCTACGGTTTGACCGTTTTCTTCCCCTCCTTTTTTTGACACGGGCATGCTCCAAATTTTTATTTTTATTTTTTTGTTTGATCTTACTCTTACAACACCGGTGATCTCCAGTCGTGTCAACCCACTGATTTGCATGCACACTTGGGGGGGGGGGGGCAGTTTAATGGTGGTATATGTGTCCCTAGGCTCACCTTGGTGTTTTCTAAATTGCCTATTTTGTGTGATTTTTGATTACCTTTGTTTTAGTCGCCTTTTACGACAAGCGAGAGGTATCGCTGCAGCGATATTCTTAACCCGTCCCTGCACAGGTTTTTTGACCTATTTATTACATACAAAAATGTAAGTCTCTGTTGTATAGGTTCATCCAATTCATGATTCGAAGTGAACATGCCGGTCGCAATCACTTTTGTCAAACCGAAGTACTTTCCGAGACTGTAAAAGAAGCCATCCAAAAGGTATGTTAATGAAATTAAAACATGGTGATTATAATTTAAAAAAATATTTATTTTTCTACATAGTCTCATAACAAGTCAATACGTTTAGTCCAACTCTTTTAAAAATTCAGGATTCTCTTAGAAAAAAATTCTTCATCTTGACCCTTAAAAACGCCTCAACAGAGGCTATATTTTCACCATCGTCTTCAGATTTCTTGCCTCGGATATGTCCCTTGAGCTGAGGGAAGAGGCAGAAGTCACTGGGAGCTAGATCTAGCGAAAAAGTCGAGTGTTCGATAAGTTGGAGTCCTATTTTTTGAATTACAGCCATCGCAACTGCGGCTTTTTTAGCCGGTGCGATGTCTTGGTGAAACAGCACTCCAGCTCGCAGTTTTCCGCATCATTTTTCTTTAGTGACCTTCTGCAGTCTTCTTATATGGTATGTGTAGTAAGATCCCGAAATTATGACTTTCTTTTCCAAACAGTCCAGATGTTATAAACTTTCTCGCCGAACTTGACACTTCGAATTTCTTTGGCGTCAATCCGGAAGCTCGGTTCCAAGCCATCGGTTGTTTCAGGATCAAAATGATGGATCCAGATCTCGCCCATGGTCACGAAACGAAAGAAAAATATTTCCTGATCTTCTTGGAACATCTCGAGATTCACCCCCGAAATATCGACTTGTTTTTTCTCTTGCTCTTGCTGCCCAGCTTAAACTCCTTGGCCCAGTATTACTGTGGAATATACGAGTAGAAGAGCAGAGTTCTCCAAAGTTTTCACCAGGTCGCTGTGTACATATGTCTTTGGTAGAAAGTTTTTTCAACCATAGGTACTCGATGATAGCTCTAATTTCGTTGTTCTCCGTTTTGATGTTATCCCTTCGACGACAGGGTATCGTGGTCTATTTATATATATGACTTTTATACGCTAAGCTAGTGGGTATAGCAAGTAATTTTTTTTTATTTTGATTTTTATGCGGACTGGAAATAACCGATTATCATTACTTTTGGATCAATCCTCGTACGTGTTTACTACAAAAATAGTGATCCTGTGGTAGATACGTTTCGGGCAATAAGAGTAAATTATGGTCGACATAATCGTCACTCTATAAAGGCAATAGTGTACAAAAGTTCATAGAGACTGGCTCTTTTACAGAAGTCTTAAGGCCTTTTCATCATCGAATACGTACGCTTCGCAAAAAATATGGCTCCATATCGAAGATATGGATGTAGCTTCAACAAGAAGGTGCCCCATCTCACACAACACGATCCGTTACGAGTCTATTGCAAAAAAAAAATTCTGGACGAGTTATTTCGCGTTTTGGTGGTGTGATCTGGCCACCAAGATCATAAATATGATTCGTCGCCGTTGAATTTATTTTCATGGGACTATACAAAAACCATGTTTTGTCATATAGTCCGCACACAACCACTTAAAAATAAATATTCGTTAAGTTATTGCCGAGTTATTGGCCGACATATACATAAAAATGGTCAAAAATGACCTCATCAGAATTATGTCCTGCAGGAACTCATGTGGAGCTCATTGGAACAATGTTATATACCATTCAAAATGGTCAAATCCAGCTATTAAACTGATATAATAACTTGAAACAAATTTTAAACTATATACGCGTTTTAGTAAATTTATTTTAGGAATCAGAAATTGGATAGCTGTTTGGATGGATTAGATATTGGATTCTGTGATTCTCTTGAATTATTATTGAAGGAAAATAGAAGAAAAATGCCATATACTGAAACAGACGTTTATTGCTAATTTTTTTCCAACCCCTAGAGATGGCACAGCTTGAGCAGGAAGCGTCCTGAGCTATAGGGATGTAATAGTCACCCCAAATCGCCCACAAGAGCGTTTGTAGTTAATTTATTTTTTATTTATTCAATGTTTTCAATGGAGTTTTCACGATTTACAGATAAGAGACCATTAACCTGCTCTATTACCGTGTAAATCCTCGAAAACACAAACAAGTACTTGTATGCACACGGATAAAACGGCACGAAAGTTCATCATATTGCGGTTTCTTATAATTAGTTCCGATGGATCCCTACACTTGCTCGTCATTCAGCTGTACATTGATTGCCTGTTAACCCAAATACTCCTTGCGAGTGGTCAAAACACAACCCTACAGTATCACTTTTAAGGCAAACAACCCGAGCACTCGACTTCGTTTCTACAAATCCGTTTCATTCATTCATTCACCCGCAACTCACATCACATACAATCCTTCAACCATCCCATTACATATTTCATCACTCCCGTACGGGGGTATTCCGTCGATCCGATAGTGAATCAAAATTAGTTTAACCCGCGTGCTTTCGGGTTCGCTGAACTGAAATTTTCCCTAGCTGCTTATTCAGGCATGCAATCCGACATGGAATCGCACACAAACCGACAGTCGACTATCGAGCGCTAGAGTTGGAGAATACATATACATGACACAATGTGGGGCACATATATGGGGATTATCGTGGTTTCCTAGAAAATAATCTTCACATAAAGCGGAGCATAAGCCTGCTTCTAGTCCTCCTCCACGTTCCTGTGTTGGCGCTTTGAGTTGTGGTAATCACAACAGACTACTAAAATCGCAGCCACAACACATGCACCTACACCAGGGCGGTAGCTCACAACCGCATTTATTGTGGAACCGCATTTTCAAAACGGATGCGCTTTGCCAAAAGGCCTAGGCTCCGGTCGGTAGATGGGCCATTGCTGCTGCTCGGTGAAGCTGTATCCCCGGGGGCAACCTTAATAGCATAATTAAAACAATGATGCACTTTAGGGCGGTAATTAAATGTGCGATTGTAAATGTTAAGTGGTGGCAATTATTTGATTAAACATCGCTTTTAACTAAACCTTTGCCGCCCATGTCAGCCTGTCGCCCATCAGTACTTCGAGCGCGATACATCTTCTTATTAACTTTACGACCGACTGACTTTAGGTTCAACCGTCCAGGGAGATGGAATGTAATTATATTTCAAAGCCACACTAATTAAAATGTTTTTAGCCAATCGTCACAGGACTAAATATGGCCTGTGCATCCCACGCATGGGTATCGGTGCGACGAGATGATATAATAGATGCGCTGTCGAGAATGGGTGCACGGGTTCTGATTTAATTGACAGACGGGCGTATTCGTTAAACAACCGCTAATTACTAGTCCAAAGCAGTGGCTCCAGAGGCAAAAAGGATCAACGAATAGGCAATTTGCGCTTTATTATATCAATTACGCATGGTTAACTTGACGGCCTTAATACTCATAAATAGGTGCTTTTAGGTTTAAGGGCGATATCTAATTTGCAATTCATGAAGCAGTTGTTTTGCGTTGCGTCGAGGCCGGCGTAGTGAGGTATTATGTTTCAAAATGAAAGCAATGTCGGCGAGCTTAGCAGCACTGTTTGAATAATTAGCAATGTAACGCAATGATATTCAGGGGGGATGTGCTGGAATTCCAAATTCTCTGGGGCATCTTTCATCTCTAAGATAAGGATCGGATAGCTAAGTTGAAGCGGAAGTTAACGATTTTCTTTGAGTGGTAGCTTATGCCAGGAAAAGCATATTGAATATTTGCCATTAACTCTTGGAAATTTATTTCATGGCACTTCGCCGGTTCCGCCAGTTTCGCTTTCACATATTCCAGGAATTAAGGAAAAGATTAGAAAAGTTCTCAAGACGCAGAGGCAAGGGGCTTGAGTTTTTACAAAGATTGTCATCCAATCAGCCATTGTTGTTGTCCAACAAAACTATTATTGAAAGATGTTTCTTGCAGAACACCAGATTGTCATATCCACATCTAACCCTAGGTGCCCAGTACCTCAACTGAAAAACGAAGATATCTCTAAAAAGCAATATTTGCTGACAGAATTCTTTAAACCAGATAGAATCCCGTGACTTCTTATTGAAGTTCTTTAATGGGATCAATTGCAGCTCAGATTTAGAAAGTGAGGAAGAGAAAATAGTAAATTAAAGTTTTATGGATCAAGAGAAGTGCTACAAACTTCAGTGAAGCTACTAACCCATTGAGCGCTAATCATAACAAAGGTCTACTCATCCAAATTAGTCGCTTGATGTTGACTGGAAAAAGAATAAGTTAAGACGCGAATAAATTTTTTTTCTCTTTCTTTTTTTTTTTTACGCTCTTAAGGTGTTTGTCAGACAACCTGGACGGGGTGCAGATGGTTTGTATCGATGATGTTCGTTCACTTCCCTCCGGGGGTGGTAGTCCTAGATATGATTCGAGCAATTCGACTGAATTTGTCGCGTTGGTTGTAGTTCACATTAACTTTTTTTGTTTCCATGTTATATTGGAAGTGCACACACAGAGTATGAATTTTGAAGTGATCTTATACTGCAAGTGTTATACGTTTTTTGATCATTTCTTTTTCGCAACTGATGTTGTTGCACAGTTTTTCCATATATTGCTCTTGGCAAATATGGACCTTCCGCTCAACAGTCGGTGATGATGCATAATTAATGTCGACTATAAATACAAGTGGAAGGTTAAGTTCGTTACGAACTTTATTAGCCGATCAACCCGAATGATCTTAGATTGCTATACAACAAATATCACTTCAAGAATCGCAAAGGATTGGTTGGGGTAAAAGTTAATTGGAAAACGAGACTGCTAGAGCGAAACCCACCGTGAATGGTGCGTGCCGATTTTATAAGGATGGAATGACATTCGGAAGTTTCTACGAAGATAAAACGTATGACGCCACATGTATGAGCATGAACAGTTGATAATAGAGTTGATAATAAATGACCGGATAACAAAGACGAATGAGGATTCCTCATAAGTTACTAGCAAGGTTTAAATATCCAAACTGAAATTCAATAAATTAGATGGCGTAGATCTTTTTGACAGATGGAGAACATACTTGTACTTCAGTTCATTAGAATAAGAACGGGGCATGCCTAAATGGGACAGCATTGTTTGTCCCGTCCTCGATAAAGGGATCCCCTTTGATTGCATCAGTTAAAGAGAAATAAATATAGTTTCAGGTTAGCAAAGGCCACTATCGACTACTACTATAAAACTTAGAGACTTTAGAGCTATATAGAGCATAGTATGGACCCTATACTAACTTCCAAATAACTTTCTTTTTTTTTTGAAAATGCTATAAAAAAAACTACTGAATATTTTCTCAAATTTCTCTTTTTATTTGAAAGTGCAATCCTTCCGGTTAATAATGGAAAATAATTTCATTCAAATGGCTGCCTCGGCTGGCCATGCAGTAGCCTACACGATCGGTCCAATTTTTAAGCACATTATCGATTGTGTGCAGCTGTATTTCACCAATGGCTTCCTTTAAAGCGTCAATTGTCTCTGGCTTGTCGGCGTAACACTTATCTTTGACGGCACCCCACAAATAATAGTCCAACGGTGTCAAATCGCAGCTCCGAGGTGGCCAAACGACATCAGCTCTGCGGCTGATAATGCGATCTTCAAAAACAGGGCGCAAAACATCGAGTGTAGCTCCGGCTGTGTGGCACGTAGCGCCGTCCTGTTGAAACCAAATGTTGCCAATATCCTCCTCTTCAATTTTTGTGAACAAAAATTCGTTCAACATGGCCCGATAACGATCGCCATTGACTGTAACGGCCACTCCTTGCTCATTTTCGAAGAAAAATGGCCCAATTATGCCTCTGGACCAAAATCCGCACCAAACAGTGGCTCGTTTTGGGTGCACCGGCTTTTCAATGTATGCGTGCGGCTTTTCTGTGCCCCAAATGCGACAATTTTGCTTGTTTACATACCCGCCAAGATCAAAATGAGCTTCATCTGAAAAGATGATTTTTTTGGCAAAATCGGCATCTTCGGTAAGTCGATCGCAGGCCCACTTAGCGAAGCGAAAACGCATTGGATGGTCAGTTGGCTTCAACTCCTGAACCAATTGGACTTTGTATGGCGTCATACCAAGGTCTTTATGCAAAATTCGTCTCAATGATGTCTCCGAAATGTTCAATTGTTGAGAACGACGGTGAATTGATGTTGATGGCGCTTCACGCACACTTTCTGCCGCAGCAGCAATATTCTCGGGTGTACGCACTGTTTTTGGCTTTTCACGCTTTGGTTTATCGATGAGGATGCCAGTTTCTTTCACTTTTTTTCACAAGATAACGAACATACGGAGCTGACGGTGCTTCTCTTCTTCCAAAATCCGTACGCAATTTTCGCACACATTCTCCAACATTACCATGATTTTCAAAGTAATGTCGCAATATTTCCCAGCGTTGTTCAAGCGTATACACAACCATATTCGTTCAGCGGAAGGATAAAACTAATTATCTGTCAAATCAGACATGAGCTAAGTGTTACCATTCACGAAATAAGCACTACTTGAAAAAAAAAACGTTAGATGGCGGACCCTTTATTTGGCTTGGTCAATAAGCAAAGTATACGGAAACTGGTCAACAAAAAGTGACCGTGTGGTATAGGTTTCAGAGTAGCTGTGGCAGCCGAGAAATGGGATCGGCCATAAGTACTACGGGGCGTATACACAACATTTTCAATTTTTTGTACTTGCTCCATTACAACCCCGGGCAGCTAAGTTACGGTCAAGAAACCACCCAAGACTTGACTTAATAGGCTAGATCTGAACTCGGGTCAACGATTTGCATCAAAATCCAGTCGTAAAAGTAGCTGTGGCGGCCGAGAAAGGGGATCGGAGATAAGCACTACGGGGCGTATACGTAACATTTTCAAATTTTTTGCACTTGCTCCATTACGACCCCGGGCAGCTAAGTTGCCATCAAAAAACCACCCAAGACTTGACTTAATAGGCTAGATCTGAACTCGGGTCAACGATTTGCATCAAAATCCAGTCGTAAAAGTAGCTGTGGCGGCCGAGAAAGGGGTTCGGAGATAAGCACTACGAGGCGTATACGTAACATTTTCAAATTTTTTGCACTTGCTCCATTACGACCCCGGGCAGCTAAGTTGCCATCAAAAAACCACCCAAGACTTGACTTAATAGGCTAGATCTGAACTCGGGTCAACTGTTTGCATCAAAATCCAGTCGTAAAAGTAGCTGTGGCGGCCGAGAAAGGGGATCGGAGATAAGCACTACGGGGCGTATACGTAACATTTTCAAATTGTTTGCACTTGCTCCATTACGACCCCGGGCAGCTAAGTTGCCATCAAAAAACCACCCAAGACTTGACTTAATAGGCTAGATCTGAACTCGGGTCAACTGCTTGCATCAAAATCCAGTCGTGAAAGTAGCTGTGGCGGCCGAGAAAGGTGATCGGAGATAAGCACTACGGGGCGTATACGTAACATTTTCAAATTTTTTGCACTTGCTCCATTACGACCCCGGGCAGCTAAGTTGCCATCACAAAACCACCCAAGACTTGACTTAATAGGCTAGATCTGAACTCGGGTCAACTGTTTGCATCAAAATCCAGTCGTGAAAGTAGCTGTGGCGGCCGAGAAAGGTGATCGGAGATAAGCACTACGGGGCGTATACGTAACATTTTCAAATTTTTTGCACTTGCTCCATTACGACCCCGGGCAGCTAAGTTGCCATCAAAAAACCACCCAAGACTTGACTTAATAGGCTAGATCTGAACTCGGGTCAACTGTTTGCATCAAAATCCAGTCGTAAAAGTAGCTGTGGCGGCCGAGAAAGGGGATCGGAGATAAGCACTACGGGGCGTATACGTAACATTTTCAATTTTATTGTACTTGCTCCATTACGACCCCGGGCAGCTAAGTTGCGGTCAAAAAACCACCCGAGATTTGAGTTAATAGGCTAGATCTGAACTCGCGTCAACTGTTTGCATCAAAATCCAGTCGTAAAAGTAGCTGTGGCGGCCGAGAAAGGGGATCGGAGATAAACACCACGGGGCGTATACGTAACATTTTCAAATTTTTTGTACTTGCTCCATTACGACCCCGGGCAGCTAAGTTGCGGTCAAAAAACCACCCGAGATTTGAGTTAATAGGCTAGATCTGAACTCGCGTCAACTGTTTGCATCAAAATCCAGTCGTAAAAGTAGCTGTGGCGGCCGAGAAAGGGGATCGGAGATAAACACCACGGGGCGTATACGTAACATTTTCAAATTTTTTGCACTTGCTCCATTACGACCCCGGGCAGCTAAGTTGCCATCAAAAAACCACCCAAGACTTGACTTAATAGGCTAGATCTGAACTCGGGTCAACTGCTTGCACCAAAATCCAGTCGTGAAAGTAGCTGTGGCGGCCGAGAAAGGTGATCGGAGATAAGCACTACGGATCGTATACGTAACATTTTCAAATTTTTTGCACTTGCCCTATTACGACCCCGGGCAGCTAAGTTGCCATCAAAAAACCACCCAAGACTTGACTTAATAGGCTAGATCTGAACTCGGGTCAACTGTTTGCATCAAAATCCAGTCGTAAAAGTAGCTGTGGCGGCCGAGAAAGGGGATCGGAGATAAGCACTACGGGGCGTATACGTAACATTTTCAAATTTTTTGCACTTGCTCCATTACGACCCCGGGCAGCTAAGTTGCCATCAAAAAACCACCCAAGACTTGACTTAATAGGCTAAATCTGAACTCGCGTTAACTGTTTGCGTCAAAATCCAGTCGTGAAAGTAGCTGTGGCGGCCGAGAAAGGGGATCGTCCATAAGCACTATGGGGCGTATACGTAACATTTTCAAATTTTTTGCACTTGCTCCATTACGACCCCGGGCAGCTAAGTTGCCATCAAAAAACCACCCGAGATTTGACTTAATAGGCTAGATCTGAACTCGGGTCAACTGTTTGCATCAAAATCCAGTTGTGAAAGTAGCTGTGGCGGCCAAGAAAGGGGATCGGAGATAAGCACTACGGGGCGTATACGTAACATTTTCAATTTTTTTGTACTTGCTCCATTACGGCCCCGGGCAGCTAACTTGCGGTCAAAAAACCACCCAAGATTTGACTTGATAGGCTAGATCTGAACTCGCGTCAACTGTTTGCATCAAAATCCAGTCGTGAAAGTAGCTGTGGCAGACGAGAAATTTGATCGGCCATATGCACTACGGGGCGTATGCGTAACATTTTCAAATTGTGTGTACTTGCTCCATTCCGACCCCGGTCAGCTAAGTTGCGGTCAAAAAACTACCCGAGTTTTGACTTAATAAGCTACATCTGAACTCGGTTCAACTGTTTGCGTCAAAATCCAGTTGTGAAAGCAGTTGTGGCAGCCGAGAACTTTGATCGGCCATAAGCACTACGGGGCGTATACGTAACATTTTCAATTTTATTGTACTTGCTCCATTACGACCCCGGGCAGCTAAGTTGCCATCAAAAAACCACCCAAGACTTGACTTAATAGGCTAGATCTGAACTCGCGTCAACTGTTTGCGTCAAAATCCAGTCGTGAAAGTAGCTGTTGCGGCCGAGAAAGGGGATCGGAGATAAGCACTACGGGGCGTATACGTAACATTTTCAAATTTTTTGCACTTGCTCCATTCCGACCCCGGGCAGCTAAGTTGCCATCAAAAAACCACCCAACACTTGACTTAATAGGCTAGATCTGAACTCGGGTCAACTGTTTGCATCAAAATCCAGTCATGAAGGTAGCTGTGGCAGCCGAGAAATTTGATCGGCCATATGCACTACAAGGCGTATAAGTAACATTCTCAAATTTTTTGCACTTGCTCCATTACGACCCCGGGCAGCTAAGTTGCCATCAAAAAACCACCCGAGATTTGACTTAATAGGCTAGATCTGAACTCGGGTCAACTGTTTGCATCAAAATCCAGTTGTGAAAGTAGCTGTGGCGGCCAAGAAAGGGGATCGGAGATAAGCACTACGGGGCGTATACGTAACATTTTCAATTTTTTTGTACTTGCTCCATTACGGCCCCGGGCAGCTAACTTGCGGTCAAAAAACCACCCAAGATTTGACTTGATAGGCTAGATCTGAACTCGCGTCAACTGTTTGCATCAAAATCCAGTCGTGAAAGTAGCTGTGGCAGACGAGAAATTTGATCGGCCATATGCACTACGGGGCGTATGCGTAACATTTTCAAATTTTGTGTACTTGCTCCATTCCGACCCCGGTCAGCTAAGTTGCGGTCAAAAAACTACCCGAGTTTTGACTTAATAAGCTACATCTGAACTCGGTTCAACTGTTTGCGTCAAAATCCAGTTGTGAAAGCAGTTGTGGCAGCCGAGAACTTTGATCGGCCATAAGCACTACGGGGCGTATACGTAACATTTTCAATTTTATTGTACTTGCTCCATTACGACCCCGGGCAGCTAAGTTGCCATCACAAAACCACCCAAGACTTGACTTAATAGGCTAGATCTGAACTCGGGTCAACTGTTTGCATCAAAATCCAGTCGTGAAAGTAGCTGTGGCGGCCGAGAAAGGTGATCGGAGATAAGCACTACGGGGCGTATACGTAACATTTTCAAATTTTTTGCACTTGCTCCATTACGACCCCGGGCAGCTAAGTTGCCATCAAAAAACCACCCAAGACTTGACTTAATAGGCTAGATCTGAACTCGGGTCAACTGTTTGCATCAAAATCCAGTCGTAAAAGTAGCTGTGGCGGCCGAGAAAGGGGATCGGAGATAAGCACTACGGGGCGTATACGTAACATTTTCAATTTTATTGTACTTGCTCCATTACGACCCCGGGCAGCTAAGTTGCCATCAAAAAACCACCCAAGACTTGACTTAATAGGCTAGATCTGAACTCGCGTCAACTGTTTGCATCAAAATCCAGTCGTGAAAGTAGCTGTGGCGGCCGAGAAAGGGGATCGGAGATAAGCACTACGGGGCGTATACGTAACATTTTCAATTTTATTGTACTTGCTCCATTACGACCCCGGGCAGCTAAGTTGCGGTCAAAAAACCACCCGAGATTTGAGTTAATAGGCTAGATCTGAACTCGCGTCAACTGTTTGCATCAAAATCCAGTCGTAAAAGTAGCTGTGGCGGCCGAGAAAGGGGATCGGAGATAAACACCACGGGGCGTATACGTAACATTTTCAAATTTTTTGTACTTGCTCCATTACGACCCCGGGCAGCTAAGTTGCCATCAAAAAACCACCCAAGACTTGACTTAATAGGCTAGATCTGAACTCGGGTCAACTGCTTGCACCAAAATCCAGTCGTGAAAGTAGCTGTGGCGGCCGAGAAAGGTGATCGGAGATAAGCACTACGGATCGTATACGTAACATTTTCAAATTTTTTGCACTTGCCCTATTACGACCCCGGGCAGCTAAGTTGCCATCAAAAAACCACCCAAGACTTGACTTAATAGGCTAGATCTGAACTCGGGTCAACTGTTTGCATCAAAATCCAGTCGTAAAAGTAGCTGTGGCGGCCGAGAAAGGGGATCGGAGATAAGCACTACGGGGCGTATACGTAACATTTTCAAATTTTTTGCACTTTCTCCATTACGACCCCGGGCAGCTAAGTTGCCATCAAAAAACCACCCAAGACTTGACTTAATAGGCTAAATCTGAACTCGCGTCAACTGTTTGCGTCAAAATCCAGTCGTGAAAGTAGCTGTGGCGGCCGAGAAAGGGGATCGTCCATAAGCACTATGGGGCGTATACGTAACATTTTCAAATTTTTTGCACTTGCTCCATTACGACCCCGGGCAGCTAAGTTGCCATCAAAAAACCACCCGAGATTTGACTTAATAGGCTAGATCTGAACTCGGGTCAACTGTTTGCATCAAAATCCAGTTGTGAAAGTAGCTGTGGCGGCCAAGAAAGGGGATCGGAGATAAGCACTACGGGGCGTATACGTAACATTTTCAAATTTTTTGCACTTGCTCCATTACGACCCCGGGCAGCTAAGTTGCCATCAAAAAACCACCCAAGACTTGACTTAATAGGCTAGATCTGAACTCGGGTCAACTGTTTGCATCAAAATCCAGTCGTGAAAGTAGCTGTGGCGGCCGAGAAAGGTGATCGGAGATAAGCACTACGGGGCGTATACGTAACATTTTCAAATTTTTTGCACTTGCTCCATTACGACCCCGGGCAGCTAAGTTGCGGTCAAAAAACTACCCGAGTTTTGACTTAATAAGCTACATCTGAACTCGGTTCAACTGTTTGCGTCAAAATCCAGTTGTGAAAGCAGTTGTGGCAGCCGAGAACTTTGATCGGCCATAAGCACTACGGGGCGTATACGTAACATTTTCAATTTTATTGTACTTGCTCCATTACGACCCCGGGCAGCTAAGTTGCCATCAAAAAACCACCCAAGACTTGACTTAATAGGCTAGATCTGAACTCGCGTCAACTGTTTGCGTCAAAATCCAGTCGTGAAAGTAGCTGTTGCGGCCGAGAAAGGGGATCGGAGATAAGCACTACGGGGCGTATACGTAACATTTTCAAATTTTTTGCACTTGCTCCATTCCGACCCCGGGCAGCTAAGTTGCCATCAAAAAACCACCCAACACTTGACTTAATAGGCTAGATCTGAACTCGGGTCAACTGTTTGCATCAAAATCCAGTCATGAAGGTAGCTGTGGCAGCCGAGAAATTTGATCGGCCATATGCACTACAAGGCGTATAAGTAACATTTTCAAATTTTTTGCACTTGCTCCATTACGACCCCGGGCAGCTAAGTTGCCATCAAAAAACCACCCAAGACTTGACTTAATAGGCTAGATCTGAAATCGGGTCAACTCTTTGCATCAAAATCCAGTTGTGAAAAAAGCTGTGGCGGCCGAGAAAGGGGATCGGAGATAAGCACTACGGGGCGTATACGTAACATTTTCAATTTTTTTTGCATTTGCTCCATTACGACCCCGGGCAGCTACGTTGCCATCAAAAAACCACCCAAGACTTGACTTAATAGGCTAGATCTGAACTCGGGTGAACTGCTTGCATCAAAATCCAGTCGTAAAAGTAGCTGTGGCGGCCGAGAAAGGGGATCGGAGATAAGCACTACGGGGCGTATACGTAACATTTTCAAATTTTTTGCGCTTGCTCCATTACGACCCCGGGCAGCTAAGTTGCCATCAAAAAACCACCCAAGACTTGACTTAATAGGCTAGATCTGAACTCGGGTCAACTGTTTGCATCAAAATCCAGTCGTAAAAGTAGCTGTGGCGGCCGAGAAAGGGGATCGGAGATAAGCACTACGGGGCGTATACGTAACATTTTCAATTTTATTGTACTTGCTCCATTACGACCCCGGGCAGCTAAGTTGCAATCAAAAAACCACCCAAGACTTGACTTAATAGGCTAGATCTGAACTCGCGTCAACTGTTTGCATCAAAATCCAGTCGTAAAAGTAGCTGTGGCGGCCGAGAAAGGGGATCGGAGATAAGCACTATGGGGCGTATACGTAACATTTTCAAATTTTTTGCACTTGCTCCATTACGACCCCGGGCAGCTAAGTTGCCATCAAAAAACCACCCAAGACTTGACTTAATAGGCTAGATCTGAACTCGGGTCAACTGCTTGCACCAAAATCCAGTCGTGAAAGTAGCTGTGGCGGCCGAGAAAGGTGATCGGAGATAAGCACTACGGATCGTATACGTAACATTTTCAAATTTTTTGCACTTGCCCTATTACGACCCCGGGCAGCTAAGTTGCTATCAAAAAACCACCCAAGACTTGACTTAATAGGCTAGATCTGAACTCGGGTCAACTGTTTGCATCAAAATCCAGTCGTAAAAGTAGCTGTGGCGGCCGAGAAAGGGGATCGGAGATAAGCAATACGGGGCGTATACGTAATATTTTCAAATGTTTTGCACTTGCTCCATTACGACCCCGGGCAGCTAAGTTGCCATCAAAAAACCACCCGAGATTTGACTTAATAGGCTAGATCTGAACTCGCGTCAACTGTTTGCATCAAAATCCAGTCGTGAAAGTAGCTGTGGCAGACGAGAAATTTGATCGGCCATATGCACTACGGGGCGTATGCGTAACATTTTCAAATTTTGTGTACTTGCTCCATTCCGACCCCGGTCAGCTAAGTTGCGGTCAAAAAACTACCCGAGTTTTGACTTAATAAGCTACATCTGAACTCGGTTCAACTGTTTGCGTCAAAATCCAGTTGTGAAAGCAGTTGTGGCAGCCGAGAACTTTGATCGGCCATAAGCACTACGGGGCGTATACGTAACATTTTCAATTTTATTGTACTTGCTCCATTACGACCCCGGGCAGCTAAGTTGCCATCACAAAACCACCCAAGACTTGACTTAATAGGCTAGATCTGAACTCGGGTCAACTGTTTGCATCAAAATCCAGTCGTGAAAGTAGCTGTGGCGGCCGAGAAAGGGGATCGGAGATAAGCACTACGGGGCGTATACGTAACATTTTCAATTTTATTGTACTTGCTCCATTACGACCCCGGGCAGCTAAGTTGCCATCAAAAAACCACCCAAGACTTGACTTAATAGGCTAGATCTGAACTCGCGTCAACTGTTTGCATCAAAATCCAGTCGTGAAAGTAGCTGTGGCGGCCGAGAAAGGGGATCGGAGATAAGCACTACGGGGCGTATACGTAACATTTTCAATTTTATTGTACTTGCTCCATTACGACCCCGGGCAGCTAAGTTGCGGTCAAAAAACCACCCGAGATTTGAGTTAATAGGCTAGATCTGAACTCGGGTCAACTGCTTGCACCAAAATCCAGTCGTGAAAGTAGCTGTGGCGGCCGAGAAAGGTGATCGGAGATAAGCACTACGGGGCGTATACGTAACATTTTCAAATTTTTTGCACTTGCTCCATTACGACCCCGGGCAGCTAAGTTGCCATCAAAAAACCACCCAAGACTTGACTTAATAGGCTAGATCTGAACTCGGGTCAACTGCTTGCACCAAAATCCAGTCGTGAAAGTAGCTGTGGCGGCCGAGAAAGGTGATCGGAGATAAGCACTACGGATCGTATACGTAACATTTTCAAATTTTTTGCACTTGCCCTATTACGACCCCGGGCAGCTAAGTTGCTATCAAAAAACCACCCAAGACTTGACTTAATAGGCTAGATCTGAACTCGGGTCAACTGTTTGCATCAAAATCCAGTCGTAAAAGTAGCTGTGGCGGCCGAGAAAGGGGATCGGAGATAAGCAATACGGGGCGTATACGTAATATTTTCAAATGTTTTGCACTTGCTCCATTACGACCCCGGGCAGCTAAGTTGCCATCAAAAAACCACCCGAGATTTGACTTAATAGGCTAGATCTGAACTCGCGTCAACTGTTTGCATCAAAATCCAGTCGTGAAAGTAGCTGTGGCAGACGAGAAATTTGATCGGCCATATGCACTACGGGGCGTATGCGTAACATTTTCAAATTTTGTGTACTTGCTCCATTCCGACCCCGGTCAGCTAAGTTGCGGTCAAAAAACTACCCGAGTTTTGACTTAATAAGCTACATCTGAACTCGGTTCAACTGTTTGCGTCAAAATCCAGTTGTGAAAGCAGTTGTGGCAGCCGAGAACTTTGATCGGCCATAAGCACTACGGGGCGTATACGTAACATTTTCAATTTTATTGTACTTGCTCCATTACGACCCCGGGCAGCTAAGTTGCCATCACAAAACCACCCAAGACTTGACTTAATAGGCTAGATCTGAACTCGGGTCAACTGTTTGCATCAAAATCCAGTCGTGAAAGTAGCTGTGGCGGCCGAGAAAGGGGATCGGAGATAAGCACTACGGGGCGTATACGTAACATTTTCAATTTTATTGTACTTGCTCCATTACGACCCCGGGCAGCTAAGTTGCGGTCAAAAAACCACCCGAGATTTGAGTTAATAGGCTAGATCTGAACTCGGGTCAACTGCTTGCACCAAAATCCAGTCGTGAAAGTAGCTGTGGCGGCCGAGAAAGGTGATCGGAGATAAGCACTACGGGGCGTATACGTAACATTTTCAAATTTTTTGCACTTGCTCCATTACGACCCCGGGCAGCTAAGTTGCCATCAAAAAACCACCCAAGACTTGACTTAATAGGCTAGATCTGAACTCGGGTCAACTGTTTGCATCAAAATCCAGTCGTGAAAGTAGCTGTGGCGGCCGAGAAAGGTGATCGGAGATAAGCACTACGGGGCGTATACGTAACATTTTCAAATTTTTTGCACTTGCTCCATTACGACCCCGGGCAGCTAAGTTGCCATCAAAAAACCACCCAAGACTTGACTTAATAGGCTAGATCTGAACTCGGGTCAACTGCTTGCACCAAAATCCAGTCGTGAAAGTAGCTGTGGCGGCCGAGAAAGGTGATCGGAGATAAGCACTACGGATCGTATACGTAACATTTTCAAATTTTTTGCACTTGCTCCATTACGACCCCGGGCAGCTAAGTTGCCATCAAAAAACCACCCAAGACTTGACTTAATAGGCTAGATCTGAACTCGGGTCAACTGTTTGCATCAAAATCCAGACGTAAAAGTAGCTGTGGCAGCCGAGAAAGGGGATCGGAGATAAGCACTACGGGGCGTATACGTAACATTTTCAATTTTATTGTACTTGCTCCATTACGACCCCGGGCAGCTAAGTTGCGGTCAAAAAACCACCCGAGATTTGAGTTAATAGGCTAGATCTGAACTCGCGTCAACTGTTTGCATCAAAATCCAGTCGTAAAAGTAGCTGTATCGGCCGAGAAAGGGGATCGGAGATAAACACCACGGGGCGTATACGTAACATTTTCAAATTTTTTGTACTTGCTCCATTACGACCCCGGGCAGCTAAGTTGCGGTCAAAAAACCACCCGAGATTTGAGTTAATAGGCTAGATCTGAACTCGCGTCAACTGTTTGCATCAAAATCCAGTCGTAAAAGTAGCTGTGGCGGCCGAGAAAGGGGATCGGAGATAAACACCACGGGGCGTATACGTAACATTTTCAAATTTTTTGCACTTGCTCCATTACGACCCCGGGCAGCTAAGTTGCCATCAAAAAACCACCCAAGACTTGACTTAATAGGCTAGATCTGAACTCGGGTCAACTGCTTGCACCAAAATCCAGTCGTGAAAGTAGCTGTGGCGGCCGAGAAAGGTGATCGGAGATAAGCACTACGGATCGTATACGTAACATTTTCAAATTTTTTGCACTTGCCCTATTACGACCCCGGGCAGCTAAGTTGCCATCAAAAAACCACCCAAGACTTGACTTAATAGGCTAGATCTGAACTCGGGTCAACTGTTTGCATCAAAATCCAGTCGTAAAAGTAGCTGTGGCGGCCGAGAAAGGGGATCGGAGATAAGCACTACGGGGCGTATACGTAACATTTTCAAATTTTTTGCACTTGCTCCATTACGACCCCGGGCAGCTAAGTTGCCATCAAAAAACCACCCAAGACTTGACTTAATAGGCTAAATCTGAACTCGCGTCAACTGTTTGCGTCAAAATCCAGTCGTGAAAGTAGCTGTGGCGGCCGAGAAAGGGGATCGTCCATAAACACTATGGGGCGTATACGTAACATTTTCAAATTTTTTGCACTTGCTCCATTACGACCCCGGGCAGCTAAGTTGCCATCAAAAAACCACCCGAGATTTGACTTAATAGGCTAGATCTGAACTCGGGTCAACTGTTTGCATCAAAATCCAGTTGTGAAAGTAGCTGTGGCGGCCAAGAAAGGGGATCGGAGATAAGCACTACGGGGCGTATACGTAACATTTTCAATTTTTTTGTACTTGCTCCATTACGGCCCCGGGCAGCTAACTTGCGGTCAAAAAACCACCCAAGATTTGACTTGATAGGCTAGATCTGAACTCGCGTCAACTGTTTGCATCAAAATCCAGTCGTGAAAGTAGCTGTGGCAGACGAGAAATTTGATCGGCCATATGCACTACGGGGCGTATGCGTAACATTTTCAAATTTTGTGTACTTGCTCCATTCCGACCCCGGTCAGCTAAGTTGCGGTCAAAAAACTACCCGAGTTTTGACTTAATAAGCTACATCTGAACTCGGTTCAACTGTTTGCGTCAAAATCCAGTTGTGAAAGCAGTTGTGGCAGCCGAGAACTTTGATCGGCCATAAGCACTACGGGGCGTATACGTAACATTTTCAATTTTATTGTACTTGCTCCATTACGACCCCGGGCAGCTAAGTTGCCATCAAAAAACCACCCAAGACTTGACTTAATAGGCTAGATCTGAACTAGCGTCAACTGTTTGCGTCAAAATCCAGTCGTGAAAGTAGCTGTTGCGGCCGAGAAAGGGGATCGGAGATAAGCACTACGGGGCGTATACGTAACATTTTCAAATTTTTTGCACTTGCTCCATTCCGACCCCGGGCAGCTAAGTTGCCATCAAAAAACCACCCAACACTTGACTTAATAGGCTAGATCTGAACTCGGGTCAACTGTTTGCATCAAAATCCAGTCATGAAGGTAGCTGTGGCAGCCGAGAAATTTGATCGGCCATATGCACTACAAGGCGTATAAGTAACATTTTCAAATTTTTTGCACTTGCTCCATTACGACCCCGGGCAGCTAAGTTGCCATCAAAAAACCACCCAAGACTTGACTTAATAGGCTAGATCTGAAATCGGGTCAACTCTTTGCATCAAAATCCAGTTGTGAAAAAAGCTGTGGCGGCCGAGAAAGGGGATCGGAGATAAGCACTACGGGGCGTATACGTAACATTTTCAATTTTTTTTGCATTTGCTCCATTACGACCCCGGGCAGCTACGTTGCCATCAAAAAACCACCCAAGACTTGACTTAATAGGCTAGATCTGAACTCGGGTGAACTGCTTGCATCAAAATCCAGTCGTAAAAGTAGCTGTGGCGGCCGAGAAAGGGGATCGGAGATAAGCACTACGGGGCGTATACGTAACATTTTCAAATTTTTTGCACTTGCTCCATTACGACCCCGGGCAGCTAAGTTGCCATCAAAAAACCACCCAAGACTTGACTTAATAGGCTAGATCTGAACTCGGGTCAACTGTTTGCATCAAAATCCAGTCGTAAAAGTAGCTGTGGCGGCCGAGAAAGGGGATCGGAGATAAGCACTACGGGGCGTATACGTAACATTTTCAATTTTATTGTACTTGCTCCATTACGACCCCGGGCAGCTAAGTTGCAATCAAAAAACCACCCAAGACTTGACTTAATAGGCTAGATCTGAACTCGCGTCAACTGTTTGCATCAAAATCCAGTCGTAAAAGTAGCTGTGGCGGCCGAGAAAGGGGATCGGAGATAAGCACTATGGGGCGTATACGTAACATTTTCAAATTTTTTGCACTTGCTCCATTACGACCCCGGGCAGCTAAGTTGCCATCAAAAAACCACCCAAGACTTGACTTAATAGGCTAGATCTGAACTCGGGTCAACTGCTTGCACCAAAATCCAGTCGTGAAAGTAGCTGTGGCGGCCGAGAAAGGTGATCGGAGATAAGCACTACGGATCGTATACGTAACATTTTCAAATTTTTTGCACTTGCCCTATTACGACCCCGGGCAGCTAAGTTGCCATCAAAAAACCACCCAAGACTTGACTTAATAGGCTAGATCTGAACTCGGGTCAACTGTTTGCATCAAAATCCAGTCGTAAAAGTAGCTGTGGCGGCCGAGAAAGGGGATCGGAGATAAGCAATACGGGGCGTATACGTAATATTTTCAAATGTTTTGCACTTGCTCCATTACGACCCCGGGCAGCTAAGTTGCCATCAAAAAACCACCCGAGATTTGACTTAATAGGCTAGATCTGAACTCGCGTCAACTGTTTGCATCAAAATCCAGTCGTGAAAGTAGCTGTGGCAGACGAGAAATTTGATCGGCCATATGCACTACGGGGCGTATGCGTAACATTTTCAAATTTTGTGTACTTGCTCCATTCCGACCCCGGTCAGCTAAGTTGCGGTCAAAAAACTACCCGAGTTTTGACTTAATAAGCTACATCTGAACTCGGTTCAACTGTTTGCGTCAAAATCCAGTTGTGAAAGCAGTTGTGGCAGCCGAGAACTTTGATCGGCCATAAGCACTACGGGGCGTATACGTAACATTTTCAATTTTATTGTACTTGCTCCATTACGACCCCGGGCAGCTAAGTTGCCATCACAAAACCACCCAAGACTTGACTTAATAGGCTAGATCTGAACTCGGGTCAACTGCTTGCACCAAAATCCAGTCGTGAAAGTAGCTGTGGCGGCCGAGAAAGGGGATCGGAGATAAACACCACGGGGCGTATACGTAACATTTTCAATTTTTTTGTACTTGCTCCATTACGACCCCGGGCAGCTAAGTTGCCATCAAAAAACCACCCAAGACTTGACTTAATAGGCTAGATCTGAACTCGGGTCAACTGCTTGCACCAAAATCCAGTCGTGAAAGTAGCTGTGGCGGCCGAGAAAGGTGATCGGAGATAAGCACTACGGGGCGTATACGTAACATTTTCAAATTTTTTGCACTTGCTCCATTACGACCCCGGGCAGCTAAGTTGCCATCAAAAAACCACCCAAGACTTGACTTAATAGGCTAGATCTGAACTCGGGTCAACTGTTTGCATCAAAATCCAGTCGTGAAAGTAGCTGTGGCGGCCGAGAAAGGTGATCGGAGATAAGCACTACGGGGCGTATACGTAACATTTTCAAATTTTTTGCACTTGCTCCATTACGACCCCGGGCAGCTAAGTTGCCATCAAAAAACCACCCAAGACTTGACTTAATAGGCTAGATCTGAACTCGGGTCAACTGCTTGCACCAAAATCCAGTCGTAAAAGTAGCTGTGGCGGCCGAGAAAGGTGATCGGAGATAAGCACTACGGATCGTATACGTAACATTTTAAAATTTTTTGCACTTGCTCCATTACGACCCCGGGCAGCTAAGTTGCCATCAAAAAACCACCCAAGACTTGACTTAATAGGCTAGATCTGAACTCGGGTCAACTGCTTGCACCAAAATCCAGTCGTAAAAGTAGCTGTGGCGGCCGAGAAAGGGGATCGGAGATAAGCACTACGGGGCGTATACGTAACATTTTCAATTTTATTGTACTTGCTCCATTACGACCCCGGGCAGCTAAGTTGCGGTCAAAAAACCACCCGAGATTTGAGTTAATAGGCTAGATCTGAACTCGCGTCAACTGTTTGCATCAAAATCCAGTCGTAAAAGTAGCTGTGGCGGCCGAGAAAGGGGATCGGAGATAAACACCACGGGGCGTATACGTAACATTTTCAAATTTTTTGTACTTGCTCCATTACGACCCCGGGCAGCTAAGTTGCGGTCAAAAAACCACCCGAGATTTGAGTTAATAGGCTAGATCTGAACTCGCGTCAACTGTTTGCATCAAAATCCAGTCGTAAAAGTAGCTGTGGCGGCCGAGAAAGGGGATCGGAGATAAACACCACGGGGCGTATACGTAACATTTTCAAATTTTTTGCACTTGCTCCATTACGACCCCGGGCAGCTAAGTTGCCATCAAAAAACCACCCAAGACTTGACTTAATAGGCTAGATCTGAACTCGGGTCAACTGTTTGCATCAAAATCCAGTTGTGAAAGTAGCTGTGGCGGCCAAGAAAGGGGATCGGAGATAAGCACTACGGGGCGTATACGTAACATTTTCAATTTTTTTGTACTTGCTCCATTACGGCCCCGGGCAGCTAACTTGCGGTCAAAAAACCACCCAAGATTTGACTTGATAGGCTAGATCTGAACTCGCGTCAACTGTTTGCATCAAAATCCAGTCGTGAAAGTAGCTGTGGCAGACGAGAAATTTGATCGGCCATATGCACTACGGGGCGTATGCGTAACATTTTCAAATTTTGTGTACTTGCTCCATTCCGACCCCGGTCAGCTAAGTTGCGGTCAAAAAACTACCCGAGTTTTGACTTAATAAGCTACATCTGAACTCGGTTCAACTGTTTGCGTCAAAATCCAGTTGTGAAAGCAGTTGTGGCAGCCGAGAACTTTGATCGGCCATAAGCACTACGGGGCGTATACGTAACATTTTCAATTTTATTGTACTTGCTCCATTACGACCCCGGGCAGCTAAGTTGCCATCAAAAAACCACCCAAGACTTGACTTAATAGGCTAGATCTGAACTCGCGTCAACTGTTTGCGTCAAAATCCAGTCGTGAAAGTAGCTGTTGCGGCCGAGAAAGGGGATCGGAGATAAGCACTACGGGGCGTATACGTAACATTTTCAAATTTTTTGCACTTGCTCCATTCCGACCCCGGGCAGCTAAGTTGCCATCAAAAAACCACCCAACACTTGACTTAATAGGCTAGATCTGAACTCGGGTCAACTGTTTGCATCAAAATCCAGTCATGAAGGTAGCTGTGGCAGCCGAGAAATTTGATCGGCCATATGCACTACAAGGCGTATAAGTAACATTTTCAAATTTTTTGCACTTGCTCCATTACGACCCCGGGCAGCTAAGTTGCCATCAAAAAACCACCCAAGACTTGACTTAATAGGCTAGATCTGAAATCGGGTCAACTCTTTGCATCAAAATCCAGTTGTGAAAAAAGCTGTGGCGGCCGAGAAAGGGGATCGGAGATAAGCACTACGGGGCGTATACGTAACATTTTCAATTTTTTTTGCATTTGCTCCATTACGACCCCGGGCAGCTACGTTGCCATCAAAAAACCACCCAAGACTTGACTTAATAGGCTAGATCTGAACTCGGGTGAACTGCTTGCATCAAAATCCAGTCGTAAAAGTAGCTGTGGCGGCCGAGAAAGGGGATCGGAGATAAGCACTACGGGGCGTATACGTAACATTTTCAAATTTTTTGCACTTGCTCCATTACGACCCCGGGCAGCTAAGTTGCCATCAAAAAACCACCCAAGACTTGACTTAATAGGCTAGATCTGAACTCGGGTCAACTGTTTGCATCAAAATCCAGTCGTAAAAGTAGCTGTGGCGGCCGAGAAAGGGGATCGGAGATAAGCACTACGGGGCGTATACGTAACATTTTCAATTTTATTGTACTTGCTCCATTACGACCCCGGGCAGCTAAGTTGCAATCAAAAAACCACCCAAGACTTGACTTAATAGGCTAGATCTGAACTCGCGTCAACTGTTTGCATCAAAATCCAGTCGTAAAAGTAGCTGTGGCGGCCGAGAAAGGGGATCGGAGATAAGCACTATGGGGCGTATACGTAACATTTTCAAATTTTTTGCACTTGCTCCATTACGACCCCGGGCAGCTAAGTTGCCATCAAAAAACCACCCAAGACTTGACTTAATAGGCTAGATCTGAACTCGGGTCAACTGCTTGCACCAAAATCCAGTCGTGAAAGTAGCTGTGGCGGCCGAGAAAGGTGATCGGAGATAAGCACTACGGATCGTATACGTAACATTTTCAAATTTTTTGCACTTGCCCTATTACGACCCCGGGCAGCTAAGTTGCCATCAAAAAACCACCCAAGACTTGACTTAATAGGCTAGATCTGAACTCGGGTCAACTGTTTGCATCAAAATCCAGTCGTAAAAGTAGCTGTGGCGGCCGAGAAAGGGGATCGGAGATAAGCAATACGGGGCGTATACGTAATATTTTCAAATGTTTTGCACTTGCTCCATTACGACCCCGGGCAGCTAAGTTGCCATCAAAAAACCACCCGAGATTTGACTTAATAGGCTAGATCTGAACTCGCGTCAACTGTTTGCATCAAAATCCAGTCGTGAAAGTAGCTGTGGCAGACGAGAAATTTGATCGGCCATATGCACTACGGGGCGTATGCGTAACATTTTCAAATTTTGTGTACTTGCTCCATTCCGACCCCGGTCAGCTAAGTTGCGGTCAAAAAACTACCCGAGTTTTGACTTAATAAGCTACATCTGAACTCGGTTCAACTGTTTGCGTCAAAATCCAGTTGTGAAAGCAGTTGTGGCAGCCGAGAACTTTGATCGGCCATAAGCACTACGGGGCGTATACGTAACATTTTCAATTTTATTGTACTTGCTCCATTACGACCCCGGGCAGCTAAGTTGCCATCACAAAACCACCCAAGACTTGACTTAATAGGCTAGATCTGAACTCGGGTCAACTGTTTGCATCAAAATCCAGTCGTGAAAGTAGCTGTGGCGGCCGAGAAAGGGGATCGGAGATAAGCACTACGGGGCGTATACGTAACATTTTCAATTTTATTGTACTTGCTCCATTACGACCCCGGGCAGCTAAGTTGCCATCAAAAAACCACCCAAGACTTGACTTAATAGGCTAGATCTGAACTCGCGTCAACTGTTTGCATCAAAATCCAGTCGTGAAAGTAGCTGTGGCGGCCGAGAAAGGGGATCGGAGATAAGCACTACGGGGCGTATACGTAACATTTTCAATTTTATTGTACTTGCTCCACTACGACCCCGGGCAGCTAAGTTGCGGTCAAAAAACCACCCGAGATTTGAGTTAATAGGCTAGATCTGAACTCGCGTCAACTGTTTGCATCAAAATCCAGTCGTAAAAGTAGCTGTGGCGGCCGAGAAAGGGGATCGGAGATAAACACCACGGGGCGTATACGTAACATTTTCAAATTTTTTGTACTTGCTCCATTACGACCCCGGGCAGCTAAGTTGCCATCAAAAAACCACCCAAGACTTGACTTAATAGGCTAGATCTGAACTCGGGTCAACTGCTTGCACCAAAATCCAGTCGTGAAAGTAGCTGTGGCGGCCGAGAAAGGTGATCGGAGATAAGCACTACGGGGCGTATACGTAACATTTTCAAATTTTTTGCACTTGCTCCATTACGACCCCGGGCAGCTAAGTTGCCATCAAAAAACCACCCAAGACTTGACTTAATAGGCTAGATCTGAACTCGGGTCAACTGTTTGCATCAAAATCCAGTCGTGAAAGTAGCTGTGGCGGCCGAGAAAGGTGATCGGAGATAAGCACTACGGGGCGTATACGTAACATTTTCAAATTTTTTGCACTTGCTCCATTACGACCCCGGGCAGCTAAGTTGCCATCAAAAAACCACCCAAGACTTGACTTAATAGGCTAGATCTGAACTCGGGTCAACTGCTTGCACCAAAATCCAGTCGTGAAAGTAGCTGTGGCGGCCGAGAAAGGTGATCGGAGATAAGCACTACGGATCGTATACGTAACATTTTCAAATTTTTTGCACTTGCTCCATTACGACCCCGGGCAGCTAAGTTGCCATCAAAAAACCACCCAAGACTTGACTTAATAGGCTAGATCTGAACTCGGGTCAACTGTTTGCATCAAAATCCAGTCGTAAAAGTAGCTGTGGCGGCCGAGAAAGGGGATCGGAGATAAGCACTACGGGGCGTATACGTAACATTTTCAATTTTATTGTACTTGCTCCATTACGACCCCGGGCAGCTAAGTTGCGGTCAAAAAACCACCCGAGATTTGAGTTAATAGGCTAGATCTGAACTCGCGTCAACTGTTTGCATCAAAATCCAGTCGTAAAAGTAGCTGTGGCGGCCGAGAAAGGGGATCGGAGATAAACACCACGGGGCGTATACGTAACATTTTCAAATTTTTTGTACTTGCTCCATTACGACCCCGGGCAGCTAAGTTGCGGTCAAAAAACCACCCGAGATTTGAGTTAATAGGCTAGATCTGAACTCGCGTCAACTGTTTGCATCAAAATCCAGTCGTAAAAGTAGCTGTGGCGGCCGAGAAAGGGGATCGGAGATAAACACCACGGGGCGTATACGTAACATTTTCAAATTTTTTGCACTTGCTCCATTACGACCCCGGGCAGCTAAGTTGCCATCAAAAAACCACCCAAGACTTGACTTAATAGGCTAGATCTGAACTCGGGTCAACTGCTTGCACCAAAATCCAGTCGTGAAAGTAGCTGTGGCGGCCGAGAAAGGTGATCGGAGATAAGCACTACGGATCGTATACGTAACATTTTCAAATTTTTTGCACTTGCCCTATTACGACCCCGGGCAGCTAAGTTGCCATCAAAAAACCACCCAAGACTTGACTTAATAGGCTAGATCTGAACTCGGGTCAACTGTTTGCATCAAAATCCAGTCGTAAAAGTAGCTGTGGCGGCCGAGAAAGGGGATCGGAGATAAGCACTACGGGGCGTATACGTAACATTTTCAAATTTTTTGCACTTGCTCCATTACGACCCCGGGCAGCTAAGTTGCCATCAAAAAACCACCCAAGACTTGACTTAATAGGCTAAATCTGAACTCGCGTCAACTGTTTGCGTCAAAATCCAGTCGTGAAAGTAGCTGTGGCGGCCGAGAAAGGGGATCGTCCATAAGCACTATGGGGCGTATACGTAACATTTTCAAATTTTTTGCACTTGCTCCATTACGACCCCGGGCAGCTAAGTTGCCATCAAAAAACCACCCGAGATTTGACTTAATAGGCTAGATCTGAACTCGGGTCAACTGTTTGCATCAAAATCCAGTTGTGAAAGTAGCTGTGGCGGCCAAGAAAGGGGATCGGAGATAAGCACTACGGGGCGTATACGTAACATTTTCAATTTTTTTGTACTTGCTCCATTACGGCCCCGGGCAGCTAACTTGCGGTCAAAAAACCACCCAAGTTTTGACTTGATAGGCTAGATCTGAACTCGCGTCAACTGTTTGCATCAAAATCCAGTCGTGAAAGTAGCTGTGGTAGACGAGAAATTTGATCGGCCATATGCACTACGGGGCGTATGCGTAACATTTTCAAATTTTGTGTACTTGCTCCATTCCGACCCCGGTCAGCTAAGTTGCGGTCAAAAAACTACCCGAGTTTTGACTTAATAAGCTACATCTGAACTCGGTTCAACTGTTTGCGTCAAAATCCAGTTGTGAAAGCAGTTGTGGCAGCCGAGAACTTTGATCGGCCATAAGCACTACGGGGCGTATACGTAACATTTTCAATTTTATTGTACTTGCTCCATTACGACCCCGGGCAGCTAAGTTGCCATCAAAAAACCACCCAAGACTTGACTTAATAGGCTAGATCTGAACTCGCGTCAACTGTTTGCGTCAAAATCCAGTCGTGAAAGTAGCTGTTGCGGCCGAGAAAGGGGATCGGAGATAAGCACTACGGGGCGTATACGTAACATTTTCAAATTTTTTGCACTTGCTCCATTCCGACCCCGGGCAGCTAAGTTGCCATCAAAAAACCACCCAACACTTGACTTAATAGGCTAGATCTGAACTCGGGTCAACTGTTTGCATCAAAATCCAGTCATGAAGGTAGCTGTGGCAGCCGAGAAATTTGATCGGCCATATGCACTACAAGGCGTATAAGTAACATTCTCAAATTTTTTGCACTTGCTCCATTACGACCCCGGGCAGCTAAGTTGCCATCAAAAAACCACCCGAGATTTGACTTAATAGGCTAGATCTGAACTCGGGTCAACTGTTTGCATCAAAATCCAGTTGTGAAAGTAGCTGTGGCGGCCAAGAAAGGGGATCGGAGATAAGCACTACGGGGCGTATACGTAACATTTTCAATTTTTTTGTACTTGCTCCATTACGGCCCCGGGCAGCTAACTTGCGGTCAAAAAACCACCCAAGATTTGACTTGATAGGCTAGATCTGAACTCGCGTCAACTGTTTGCATCAAAATCCAGTCGTGAAAGTAGCTGTGGCAGACGAGAAATTTGATCGGCCATATGCACTACAAGGCGTATAAGTAACATTCTCAAATTTTTTGCACTTGCTCCATTACGACCCCGGGCAGCTAAGTTGCCATCAAAAAACCACCCAAGACTTGACTTAATAGGCTAGATCTGAACTCGCGTCAACTGTTTGCGTCAAAATCCAGTCGTGAAAGTAGCTGTTGCGGCCGAGAAAGGGGATCGGAGATAAGCACTACGGGGCGTATACGTAACATTTTCAAATTTTTTGCACTTGCTCCATTCCGACCCCGGGCAGCTAAGTTGCCATCAAAAAACCACCCAACACTTGACTTAATAGGCTAGATCTGAACTCGGGTCAACTGTTTGCATCAAAATCCAGTCATGAAGGTAGCTGTGGCAGCCGAGAAATTTGATCGGCCATATGCACTACAAGGCGTATAAGTAACATTCTCAAATTTTTTGCACTTGCTCCATTACGACCCCGGGCAGCTAAGTTGCCATCAAAAAACCACCCGAGATTTGACTTAATAGGCTAGATCTGAACTCGGGTCAACTGTTTGCATCAAAATCCAGTTGTGAAAGTAGCTGTGGCGGCCAAGAAAGGGGATCGGAGATAAGCACTACGGGGCGTATACGTAACATTTTCAATTTTTTTGTACTTGCTCCATTACGGCCCCGGGCAGCTAACTTGCGGTCAAAAAACCACCCAAGATTTGACTTGATAGGCTAGATCTGAACTCGCGTCAACTGTTTGCATCAAAATCCAGTCGTGAAAGTAGCTGTGGCAGACGAGAAATTTGATCGGCCATATGCACTACAAGGCGTATAAGTAACATTCTCAAATTTTTTGCACTTGCTCCATTACGACCCCGGGCAGCTAAGTTGCCATCAAAAAACCACCCGAGATTTGACTTAATAGGCTAGATCTGAACTCGGGTCAACTGTTTGCATCAAAATCCAGTTGTGAAAGTAGCTGTGGCGGCCAAGAAAGGGGATCGGAGATAAGCACTACGGGGCGTATACGTAACATTTTCAATTTTTTTGTACTTGCTCCATTACGGCCCCGGGCAGCTAACTTGCGGTCAAAAAACCACCCAAGATTTGACTTGATAGGCTAGATCTGAACTCGCGTCAACTGTTTGCATCAAAATCCAGTCGTGAAAGTAGCTGTGGCAGACGAGAAATTTGATCGGCCATATGCACTACGGGGCGTATGCGTAACATTTTCAAATTTTGTGTACTTGCTCCATTCCGACCCCGGTCAGCTAAGTTGCGGTCAAAAAACTACCCGAGTTTTGACTTAATAAGCTACATCTGAACTCGGTTCAACTGTTTGCGTCAAAATCCAGTTGTGAAAGCAGTTGTGGCAGCCGAGAACTTTGATCGGCCATAAGCACTACGGGGCGTATACGTAACATTTTCAATTTTATTGTACTTGCTCCATTACGACCCCGGGCAGCTAAGTTGCCATCACAAAACCACCCAAGACTTGACTTAATAGGCTAGATCTGAACTCGGGTCAACTGTTTGCATCAAAATCCAGTCGTGAAAGTAGCTGTGGCGGCCGAGAAAGGTGATCGGAGATAAGCACTACGGGGCGTATACGTAACATTTTCAAATTTTTTGCACTTGCTCCATTACGACCCCGGGCAGCTAAGTTGCCATCAAAAAACCACCCAAGACTTGACTTAATAGGCTAGATCTGAACTCGGGTCAACTGTTTGCATCAAAATCCAGTCGTAAAAGTAGCTGTGGCGGCCGAGAAAGGGGATCGGAGATAAGCACTACGGGGCGTATACGTAACATTTTCAATTTTATTGTACTTGCTCCATTACGACCCCGGGCAGCTAAGTTGCCATCAAAAAACCACCCAAGACTTGACTTAATAGGCTAGATCTGAACTCGCGTCAACTGTTTGCATCAAAATCCAGTCGTGAAAGTAGCTGTGGCGGCCGAGAAAGGGGATCGGAGATAAGCACTACGGGGCGTATACGTAACATTTTCAATTTTATTGTACTTGCTCCATTACGACCCCGGGCAGCTAAGTTGCCATCACAAAACCACCCAAGACTTGACTTAATAGGCTAGATCTGAACTCGGGTCAACTGTTTGCATCAAAATCCAGTCGTGAAAGTAGCTGTGGCGGCCGAGAAAGGGGATCGGAGATAAGCACTACGGGGCGTATACGTAACATTTTCAATTTTATTGTACTTGCTCCATTACGACCCCGGGCAGCTAAGTTGCCATCAAAAAACCACCCAAGACTTGACTTAATAGGCTAGATCTGAACTCGGGTCAACTGCTTGCACCAAAATCCAGTCGTGAAAGTAGCTGTGGCGGCCGAGAAAGGTGATCGGAGATAAGCACTACGGATCGTATACGTAACATTTTCAAATTTTTTGCACTTGCCCTATTACGACCCCGGGCAGCTAAGTTGCCATCAAAAAACCACCCAAGACTTGACTTAATAGGCTAGATCTGAACTCGGGTCAACTGCTTGCACCAAAATCCAGTCGTGAAAGTAGCTGTGGCGGCCGAGAAAGGTGATCGGAGATAAGCACTACGGATCGTATACGTAACATTTTCAAATTTTTTGCACTTGCTCCATTACGACCCCGGGCAGCTAAGTTGCCATCAAAAAACCACCCAAGACTTGACTTAATAGGCTAGATCTGAACTCGGGTCAACTGCTTGCACCAAAATCCAGTCGTGAAAGTAGCTGTGGCGGCCGAGAAAGGTGATCGGAGATAAGCACTACGGATCGTATACGTAACATTTTCAAATTTTTTGCACTTGCCCTATTACGACCCCGGGCAGCTAAGTTGCCATCAAAAAACCACCCAAGACTTGACTTAATAGGCTAGATCTGAACTCGGGTCAACTGCTTGCACCAAAATCCAGTCGTGAAAGTAGCTGTGGCGGCCGAGAAAGGTGATCGGAGATAAGCACTACGGATCGTATACGTAACATTTTCAAATTTTTTGCACTTGCCCTATTACGACCCCGGGCAGCTAAGTTGCCATCAAAAAACCACCCAAGACTTGACTTAATAGGCTAGATCTGAACTCGGGTCAACTGTTTGCATCAAAATCCAGTCGTAAAAGTAGCTGTGGCGGCCGAGAAAGGGGATCGGAGATAAGCAATACGGGGCGTATACGTAATATTTTCAAATGTTTTGCACTTGCTCCATTACGACCCCGGGCAGCTAAGTTGCCATCAAAAAACCACCCGAGATTTGACTTAATAGGCTAGATCTGAACTCGCGTCAACTGTTTGCATCAAAATCCAGTCGTGAAAGTAGCTGTGGCAGACGAGAAATTTGATCGGCCATATGCACTACGGGGCGTATGCGTAACATTTTCAAATTTTGTGTACTTGCTCCATTCCGACCCCGGTCAGCTAAGTTGCGGTCAAAAAACTACCCGAGTTTTGACTTAATAAGCTACATCTGAACTCGGTTCAACTGTTTGCGTCAAAATCCAGTTGTGAAAGCAGTTGTGGCAGCCGAGAACTTTGATCGGCCATAAGCACTACGGGGCGTATACGTAACATTTTCAATTTTATTGTACTTGCTCCATTACGACCCCGGGCAGCTAAGTTGCCATCAAAAAACCACCCAAGACTTGACTTAATAGGCTAGATCTGAACTCGCGTCAACTGTTTGCGTCAAAATCCAGTCGTGAAAGTAGCTGTTGCGGCCGAGAAAGGGGATCGGAGATAAGCACTACGGGGCGTATACGTAACATTTTCAAATTTTTTGCACTTGCTCCATTCCGACCCCGGGCAGCTAAGTTGCCATCAAAAAACCACCCAACACTTGACTTAATAGGCTAGATCTGAACTCGGGTCAACTGTTTGCATCAAAATCCAGTCATGAAGGTAGCTGTGGCAGCCGAGAAATTTGATCGGCCATATGCACTACAAGGCGTATAAGTAACATTTTCAAATTTTTTGCACTTGCTCCATTACGACCCCGGGCAGCTAAGTTGCCATCAAAAAACCACCCAAGACTTGACTTAATAGGCTAGATCTGAAATCGGGTCAACTCTTTGCATCAAAATCCAGTTGTGAAAAAAGCTGTGGCGGCCGAGAAAGGGGATCGGAGATAAGCACTACGGGGCGTATACGTAACATTTTCAATTTTTTTTGCATTTGCTCCATTACGACCCCGGGCAGCTACGTTGCCATCAAAAAACCACCCAAGACTTGACTTAATAGGCTAGATCTGAACTCGGGTGAACTGCTTGCATCAAAATCCAGTCGTAAAAGTAGCTGTGGCGGCCGAGAAAGGGGATCGGAGATAAGCACTACGGGGCGTATACGTAACATTTTCAAATTTTTTGCACTTGCTCCATTACGACCCCGGGCAGCTAAGTTGCCATCAAAAAACCACCCAAGACTTGACTTAATAGGCTAGATCTGAACTCGGGTCAACTGTTTGCATCAAAATCCAGTCGTAAAAGTAGCTGTGGCGGCCGAGAAAGGGGATCGGAGATAAGCACTACGGGGCGTATACGTAACATTTTCAATTTTATTGTACTTGCTCCATTACGACCCCGGGCAGCTAAGTTGCAATCAAAAAACCACCCAAGACTTGACTTAATAGGCTAGATCTGAACTCGCGTCAACTGTTTGCATCAAAATCCAGTCGTAAAAGTAGCTGTGGCGGCCGAGAAAGGGGATCGGAGATAAGCACTATGGGGCGTATACGTAACATTTTCAAATTTTTTGCACTTGCTCCATTACGACCCCGGGCAGCTAAGTTGCCATCAAAAAACCACCCAAGACTTGACTTAATAGGCTAGATCTGAACTCGGGTCAACTGCTTGCACCAAAATCCAGTCGTGAAAGTAGCTGTGGCGGCCGAGAAAGGTGATCGGAGATAAGCACTACGGATCGTATACGTAACATTTTCAAATTTTTTGCACTTGCCCTATTACGACCCCGGGCAGCTAAGTTGCCATCAAAAAACCACCCAAGACTTGACTTAATAGGCTAGATCTGAACTCGGGTCAACTGTTTGCATCAAAATCCAGTCGTAAAAGTAGCTGTGGCGGCCGAGAAAGGGGATCGGAGATAAGCAATACGGGGCGTATACGTAATATTTTCAAATGTTTTGCACTTGCTCCATTACGACCCCGGGCAGCTAAGTTGCCATCAAAAAACCACCCGAGATTTGACTTAATAGGCTAGATCTGAACTCGCGTCAACTGTTTGCATCAAAATCCAGTCGTGAAAGTAGCTGTGGCAGACGAGAAATTTGATCGGCCATATGCACTACGGGGCGTATGCGTAACATTTTCAAATTTTGTGTACTTGCTCCATTCCGACCCCGGTCAGCTAAGTTGCGGTCAAAAAACTACCCGAGTTTTGACTTAATAAGCTACATCTGAACTCGGTTCAACTGTTTGCGTCAAAATCCAGTTGTGAAAGCAGTTGTGGCAGCCGAGAACTTTGATCGGCCATAAGCACTACGGGGCGTATACGTAACATTTTCAATTTTATTGTACTTGCTCCATTACGACCCCGGGCAGCTAAGTTGCCATCACAAAACCACCCAAGACTTGACTTAATAGGCTAGATCTGAACTCGGGTCAACTGTTTGCATCAAAATCCAGTCGTGAAAGTAGCTGTGGCGGCCGAGAAAGGGGATCGGAGATAAGCACTACGGGGCGTATACGTAACATTTTCAATTTTATTGTACTTGCTCCATTACGACCCCGGGCAGCTAAGTTGCCATCAAAAAACCACCCAAGACTTGACTTAATAGGCTAGATCTGAACTCGCGTCAACTGTTTGCATCAAAATCCAGTCGTGAAAGTAGCTGTGGCGGCCGAGAAAGGGGATCGGAGATAAGCACTACGGGGCGTATACGTAACATTTTCAATTTTATTGTACTTGCTCCACTACGACCCCGGGCAGCTAAGTTGCGGTCAAAAAACCACCCGAGATTTGAGTTAATAGGCTAGATCTGAACTCGCGTCAACTGTTTGCATCAAAATCCAGTCGTAAAAGTAGCTGTGGCGGCCGAGAAAGGGGATCGGAGATAAACACCACGGGGCGTATACGTAACATTTTCAAATTTTTTGTACTTGCTCCATTACGACCCCGGGCAGCTAAGTTGCCATCAAAAAACCACCCAAGACTTGACTTAATAGGCTAGATCTGAACTCGGGTCAACTGCTTGCACCAAAATCCAGTCGTGAAAGTAGCTGTGGCGGCCGAGAAAGGTGATCGGAGATAAGCACTACGGGGCGTATACGTAACATTTTCAAATTTTTTGCACTTGCTCCATTACGACCCCGGGCAGCTAAGTTGCCATCAAAAAACCACCCAAGACTTGACTTAATAGGCTAGATCTGAACTCGGGTCAACTGTTTGCATCAAAATCCAGTCGTGAAAGTAGCTGTGGCGGCCGAGAAAGGTGATCGGAGATAAGCACTACGGGGCGTATACGTAACATTTTCAAATTTTTTGCACTTGCTCCATTACGACCCCGGGCAGCTAAGTTGCCATCAAAAAACCACCCAAGACTTGACTTAATAGGCTAGATCTGAACTCGGGTCAACTGCTTGCACCAAAATCCAGTCGTGAAAGTAGCTGTGGCGGCCGAGAAAGGTGATCGGAGATAAGCACTACGGATCGTATACGTAACATTTTCAAATTTTTTGCACTTGCTCCATTACGACCCCGGGCAGCTAAGTTGCCATCAAAAAACCACCCAAGACTTGACTTAATAGGCTAGATCTGAACTCGGGTCAACTGTTTGCATCAAAATCCAGTCGTAAAAGTAGCTGTGGCGGCCGAGAAAGGGGATCGGAGATAAGCACTACGGGGCGTATACGTAACATTTTCAATTTTATTGTACTTGCTCCATTACGACCCCGGGCAGCTAAGTTGCGGTCAAAAAACCACCCGAGATTTGAGTTAATAGGCTAGATCTGAACTCGCGTCAACTGTTTGCATCAAAATCCAGTCGTAAAAGTAGCTGTGGCGGCCGAGAAAGGGGATCGGAGATAAACACCACGGGGCGTATACGTAACATTTTCAAATTTTTTGTACTTGCTCCATTACGACCCCGGGCAGCTAAGTTGCGGTCAAAAAACCACCCGAGATTTGAGTTAATAGGCTAGATCTGAACTCGCGTCAACTGTTTGCATCAAAATCCAGTCGTAAAAGTAGCTGTGGCGGCCGAGAAAGGGGATCGGAGATAAACACCACGGGGCGTATACGTAACATTTTCAAATTTTTTGCACTTGCTCCATTACGACCCCGGGCAGCTAAGTTGCCATCAAAAAACCACCCAAGACTTGACTTAATAGGCTAGATCTGAACTCGGGTCAACTGCTTGCACCAAAATCCAGTCGTGAAAGTAGCTGTGGCGGCCGAGAAAGGTGATCGGAGATAAGCACTACGGATCGTATACGTAACATTTTCAAATTTTTTGCACTTGCCCTATTACGACCCCGGGCAGCTAAGTTGCCATCAAAAAACCACCCAAGACTTGACTTAATAGGCTAGATCTGAACTCGGGTCAACTGTTTGCATCAAAATCCAGTCGTAAAAGTAGCTGTGGCGGCCGAGAAAGGGGATCGGAGATAAGCACTACGGGGCGTATACGTAACATTTTCAAATTTTTTGCACTTGCTCCATTACGACCCCGGGCAGCTAAGTTGCCATCAAAAAACCACCCAAGACTTGACTTAATAGGCTAAATCTGAACTCGCGTCAACTGTTTGCGTCAAAATCCAGTCGTGAAAGTAGCTGTGGCGGCCGAGAAAGGGGATCGTCCATAAGCACTATGGGGCGTATACGTAACATTTTCAAATTTTTTGCACTTGCTCCATTACGACCCCGGGCAGCTAAGTTGCCATCAAAAAACCACCCGAGATTTGACTTAATAGGCTAGATCTGAACTCGGGTCAACTGTTTGCATCAAAATCCAGTTGTGAAAGTAGCTGTGGCGGCCAAGAAAGGGGATCGGAGATAAGCACTACGGGGCGTATACGTAACATTTTCAATTTTTTTGTACTTGCTCCATTACGGCCCCGGGCAGCTAACTTGCGGTCAAAAAACCACCCAAGTTTTGACTTGATAGGCTAGATCTGAACTCGCGTCAACTGTTTGCATCAAAATCCAGTCGTGAAAGTAGCTGTGGTAGACGAGAAATTTGATCGGCCATATGCACTACGGGGCGTATGCGTAACATTTTCAAATTTTGTGTACTTGCTCCATTCCGACCCCGGTCAGCTAAGTTGCGGTCAAAAAACTACCCGAGTTTTGACTTAATAAGCTACATCTGAACTCGGTTCAACTGTTTGCGTCAAAATCCAGTTGTGAAAGCAGTTGTGGCAGCCGAGAACTTTGATCGGCCATAAGCACTACGGGGCGTATACGTAACATTTTCAATTTTATTGTACTTGCTCCATTACGACCCCGGGCAGCTAAGTTGCCATCAAAAAACCACCCAAGACTTGACTTAATAGGCTAGATCTGAACTCGCGTCAACTGTTTGCGTCAAAATCCAGTCGTGAAAGTAGCTGTTGCGGCCGAGAAAGGGGATCGGAGATAAGCACTACGGGGCGTATACGTAACATTTTCAAATTTTTTGCACTTGCTCCATTCCGACCCCGGGCAGCTAAGTTGCCATCAAAAAACCACCCAACACTTGACTTAATAGGCTAGATCTGAACTCGGGTCAACTGTTTGCATCAAAATCCAGTCATGAAGGTAGCTGTGGCAGCCGAGAAATTTGATCGGCCATATGCACTACAAGGCGTATAAGTAACATTCTCAAATTTTTTGCACTTGCTCCATTACGACCCCGGGCAGCTAAGTTGCCATCAAAAAACCACCCGAGATTTGACTTAATAGGCTAGATCTGAACTCGGGTCAACTGTTTGCATCAAAATCCAGTTGTGAAAGTAGCTGTGGCGGCCAAGAAAGGGGATCGGAGATAAGCACTACGGGGCGTATACGTAACATTTTCAATTTTTTTGTACTTGCTCCATTACGGCCCCGGGCAGCTAACTTGCGGTCAAAAAACCACCCAAGATTTGACTTGATAGGCTAGATCTGAACTCGCGTCAACTGTTTGCATCAAAATCCAGTCGTGAAAGTAGCTGTGGCAGACGAGAAATTTGATCGGCCATATGCACTACAAGGCGTATAAGTAACATTCTCAAATTTTTTGCACTTGCTCCATTACGACCCCGGGCAGCTAAGTTGCCATCAAAAAACCACCCAAGACTTGACTTAATAGGCTAGATCTGAACTCGCGTCAACTGTTTGCGTCAAAATCCAGTCGTGAAAGTAGCTGTTGCGGCCGAGAAAGGGGATCGGAGATAAGCACTACGGGGCGTATACGTAACATTTTCAAATTTTTTGCACTTGCTCCATTCCGACCCCGGGCAGCTAAGTTGCCATCAAAAAACCACCCAACACTTGACTTAATAGGCTAGATCTGAACTCGGGTCAACTGTTTGCATCAAAATCCAGTCATGAAGGTAGCTGTGGCAGCCGAGAAATTTGATCGGCCATATGCACTACAAGGCGTATAAGTAACATTCTCAAATTTTTTGCACTTGCTCCATTACGACCCCGGGCAGCTAAGTTGCCATCAAAAAACCACCCGAGATTTGACTTAATAGGCTAGATCTGAACTCGGGTCAACTGTTTGCATCAAAATCCAGTTGTGAAAGTAGCTGTGGCGGCCAAGAAAGGGGATCGGAGATAAGCACTACGGGGCGTATACGTAACATTTTCAATTTTTTTGTACTTGCTCCATTACGGCCCCGGGCAGCTAACTTGCGGTCAAAAAACCACCCAAGATTTGACTTGATAGGCTAGATCTGAACTCGCGTCAACTGTTTGCATCAAAATCCAGTCGTGAAAGTAGCTGTGGCAGACGAGAAATTTGATCGGCCATATGCACTACAAGGCGTATAAGTAACATTCTCAAATTTTTTGCACTTGCTCCATTACGACCCCGGGCAGCTAAGTTGCCATCAAAAAACCACCCGAGATTTGACTTAATAGGCTAGATCTGAACTCGGGTCAACTGTTTGCATCAAAATCCAGTTGTGAAAGTAGCTGTGGCGGCCAAGAAAGGGGATCGGAGATAAGCACTACGGGGCGTATACGTAACATTTTCAATTTTTTTGTACTTGCTCCATTACGGCCCCGGGCAGCTAACTTGCGGTCAAAAAACCACCCAAGATTTGACTTGATAGGCTAGATCTGAACTCGCGTCAACTGTTTGCATCAAAATCCAGTCGTGAAAGTAGCTGTGGCAGACGAGAAATTTGATCGGCCATATGCACTACGGGGCGTATGCGTAACATTTTCAAATTTTGTGTACTTGCTCCATTCCGACCCCGGTCAGCTAAGTTGCGGTCAAAAAACTACCCGAGTTTTGACTTAATAAGCTACATCTGAACTCGGTTCAACTGTTTGCGTCAAAATCCAGTTGTGAAAGCAGTTGTGGCAGCCGAGAACTTTGATCGGCCATAAGCACTACGGGGCGTATACGTAACATTTTCAATTTTATTGTACTTGCTCCATTACGACCCCGGGCAGCTAAGTTGCCATCACAAAACCACCCAAGACTTGACTTAATAGGCTAGATCTGAACTCGGGTCAACTGTTTGCATCAAAATCCAGTCGTGAAAGTAGCTGTGGCGGCCGAGAAAGGTGATCGGAGATAAGCACTACGGGGCGTATACGTAACATTTTCAAATTTTTTGCACTTGCTCCATTACGACCCCGGGCAGCTAAGTTGCCATCAAAAAACCACCCAAGACTTGACTTAATAGGCTAGATCTGAACTCGGGTCAACTGTTTGCATCAAAATCCAGTCGTAAAAGTAGCTGTGGCGGCCGAGAAAGGGGATCGGAGATAAGCACTACGGGGCGTATACGTAACATTTTCAATTTTATTGTACTTGCTCCATTACGACCCCGGGCAGCTAAGTTGCCATCAAAAAACCACCCAAGACTTGACTTAATAGGCTAGATCTGAACTCGCGTCAACTGTTTGCATCAAAATCCAGTCGTGAAAGTAGCTGTGGCGGCCGAGAAAGGGGATCGGAGATAAGCACTACGGGGCGTATACGTAACATTTTCAATTTTATTGTACTTGCTCCATTACGACCCCGGGCAGCTAAGTTGCGGTCAAAAAACCACCCGAGATTTGAGTTAATAGGCTAGATCTGAACTCGCGTCAACTGTTTGCATCAAAATCCAGTCGTAAAAGTAGCTGTGGCGGCCGAGAAAGGGGATCGGAGATAAACACCACGGGGCGTATACGTAACATTTTCAAATTTTTTGTACTTGCTCCATTACGACCCCGGGCAGCTAAGTTGCCATCAAAAAACCACCCAAGACTTGACTTAATAGGCTAGATCTGAACTCGGGTCAACTGCTTGCACCAAAATCCAGTCGTGAAAGTAGCTGTGGCGGCCGAGAAAGGTGATCGGAGATAAGCACTACGGATCGTATACGTAACATTTTCAAATTTTTTGCACTTGCCCTATTACGACCCCGGGCAGCTAAGTTGCCATCAAAAAACCACCCAAGACTTGACTTAATAGGCTAGATCTGAACTCGGGTCAACTGTTTGCATCAAAATCCAGTCGTAAAAGTAGCTGTGGCGGCCGAGAAAGGGCATCGGAGATAAGCACTACGGGGCGTATACGTAACATTTTCAAATTTTTTGCACTTTCTCCATTACGACCCCGGGCAGCTAAGTTGCCATCAAAAAACCACCCAAGACTTGACTTAATAGGCTAGATCTGAACTCGGGTCAACTGTTTGCATCAAAATCCAGTCGTAAAAGTAGCTGTGGCGGCCGAGAAAGGGGATCGGAGATAAGCACTACGGGGCGTATACGTAACATTTTCAATTTTATTGTACTTGCTCCATTACGACCCCGGGCAGCTAAGTTGCCATCAAAAAACCACCCAAGACTTGACTTAATAGGCTAGATCTGAACTCGCGTCAACTGTTTGCATCAAAATCCAGTCGTGAAAGTAGCTGTGGCGGCCGAGAAAGGGGATCGGAGATAAGCACTACGGGGCGTATACATAACATTTTCAATTTTATTGTACTTGCTCCATTACGACCCCGGGCAGCTAAGTTGCGGTCAAAAAACCACCCGAGATTTGAGTTAATAGGCTAGATCTGAACTCGGGTCAACTGTTTGCATCAAAATCCAGTCGTAAAAGTAGCTGTGGCGGCCGAGAAAGGGGATCGGAGATAAGCACTACGGGGCGTATACGTAACATTTTCAATTTTATTGTACTTGCTCCATTACGACCCCGGGCAGCTAAGTTGCCATCAAAAAACCACCCAAGACTTGACTTAATAGGCTAGATCTGAACTCGCGTCAACTGTTTGCATCAAAATCCAGTCGTGAAAGTAGCTGTGGCGGCCGAGAAAGGGGATCGGAGATAAGCACTACGGGGCGTATACGTAACATTTTCAATTTTATTGTACTTGCTCCATTACGACCCCGGGCAGCTAAGTTGCCATCAAAAAACCACCCAAGACTTGACTTAATAGGCTAGATCTGAACTCGGGTCAACTGCTTGCACCAAAATCCAGTCGTGAAAGTAGCTGTGGCGGCCGAGAAAGGTGATCGGAGATAAGCACTACGGATCGTATACGTAACATTTTCAAATTTTTTGCACTTGCCCTATTACGACCCCGGGCAGCTAAGTTGCCATCAAAAAACCACCCAAGACTTGACTTAATAGGCTAGATCTGAACTCGGGTCAACTGTTTGCATCAAAATCCAGTCGTAAAAGTAGCTGTGGCGGCCGAGAAAGGGGATCGGAGATAAGCACTACGGGGCGTATACGTAACATTTTCAAATTTTTTGCACTTTCTCCATTACGACCCCGGGCAGCTAAGTTGCCATCAAAAAACCACCCAAGACTTGACTTAATAGGCTAAATCTGAACTCGCGTCAACTGTTTGCGTCAAAATCCAGTCGTGAAAGTAGCTGTGGCGGCCGAGAAAGGGGATCGTCCATAAGCACTATGGGGCGTATACGTAACATTTTCAAATTTTTTGCACTTGCTCCATTACGACCCCGGGCAGCTAAGTTGCCATCAAAAAACCACCCGAGATTTGACTTAATAGGCTAGATCTGAACTCGGGTCAACTGTTTGCATCAAAATCCAGTTGTGAAAGTAGCTGTGGCGGCCAAGAAAGGGGATCGGAGATAAGCACTACGGGGCGTATACGTAACATTTTCAATTTTTTTGTACTTGCTCCATTACGGCCCCGGGCAGCTAACTTGCGGTCAAAAAACCACCCAAGATTTGACTTGATAGGCTAGATCTGAACTCGCGTCAACTGTTTGCATCAAAATCCAGTCGTGAAAGTAGCTGTGGCAGACGAGAAATTTGATCGGCCATATGCACTACGGGGCGTATGCGTAACATTTTCAAATTTTGTGTACTTGCTCCATTCCGACCCCGGTCAGCTAAGTTGCGGTCAAAAAAACTACCCGAGTTTTGACTTAATAAGCTACATCTGAACTCGGTTCAACTGTTTGCGTCAAAATCCAGTTGTGAAAGCAGTTGTGGCAGCCGAGAACTTTGATCGGCCATAAGCACTACGGGGCGTATACGTAACATTTTCAATTTTATTGTACTTGCTCCATTACGACCCCGGGCAGCTAAGTTGCCATCAAAAAACCACCCAAGACTTGACTTAATAGGCTAGATCTGAACTCGCGTCAACTGTTTGCGTCAAAATCCAGTCGTGAAAGTAGCTGTTGCGGCCGAGAAAGGGGATCGGAGATAAGCACTACGGGGCGTATACGTAACATTTTCAAATTTTTTGCACTTGCTCCATTCCGACCCCGGGCAGCTAAGTTGCCATCAAAAAACCACCCAACACTTGACTTAATAGGCTAGATCTGAACTCGGGTCAACTGTTTGCATCAAAATCCAGTCATGAAGGTAGCTGTGGCAGCCGAGAAATTTGATCGGCCATATGCACTACAAGGCGTATAAGTAACATTTTCAAATTTTTTGCACTTGCTCCATTACGACCCCGGGCAGCTAAGTTGCCATCAAAAAACCACCCAAGACTTGACTTAATAGGCTAGATCTGAAATCGGGTCAACTCTTTGCATCAAAATCCAGTTGTGAAAAAAGCTGTGGCGGCCGAGAAAGGGGATCGGAGATAAGCACTACGGGGCGTATACGTAACATTTTCAAATTTTTTGCACTTGCTCCATTACGACCCCGGGCAGCTAAGTTGCCATCAAAAAACCACCCAAGACTTGACTTAATAGGCTAGATCTGAACTCGGGTCAACTGTTTGCATCAAAATCCAGTCGTAAAAGTAGCTGTGGCGGCCGAGAAAGGGGATCGGAGATAAGCACTACGGGGCGTATACGTAACATTTTCAATTTTATTGTACTTGCTCCATTACGACCCCGGGCAGCTAAGTTGCAATCAAAAAACCACCCAAGACTTGACTTAATAGGCTAGATCTGAACTCGCGTCAACTGTTTGCATCAAAATCCAGTCGTAAAAGTAGCTGTGGCGGCCGAGAAAGGGGATCGGAGATAAGCACTATGGGGCGTATACGTAACATTTTCAAATTTTTTGCACTTGCTCCATTACGACCCCGGGCAGCTAAGTTGCCATCAAAAAACCACCCAAGACTTGACTTAATAGGCTAGATCTGAACTCGGGTCAACTGCTTGCACCAAAATCCAGTCGTGAAAGTAGCTGTGGCGGCCGAGAAAGGTGATCGGAGATAAGCACTACGGATCGTATACGTAACATTTTCAAATTTTTTGCACTTGCCCTATTACGACCCCGGGCAGCTAAGTTGCCATCAAAAAACCACCCAAGACTTGACTTAATAGGCTAGATCTGAACTCGGGTCAACTGTTTGCATCAAAATCCAGTCGTAAAAGTAGCTGTGGCGGCCGAGAAAGGGGATCGGAGATAAGCACTATGGGGCGTATACGTAACATTTTCAAATTTTTTGCACTTGCTCCATTACGACCCCGGGCAGCTAAGTTGCCATCAAAAAACCACCCAAGACTTGACTTAATAGGCTAGATCTGAACTCGGGTCAACTGCTTGCACCAAAATCCAGTCGTGAAAGTAGCTGTGGCGGCCGAGAAAGGTGATCGGAGATAAGCACTACGGATCGTATACGTAACATTTTCAAATTTTTTGCACTTGCCCTATTACGACCCCGGGCAGCTAAGTTGCCATCAAAAAACCACCCAAGACTTGACTTAATAGGCTAGATCTGAACTCGGGTCAACTGTTTGCATCAAAATCCAGTCGTAAAAGTAGCTGTGGCGGCCGAGAAAGGTGATCGGAGATAAAAAAACCACCCGAGATTTGACTTAATAGGCTAGATCTGAACTCGGGTCAACTGTTTGCATCAAAATCCAGTTGTGAAAGTAGCTGTGGCAGCCGAGAAAGGGGATCGGAGATAAGCACTACGGGGCGTATACGTAACATTTTCAAATTTCTTGTGCTTGCTCCATTACGACCCCGGGCAGCTAGTTTGATATCAAAAATCCACCCTAGACTTGACTTAATAGGCTAGATCTGAACTCGGGTCAACGATTTGCATCAAAATCCAGTCGTAAAAGTAGCTGTGGCGGCTGAGAAAGGGGATCGGAGATAAGAAAGTAGTTGTGGCAGCCGAGAAATTTGATCGGCCATAAGCACTACGGGGCGTATACGTAACATTTTCAATTTTATTGTACTTGCTCCATTACGACCCCGGGCAGCTAAGTTGCCATCAAAAAACCACCCGAGATTTGACTTAATAGGCTAGATCTGAACTCGGGTGAACTGTTTGCATCAAAATCCAGTCGTGAAAGTAGCTGTGGCGGCCGAGAAAGGGGATCGTCCATAAGCACTAGGGGGCGTATACGTAACATTTTAAATTTTTTTGTACTTGCTCCATTACGACCCCGGGCAGCTAAGTTGCGGTCAAAAAACCACCCGAGATTTGACTTAATAGGCTAGATCTGAACTCGGGTCAACTGTTTTCATCAAAATCCAGTCGTGAAAGTAGCTGTGGCGGCCGAGAAAGGTGATCGGAGATAAAAAAACCACCCGAGATTTGACTTAATAGGCTAGATCTGAACTCGGGTCAACTGTTTGCATCAAAATCCAGTTGTGAAAGTAGCTGTGGCAGCCGAGAAAGGGGATCGGAGATAAGCACTACGGGGCGTATACGTAACATTTTCAAATTTCTTGTGCTTGCTCCATTACGACCCCGGGCAGCTAGTTTGCCATCAAAAATCCACCCTAGACTTGACTTAATAGGCTAGATCTGAACTCGGGTCAACGATTTGCATCAAAATCCAGTCGTGAAAGTAGCTGTGGCAGACGAGAAATTTGATCGGCCATATGCACTACGGGGCGTATGCGTAACATTTTCAAATTTTTTGTACTTGCTCCATTCCGACCCCGGTCAGCTAAGTTGCGGTCAAAAAACTACCCGAGTTTTGACTTAATAGGATAGATCTGAACTCGGTTCAACTGTTTGCATCAAAATCCAGTTGTGAAAGCAGTTGTGGCAGCCGAGAACTTTGATCGGCCATAAGCACTACGGGGCGTATACGTAACATTTTCAATTTTTTTGTACTTGCTCCATTACGACCCCGGGCAGCTAAGTTGCGGTCAAAAAACCACCCAAGATTTGACTTGATAGGATAGATCTGAACTCGCGTCAACTGTTTGTATCAAAATCCAATCGTGAAAGTAGCTGTGGCGGCCGAGAAAGGGGATCGGCCATAACCACTACAAGGCGTATATGTAACATTTTCAATTTTTTTGTTCTTACTCCATTACGACCCCGGGCAGCTAGCTTGCGGTCAAAAAACCACCAAAGATTTGACTTGATAGGCTAGATCTGAACTCGGGTCAACTCTTTGCATCAAAATCCAGTTGTGAAAGCAGTTGTGGCAGCCGAGAAATTTGATCGGCCATAAGCACTACGGGGCGTATACGTAACATTTTCAATTTTTTTGTACTTGCTCCATTACGACCCCGGGCAGCTAAGTTGCGGTCAGAAAACCACCCAAGATTTGACTTCATAGGCTAGATCTGAACTCGGGTCAACTGTTTGCATCAAAATCCAGTTGTGAAAGCAGCTGTGGCAGCCGAAAAATTTTATCGACCGTAAGCACTGCGGGCCGTATACATAGAATTTTCAAATGTTTTGTTCTTGCTCCATTACGACCATGGGCAGCTAAGTTGCCATCAAAATACCACCCGAGATTTGTCTTAATAGTCTAGATCTGAACTCGGGTCAACTGTTTGCATCAAAATCCAGTCGTGAAAGTAGCTGTGGCGGCCGAGAAAGGGGATCGGGGATGAGCACTACGGGGCGTATACCTAACATTTTAAATTTTTTTGTACTTGCTCCATTACGACCCCGGGCAGCTAACTTGCGGTCAAAAAACCAGCCAAGATTTGACTTGATAGGCTAGATCTGAACTCGCGTCAACGGTTTGCATCAAAATCCAGTCGTGAAAGTAGCTGTGGCAGACGAGAAATTTGATCGGCCATATGCACTACGGGGCGTATGCGTAACATTTTCAATTTTTTTGTACTTGCTCCATTCCGACCCCGGTCAGCTAAGTTGCGGTCAAAAAACTACCCGAGTTTTGACTTAATAGGCTATATCTGAACTCGGTTCAACTGTTTGCATCAAAATCCATTTGTGAAAGCAGTTGTGGCAGCCGAGAACTTTGATCGGCCATAAGCACTACGGGGCGTATACGTAACATTTTCAATTTTATTGTACTTGCTCCATTACGACCCCGGGCAGCTAAGTTGCCATCAAAAAACCACCCAAGACTTGACTTAATAGGCTAGATCTGAACTCGCGTCAACTGTTTGCGTCAAAATCCAGTCGTGAAAGTAGCTGTGGCGGCCGAGAAAGGGGATCGGACATAAGCACTACGGGGCGTATACGTAACATTTTCAATTTTATTGTACTTGCTCCATTACGACCCCGGGCAGGTAAGTTGCCATCAAAAAACCACCCAAGACTTGACTTAATAGGCTAGATCTGAACTCGCGTCAACTGTTTGCGTCAAAATCCAGTCGTGAAAGTAGCTGTGGCGGCCGAGAAAGGGGATCGGAGATAAGCACTACGGGGCGTATACGTAACATTTTCAATTTTATTGTACTTGCTCCATTACGACCCCGGGCAGCTAAGTTGCCATCAAAAAACCACCCAAGACTTGACTTAATGGGCTAGATCTGAACTCGGGTCAACTGTTTGCATCAAAATCCAGTTATGAAGGTAGCTGTGGCAGCCGAGAAATTTGATCGGCCATATGCACTACAGGGCGTATAAGTAACATTTTCAAATTTTTTGCACTTGCTCCATTACGACCCCGGGCAGCTAAGTTGCCATCAAAAAACCACCCAAGACTTGACTTAATAGGCTAGATCTGAACTCGGGTCAACTGTTGGCATCAAAATCCAGTCGTAAAAGTAGCTGTGGCGGCCGAGAAAGGGGATCGGAGATAAGCACTACGGGGCGTATACGTAACATTTACAATTTTTTTGTGCTTGCTCCATTACGACCCCGGGCAGCTAGTTTGCCATCAAAAATCCACCCTAGGCTTGACTTAATAGGCTAGATCTGAACTCGGGTCAACGATTTGCATCAAAATCCAGTCGTAAAAGTAGCTGTGGCGGCCGAGAAAGGGGATCGGAGATAAGCACTACGAGGCGTATACGTAACATTTTCAAATTTTTTGCACTTGCTCCATTACGACCCCGGGCAGCTAAGTTGCCATCAAAAAACCACCCAAGACTTGACTTAATAGGCTAGATCTGAAATCGGGTCAACTGTTTGCATCAAAATCCAGTTGTGAAAAAAGCTGTGGCGGCCGAGAAAGGGGATCGGAGATAAGCACTACGGGGCGTATACGTAACATTTTCAATTTTTTTGCATTTGCTCCATTACGACACCGGGCAGCTAAGTTGCCATCAAAAAACCACCCAAGACTTGACTTAATAGGCTAGATCTGAACTCGGGTCAACTGCTTGCATCAAAATCCAGTCGTAAAAGTAGCTGTGGCGGCCGAGAAAGGGGATCGGAGATAAGCACTACGGGGCGTATACGTAACATTTTCAAATTTTTTGCACTTGCTCCATTACGACCCCGGGCAGCTAAGTTGCCATCAAAAAACCACCCAAGACTTGACTTAATAGGCTAGATCTGAACTCGGGTCAACTGTTTGCATCAAAATCCAGTCGTAAAAGTAGCTGTGGCGGCCGAGAAAGGGGATCGGAGATAAGCACTACGGGACGTATACGTAACATTTTCAAATTTTTTGCACTTGCTCCATTACGACCCCGGGCAGCTATGTTGCAATCAAAAAACCACCCAAGACTTGACTTAATAGGCTAGATCTGAACTCGGGTCAACTGTTTTCATCAAAATCCAGTCGTGAAAGTAGCTGTGGCGGCCGAGAAAGGTGATCTGAGATAAGCACTACGGGACGTATACGTAACATTTTCAAATTTTTTGCACTTGCTCCATTACGACCCCGGGCAGCTATGTTGCCATCAAAAAACCACCCAGGACTTGACTTAATAGGCTAGATCTGAACTCGGGTCAACTGTTTTCATAAAAATCCAGTCGTGAAAGTAGCTGTGGCGGCCGAGAAAGGTGATCTGAGATAAGCACTACGGGACGTATACGTAACATTTTCAAATTTTTTGCACTTGCTCCATTACGACCCCGGGCAGCTATGTTGCCATCAAAAAACCACCCAAGACTTGACTTAATAGGCTAGATCTGAACTCGGGTCAACTGTTTGCATCAAAATCCAGTCGTAAAAGTAGCTGTGGCGGCCGAGAAAGGGGATCGGAGATAAGCACTACGGGGCGTATACGTAACATTTTCAATTTTATTGTACTTGCTCCATTACGACCCCGGGCAGCTAAGTTGTCATCAAAAAACCACCCAAGACTTGACTTAATAGGCTAGATCTGAACTCGCGTCAACTGTTTGCATCAAAATCCAGTTGTGAAAGTAGCTGTGGCGGCCGAGAAAGGGGATCGGAGATAAGCACTACGGGGCGTATACGTAACATTTTCAATTTTATTGTACTTGCTCCATTACGACCCCGGGCAGCTAAGTTGCCATCAAAAAACCACCCAAGACTTGACTTAATAGGCTAGATCTGAAATCGGGTCAACTGTTTGCATCAAAATCCAGTTGTGAAAAAAGCTGTGGCGGCCGAGAAAGGGGATCGGAGATAAGCACTACGGGGCGTATACGTAACATTTTCAATTTTTTTGCATTTGCTCCATTACGACACCGGGCAGCTAAGTTGCCATCAAAAAACCACCCAACACTTGACTTAATAGGCTAGATCTGAACTCGGGTGAACTGCTTGCATCAAAATCCAGTCGTAAAAGTAGCTGTGGCGGCCGAGAAAGGGGATCGGAGATAAGCACTACGGGGCGTATACGTAACATTTTCAAATTTTTTGCACTTGCTCCATTACGACCCCGGGCAGCTAAGTTGCCATCAAAAAACCACCCAAGACTTGACTTAATAGGCTAGATCTGAACTCGGGTCAACTGTTTGCATCAAAATCCAGTCGTAAAAGTAGCTGTGGCGGCCGAGAAAGGGGATCGGAGATAAGCACTACGGGGCGTATACGTAACATTTTCAATTTTATTGTACTTGCTCCATTACGACCCCGGGCAGCTAAGTTGCAATCAAAAAACCACCCAAGACTTGACTTAATAGGCTAGATCTGAACTCGCGTCAACTGTTTGCATCAAAATCCAGTCGTAAAAGTAGCTGTGGCGGCCGAGAAAGGGGATCGGAGATAAGCACTACGGGGCGTATACGTAACATTTTCAAATTTTTTGTACTTGCTCCATTACGACCCCGGGCAGCTAAGTTGCGGTCAAAAAACCACCCGAGATTTGAGTTAATAGGCTAGATCTGAACTCGCGTCAACTGTTTGCATCTAAATCCAGTCGTAAAAGTAGCTGTGGCGGCCGAGAAAGGGGATCGGAGATAAGCACTACGGGGCGTATACGTAATATTTTCAAATGTTTTGCACTTGCTCCATTACGACCCCGGGCAGCTAAGTTGCCATCAAAAAACCACCCAAGACTTGACTTAATAGGCTAGATCTGAACTCGGGTCAACTGTTTTCATCAAAATCCAGTCGTGAAAGTAGCTGTGGCGGCCGAGAAAGGTGATCGGAGATAAAAAAACCACCCGAGATTTGACTTAATAGGCTAGATCTGAACTCGGGTCAACTGTTTGCATCAAAATCCAGTTGTGAAAGTAGCTGTGGCAGCCGAGAAAGGGGATCGGAGATAAGCACTACGGGGCGTATACGTAACATTTTCAAATTTCTTGTGCTTGCTCCATTACGACCCCGGGCAGCTAGTTTGCCATCAAAAATCCACCCTAGACTTGACTTAATAGGCTAGATCTGAACTCGGGTCAACGATTTGCATCAAAATCCAGTCGTAAAAGTAGCTGTGGCGGCTGAGAAAGGGGATCGGAGATAAGAAAGTAGTTGTGGCAGCCGAGAAATTTGATCGGCCATAAGCACTACGGGGCGTATACGTAACATTTTCAATTTTATTGTACTTGCTCCATTACGACCCCGGGCAGCTAAGTTGCCATCAAAAAACCACCCGAGATTTGACTTAATAGGCTAGATCTGAACTCGGGTGAACTGTTTGCATCAAAATCCAGTCGTGAAAGTAGCTGTGGCGGCCGAGAAAGGGGATCGTCCATAAGCACTAGGGGGCGTATACGTAACATTTTAAATTTTTTTGTACTTGCTCCATTACGACCCCGGGCAGCTAAGTTGCGGTCAAAAAACCACCCGAGATTTGACTTAATAGGCTAGATCTGAACTCGCGTCAACTCTTTGCATCAAAATCCAGTCGTGAAAGTAGCTGTGGCAGACGAGAAATTTGATCGGCCATATGCACTACGGGGCGTATGCGTAACATTTTCAAATTTTTTGTACTTGCTCCATTCCGACCCCGGTCAGCTAAGTTGCGGTCAAAAAACTACCCGAGTTTTGACTTAATAGGATAGATCTGAACTCGGTTCAACTGTTTGCATCAAAATCCAGTTGTGAAAGCAGTTGTGGCAGCCGAGAACTTTGATCGGCCATAAGCACTACGGGGCGTATACGTAACATTTTCAATTTTTTTGTACTTGCTCCATTACGACCCCGGGCAGCTAAGTTGCGGTCAAAAAACCACCCAAGATTTGACTTGATAGGATAGATCTGAACTCGCGTCAACTGTTTGTATCAAAATCCAATCGTGAAAGTAGCTGTGGCGGCCGAGAAAGGGGATCGGCCATAACCACTACAAGGCGTATATGTAACATTTTCAATTTTTTTGTTCTTACTCCATTACGACCCCGGGCAGCTAGCTTGCGGTCAAAAAACCACCAAAGATTTGACTTGATAGGCTAGATCTGAACTCGGGTCAACTCTTTGCATCAAAATCCAGTTGTGAAAGCAGTTGTGGCAGCCGAGAAATTTGATCGGCCATAAGCACTACGGGGCGTATACGTAATATTTTCAATTTTTTTGTACTTGCTCCATTACGACCCCGGGCAGCTAAGTTGCGGTCAGAAAACCACCCAAGATTTGACTTCATAGGCTAGATCTGAACTCGGGTCAACTGTTTGCATCAAAATCCAGTTGTGAAAGCAGCTGTGGCAGCCGAAAAATTTTATCGACCGTAAGCACTGCGGGCCGTATACATAGAATTTTCAAATGTTTTGTTCTTGCTCCATTACGACCATGGGCAGCTAAGTTGCCATCAAAATACCACCCGAGATTTGTCTTAATAGTCTAGATCTGAACTCGGGTCAACTGTTTGCATCAAAATCCAGTCGTGAAAGTAGATGTGGCGGCCGAGAAAGGGGATCGCCCATAAGCACTACGAGGCGTATACGTAACATTTTCAATTTTTTTGTACTTGCTCCATTACGACCCCGGGCAGCTAACTTGCGGTCAAAAAACCACCCAAGATTTGACTTGATAGGTTAGATCTGAACTCGCGTCAACTGTTTGCATCAAAATCCAGTCGTGAAAGTAGCTGTGGCAGCCGAGAAAGGGGATCGGTCATAAGCACTACGAGGCGTATACGTAACATTTTCAAATTTTTTGTACTTGCTCCATTACGACCCCGGGAAGCTAAGTTGCGGTCAAAAAACCACCCGAGATTTGAGTTAATAGGCTAGATCTGAACTCGCGTCAACTGTTTGCATCAAAATCCAGTCGTAAAAGTAGCTGTGGCGGCCGAGAAAGGGGATCGGAGATAAGCACTACGGGGCGTATACGTAACATTTTCAAATTTTTTGCACTTGCTCCATTACGACCCCGGGCAGCTAAGTTGCCATCAAAAAACCACCCAAGACTTGACTTAATAGGCTAGATCTGAACTCGGGTCAACTGTTTTCATCAAAATCCGGTCGTGAAAGTAGCTGTGGCGGCCGAGAAAGGTGATCGGAGATAAGCACTACTGGGCGTATACGTAACATTTTCAAATTTTTTGCACTTGCTCCATTACGACCATGGGCAGCTAAGTTGCCATCAAAATACCACCCGAGATTTGACTTAATAGTCTAGATCTGAACTCGGGTGAACTGTTTGCATCAAAATCCAGTCGTGAAAGTAGCTGTGGCGGCCGAGAAAGGGGATCGGGGACGAGCACTACGGGGCGTATACCTAACATTTTAAATTTTTTTGTACTTGCTCCATTACGACCCCGGGCAGCTAACTTGCGGTCAAAAAACCAGCCAAGATTTGACTTGATAGGCTAGATCTGAACTCGCGTCAACTGTTTGCATCAAAATCCAGTCGTGAAAGTAGCTGTGGCAGACGAGAAATTTGATCGGCCATATGCACTACGGGGCGTATGCGTAACATTTTCAATTTTTTTGTACTTGCTCCATTCCGACCCCGGTCAGCTAAGTTGCGGTCAAAAAACTACCCGAGTTTTGACTTAATAGGCTATATCTTAACTCGGTTCAACTGTTTGCATCAAAATCCAGTTGTGAAAGCAGTTGTGGCAGCCGAGAACTTTGATCGGCCATAAGCACTACGGGGCGTATACGTAACATTTTGAATTTTATTGTACTTGCTCCATTACGACCCCGGGCAGCTAAGTTGCCATCAAAAAACCACCCAAGACTTGACTTAATAGGCTAGATCTGAACTCGCGTCAACTGTTTGCGTCAAAATCCAGTCGTGAAAGTAGCTGTGGCGGCCGAGAAAGGGGATCGGAGATAAGCACTACGGGGCGTATACGTAACATTTTCAATTTTATTGTACTTGCTCCATTACGACCCCGGGCAGGTAAGTTGCCATCAAAAAACCACCCAAGACTTGACTTAATAGGCTAGATCTGAACTCGCGTCAACTGTTTGCGTCAAAATCCAGTCGTGAAAGTAGCTGTGGCGGCCGAGAAAGGGGATCGGAGATAAGCACTACGGGGCGTATACGTAACATTTTCAATTTTATTGTACTTGCTCCATTACGACCCCGGGCAGCTAAGTTGCCATCAAAAAACCACCCAAGACTTGACTTAATGGGCTAGATCTGAACTCGGGTCAACTGTTTGCATCAAAATCCAGTTATGAAGGTAGCTGTGGCAGCCGAGAAATTTGATCGGCCATATGCACTACAGGGCGTATAAGTAACATTTTCAAATTTTTTGCACTTGCTCCATTACGACCCCGGGCAGCTAAGTTGCCATCAAAAAACCACCCAAGACTTGACTTAATAGGCTAGATCTGAACTCGGGTCAACTGTTGGCATCAAAATCCAGTCGTAAAAGTAGCTGTGGCGGCCGAGAAAGGGGATCGGAGATAAGCACTACGGGGCGTATACGTAACATTTACAAATTTTTTGTGCTTGCTCCATTACGACCCCGGGCAGCTAGTTTGCCATCAAAAATCCACCCTAGGCTTGACTTAATAGGCTAGATCTGAACTCGGGTCAACGATTTGCATCAAAATCCAGTCGTAAAAGTAGCTGTGGCGGCCGAGAAAGGGGATCGGAGATAAGCACTACGAGGCGTATACGTAACATTTTCAAATTTTTTGCACTTGCTCCATTACGACCCCGGGCAGCTAAGTTGCCATCAAAAAACCACCCAAGACTTGACTTAATAGGCTAGATCTGAAATCGGGTCAACTGTTTGCATCAAAATCCAGTCGTAAAAGTAGCTGTGGCGGCCGAGAAAGGGGATCGGAGATAAGCACTACGGGGCGTATACGTAACATTTTCAAATTTTTTGCACTTGCTCCATTACGACCCCGGGCAGCTAAGTTGCCATCAAAAAACCACCCAGGACTTGACTTAATAGGCTAGATCTGAACTCGGGTCAACTGTTTTCATCAAAATCCAGTCGTGAAAGTAGCTGTGGCGGCCGAGAAAGGTGATCTGAGATAAGCACTACGGGACGTATACGTAACATTTTCAAATTTTTTGCACTTGCTCCATTACGACCCCGGGCAGCTAAGTTGCCATCAAAAAACCACCCAAGACTTGACTTAATAGGCTAGATCTGAACTCGGGTCAACTGTTTGCATCAAAATCCAGTCGTAAAAGTAGCTGTGGCGGCCGAGAAAGGGGATCGGAGATAAGCACTACGGGGCGTATACGTAACATTTTCAATTTTATTGTACTTGCTCCACTACGACCCCGTGCAGCTAAGTTGCCATCAAAAAACCACCCGAAAACAACCACTCGTGAAAGTAGTTGTGGCAGCCGAGAAATTTGATCGGCCATAAGCACTACGGGGCGTATACGTAACATTTTCAATTTTATTGTACTTGCTCCATTACGACCCCGTGCAGCTAAGTTGCCATCAAAAAACCATCCGAAAACAACCACTCGTGAAAGTAGTTGTGGCAGCCGAGAAATTTGATCGGCCATAAGCACTACGGGGCGTATACGTAACATTTTCAATTTTATTGTACTTGCTCCATTACGACCCCGGGCAGCTAAGTTGCCATCAAAAAACCACCCGAGATTTGACTTAATAGGCCAGATCTGAACCCGGGTCAACTGTTTGCATCAAAATCCAGTCGTAAAAGTAGCTGTGGCGGCCGAGAAAGGGGATCAGAGATAAGCACTACGGGGCGTATACGTAACATTTTCAAATTTTTTGCACTTGCTCCATTACGACCCCGGGCAGCTAAGTTGCCATCAAAAAACCACCCAAGACTTGACTTAATAGGCTAGATCTGAACTCGGGTCAACTGTTTGCATCAAAATCCAGTCGTAAAAGTAGCTGTGGCGGCCGAGAAAGGGGATCGGAGATAAGCACTACGGGGCGTATACGTAACATTTTCAAATTTTTTGCACTTGCTCCATTACGACCCTGGGCAGCTAAGTTGCCATCAAAAAACCACCCGAGATTTGAGTTAATAGGCTAGATCTGAACTCGCGTCAACTGTTTGCATCAAAATCCAGTCGTAAAAGTAGCTGTGGCGGCCGAGAAAGGGGATCGGAGATAAGCACTACGGGGCGTATACGTAACATTTTCAAATTTTTTGCACTTGCTCCATTACGACCCCGGGCAGCTAAGTTGCCATCAAAAAACCACCCAGGACTTGACTTAATAGGCTAGATCTGAACTCGGGTCAACTGTTTTCATCAAAATCCAGTCGTGAAAGTAGCTGTGGCGGCCGAGAAAGGTGATCTGAGATAAGCACTACGGGACGTATACGTAACATTTTCAAATTTTTTGCACTTGCTCCATTACGACCCCGGGCAGCTATGTTGCCATCAAAAAACCACCCAAGACTTGACTTAATAGGCTAGATCTGAACTCGGGTCAACTGTTTGCATCAAAATCCAGTCGTAAAAGTAGCTGTGGCGGCCGAGAAAGGGGATCGGAGATAAGCACTACGGGGCGTATACGTAACATTTTCAATTTTATTGTACTTGCTCCATTACGACCCCGGGCAGCTAAGTTGTCATCAAAAAACCACCCAAGACTTGACTTAATAGGCTAGATCTGAACTCGCGTCAACTGTTTGCGTCAAAATCCAGTCGTGAAAGTAGCCGTGGCGGCCGAGAAAGGGGATCGGAGATAAGCACTACGGGGCGTATACGTAACATTTTCAATTTTATTGTACTTGCTCCATTACGACCCCGTGCAGCTAAGTTGCCATCAAAAAACCACCCGAAAACAACCACTCGTGAAAGTAGTTGTGGCAGCCGAGAAATTTGATCGGCCATAAGCACTACGGGGCGTATACGTAACATTTTCAATTTTATTGTACTTGCTCCATTACGACCCCGGGCAGCTAAGTTGCCATCAAAAAACCACCCGAGATTTGACTTAATAGGCCAGATCTGAACCCGGGTCAACTGTTTGCATCAAAATCCAGTCGTGAAAGTAGCTGTGGCAGCCGAGAAATTTGATCGGCCATAAGCACTACGGGGCGAATACGTAACATTTTCAATTTTATTGTACTTGCTCCATTACGACCCCGGGCAGCTAAGTTGCCATCAAAAAACCACCCGAGATTTGACTTAATAGGCTAGATCTGAACTCGGGTCAACTGTTTGCATCAAAATCCAGTTGTGAAAGTAGCTGTGGCGGCCGAGAAAGGGGATCGGAGATAAGCACTACGGGGCGTATACGTAACATTTTCAATTTTTTTGCACTTGCTCCATTACGACCCCGGGCAGCTAAGTTGCCATCAAAAAAACACCCAAGACTTGACTTAATAGGCTAGATCTGAATTCGGGTGAACTGTTTGCATCAAAATCCAGTCGTGAAAGTAGCTGTGGCAGCCGAGAAATTTGATCGGCCATAAGCACTACGGGGCGAATACGTAACATTTTCAATTTTATTGTACTTGCTCCATTACGACCCCGGGCAGCTAAGTTGCCATCAAAAAACCACCCGAGATTTGACTTAATAGGCTAGATCTGAACTCGCGTCAACTGTTTGCATCAAAATCCAGTCGTAAAAGTAGCTGTGGCGGCCGAGAAAGGGGATCGGAGATAAGCACTACGGGGCGTATACGTAACATTTTCAATTTTTTTGTACTTGCTTCATTACGACCCCGGGCAGCTAAGTTGCGGTCAAAAAACCACCCGAGATTTGAGTTAATAGGCTAGATCTGAACTCGCGTCAACTGTTTGCATCAAAATCCAGTTGTGAAAGTAGCTGTGGCGGCCGAGAAAGGGGATCGGAGATAAGCACTACGGGGCGTATACGTAACATTTTCAATTTTATTGTACTTGCTCCATTACGACCCCGGGCAGCTAAGTTGCCATCAAAAAACCACCCAAGACTTGACTTAATAGGCTAGATCTGAACCCGGGTCAACTGTTTGCATCAAAATCCAGTCGTGAAAGTAGCTGTGGCGGCCGAGAGAGGTGATCGGAGATAAGCACTACGGGGCGTATACGTAAGATTTTCAAATTTTTTGCACTTGCTCCACTACGACCCCGGGCAGCTAAGTTGCCATCAAAAAACCACCCAAGACTTGACTTAATATTCTAGATCTGAACTCGGGTCAACTGTTTGCATCAAAATCCAGTCGTAAAAGTAGCTGTGGCGGCCGAGAAAGGGGATCGGAGATAAGCACTACGGGGCGTATACGTAACATTTTCAATTTTATTGTACTTGCTCCATTACGACCCCGGGCAGCTAAGTTGCCATCAAAAAACCACCCAAGACTTGACTTAATAGGCTAGATCTGAACTCGCGTCAACTGTTTGCATCAAAATCCAGTCGTAAAAGTAGCTGTGGCGGCCGAGAAAGGGGATCGGAGATAAGCACTACGGGGCGTATACGTAACATTTTCAAATTTTTTGTACTTGCTCCATTACGACCCCGGGCAGCTAAGTTGCGGTCAAAAAACCACCCGAGATTTGAGTTAAATGGCTAGATCTGAACTCGCGTCAACTGTTTGCATCAAAATCCAGTCGTAAAAGTAGCTGTGGCGGCCGAGAAAGGGGATCGGAGATAAGCACTACGGGGCGTATACGTAACATTTTCAATTTTATTGTACTTGCTTCATTACGACCCCGGGCAGCTAAGTTGCCATCAAAAAACCACCCGAGATTTGACTTAATAGGCTAGATCTGAACTCGGGTCAACTGTTTGCATCAAAATCCAGTTGTGAAAGTAGCTGTGGCGGCCGAGAAAGGGCATCGGAGATAAGCACTACGGGGCGTATACGTAACATTTTCAAATTTTTTGCACTTGCTCCATTACGACCCCGGGCAGCTAAGTTGCCATCAAAAAACCACCCAAGACTTGACTTAATAGGCCAGATCTGAACCCGGGTCAACTGTTTGCATCAAAATCCAGTCGTGAAAGTAGCTGTGGCGGCCGAGAGAGGTGATCGGAGATAAGCACTACGGGGCGTATACGTAACATTTTCAAATTTGTTGCATTTGCTCCATTACGACCCCGGGCAGCTAAGTTGCCATCAAAAAACCACCCAAGACTTGACCTAATAGGCTAGATCTGAACTTGGGTCAACTGTTTGCATCAAAATTCAATCGTGAAAGTAGTTGTGGCAGCCGAGAAATTTGATCGGCCATAAGCACTACGGGGCGTATACGTAACATTTTCAATTTTATTGTACTTGCTCCATTACGACCCCGGGCAGCTAAGTTGCCATCAAAAAACCACCCGAGATTTGACTTAATAGGCTAGATCTGAACTCGGGTCAACTGTTTGCATCAAAATCCAGTCGTGAAAGTAGCTGTGGCGGCCGAGAGAGGTGATCGGAGATAAGCACTACGGGGCGTATACGTAACATTTTCAAATTTTTTGCATTTGCTCCATTACGACCCCGGGCAGCTAAGTTGCCATCAAAAAACCACCCAAGACTTGACTTAATAGGCTAGATCTGAACTCGGGTCAACTGTTTGCATCAAAATTCAGTCGTGAAAGTAGTTGTGGCAGCCGAGAAATTTGATCGGCCCTAAGCACTACGGGGCGTATACGTAACATTTTCAATTTTATTGTACTTGCTCCATTACGACCCCCGGCAGCTAAGTTGCCATCAAAAAACCACCCGAAAACAACCACTCGTGAAAGTAGTTGTGGCAGCCGAGAAATTTGATCGGCCATAAGCACTACGGGGCGTATACGTAACATTTTCAATTTTATTGTACTTGCTCCATTACGACCCCGGGCAGCTAAGTTGCCATCAAAAAACCACCCAAGACTTGACCTAATAGGCTAGATCTGAACTTGGGTCAACTGTTTGCATCAAAATTCAGTCGTGAAAGTAGTTGTGGCAGCCGAGAAATTTGATCGGCCATAAGCACTACGGGGCGTATACGTAACATTTTCAATTTTATTGTACTTGCTCCATTACGACCCCGGGCAGCTAAGTTGCCATCAAAAAACCACCCGAGATTTGACTTAATAGGCTAGATCTGAACTCGGGTCAACTGTTTGCATCAAAATCCAGTCGTGAAAGTAGCTGTGGCGGCCGAGAGAGGTGATCGGAGATAAGCACTACGGGGCGTATACGTAACATTTTCAAATTTTTTGCATTTGCTCCATTACGACCCCGGGCAGCTAAGTTGCCATCAAAAAACCACCCAAGACTTGACTTAATAGGCTAGATCTGAACTCGGGTCAACTGTTTGCATCAAAATTCAGTCGTGAAAGTAGTTGTGGCAGCCGAGAAATTTGATCGGCCCTAAGCACTACGGGGCGTATACGTAACATTTTCAATTTTATTGTACTTGCTCCATTACGACCCCCGGCAGCTAAGTTGCCATCAAAAAACCACCCGAAAACAACCACTCGTGAAAGTAGTTGTGGCAGCCGAGAAATTTGATCGGCCATAAGCACTACGGGGCGTATACGTAACATTTTCAATTTTATTGTACTTGCTCCATTACGACCCCGGGCAGCTAAGTTGCCATCAAAAAACCACCCAAGACTTGACCTAATAGGCTAGATCTGAACTTGGGTCAACTGTTTGCATCAAAATTCAGTCGTGAAAGTAGTTGTGGCAGCCGAGAAATTTGATCGGCCATAAGCACTACGGGGCGTATACGTAACATTTTCAATTTTATTGTACTTGCTCCATTACGACCCCGGGCAGCTAAGTTGCCATCAAAAAACCACCCGAGATTTGACTTAATAGGCTAGATCTGAACTCGGGTCAACTGTTTGCATCAAAATCCAGTCGTGAAAGTAGCTGTGGCGGCCGAGAGAGGTGATCGGAGATAAGCACTACGGGGCGTATACGTAACATTTTCAAATTTTTTGCATTTGCTCCATTACGACCCCGGGCAACTAAGTTGCCATCAAAAAACCACCCAAGACTTGACTTAATAGGCTAGATCTGAACTCGGGTCAACTGTTTGCATCAAAATTCAGTCGTGAAAGTAGTTGTGGCAGCCGAGAAATTTGATCGGCCCTAAGCACTACGGGGCGTATACGTAACATTTTCAATTTTATTGTACTTGCTCCATTACGACCCCCGGCAGCTAAGTTGCCATCAAAAAACCACCCGAGATTTGACTTAATAGGCTAGATCTGAACTCGGGTCAACTGTTTGCATCAAAATCCAGTCGTGAAAGTAGCTGTGGCGGCCGAGAGAGGTGATCGGAGATAAGCACTACGGGGCGTATACGTAACATTTTCAAATTTTTTGCATTTGCTCCATTACGACCCCGGGCAGCTAAGTTGCCATCAAAAAACCACCCAAGACTTGACTTAATAGGCTAGATCTGAACTCGGGTCAACTGTTTGCATCAAAATTCAGTCGTGAAAGTAGTTGTGGCAGCCGAGAAATTTGATCGGCCCTAAGCACTACGGGGCGTATACGTAACATTTTCAATTTTATTGTACTTGCTCCATTACGACCCCCGGCAGCTAAGTTGCCATCAAAAAACCACCCGAAAACAACCACTCGTGAAAGTAGTTGTGGCAGCCGAGAAATTTGATCGGCCATAAGCACTACGGGGCGTATACGTAACATTTTCAATTTTATTGTACTTGCTCCATTACGACCCCGGGCAGCTAAGTTGCCATCAAAAAACCACCCAAGACTTGACTTAATAGGCTAGATCTGAACTCGCGTCAACTGCTTGCGTCAAAATCCAGTCGTGAAAGTAGCTGTGGCGGCCGAGAAAGGGGATCGGAGATAAGCACTACGGGGCGTATACGTAACATTTTCAATTTTATTGTACTTGCTCCATTACGACCCCGTGCAGCTAAGTTGCCATCAAAAAACCACCCGAAAACAACCACTCGTGAAAGTAGTTGTGGCAGCCGAGAAATTTGATCGGCCATAAGCACTACGGGGCGTATACGTAACATTTTCAATTTTATTGTACTTGCTCCATTACGACCCCGTGCAGCTAAGTTGCCATCAAAAAACCACCCGAAAACAACCACTCGTGAAAGTAGTTGTGGCAGCCGAGAAATTTGATCGGCCATAAGCACTACGGGGCGTATACGTAACATTTTCAATTTTATTGTACTTGCTCCATTACGACCCCGGGCAGCTAAGTTGCCATCAAAAAACCACCCGAGATTTGACTTAATAGGCTAGGTCTGAACTCGGGTCAACTGTTTGCATCAAAATCCAGTTGTGAAAGTAGCTGTGGCGGCCGAGAAAGGGCATCAGAGATAAGCACTACGGGGCGTATACGTAACATTTTCAAATTTTTTGCACTTGCTCCATTACGACCCCGGGCAGCTAAGTTGCCATCAAAAAACCACCCAAGACTTGACTTAATAGGCCAGATCTGAACCCGGGTCAACTGTTTGCATCAAAATCCAGTCGTAAAAGTAGCTGTGGCGGCCGAGAAAGGTGATCGGAGATAAGCACTACGGGGCGTATACGTAACATTTTCAAATTTTTTGCACTTGCTCCATTACGACCCCGGGCAGCTAAGTTGCCATCAAAAAACCACCCAAGACTTGACTTAATAGGCCAGATTTGAACCCGGGTCAACTGTTTGCATCAAAATCCAGTCGTGAAAGTAGCTTTGGCGGCCGAGAAAGGGGATCGGCCATATGCACTACGGGGCGTATGCGTAACATTATCAAATGTTTTGTACTTGCTCCATTACAACCCCGGGCAGTTAAGTTTCCATCAAAAAACCACCCGAGATTTGACTTAATAGGCTAGATCTGAACTCGGGTCAACTCTTTGCATCAAAATCCAGTTGTGGAAGCAGCTGTGGCAGCCGAAAAATTTTATCGACCGTAAGCACTGCGGGCCGTATACATAGAATTTTCAAATATTTTGTTCTTGCTCCATTCCGATCCCAGGCAGCTAAGTTGTCATCAAAAAACCACCCAATATTTGACTTAATAGGCTAGATCTGAACTCGCGTCAACTCTTTGCATCAAAATCCAGTCGTGAAAGTAGCTGTGGCAGCCGAGAAATTTGATCGGCCATAAACACTACAGGGCGTATACGTAACATTTTCAAATTTTTTGCATTTGCTCCATTACGACCCCGGGCAGCTAAGTTGCCATCAAAAAACCACCCAAGACTTGACTTAATAGGCTAGATCTGAACTCGGGTCAACTGTTTGCATCAAAATCCAGTCGTAAAGGTAGCTGTGGCAAAAATTTGATCGGCCATATGCACTACATTTTCATGCATATGCGTAACATTTTCAATTTTTTTGTACTTGCTCCATTACGACCCCGGGCATCTAACTTGCGGTCAAAAAACCACCAAAGATTTGACTTAATAGGCTAGATCTGAACTCGGGTCAACTGTTTGCATCAAAATTCAGTCGTGAAAGTAGTTGTGGCAGCCGAGAAATTTGATCGGCCATAAGCACTACGGGGCGTATACGTTACATTTTCAAATTTTTTGCATTTGCTCCATTACGACCCCGGGCAGCTAAGTTGCCATCAAAAAACCACCCAAGACTTGACTTAATAGGCTAGATCTGAACTCGGGTCAACTGTTTGCATCAAAATCCAGTCGTAAAAGTAGCTGTGGCGGCCGACAAAGGGGATCGGAGATAAGCACTACGGGGCGTATACGTAACATTTTCAATTTTATTGTACTTGCTCCATTACGACCCCGGGCAGCTAAGTTGCCATCAAAAAACCACCCGAGATTTGACTTAATAGGCTAGATCTGAACTCGGGTGAACTGTTTGCATCAAAATCCAGTCGTGAAAGTAGCTGTGGCGGCCGAGAAAGGGGATCGTCCATAAGCACTAGGGGGCGTATACGTAACATTTTAAATTTTTTTGTACTTGCTCCATTACGACCCCGGGCAGCTAAGTTGCGGTCAAAAAACCACCCGAGATTTGACTTAATAGGCTAGATCTGAACTCGGGTCAACTGTTTTCATCAAAATCCAGTCGTGAAAGTAGCTGTGGCGGCCGAGAAAGGTGATCGGAGATAAAAAAACCACCCGAGATTTGACTTAATAGGCTAGATCTGAACTCGGGTCAACTGTTTGCATCAAAATCCAGTTGTGAAAGTAGCTGTGGCAGCCGAGAAAGGGGATCGGAGATAAGCACTACGGGGCGTATACGTAACATTTTCAAATTTCTTGTGCTTGCTCCATTACGACCCCGGGCAGCTAGTTTGCCATCAAAAATCCACCCTAGACTTGACTTAATAGGCTAGATCTGAACTCGGGTCAACGATTTGCATCAAAATCCAGTCGTGAAAGTAGCTGTGGCAGACGAGAAATTTGATCGGCCATATGCACTACGGGGCGTATGCGTAACATTTTCAAATTTTTTGTACTTGCTCCATTCCGACCCCGGTCAGCTAAGTTGCGGTCAAAAAACTACCCGAGTTTTGACTTAATAGGATAGATCTGAACTCGGTTCAACTGTTTGCATCAAAATCCAGTTGTGAAAGCAGTTGTGGCAGCCGAGAACTTTGATCGGCCATAAGCACTACGGGGCGTATACGTAACATTTTCAATTTTTTTGTACTTGCTCCATTACGACCCCGGGCAGCTAAGTTGCGGTCAAAAAACCACCCAAGATTTGACTTGATAGGATAGATCTGAACTCGCGTCAACTGTTTGTATCAAAATCCAATCGTGAAAGTAGCTGTGGCGGCCGAGAAAGGGGATCGGCCATAACCACTACAAGGCGTATATGTAACATTTTCAATTTTTTTGTTCTTACTCCATTACGACCCCGGGCAGCTAGCTTGCGGTCAAAAAACCACCAAAGATTTGACTTGATAGGCTAGATCTGAACTCGGGTCAACTCTTTGCATCAAAATCCAGTTGTGAAAGCAGTTGTGGCAGCCGAGAAATTTGATCGGCCATAAGCACTACGGGGCGTATACGTAACATTTTCAATTTTTTTGTACTTGCTCCATTACGACCCCGGGCAGCTAAGTTGCGGTCAGAAAACCACCCAAGATTTGACTTCATAGGCTAGATCTGAACTCGGGTCAACTGTTTGCATCAAAATCCAGTTGTGAAAGCAGCTGTGGCAGCCGAAAAATTTTATCGACCGTAAGCACTGCGGGCCGTATACATAGAATTTTCAAATGTTTTGTTCTTGCTCCATTACGACCATGGGCAGCTAAGTTGCCATCAAAATACCACCCGAGATTTGTCTTAATAGTCTAGATCTGAACTCGGGTCAACTGTTTGCATCAAAATCCAGTCGTGAAAGTAGCTGTGGCGGCCGAGAAAGGGGATCGGGGATGAGCACTACGGGGCGTATACCTAACATTTTAAATTTTTTTGTACTTGCTCCATTACGACCCCGGGCAGCTAACTTGCGGTCAAAAAACCAGCCAAGATTTGACTTGATAGGCTAGATCTGAACTCGCGTCAACGGTTTGCATCAAAATCCAGTCGTGAAAGTAGCTGTGGCAGACGAGAAATTTGATCGGCCATATGCACTACGGGGCGTATGCGTAACATTTTCAATTTTTTTGTACTTGCTCCATTCCGACCCCGGTCAGCTAAGTTGCGGTCAAAAAACTACCCGAGTTTTGACTTAATAGGCTATATCTGAACTCGGTTCAACTGTTTGCATCAAAATCCAGTTGTGAAAGCAGTTGTGGCAGCCGAGAACTTTGATCGGCCATAAGCACTACGGGGCGTATACGTAACATTTTCAATTTTATTGTACTTGCTCCATTACGACCCCGGGCAGCTAAGTTGCCATCAAAAAACCACCCAAGACTTGACTTAATAGGCTAGATCTGAACTCGCGTCAACTGTTTGCGTCAAAATCCAGTCGTGAAAGTAGCTGTGGCGGCCGAGAAAGGGGATCGGAGATAAGCACTACGGGGCGTATACGTAACATTTTCAATTTTATTGTACTTGCTCCATTACGACCCCGGGCAGGTAAGTTGCCATCAAAAAACCACCCAAGACTTGACTTAATAGGCTAGATCTGAACTCGCGTCAACTGTTTGCGTCAAAATCCAGTCGTGAAAGTAGCTGTGGCGGCCGAGAAAGGGGATCGGAGATAAGCACTACGGGGCGTATACGTGACATTTTCAATTTTATTGTACTTGCTCCATTACGACCCCGGGCAGCTAAGTTGCCATCAAAAAACCACCCAAGACTTGACTTAATGGGCTAGATCTGAACTCGGGTCAACTGTTTGCATCAAAATCCAGTTATGAAGGTAGCTGTGGCAGCCGAGAAATTTGATCGGCCATATGCACTACAGGGCGTATAAGTAACATTTTCAAATTTTTTGCACTTGCTCCATTACGACCCCGGGCAGCTAAGTTGCCATCAAAAAACCACCCAAGACTTGACTTAATAGGCTAGATCTGAACTCGGGTCAACTGTTGGCATCAAAATCCAGTCGTAAAAGTAGCTGTGGCGGCCGAGAAAGGGGATCGGAGATAAGCACTACGGGGCGTATACGTAACATTTACAATTTTTTTGTGCTTGCTCCATTACGACCCCGGGCAGCTAGTTTGCCATCAAAAATCCACCCTAGGCTTGACTTATTAGGCTAGATCTGAACTCGGGTCAACTGTTGGCATCAAAATCCAGTCGTAAAAGTAGCTGTGGCGGCCGAGAAAGGGGATCGGAGATAAGCACTACGAGGCGTATACGTAACATTTTCAAATTTTTTGCACTTGCTCCATTACGACCCCGGGCAGCTAAGTTGCCATCAAAAAACCACCCAAGACTTGACTTAATAGGCTAGATCTGAAATCGGGTCAACTGTTTGCATCAAAATCCAGTTGTGAAAAAAGCTGTGGCGGCCGAGAAAGGGGATCGGAGATAAGCACTACGGGGCGTATACGTAACATTTTCAATTTTTTTGCATTTGCTCCATTACGACACCGGGCAGCTAAGTTGCCATCAAAAAACCACCCAAGACTTGACTTAATAGGCTAGATCTGAACTCGGGTCAACTGCTTGCATCAAAATCCAGTCGTAAAAGTAGCTGTGGCGGCCGAGAAAGGGGATCGGAGATAAGCACTACGGGGCGTATACGTAACATTTTCAAATTTTTTGCACTTGCTCCATTACGACCCCGGGCAGCTAAGTTGCCATCAAAAAACCACCCAGGACTTGACTTAATAGGCTAGATCTGAACTCGGGTCAACTGTTTTCATCAAAATCCAGTCGTGAAAGTAGCTGTGGCGGCCGAGAAAGGTGATCTGAGATAAGCACTACGGGACGTATACGTAACATTTTCAAATTTTTTGCACTTGCTCCATTACGACCCCGGGCAGCTAAGTTGCCATCAAAAAACCACCCAAGACTTGACTTAATAGGCTAGATCTGAACTCGGGTCAACTGTTTGCATCAAAATCCAGTCGTAAAAGTAGCTGTGGCGGCCGAGAAAGGGGATCGGAGATAAGCACTACGGGACGTATACGTAACATTTTCAAATTTTTTGCACTTGCTCCATTACGACCCCGGGCAGCTATGTTGCCATCAAAAAACCACCCAAGACTTGACTTAATAGGCTAGATCTGAACTCGGGTCAACTGTTTTCATCAAAATCCAGTCGTGAAAGTAGCTGTGGCGGCCGAGAAAGGTGATCTGAGATAAGCACTACGGGACGTATACGTAACATTTTCAAATTTTTTGCACTTGCTCCATTACGACCCCGGGCAGCTATGTTGCCATCAAAAAACCACCCAGGACTTGACTTAATAGGCTAGATCTGAACTCGGGTCAACTGTTTTCATCAAAATCCAGTCGTGAAAGTAGCTGTGGCGGCCGAGAAAGGTGATCTGAGATAAGCACTACGGGACGTATACGTAACATTTTCAAATTTTTTGCACTTGCTCCATTACGACCCCGGGCAGCTATGTTGCCATCAAAAAACCACCCAAGACTTGACTTAATAGGCTAGATCTGAACTCGGGTCAACTGTTTGCATCAAAATCCAGTCGTAAAAGTAGCTGTGGCGGCCGAGAAAGGGGATCGGAGATAAGCACTACGGGGCGTATACGTAACATTTTCAATTTTATTGTACTTGCTCCATTACGACCCCGGGCAGCTACGTTGTCATCAAAAAACCACCCAAGACTTGACTTAATAGGCTAGATCTGAACTCGCGTCAACTGTTTGCATCAAAATCCAGTTGTGAAAGTAGCTGTGGCGGCCGAGAAAGGGGATCGGAGATAAGCACTACGGGGCGTATACGTAACATTTTCAATTTTATTGTACTTGCTCCATTACGACCCCGGGCAGCTAAGTTGCCATCAAAAAACCACCCAAGACTTGACTTAATAGGCTAGATCTGAAATCGGGTCAACTGTTTGCATCAAAATCCAGTTGTGAAAAAAGCTGTGGCGGCCGAGAAAGGGGATCGGAGATAAGCACTACGGGGCGTATACGTAACATTTTCAATTTTTTTGCATTTGCTCCATTACGACACCGGGCAGCTAAGTTGCCATCAAAAAACCACCCAACACTTGACTTAATAGGCTAGATCTGAACTCGGGTGAACTGCTTGCATCAAAATCCAGTCGTAAAAGTAGCTGTGGCGGCCGAGAAAGGGGATCGGAGATAAGCACTACGGGGCGTATACGTAACATTTTCAAATTTTTTGCACTTGCTCCATTACGACCCCGGGCAGCTAAGTTGCCATCAAAAAACCACCCAAGACTTGACTTAATAGGCTAGATCTGAACTCGGGTCAACTGTTTGCATCAAAATCCAGTCGTAAAAGTAGCTGTGGCGGCCGAGAAAGGGGATCGGAGATAAGCACTACGGGGCGTATACGTAACATTTTCAATTTTATTGTACTTGCTCCATTACGACCCCGGGCAGCTAAGTTGCAATCAAAAAACCACCCAAGACTTGACTTAATAGGCTAGATCTGAACTCGCGTCAACTGTTTGCATCAAAATCCAGTCGTAAAAGTAGCTGTGGCGGCCGAGAAAGGGGATCGGAGATAAGCACTACGGGGCGTATACGTAACATTTTCAAATTTTTTGTACTTGCTCCATTACGACCCCGGGCAGCTAAGTTGCGGTCAAAAAACCACCCGAGATTTGAGTTAATAGGCTAGATCTGAACTCGCGTCAACTGTTTGCATCTAAATCCAGTCGTAAAAGTAGCTGTGGCGGCCGAGAAAGGGGATCGGAGATAAGCACTACGGGGCGTATACGTAATATTTTCAAATGTTTTGCACTTGCTCCATTACGACCCCGGGCAGCTAAGTTGCCATCAAAAAACCACCCAAGACTTGACTTAATAGGCTAGATCTGAACTCGGGTCAACTGTTTTCATCAAAATCCAGTCGTGAAAGTAGCTGTGGCGGCCGAGAAAGGTGATCGGAGATAAAAAAACCACCCGAGATTTGACTTAATAGGCTAGATCTGAACTCGGGTCAACTGTTTGCATCAAAATCCAGTTGTGAAAGTAGCTGTGGCAGCCGAGAAAGGGGATCGGAGATAAGCACTACGGGGCGTATACGTAACATTTTCAAATTTCTTGTGCTTGCTCCATTACGACCCCGGGCAGCTAGTTTGCCATCAAAAATCCACCCTAGACTTGACTTAATAGGCTAGATCTGAACTCGGGTCAACGATTTGCATCAAAATCCAGTCGTAAAAGTAGCTGTGGCGGCTGAGAAAGGGGATCGGAGATAAGAAAGTAGTTGTGGCAGCCGAGAAATTTGATCGGCCATAAGCACTACGGGGCGTATACGTAACATTTTCAATTTTATTGTACTTGCTCCATTACGACCCCGGGCAGCTAAGTTGCCATCAAAAAACCACCCGAGATTTGACTTAATAGGCTAGATCTGAACTCGGGTGAACTGTTTGCATCAAAATCCAGTCGTGAAAGTAGCTGTGGCGGCCGAGAAAGGGGATCGTCCATAAGCACTAGGGGGCGTATACGTAACATTTTAAATTTTTTTGTACTTGCTCCATTACGACCCCGGGCAGCTAAGTTGCGGTCAAAAAACCACCCGAGATTTGACTTAATAGGCTAGATCTGAACTCGGGTCAACTGTTTGCATCAAAATCCAGTTGTGAAAAGAGCTGTGGCGGCCGAGAAAGGGCATCGGAGATAAGCACTACGGGGCGTATACGTAACATTTTCAATTTTTTTGTACTTGCTCTATTACGACCCCGGGCAGCTAAGTTGCGGTCAAAAAACCACCCAAGATTTGACTTGATTGGCTAGATCTGAACTCGCGTCAACTCTTTGCATCAAAATCCAGTCGTGAAAGTAGCTGTGGCAGACGAGAAATTTGATCGGCCATATGCACTACGGGGCGTATGCGTAACATTTTCAAATTTTTTGTACTTGCTCGATTCCGACCCCGGTCAGCTAAGTTGCGGTCAAAAAACTACCCGAGTTTTGACTTAATAGGATAGATCTGAACTCGGTTCAACTGTTTGCATCAAAATCCAGTTGTGAAAGCAGTTGTGGCAGCCGAGAACTTTGATCGGCCATAAGCACTACGGGGCGTATACGTAACATTTTCAATTTTTTTGTACTTGCTCCATTACGACCCCGGGCAGCTAAGTTGCGGTCAAAAAACCACCCAAGATTTGACTTGATAGGATAGATCTGAACTCGCGTCAACTGTTTGTATCAAAATCCAATCGTGAAAGTAGCTGTGGCGGCCGAGAAAGGGGATCGGCCATAACCACTACAAGGCGTATATGTAACATTTTCAATTTTTTTGTTCTTACTCCATTACGACCCCGGGCAGCTAGCTTGCGGTCAAAAAACCACCAAAGATTTGACTTGATAGGCTAGATCTGAACTCGGGTCAACTCTTTGCATCAAAATCCAGTTGTGAAAGCAGTTGTGGCAGCCGAGAAATTTGATCGGCCATAAGCACTACGGGGCGTATACGTAATATTTTCAATTTTTTTGTACTTGCTCCATTACGACCCCGGGCAGCTAAGTTGCGGTCAGAAAACCACCCAAGATTTGACTTCATAGGCTAGATCTGAACTCGGGTCAACTGTTTGCATCAAAATCCAGTTGTGAAAGCAGCTGTGGCAGCCGAAAAATTTTATCGACCGTAAGCACTGCGGGCCGTATACATAGAATTTTCAAATGTTTTGTTCTTGCTCCATTACGACCATGGGCAGCTAAGTTGCCATCAAAATACCACCCGAGATTTGTCTTAATAGTCTAGATCTGAACTCGGGTCAACTGTTTGCATCAAAATCCAGTCGTGAAAGTAGATGTGGCGGCCGAGAAAGGGGATCGCCCATAAGCACTACGAGGCGTATACGTAACATTTTCAATTTTTTTGTACTTGCTCCATTACGACCCCGGGCAGCTAACTTGCGGTCAAAAAACCACCCAAGATTTGACTTGATAGGTTAGATCTGAACTCGCGTCAACTGTTTGCATCAAAATCCAGTCGTGAAAGTAGCTGTGGCAGCCGAGAAAGGGGATCGGTCATAAGCACTACGAGGCGTATACGTAACATTTTCAAATTTTTTGTACTTGCTCCATTACGACCCCGGGAAGCTAAGTTGCGGTCAAAAAACCACCCGAGATTTGAGTTAATAGGCTAGATCTGAACTCGCGTCAACTGTTTGCATCAAAATCCAGTCGTAAAAGTAGCTGTGGCGGCCGAGAAAGGGGATCGGAGATAAGCACTACGGGGCGTATACGTAACATTTTCAAATTTTTTGCACTTGCTCCATTACGACCCCGGGCAGCTAAGTTGCCATCAAAAAACCACCCAAGACTTGACTTAATAGGCTAGATCTGAACTCGGGTCAACTGTTTTCATCAAAATCCGGTCGTGAAAGTAGCTGTGGCGGCCGAGAAAGGTGATCGGAGATAAGCACTACTGGGCGTATACGTAACATTTTCAAATTTTTTGCACTTGCTCCATTACGACCATGGGCAGCTAAGTTGCCATCAAAATACCACCCGAGATTTGACTTAATAGTCTAGATCTGAACTCGGGTGAACTGTTTGCATCAAAATCCAGTCGTGAAAGTAGCTGTGGCGGCCGAGAAAGGGGATCGGGGACGAGCACTACGGGGCGTATACCTAACATTTTAAATTTTTTTGTACTTGCTCCATTACGACCCCGGGCAGCTAACTTGCGGTCAAAAAACCAGCCAAGATTTGACTTGATAGGCTAGATCTGAACTCGCGTCAACTGTTTGCATCAAAATCCAGTCGTGAAAGTAGCTGTGGCAGACGAGAAATTTGATCGGCCATATGCACTACGGGGCGTATGCGTAACATTTTCAATTTTTTTGTACTTGCTCCATTCCGACCCCGGTCAGCTAAGTTGCGGTCAAAAAACTACCCGAGTTTTGACTTAATAGGCTATATCTTAACTCGGTTCAACTGTTTGCATCAAAATCCAGTTGTGAAAGCAGTTGTGGCAGCCGAGAACTTTGATCGGCCATAAGCACTACGGGGCGTATACGTAACATTTTGAATTTTATTGTACTTGCTCCATTACGACCCCGGGCAGCTAAGTTGCCATCAAAAAACCACCCAAGACTTGACTTAATAGGCTAGATCTGAACTCGCGTCAACTGTTTGCGTCAAAATCCAGTCGTGAAAGTAGCTGTGGCGGCCGAGAAAGGGGATCGGAGATAAGCACTACGGGGCGTATACGTAACATTTTCAATTTTATTGTACTTGCTCCATTACGACCCCGGGCAGGTAAGTTGCCATCAAAAAACCACCCAAGACTTGACTTAATAGGCTAGATCTGAACTCGCGTCAACTGTTTGCGTCAAAATCCAGTCGTGAAAGTAGCTGTGGCGGCCGAGAAAGGGGATCGGAGATAAGCACTACGGGGCGTATACGTAACATTTTCAATTTTATTGTACTTGCTCCATTACGACCCCGGGCAGCTAAGTTGCCATCAAAAAACCACCCAAGACTTGACTTAATGGGCTAGATCTGAACTCGGGTCAACTGTTTGCATCAAAATCCAGTTATGAAGGTAGCTGTGGCAGCCGAGAAATTTGATCGGCCATATGCACTACAGGGCGTATAAGTAACATTTTCAAATTTTTTGCACTTGCTCCATTACGACCCCGGGCAGCTAAGTTGCCATCAAAAAACCACCCAAGACTTGACTTAATAGGCTAGATCTGAACTCGGGTCAACTGTTGGCATCAAAATCCAGTCGTAAAAGTAGCTGTGGCGGCCGAGAAAGGGGATCGGAGATAAGCACTACGGGGCGTATACGTAACATTTACAAATTTTTTGTGCTTGCTCCATTACGACCCCGGGCAGCTAGTTTGCCATCAAAAATCCACCCTAGGCTTGACTTAATAGGCTAGATCTGAACTCGGGTCAACGATTTGCATCAAAATCCAGTCGTAAAAGTAGCTGTGGCGGCCGAGAAAGGGGATCGGAGATAAGCACTACGAGGCGTATACGTAACATTTTCAAATTTTTTGCACTTGCTCCATTACGACCCCGGGCAGCTAAGTTGCCATCAAAAAACCACCCAAGACTTGACTTAATAGGCTAGATCTGAAATCGGGTCAACTGTTTGCATCAAAATCCAGTCGTAAAAGTAGCTGTGGCGGCCGAGAAAGGGGATCGGAGATAAGCACTACGGGGCGTATACGTAACATTTTCAAATTTTTTGCACTTGCTCCATTACGACCCCGGGCAGCTAAGTTGCCATCAAAAAACCACCCAGGACTTGACTTAATAGGCTAGATCTGAACTCGGGTCAACTGTTTTCATCAAAATCCAGTCGTGAAAGTAGCTGTGGCGGCCGAGAAAGGTGATCTGAGATAAGCACTACGGGACGTATACGTAACATTTTCAAATTTTTTGCACTTGCTCCATTACGACCCCGGGCAGCTAAGTTGCCATCAAAAAACCACCCAAGACTTGACTTAATAGGCTAGATCTGAACTCGGGTCAACTGTTTGCATCAAAATCCAGTCGTAAAAGTAGCTGTGGCGGCCGAGAAAGGGGATCGGAGATAAGCACTACGGGGCGTATACGTAACATTTTCAATTTTATTGTACTTGCTCCACTACGACCCCGTGCAGCTAAGTTGCCATCAAAAAACCACCCGAAAACAACCACTCGTGAAAGTAGTTGTGGCAGCCGAGAAATTTGATCGGCCATAAGCACTACGGGGCGTATACGTAACATTTTCAATTTTATTGTACTTGCTCCATTACGACCCCGTGCAGCTAAGTTGCCATCAAAAAACCATCCGAAAACAACCACTCGTGAAAGTAGTTGTGGCAGCCGAGAAATTTGATCGGCCATAAGCACTACGGGGCGTATACGTAACATTTTCAATTTTATTGTACTTGCTCCATTACGACCCCGGGCAGCTAAGTTGCCATCAAAAAACCACCCGAGATTTGAGTTAATAGGCTAGATCTGAACTCGCGTCAACTGTTTGCATCAAAATCCAGTCGTAAAAGTAGCTGTGGCGGCCGAGAAAGGGGATCGGAGATAAGCACTACGGGGCGTATACGTAACATTTTCAAATTTTTTGCACTTGCTCCATTACGACCCCGGGCAGCTAAGTTGCCATCAAAAAACCACCCAGGACTTGACTTAATAGGCTAGATCTGAACTCGGGTCAACTGTTTTCATCAAAATCCAGTCGTGAAAGTAGCTGTGGCGGCCGAGAAAGGTGATCTGAGATAAGCACTACGGGACGTATACGTAACATTTTCAAATTTTTTGCACTTGCTCCATTACGACCCCGGGCAGCTATGTTGCCATCAAAAAACCACCCAAGACTTGACTTAATAGGCTAGATCTGAACTCGGGTCAACTGTTTGCATCAAAATCCAGTCGTAAAAGTAGCTGTGGCGGCCGAGAAAGGGGATCGGAGATAAGCACTACGGGGCGTATACGTAACATTTTCAATTTTATTGTACTTGCTCCATTACGACCCCGGGCAGCTAAGTTGTCATCAAAAAACCACCCAAGACTTGACTTAATAGGCTAGATCTGAACTCGCGTCAACTGTTTGCGTCAAAATCCAGTCGTGAAAGTAGCCGTGGCGGCCGAGAAAGGGGATCGGAGATAAGCACTACGGGGCGTATACGTAACATTTTCAATTTTATTGTACTTGCTCCATTACGACCCCGTGCAGCTAAGTTGCCATCAAAAAACCACCCGAAAACAACCACTCGTGAAAGTAGTTGTGGCAGCCGAGAAAGGGGATCGGAGATAAGCACTACGGGGCGTATACGTAACATTTTCAAATTTTTTGCACTTGCTCCATTACGACCCTGGGCAGCTAAGTTGCCATCAAAAAACCACCCGAGATTTGAGTTAATAGGCTAGATCTGAACTCGCGTCAACTGTTTGCATCAAAATCCAGTCGTAAAAGTAGCTGTGGCGGCCGAGAAAGGGGATCGGAGATAAGCACTACGGGGCGTATACGTAACATTTTCAAATTTTTTGCACTTGCTCCATTACGACCCCGGGCAGCTAAGTTGCCATCAAAAAACCACCCAGGACTTGACTTAATAGGCTAGATCTGAACTCGGGTCAACTGTTTTCATCAAAATCCAGTCGTGAAAGTAGCTGTGGCGGCCGAGAAAGGTGATCTGAGATAAGCACTACGGGACGTATACGTAACATTTTCAAATTTTTTGCACTTGCTCCATTACGACCCCGGGCAGCTATGTTGCCATCAAAAAACCACCCAAGACTTGACTTAATAGGCTAGATCTGAACTCGGGTCAACTGTTTGCATCAAAATCCAGTCGTAAAAGTAGCTGTGGCGGCCGAGAAAGGGGATCGGAGATAAGCACTACGGGGCGTATACGTAACATTTTCAATTTTATTGTACTTGCTCCATTACGACCCCGGGCAGCTAAGTTGTCATCAAAAAACCACCCAAGACTTGACTTAATAGGCTAGATCTGAACTCGCGTCAACTGTTTGCGTCAAAATCCAGTCGTGAAAGTAGCCGTGGCGGCCGAGAAAGGGGATCGGAGATAAGCACTACGGGGCGTATACGTAACATTTTCAATTTTATTGTACTTGCTCCATTACGACCCCGTGCAGCTAAGTTGCCATCAAAAAACCACCCGAAAACAACCACTCGTGAAAGTAGTTGTGGCAGCCGAGAAATTTGATCGGCCATAAGCACTACGGGGCGTATACGTAACATTTTCAATTTTATTGTACTTGCTCCATTACGACCCCGGGCAGCTAAGTTGCCATCAAAAAACCACCCGAGATTTGACTTAATAGGCCAGATCTGAACCCGGGTCAACTGTTTGCATCAAAATCCAGTCGTGAAAGTAGCTGTGGCGGCCGAGAGAGGTGATCGGAGATAAGCACTACGGGGCGTATACGTAACATTTTCAAATTTTTTGCATTTGCTCCATTACGACCCCGGGCAGCTAAGTTGCCATCAAAAAACCACCCAAGACTTGACTTAATAGGCCAGATCTGAACCCGGGTCAACTGTTTGCATCAAAATCCAGTCGTGAAAGTAGCTGTGGCAGCCGAGAAATTTGATCGGCCATAAGCACTACGGGGCGAATACGTAACATTTTCAATTTTATTGTACTTGCTCCATTACGACCCCGGGCAGCTAAGTTGCCATCAAAAAACCACCCGAGATTTGACTTAATAGGCTAGATCTGAACTCGGGTCAACTGTTTGCATCAAAATCCAGTTGTGAAAGTAGCTGTGGCGGCCGAGAAAGGGGATCGGAGATAAGCACTACGGGGCGTATACGTAACATTTTCAATTTTTTTGCACTTGCTCCATTACGACCCCGGGCAGCTAAGTTGCCATCAAAAAAACACCCAAGACTTGACTTAATAGGCTAGATCTGAATTCGGGTGAACTGTTTGCATCAAAATCCAGTCGTGAAAGTAGCTGTGGCAGCCGAGAAATTTGATCGGCCATAAGCACTACGGGGCGAATACGTAACATTTTCAATTTTATTGTACTTGCTCCATTACGACCCCGGGCAGCTAAGTTGCCATCAAAAAACCACCCGAGATTTGACTTAATAGGCTAGATCTGAACTCGCGTCAACTGTTTGCATCAAAATCCAGTCGTAAAAGTAGCTGTGGCGGCCGAGAAAGGGGATCGGAGATAAGCACTACGGGGCGTATACGTAACATTTTCAATTTTTTTGTACTTGCTTCATTACGACCCCGGGCAGCTAAGTTGCGGTCAAAAAACCACCCGAGATTTGAGTTAATAGGCTAGATCTGAACTCGCGTCAACTGTTTGCATCAAAATCCAGTTGTGAAAGTAGCTGTGGCGGCCGAGAAAGGGGATCGGAGATAAGCACTACGGGGCGTATACGTAACATTTTCAATTTTATTGTACTTGCTCCATTACGACCCCGGGCAGCTAAGTTGCCATCAAAAAACCACCCAAGACTTGACTTAATAGGCTAGATCTGAACCCGGGTCAACTGTTTGCATCAAAATCCAGTCGTGAAAGTAGCTGTGGCGGCCGAGAGAGGTGATCGGAGATAAGCACTACGGGGCGTATACGTAAGATTTTCAAATTTTTTGCACTTGCTCCACTACGACCCCGGGCAGCTAAGTTGCCATCAAAAAACCACCCAAGACTTGACTTAATATTCTAGATCTGAACTCGGGTCAACTGTTTGCATCAAAATCCAGTCGTAAAAGTAGCTGTGGCGGCCGAGAAAGGGGATCGGAGATAAGCACTACGGGGCGTATACGTAACATTTTCAATTTTATTGTACTTGCTCCATTACGACCCCGGGCAGCTAAGTTGCCATCAAAAAACCACCCAAGACTTGACTTAATAGGCTAGATCTGAACTCGCGTCAACTGTTTGCATCAAAATCCAGTCGTAAAAGTAGCTGTGGCGGCCGAGAAAGGGGATCGGAGATAAGCACTACGGGGCGTATACGTAACATTTTCAAATTTTTTGTACTTGCTCCATTACGACCCCGGGCAGCTAAGTTGCGGTCAAAAAACCACCCGAGATTTGAGTTAAATGGCTAGATCTGAACTCGCGTCAACTGTTTGCATCAAAATCCAGTCGTAAAAGTAGCTGTGGCGGCCGAGAAAGGGGATCGGAGATAAGCACTACGGGGCGTATACGTAACATTTTCAATTTTATTGTACTTGCTTCATTACGACCCCGGGCAGCTAAGTTGCCATCAAAAAACCACCCGAGATTTGACTTAATAGGCTAGATCTGAACTCGGGTCAACTGTTTGCATCAAAATCCAGTTGTGAAAGTAGCTGTGGCGGCCGAGAAAGGGCATCGGAGATAAGCACTACGGGGCGTATACGTAACATTTTCAAATTTTTTGCACTTGCTCCATTACGACCCCGGGCAGCTAAGTTGCCATCAAAAAACCACCCAAGACTTGACTTAATAGGCCAGATCTGAACCCGGGTCAACTGTTTGCATCAAAATCCAGTCGTGAAAGTAGCTGTGGCGGCCGAGAGAGGTGATCGGAGATAAGCACTACGGGGCGTATACGTAACATTTTCAAATTTTTTGCATTTGCTCCATTACGACCCCGGGCAGCTAAGTTGCCATCAAAAAACCACCCAAGACTTGACCTAATAGGCTAGATCTGAACTTGGGTCAACTGTTTCCATCAAAATTCAATCGTGAAAGTAGTTGTGGCAGCCGAGAAATTTGATCGGCCATAAGCACTACGGGGCGTATACGTAACATTTTCAATTTTATTGTACTTGCTCCATTACGACCCCGGGCAGCTAAGTTGCCATCAAAAAACCACCCGAGATTTGACTTAATAGGCTAGATCTGAACTCGGGTCAACTGTTTGCATCAAAATCCAGTCGTGAAAGTAGCTGTGGCGGCCGAGAGAGGTGATCGGAGATAAGCACTACGGGGCGTATACGTAACATTTTCAAATTTTTTGCATTTGCTCCATTACGACCCCGGGCAGCTAAGTTGCCATCAAAAAACCACCCAAGACTTGACTTAATAGGCTAGATCTGAACTCGGGTCAACTGTTTGCATCAAAATTCAGTCGTGAAAGTAGTTGTGGCAGCCGAGAAATTTGATCGGCCCTAAGCACTACGGGGCGTATACGTAACATTTTCAATTTTATTGTACTTGCTCCATTACGACCCCCGGCAGCTAAGTTGCCATCAAAAAACCACCCGAAAACAACCACTCGTGAAAGTAGTTGTGGCAGCCGAGAAATTTGATCGGCCATAAGCACTACGGGGCGTATACGTAACATTTTCAATTTTATTGTACTTGCTCCATTACGACCCCGGGCAGCTAAGTTGCCATCAAAAAACCACCCAAGACTTGACCTAATAGGCTAGATCTGAACTTGGGTCAACTGTTTGCATCAAAATTCAGTCGTGAAAGTAGTTGTGGCAGCCGAGAAATTTGATCGGCCATAAGCACTACGGGGCGTATACGTAACATTTTCAATTTTATTGTACTTGCTCCATTACGACCCCGGGCAGCTAAGTTGCCATCAAAAAACCACCCGAGATTTGACTTAATAGGCTAGATCTGAACTCGGGTCAACTGTTTGCATCAAAATCCAGTCGTGAAAGTAGCTGTGGCGGCCGAGAGAGGTGATCGGAGATAAGCACTACGGGGCGTATACGTAACATTTTCAAATTTTTTGCATTTGCTCCATTACGACCCCGGGCAGCTAAGTTGCCATCAAAAAACCACCCAAGACTTGACTTAATAGGCTAGATCTGAACTCGGGTCAACTGTTTGCATCAAAATTCAGTCGTGAAAGTAGTTGTGGCAGCCGAGAAATTTGATCGGCCCTAAGCACTACGGGGCGTATACGTAACATTTTCAATTTTATTGTACTTGCTCCATTACGACCCCCGGCAGCTAAGTTGCCATCAAAAAACCACCCGAAAACAACCACTCGTGAAAGTAGTTGTGGCAGCCGAGAAATTTGATCGGCCATAAGCACTACGGGGCGTATACGTAACATTTTCAATTTTATTGTACTTGCTCCATTACGACCCCGGGCAGCTAAGTTGCCATCAAAAAACCACCCAAGACTTGACCTAATAGGCTAGATCTGAACTTGGGTCAACTGTTTGCATCAAAATTCAGTCGTGAAAGTAGTTGTGGCAGCCGAGAAATTTGATCGGCCATAAGCACTACGGGGCGTATACGTAACATTTTCAATTTTATTGTACTTGCTCCATTACGACCCCGGGCAGCTAAGTTGCCATCAAAAAACCACCCGAGATTTGACTTAATAGGCTAGATCTGAACTCGGGTCAACTGTTTGCATCAAAATCCAGTCGTGAAAGTAGCTGTGGCGGCCGAGAGAGGTGATCGGAGATAAGCACTACGGGGCGTATACGTAACATTTTCAATTTTTTTGCATTTGCTCCATTACGACCCCGGGCAACTAAGTTGCCATCAAAAAACCACCCAAGACTTGACTTAATAGGCTAGATCTGAACTCGGGTCAACTGTTTGCATCAAAATTCAGTCGTGAAAGTAGTTGTGGCAGCCGAGAAATTTGATCGGCCCTAAGCACTACGGGGCGTATACGTAACATTTTCAATTTTATTGTACTTGCTCCATTACGACCCCCGGCAGCTAAGTTGCCATCAAAAAACCACCCGAAAACAACCACTCGTGAAAGTAGTTGTGGCAGCCGAGAAATTTGATCGGCCATAAGCACTACGGGGCGTATACGTAACATTTTCAATTTTATTGTACTTGCTCCATTACGACCCCGGGCAGCTAAGTTGCCATCAAAAAACCACCCGAGATTTGACTTAATAGGCTAGATCTGAACTCGGGTCAACTGTTTGCATCAAAATCCAGTCGTGAAAGTAGCTGTGGCGGCCGAGAGAGGTGATCGGAGATAAGCACTACGGGGCGTATACGTAACATTTTCAAATTTTTTGCATTTGCTCCATTACGACCCCGGGCAGCTAAGTTGCCATCAAAAAACCACCCAAGACTTGACTTAATAGGCTAGATCTGAACTCGGGTCAACTGTTTGCATCAAAATTCAGTCGTGAAAGTAGTTGTGGCAGCCGAGAAATTTGATCGGCCCTAAGCACTACGGGGCGTATACGTAACATTTTCAATTTTATTGTACTTGCTCCATTACGACCCCCGGCAGCTAAGTTGCCATCAAAAAACCACCCGAAAACAACCACTCGTGAAAGTAGTTGTGGCAGCCGAGAAATTTGATCGGCCATAAGCACTACGGGGCGTATACGTAACATTTTCAATTTTATTGTACTTGCTCCATTACGACCCCGGGCAGCTAAGTTGCCATCAAAAAACCACCCAAGACTTGACTTAATAGGCTAGATCTGAACTCGCGTCAACTGCTTGCGTCAAAATCCAGTCGTGAAAGTAGCTGTGGCGGCCGAGAAAGGGGATCGGAGATAAGCACTACGGGGCGTATACGTAACATTTTCAATTTTATTGTACTTGCTCCATTACGACCCCGTGCAGCTAAGTTGCCATCAAAAAACCACCCGAAAACAACCACTCGTGAAAGTAGTTGTGGCAGCCGAGAAATTTGATCGGCCATAAGCACTACGGGGCGTATACGTAACATTTTCAATTTTATTGTACTTGCTCCATTACGACCCCGTGCAGCTAAGTTGCCATCAAAAAACCACCCGAAAACAACCACTCGTGAAAGTAGTTGTGGCAGCCGAGAAATTTGATCGGCCATAAGCACTACGGGGCGTATACGTAACATTTTCAATTTTATTGTACTTGCTCCATTACGACCCCGGGCAGCTAAGTTGCCATCAAAAAACCACCCGAGATTTGACTTAATAGGCTAGGTCTGAACTCGGGTCAACTGTTTGCATCAAAATCCAGTTGTGAAAGTAGCTGTGGCGGCCGAGAAAGGGCATCAGAGATAAGCACTACGGGGCGTATACGTAACATTTTCAAATTTTTTGCACTTGCTCCATTACGACCCCGGGCAGCTAAGTTGCCATCAAAAAACCACCCAAGACTTGACTTAATAGGCCAGATCTGAACCCGGGTCAACTGTTTGCATCAAAATCCAGTCGTAAAAGTAGCTGTGGCGGCCGAGAAAGGTGATCGGAGATAAGCACTACGGGGCGTATACGTAACATTTTCAAATTTTTTGCACTTGCTCCATTACGACCCCGGGCAGCTAAGTTGCCATCAAAAAACCACCCAAGACTTGACTTAATAGGCCAGATTTGAACCCGGGTCAACTGTTTGCATCAAAATCCAGTCGTGAAAGTAGCTTTGGCGGCCGAGAAAGGGGATCGGCCATATGCACTACGGGGCGTATGCGTAACATTATCAAATGTTTTGTACTTGCTCCATTACAACCCCGGGCAGTTAAGTTTCCATCAAAAAACCACCCGAGATTTGACTTAATAGGCTAGATCTGAACTCGGGTCAACTCTTTGCATCAAAATCCAGTTGTGGAAGCAGCTGTGGCAGCCGAAAAATTTTATCGACCGTAAGCACTGCGGGCCGTATACATAGAATTTTCAAATATTTTGTTCTTGCTCCATTCCGATCCCAGGCAGCTAAGTTGTCATCAAAAAACCACCCAATATTTGACTTAATAGGCTAGATCTGAACTCGCGTCAACTCTTTGCATCAAAATCCAGTCGTGAAAGTAGCTGTGGCAGCCGAGAAATTTGATCGGCCATAAACACTACAGGGCGTATACGTAACATTTTCAAATTTTTTGCATTTGCTCCATTACGACCCCGGGCAGCTAAGTTGCCATCAAAAAACCACCCAAGACTTGACTTAATAGGCTAGATCTGAACTCGGGTCAACTGTTTGCATCAAAATCCAGTCGTAAAGGTAGCTGTGGCAAAAATTTGATCGGCCATATGCACTACATTTTCATGCATATGCGTAACATTTTCAATTTTTTTGTACTTGCTCCATTACGACCCCGGGCATCTAACTTGCGGTCAAAAAACCACCAAAGATTTGACTTAATAGGCTAGATCTGAACTCGGGTCAACTGTTTGCATCAAAATTCAGTCGTGAAAGTAGTTGTGGCAGCCGAGAAATTTGATCGGCCATAAGCACTACGGGGCGTATACGTTACATTTTCAAATTTTTTGCATTTGCTCCATTACGACCCCGGGCAGCTAAGTTGCCATCAAAAAACCACCCAAGACTTGACTTAATAGGCTAGATCTGAACTCGGGTCAACTGTTTGCATCAAAATCCAGTCGTAAAAGTAGCTGTGGCGGCCGACAAAGGGGATCGGAGATAAGCACTACGGGGCGTATACGTAACATTTTCAATTTTATTGTACTTGCTTCATTACGACCCCGGGCAGCTAAGTTGCCATCAAAAAACCACCCGAGATTTGACTTAATAGGCTAGATCTGAACTCGGGTCAACTGTTTGCATCAAAATCCAGTTGTGAAAGTAGCTGTGGCGGCCGAGAAAGGGCATCGGAGATAAGCACTACGGGGCGTATACGTAACATTTTCAAATTTTTTGCACTTGCTCCATTACGACCCCGGGCAGCTAAGTTGCCATCAAAAAACCACCCAAGACTTGACTTAATAGGCCAGATCTGAACCCGGGTCAACTGTTTGCATCAAAATCCAGTCGTGAAAGTAGCTGTGGCGGCCGAGAGAGGTGATCGGAGATAAGCACTACGGGGCGTATACGTAACATTTTCAAATTTTTTGCATTTGCTCCATTACGACCCCGGGCAGCTAAGTTGCCATCAAAAAACCACCCAAGACTTGACTTAATAGGCTAGATCTGAACTCGCGTCAACTGCTTGCGTCAAAATCCAGTCGTGAAAGTAGCTGTGGCGGCCGAGAAAGGGGATCGGAGATAAGCACTACGCGGCGTATACGTAACTTTTTCAATTTTATTGTACTTGCTCCATTACGACCCCGTGCAGCTAAGTTGCCATCAAAAAACCACCCGAAAACAACCACTCGTGAAAGTAGTTGTGGCAGCCGAGAAATTTGATCGGCCATAAGCACTACGGGGCGTATACGTAACATTTTCAATTTTATTGTACTTGCTCCATTACGACCCCGGGCAGCTAAGTTGCCATCAAAAAACCACGAAAGACTTGACTTAATAGGCTAGATCTGAACTCGCGTCAACTGCTTGCGTCAAAATCCAGTCGTGAAAGTAGCTGTGGCGGCCGAGAAAGGGGATCGGAGATAAGCACTACGGGGCGTATACGTAACATTTTCAATTTTATTGTACTTGCTCCATTACGACCCCGGGCAGCTAAGTTGCCATCAAAAAACCACCCGAGATTTGACTTAATAGGCTAGATCTGAACTCGGGTCAACTGTTTGCATCAAAATCCAGTTGTGAAAGTAGCTGTGGCGGCCGAGAAAGGGCATCGGAGATAAGCACTACGGGGCGTATACGTAACATTTTCAAATTTTTTGCACTTGCTCCATTACGACCCCGGGCAGCTAAGTTGCCATCAAAAAACCACCCAAGACTTGACTTAATAGGCCAGATCTGAACCCGGGTCAACTGTTTGCATCAAAATCCAGTCGTGAAAGTAGCTGTGGCGGCCGAGAGAGGTGATCGGAGATAAGCACTACGGGGCGTATACGTAACATTTTCAAATTTTTTGCACTTGCTCCATTACGACCCCGGGCAGCTAAGTTGCCATCAAAATACCACCCGAGATTTGACTTAATAGTCTAAATAGTCTAGATCTGAACTCGGGTCAACTGTTTGCATCAAAATCCAGTCGTGAAAGTAGCTGTGGCAGACGAGAAATTTGATCGGCCATAAGCACTACGGGGCGTATACGTAACATTTTCAATTTTTTTGTACTTGCTCCATTACGACCCCGGGCAGCTAATTTGCGGTCAAAAAACCACCCAAGATTTGACTTGATAGGCTAGATCTGAACTCGCGTCAACTCTTTGCATCAAAATCCAGTTGTGAAAGCAGCTGTGGCAGCCGAAAAATTTTATCGACCGTAAGCACTGCGGGCCGTATACATAGAATTTTCAAATGTTTTGTTCTTGCTCCATTACGACCATGGGCAGCTAAGTTGCCATCAAAATACCACCCGAGATTTGACTTAATAGTCTAGATCTGAACTCGGGTCAACTGTTTGCATCAAAATCCAGTCGTGAAAGTAGCTGTGGCAGACGAGAAATTTGATCGGCCATAAGCACTACGGGGCGTATACGTAACATTTTCAATTTTTTTGTACTTGCTCCATTACGACCCCGGGCAGCTAATTTGCGGTCAAAAAACCACCCAAGATTTGACTTGATAGGCTAGATCTGAACTCGCGTCAACTCTTTGCATCAAAATCCAGTCGTGAAAGTAGCTGTGGCAGACGAGAAATTTGATCGGCCATATGCACTACGGGGCGTATACGTAACATTTTCAAATTGTTTGCACTTGCTTCATTACGACCCCGGGCAGCTAAGTTGCCATCAAAAAACCACCCGAGATTTGACTTAATAGGCTAGATCTGAACTCGGGTCAACTGTTTGCATCAAAATCCAGTTGTGAAAGTAGCTGTGGCGGCCGAGAAAGGGCATCGGAGATAAGCACTACGGGGCGTATACGTAACATTTTCAATTTTTTTGCACTTGCTCCATTACGACCCCGGGCAGCTAAGTTGCCATCAAAAAACCACCCAAGACTTGACTTAATAGGCCAGATATTTATTTATTTTTATTTATTATTTATTTCATTATTCTCTTATAAACTACAAAATTCTTAGCTACAATACTTTACTTAGGGCACTAGAGAATAGTTAATGACATTTTTTATTCTGCTACTAATAGCTATAAATAGTGTCAAATGCCATTTTATACAAAACAATATGATATATATTTATATTTATAATTATTGTGGGGTGACAATATATAATATATTATAATTTTAGTACACACTGAATGCAAAGTACATAAAATAAAAAGTACCAGAAGGTACGTACCATAGGTTCCTATGCGATTCCATCACATGCGCTTTTATAAAAGATAAGTAAGCAAAAATTCAATCTCATTATGATCAAAATCTAGAAGCCACGATTTAACTTTCTTTACAAATTTATCTTGGTTTTCTATAAGCCTTATATTAAAAGGAAGGCGATTAAAAAGTTTACAAGATACAACTGGGTAGGAGTTTCTGTAGTGAGTCGTTCGAAAGGCTGGAATTTCAACAACATGGCGTGCAGTACTGCGCAAATTAAGAGAATCAGATATTGGACTTTGCAAGTAACCACCTCTCATAAAGAATATCTTACAGACTCTAAAATAGAATAAATGTCTTAATGGCAGTATTTTTAAAGCCCTGAACAAAACCATAGAATGGGCCAGCCGGTGAGCATTACTTATCCTTCTTACGACACACTTTTGCAAAACGACGAGTGGTTTTAGATTGGTGATGTAAGCACTCCCCCAGCAGCTAATTCCATATTGCAGTTTCGAATGAAAAATCCCATGATAGACCGTTTTAAGAGTTTGTTTAGAGCAACATTTACTGAGACGATAAATGCATCGTAGGGAGGAGCGCAAGTACTGTTTTAATACTGAAATGTGTTCTGTCCAACTCATGTTGTGGTCGATAGTAGTACCGAGGTACTTAAAGTTCGCAACTACTTCAATTTGAAAGCAGTTGGAGTTGCAGGTAGCATTTTCTTTAAAATATTCTTCTCCGGTGCAAGCACAGTTACTTAAGTTGTAACGCGGACAATCAAAGGAGTGAAACTTGATATTAACATCTGGAGGCACGAATGAATTCAGTTTGAAAAACATCAATTTGGTCTTGTCACTCACAACCAACCTATGTGCAGCAAACCATATTCTCATCATATGAATATCATGATTGACTTCAGCTATCAGATTCAGAGGGCTCGTTGAGCCATATGCGATGCCAAGGTCATCCGCAAAGGCCGTAACTTTACCTGTGAAAGGCAGGGAAAACAAGGAGTTGATAAAAATTAAAAATAAGATGGGACCCAATACAGACCCTTGCGGAACTCCTAAACTAAGCTCACGAGAATTGCTAAAAACATCTTTTATTTTTACTCTTTGCTTGCGATCCTTTAAGTATGACGCAAACCAATCAAAGATAAAGCCACGAAATCCTGCACCATACAATTTGTCTAAGAGAATTTCATGATTAACCATGTCAAACGCTTTCTTAATATCAACAAAGAGGCCAGCACAATGTTTATTTTCATCCAGTGCTTTGTTAATGAACGAGCAAAAGTACAAAAGCGCATCTTCAGTAGAACATCCTTTTCTAAACCCAAACTGTACCGGGCTAAAAAAATTTATTTTCTGTAGATGTGCACACACACGTCTTTTTACAGCTTTTTCAAATATTTTCGAGATTGAGGAAAGCAAAGAAATTGGTCTGTAATTGTTTTTATCTTTTGGATTTCCTTTTTTAAAAAGTGGTAACACATTAGCACATTTCAGACGATCAGGAAAAACTCCACTCAAAATACTTAAATTGAATAAATGTGCTAATGTGTCAATTAAAAAGGGCGCAATTTTCTTAAGGGTTCTATTGCAAAAGCCATCGTATCCAGAAGATCTCGAGTTGTTAAGAGAGTAGATGATTTTTAGGACCTCTAGACCATTGATTTCCTCAAAAAAGAAGCTGTTTGTATTAGTCGTTGGTTCTAATATTTGATCCCTTACACATCTTTTGCAAAACGACGGGCAGTTTGGTTGGACTGCCTGTCCTACTGAGACAAAGAATTCATTAAATTCGTTTGCTACTGCTAGGTGGTCCACAATATCGGTTCCTTTCCCACTCAGTACAATAGGGTTAGAATGATAGGAAGGGATGTTATTAATTATACCGTTGACAACTCTCCATTCTTTCCTTGGGTTTCCTTGAGCATCACGGAATTTAGAAATGTAGTAGCTGTCGCGGCAATTAGTAATTTCCATATTTAATTTCTTACTCATTTTTTTAAAACGTTTATTTAAGTTTATGTTAAGTGGATGTCTATGACAAAGTTTGCTCATTTTGTTTTTGACTTTAATTTTGTTTAGAATAGAGGCATTTATCCAGGGTTTCAGCCTTGATTGCGATTTCTTGATAATAACTGTGAAACTAGAGGTTTTGACATGGTTTTGGAGAATGCTTAAAAATGTGTCATACGCTTTAGAAGCATTATTCTCGGCGTAGACTTCGCCCCAATTTTCAGAAACCAGATGATTTATAAGTATGTCAAACCTTACTTTAGTAATAGCCTTTGAAGAAGAGCTATATGTACGATTTAGACCGGCAAGGTCATTAAAAAGCATACCAGTCATACAGTGGTCCGATAAATGCAGATCAAAGTTGATACCAAAACAATCACTTAAAGGAATTGTCGCAAAACGACCGAAAACATGATCAATACATTTATTTGAAATTGGTCTTGTACTTTCATTCAAAAAGGATGTGAGACCATGCTCAGCTATAAGAGCCAGATAGTTATCAGACATGGTATTTGAAGTTAAAATGTCAATGTTGAAGTCACCAAGTATGACAATATTAGACCCTTTCGCAGTACGAAGGTAATCTGAAAAGTCGTTCAAAAAGGATTGAGGACTGATGGTTTGTAATCTATACACACAAACAAAGTCAAAAAGTACATTGCGTACACTAATAGTAATCTTAATTATATCTGCGCTAGCCATACTACATTGTTCCACATTACAATCTTCACTTATATACACATGACGCACAAAAACTCCTACTCCACCTGCTGGATATAGTTCGTTTGTGTTTGCATAAAACTTATAGCCGGGAATAAAGTAATCATCAACCTCGCAAGAGAAAATCCATATCTCGGAAACGAATATCAAATCTGGTAAATGATTAAAAGCTTCTAGATTGCACACAAGTAGATCGAAGTTTTGCCTCAAACTACGAATATTTTGATGCACAATGAAAAAGGGTTTACTTTGTTGTGAGTTAAAATGAAAAACTCTATCACAAATATTTTTAATAGTTCTAGTGGTTGGGTTATTGCTATCGGGATCGATACTATTATTAATATTTAACATAACTAAGGTTGTTAATAACAAAAAATACAAGAACAAGACAAAATTAGTCTTGGAGTTTTGATAGATCATCGAACGAACGAATAGCAATAACCCTATCCTTATCAACCTTACGCATCAGGATTTGTGAATTTTGAAACCATAGGTATTTAAATTTCTTAACTCTTTTAAGTTTTTTAGCTTCCATAAATAAAGCCCGATTAAATTTGGTTAGAGAATCATTCACATAAATGTTACCCTTTTTCCCTTCTACAAATAAGGCAGCATTCAACTTCTTGGACACGTTCCTCTTTCTCTTCATGATTTTTTGTTTCACGGCATGTGATGAGAAATGCACGCATAAAACGTCTCGAGAGGCATCTGCGTTGGGTCCCGCGATGTCAGTGGGAATGTTCGATGGATCGTTGTTCTTCCTTACTCGCTTTACAAAGCATTTCAATATGTCAGTGGGCTCAATGGAGACATTCAACCCATCGATTAAAATCTTCTCCAAACATTCGTTAGCATTGTTGTTATTTAAACCCGGCAAACCAACGATCTCAATGGAATTCTCCAAGCATTTTTGTTCACTCCAATTGAGTCGATTTTCAAGAGACGTCACCTTCGCTCTCAGCTGAGTGTTTTCCTGTCTGAGGCTCTCCATCATGTCAAGCATGTCAGTGTTGATTTTTTTTAGGCTAATAATTTCTGTGTAGAGCAGATCCAGGGTTATTGAACTCGGTTGCCGTTGTCCATTGACATCTTCTGTCTCTGTAGCGGAATCCACTTGTTGGCCGTCTGCTTCTTTAGCTGACTCACTCATATTTAGTCGCAAATGAGAGTTATGTTGTGTACAAACGGTCTTTGGTGCTTGTGCATTTATTACAGCTGTCGTTTTCTTACCAGGTCTGTTCGGCTGCTGACGATGACGAACTGTTTTGGATGACGTTGCGCCCTTTAATGGTACTTCTGTATGTTGTTGTTGCAGGGATTCCCGGCGGAGGGCGGTGCATCTATCACATCGATATTTGATTTCGTTCGCACTCATATATTCCAGGTCAATTGAATTTATATTAACACATTCGCAGTGGAAAATGGAATTGCAATCTGAACAGGAGATTTTTGAAGCACTAGTGTTTTTAATTACTTGATTACAAACTAGGCAATTCATTTTAACAAAAGTAGGTAACTTGTAATAAGAAATTTAAATTTAGTTAAACTAAGCACTGTGCACATGAACCCGGGTCAACTGCTTGCGTCAAAATCCAGTCGTGAAAGTAGCTGTGGCGGCCGAGAAAGGGGATCGGCCATAAGCACTACGGGGCGTATACGTAACATTTTCAATTTTATTGTACTTGCTCCATTACGACCCCGGGCAGCTAAGTTGCCATCAAAAAACCACCCAAGACTTGACTTAATAGGCTAGATCTGAACTCGCGTCAACTGCTTGCGTCAAAATCCAGTCGTGAAAGTAGCTGTGGCGGCCGAGAAAGGGGATCGGAGATAAGCACTACGGGGCGTATACGTAACATTTTCAATTTTATTGCACTTGCTCCATTACGACCCCGTGCAGCTAAGTTGCCATCAAAAAACCACCCGAAAACAACCACTCGTGAAAGTAGTTGTGGCAGCCGAGAAATTTGATCGGCCATAAGCACTACGGGGCGTATACGTAACATTTTCAACTTTATTGTACTTGCTCCATTACGACCCCGGGCAGCTAAGTTGCCATCAAAAAACTACCCGAGACTTGACTTAATAGGCTAGATCTGAACTCGGGTCAACTGTTTGCATCAAAATTCAGTCGTGAAAGTAGTTGTGGCAGCCGAGAAATTTGATCGGCCATAAGCACTACGGGGCGTATACGTAACATTTTCAATTTTATTGTACTTGCTATATTACGACCCCGGGCAGCTAAGTTGCCATCAAAAAACCACCCGAGATTTGACTTAATAGGCTAGATCTGAACTCGGGTCAACTGTTTGCATCAAAATCCAGTTGTGAAAGTAGCTGTGGCGGCCGAGAAAGGGGATCGGAGATAAGCACTACGGGGCGTATACGTAACATTTTCAATTTTTTTGCACTTGCTCCATTACGACCCCGGGCAGCTAAGTTGCCATCAAAAAACCACCCAAGACTTGACTTGATAGGATAGATCTGAACTCGCGCCAACTGTTTGTATCAAAATCCAATCGTGAAAGTAGCTGTGGCGGCCGAGAAAGGGGATCGACCATAACCACTACAAGGCGTATATGTAACATTTTCAATTTTTTTGTACTTACTCCATTACGACCCCGGGCAGCTAACTTGCGGTCAAAAAACCACCAAAGATTTGACTTGATAGGCTAGATCTGAACTCGCGTCAACTCTTTGCGTCAAAATCCAGTCGTGAAAGTAGCTGTGGCAGACGAGAAATTTGATCGGCCATATGCACTACGGGGCGTATGCGTAACATTTTCAAATTTTTTTACTTGCTCCATTCCGACCATGGGCAGCTAAGTTGCGGTCAAAAAACCACCCGAGATTTGACTTAATAGGCTAGATCTGAACTCGGGTCAACTCTTTGCATCAAAATCCAGTGGTGAAAGCAGTTGTGGCAGCCGAGAAATTTGATCGGCCATAAGCACTACGGGGCGTATCTGTAACATTTTCAATTTTTTTGTACTTGCTCCATTACGAGCCCGGGCAGCTAAGTTGCGGTCAGAAAACCACCCAAGATTTGACTTCATAGGCTAGATCTGAACTCGGGTCAACTGTTTGCATCAAAATCCAGTTGTGAAAGCAGCTGTGGCAGCCGAAAAATCTTATCGACCGTAAGCACTACGAGGCGTATACGTAACATTTTCAATTTTTTTGTACTTGCTCCATTACGACCCCGGGCAGCTAAGTTGCGGTCAAAAAACCACCCAAGATTTGACTTGATAGGCTAGATCTGAACTCGCGTCAACTCTTTGCATCAAAATCCAGTCGTGAAAGTAGCTGTGGCAGACGAGAAATTTGATCGGCCATATGCACTACGGGGCGTATGCGTAACATTTTCAAATTTTTTTACTTGCTCCATTCCGACCCCGGGCAGCTAAGTTGCCATCAAAAAACCACCCAAGAATTGACTTAATAGGCTAGATCTGAACTCGGGTCAACTGTTTGCATCAAAATTCAGTCGTGAAAGTAGTTGTGGCAGCCGAGAAATTTGATCGGCCATAAGCACTACGGGGCGTATACGTAACATTTTCAATTTTATTGTACTTGCTCCATTACGACCCCGGGCAGCTAAGTTGCCATCAAAAAACCACCCGAGATTTGACTTAATAGGCTAGATCTGAACTCGGGTCAACTCTTTGCATCAAAATCCAGTTGTGAAAGCAGCTGTGGCAGCCGAAAAATGTTATCGACCGTAAGCACTGCGGGCCGTATACATAGAATTTTCAAATATTTTGTTCTTGCTCCATTCCGATCCCAGGCAGCTAAGTTGTCATCAAAAAACCACCCAATATTTGACTTAATAGGCTAGATTTGAACTCGGGTCAACTGTTTGCATCAAAATTCAGTCGTGAAAGTAGTTGTGGCAGCCGAGAAATTTGATCGGCCATAAGCACTACGGGGCGTATACGTAACATTTTCAATTTTATTGTACTTGCTCCATTACGACCCCGGGCAGCTAAGTTGCCATCAAAAAACCACCCGAGATTTGACTTAATAGGCTAGATTTGAACTCGGGTCAACTGTTTGCATCAAAATCCAGTCGTGAAATTAGCTGTGGCGGCCGAGAAAGGTGATCGGAGATAAGCACTACGGGGCGTATACGTAACATTTTCAAATTTTTTGCATTTGCTCCATTACGACCCCGGGCAGCTAAGTTGCCATCAAAAGACCACCCAAGACTTGACTTAATAGGCTAGATCTGAACTCGGGTGAACTGTTTGCATCAAAATCCAGTTGTGAAAGTAGCTGTGGAGGCCGAGAAAGGTGATCGGAGATAAGCACTACGGGCCGTATACGTAACATTTTCAAATTTTTTGCATTTGCTCCATTACGACCCCGGGCAGCTAAGTTGCCATCAAAAAACCACCCGAGATTTGACTTAATAGGCTAGATCTGAACTCGGGTCAACTCTTTGCATCAAAATCCAGTTGTGAAAGCAGCTGTGGCAGCCGAAAAATTTTATCGACCGTAAGCACTGCGGGCCGTATACATAGAATTTTCAAATATTTTGTTCTTGCTCCATTCCGATCCCAGGCAGCTAAGTTGTCATCAAAAAACCACCCAATATTTGACTTAATAGGCTAGATTTGAACTCGCGTCAACTCTTTGCATCAAAATCCAGTCGTGAAAGTAGCGGTGGCAGCCGAGAAATTTGATCGGCCATAAACACTACAGGGCGTATACGTAACATTTTCAAATTGTTTGCATTTGCTCCATTACGACCCCGGGCAGCTAAGTTGCCATCAAAAAACCACCCAAGACTTGACTTAATAGGCTAGATCTGAACTCGGGTGAACTGTTTGCGTCAAAATCCAGTTGTGAAAGTGGCTGTGGCGGCCGAGAAAGGTGATCGGAGATAAGCACTACGGGCCGTATACGTAACATTTTCAAATTTTTTGCATTTGCTCCATTACGACCCCGGGCAGCTAAGTTGCCATCAAAAGACCACCCAAGACTTGACTTAATAGGCTAGATCTGAACTCGGGTGAACTGTTTGCATCAAAATCCAGTTGTGAAAGTAGCTGTGGAGGCCGAGAAAGGTGATCGGAGATAAGCACTACGGGCCGTATACGTAACATTTTCAAATTTTTTGCATTTGCTCCATTACGACCCCGGGCAGCTAAGTTGCCATCAAAAAACCACCCAAGACTTGACTTAATAGGCTAGATCTGAACTCGGGTCAACTGTTTGCATCAAAATCCAGTTGTGAAAGTAGCTGTGGCAGACGAGAAATTTGATCGGCCATATGCACTACGGGGCGTATGCTTAACATTTTCAAATTTTTTTACTTGCTCCATTCCGACCATGGGCAGCTAAGTTGCTGTCAAAAAACCACCCGAGATTTGACTTAATAGGCTAGATCTGAACTCGGGTGAACTGTTTGCATCAAAATTCAGTCGTGAAAGTAGCTGTGGCGGCCGAGAGAGGTGATCGGAGATAAGCACTACTTCAAATTTTTTGCATTTGCTCCATTACGACCCCGGGCAGCTAAGTTGCCATCAAAAAACCACCCAAGACTTGACTTAATAGGCTAGATCTGAACTCGGGTCAACTGTTTGCATCAAAATTCAGTCGTGAAAGTAGTTGTGGCAGCCGAGAAATTTGATCGGCCATAAGCACTACGGGGCGTATACGTAACATTTTCAATTTTATTGTACTTGCTCCATTACGACCCCGGGCAGCTAAGTTGCCATCAAAAAACCACCCAAGACTTGACTTGATAGGATAGATCTGAACTCGCGCCAACTGTTTGTATCAAAATCCAATCGTGAAAGTAGCTGTGGCGGCCGAGAAAGGGGATCGACCACTACAAGGCGTATATGTAACATTTTCAATTTTTTTGTACTTACTCCATTACGACCCCGGGCAGCTAACTTGCGGAAAAAAAACCACCAAAGATTTGACTTGATAGGCTAGATCTGAACTCGCGTCAACTCTTTGCGTCAAAATCCAGTCGTGAAAGTAGCTGTGGCAGACGAGAAATTTGATCGGCCATATGCACTACGGGGCGTATGCGTAACATTTTCAAATTTTTTTACTTGCTCCATTCCGACCATGGGCAGCTAAGTTGCGGTCAAAAAACCACCCGAGATTTGACTTAATAGGCTAGATCTGAACTCGGGTCAACTCTTTGCATCAAAATCCAGTGGTGAAAGCAGTTGTGGCAGCCGAGAAATTTGATCGGCCATAAGCACTACGGGGCGTATCTGTAACATTTTCAATTTTTTTGTACTTGCTCCATTACGACCCCGGGCAGCTAAGTTGCGGTCAGAAAACCACCCAAGATTTGACTTCATAGGCTAGATCTGAACTCGGGTCAACTGTTTGCATCAAAATCCAGTTGTGAAAGCAGCTGTGGCAGCCGAAAAATTTTATCGACCGTAAGCACTACGAGGCGTATACGTAACATTTTCAATTTTTTTATACTTGCTCCATTACGACCCCGGGCAGCTAAGTTGCGGTCAAAAAACCACCCAAGATTTGACCTGATAGGCTAGATCTGAACTCGCGTCAACTCTTTGCATCAAAATCCAGTTGTGGAAGCAGCTGTGGCAGCCGAAAAATTTGATCGGCCATATGCACTACGGGGCGTATGCGTAACATTTTCAAATTTTTTTACTTGCTCCATTCCGACCCCGGGCAGCTAAGTTGCCATCAAAAAACCACCCAAGACTTGACTTAATAGGCTAGATCTGAACTCGGGTCAACTGTTTGCATCAAAATTCAGTCGTGAAAGTAGTTGTGGCAGCCGAGAAATTTGATCGGCCATAAGCACTACGGGGCGTATACGTAACATTTTCAATTTTATTGTACTTGCTCCATTACGACCCCGGGCAGCTAAGTTGCCATCAAAAAACCACCCGAGATTTGACTTAATAGGCTAGATTTGAACTCGGGTCAACTGTTTGCATCAAAATTCAGTCGTGAAAGTAGTTGTGGCAGCCGAGAAATTTGATCGGCCATAAGCACTACGGGGCGTATACGTAACATTTTCAATTTTATTGTACTTGCTCCATTACGACCCCGGGCAGCTAAGTTGCCATCAAAAAACCACCCGAGATTTGACTTAATAGGCTAGATTTGAACTCGGGTCAACTGTTTGCATCAAAATCCAGTCGTGAAATTAGCTGTGGCGGCCGAGAAAGGTGATCGGAGATAAGCACTACGGGGCGTATACGTAACATTTTCAAATTTTTTGCACTTGCTCCATTACGACCCCGGGCAGCTAAGTTGCCATCAAAAAACCACCCAAGACTTGACTTAATAGGCCAGATTTGAACCCGGGTCAACTGTTTGCATCAAAATCCAGTCGTGAAAGTAGCTTTGGCGGCCGAGAAAGGGGATCGGCCATATGCACTACGGGGCGTATGCGTAACATTATCAAATGTTTTGTACTTGCTCCATTACAACCCCGGGCAGTTAAGTTTCCATCAAAAAACCACCCGAGATTTGACTTAATAGGCTAGATCTGTACTCGGGTCAACTGTTTGCATCAAAATCCAGTTGTGGAAGCAGCAGTGGCAGCCGAAAAATTTTATCGACCGTAAGCACTGCGGGCCGTATACATAGAATTTTCAAATATTTTGTTCTTGCTCCATTCCGATCCCAGGCAGCTAAGTTGTCATCAAAAAACCACCCAATATTTGACTTAATAGGCTAGATCTGAACTCGCGTCAACTCTTTGCATCAAAATCCAGTCGTGAAAGTAGCTGTGGCAGCCGAGAAATTTGATCGGCCATAAACACTACAGGGCGTATACGTAACATTTTCAAATTTTTTGTATTTGCTCCATTACGACCCCGGGCAGCTAAGTTGCCATCAAAAAACCACCCAAGACTTGACTTAATAGGCTAGATCTGAACTCGGGTGAACTGTTTGCATCAAAATCCAGTTGTGAAAGTAGCTGTGGCGGCCGAGAAAGGTGATCGGAGATAAGCACTATGGGCCGTATACGTAACATTTTCAAATTTTTTGCATTTGCTCCATTACGACCCCGGGCAGCTAAGTTGCCATCAAAAAACCACCCAAGACTTGACTTAATAGGCTACATCTGAACTCGGGTCAACTGTTTGCATCAAAATCCAGTCGTAAAGGTAGCTGTGGCAAAAATTTGATCGGCCATATGCACTACATTTTCATGCATATGCGTAACATTTTCAATTTTTTTGTACTTGCTCCATTACGACCCCGGGCATCTAACTTGCGGTCAAAAAACCACCAAAGATTTGACTTAATAGGCTAGATCTGAACTCGGGTCAACTGTTTGCATCAAAATTCAGTCGTGAAAGTAGTTATGGCAGCCGAGAAATTTGATCGGCCATAAGCACTACGGGGCGTATACGTAACATTTTCAAATTTTTTGCATTTGCTCCATTACGACCCCGGGCAGCTAAGTTGCCATCAAAAAACCACCCAAGACTTGACTTAATAGGCTAGATCTGAACTCGGGTCAACTGTTTGCATCAAAATTCAGTCGTGAAAGTAGTTGTGGCAGCCGAGAAATTTGATCGGCCATAAGCACTACGGGGCGAATACGTAACATTTTCAATTTTATTGTACTTGCTCCATTACGACCCCGGGCAGCTAAGTTGCCATCAAAAAACCACCAAAGATTTGACTTAATAGGCTAGATCTGAACTCGGGTCAACTGTTTGCATCAAAATTCAGTCGTGAAAGTAGTTGTGGCAGCCGAGAAATTTGATCGGCCATAAGCACTACGGGGCGTATACGTAACATTTTCAAATTTTTTGCACTTGCTCCATTACGACCCCGGGCAGCTAAGTTGCCATCAAAAAACCATCAAAAAACCACCCAAGACTTGACTTAATAGGCCAGATCTGAACCCGGGTCAACTGTTTGCATCAAAATCCAGTCGTGAAAGTAGCTGTGGCAGCCGAGAAATTTGATCGGCCATAAGCACTACGGGGCGTATACGTAACATTTTCAATTTTATTGTACTTGCTCCATTACGACCCCGGGCAGCTAAGTTGCCATCAAAAAACCACGAAAGACTTGACTTAATAGGCTAGATCTGAACTCGCGTCAACTGCTTGCGTCAAAATCCAGTCGTGAAAGTAGCTGTGGCGGCCGAGAAAGGGGATCGGAGATAAGCACTACGGGGCGTATACGTAACATTTTCAATTTTATTGTACTTGCTCCATTACGACCCCGTGCAGCTAAGTTGCCATCAAAAAACCACCCGAAAACAACCACTCGTGAAAGTAGTTGTGGCAGCCGAGAAATTTGATCGGCCATAAGCACTACGGGGCGTATACGTAACATTTTCAAATTTTTTGCACTTGCTCCATTACGACCCCGGGCAGCTAAGTTGCCATCAAAAAACCACCCAAGACTTGACTTAATAGGCCAGATCTGAACCCGGGTCAACTGTTTGCATCAAAATCCAGTCGTGAAAGTAGCTGTGGCGGCCGAGAGAGGTGATCGGAGATAAGCACTACGGGGCGTATACGTAACATTTTCAAATTTTTTGCATTTGCTCCATTACGACCCCGGGCAGCTAAGTTGCCATCAAAAAACCACCCAAGACTTGACTTAATAGGCTAGATCTGAACTCGGGTCAACTGTTTGCATCAAAATTCAGTCGTGAAAGTAGTTGTGGCAGCCGAGAAATTTGATCGGCCATAAGCACTACGGGGCGAATACGTAACATTTTCAATTTTATTGTACTTGCTCCATTACGACCCCGGGCAGCTAAGTTGCCATCAAAAAACCACCCGAGATTTGACTTAATAGGCTAGATCTGAACTCGGGTCAACTGTTTGCATCAAAATCCAGTTGTGAAAGCAGCTGTGGCAGCCGAAAAATTTTATCGACCGTAAGCACTGCGGGCCGTATACATAGAATTTTCAAATGTTTTGTTCTTGCTCCATTACGACCATGGGCAGCTAAGTTGCCATCAAAATACCACCCAAGACTTGACTTAATAGGCTAGATCTGAACTCGGGTCAACTGCTTGCATCAAAATCCAGTCGTAAAAGTAGCTGTGGCGGCCGAGAAAGGGGATCGGAGATAAGCACTACGGGGCGTATACGTAACATTTTCAATTTTTTTGTACTTGCTCCATTACGACCCCGGGCAGCTAAGTTGCGGTCAAAAAACCACCCAAGATTTGACTTGATAGGCTAGATCTGAACTCGCGTCAACTCTTTGCATCAAAATCCAGTCGTGAAAGTAGCTGTGGCAGACGAGAAATTTGATCGGCCATATGCACTACGGGGCGTATACGTAACATTTTCAAATTGTTTGCACTTGCTCCATTACGACCCCGGGCAGCTAAGTTGCCATCAAAAAACCACCCAAGACTTGACTTAATAGGCTAGATCTGAACTCGGGTCAACTGCTTGCATCAAAATCCAGTCGTAAAAGTAGCTATGGCGGCGGAGAAAGGGGATCGGAGATAAGCACTACGGGGCGTATACGTAACATTTTCAAATTTTTTGCACTTGCTCCATTACGACCCCGGGCAGCTAAGTTGCCATCTAAAAACCACCCAAGACTTGACTTAATAGGCTAGATCTGAACTCGGGTCAACTGTTTGCATCAAAATTCAGTCGTGAAAGTAGTTGTGGCAGCCGAGAAATTTGATCGGCCATAAGCACTACGGGGCGAATACGTAACATTTTCAATTTTATTGTACTTGCTCCATTACGACCCCGGGCAGCTAAGTTGCCATCAAAAAACCACCCGAGATTTGACTTAATAGGCTAGATCTGAACTCGGGTCAACTGTTTGCATCAAAATCCAGTTGTGAAAGCAGCTGTGGCAGCCGAAAAATTTTATCGACCGTAAGCACTGCGGGCCGTATACATAGAATTTTCAAATGTTTTGTTCTTGCTCCATTACGACCATGGGCAGCTAAGTTGCCATCAAAATACCACCCAAGACTTGACTTAATAGGCTAGATCTGAACTCGGGTCAACTGCTTGCATCAAAATCCAGTCGTAAAAGTAGCTGTGGCGGCCGAGAAAGGGGATCGGAGATAAGCACTACGGGGCGTATACGTAACATTTTCAATTTTTTTGTACTTGCTCCATTACGACCCCGGGCAGCTAAGTTGCGGTCAAAAAACCACCCAAGATTTGACTTGATAGGCTAGATCTGAACTCGCGTCAACTCTTTGCATCAAAATCCAGTCGTGAAAGTAGCTGTGGCAGACGAGAAATTTGATCGGCCATATGCACTACGGGGCGTATACGTAACATTTTCAAATTGTTTGCACTTGCTCCATTACGACCCCGGGCAGCTAAGTTGCCATCAAAAAACCACCCAAGACTTGACTTAATAGGCTAGATCTGAACTCGGGTCAACTGCTTGCATCAAAATCCAGTCGTAAAAGTAGCTATGGCGGCGGAGAAAGGGGATCGGAGATAAGCACTACGGGGCGTATACGTAACATTTTCAAATTTTTTGCACTTGCTCCATTACGACCCCGGGCAGCTAAGTTGCCATCTAAAAACCACCCAAGACTTGACTTAATAGGCTAGATCTGAACTCGGGTCAACTGTTTGCATCAAAATCCAGTCGTAAAAGTAGCTGTGGCGGCCGAGAAAGGGGATCGGAGATAAGCACTACGGGGCGTATACGTAACATTTTCAATTTTATTGTACTTGCTTCATTACGACCCCGGGCAGCTAAGTTGCCATCAAAAAACCACCCGAGATTTGACTTAATAGGCTAGATCTGAACTCGGGTCAACTGTTTGCATCAAAATCCAGTTGTGAAAGTAACTGTGGCGGCCGAGAAAGGGCATCGGAGATAAGCACTACGGGGCGTATACGTAACATTTTCAAATTTTTTGCACTTGCTCCATTACGACCCCGGGCAGCTAAGTTGCCATCAAAAAACCACCCAAGACTTGACTTAATAGGCCAGATATGAACCCGGGTCAACTGTTTGCATCAAAATCCAGTCGTGAAAGTAGCTGTGGCGGCCGAGAGAGGTGATCGGAGATAAGCACTACGGGGCGTATACGTAACATTTTCAAATTTTTTGCATTTGCTCCATTACGACCCCGGGCAGCTAAGTTGCGGTCAAAAAACCACCCAAGATTTGACTTGATAGGCTAGATCTGAACTCGCGTCAACTCTTTGCATCAAAATCCAGTCGTGAAAGTAGCTGTGGCAGACGAGAAATTTGATCGGCCATATGCACTACGGGGCGTATACGTAACATTTTCAAATTGTTTGCACTTGCTCCATTACGACCCCGGGCAGCTAAGTTGCCATCAAAAAACCACCCAAGACTTGACTTAATAGGCTAGATCTGAACTCGGGTCAACTGCTTGCATCAAAATCCAGTCGTAAAAGTAGCTATGGCGGCGGAGAAAGGGGATCGGAGATAAGCACTACGGGGCGTATACGTAACATTTTCAAATTTTTTGCACTTGCTCCATTACGACCCCGGGCAGCTAAGTTGCCATCTAAAAACCACCCAAGACTTGACTTAATAGGCTAGATCTGAACTCGGGTCAACTGTTTGCATCAAAATCCAGTCGTAAAAGTAGCTGTGGCGGCCGAGAAAGGGGATCGGAGATAAGCACTACGGGGCGTATACGTAACATTTTCAATTTTATTGTACTTGCTTCATTACGACCCCGGGCAGCTAAGTTGCCATCAAAAAACCACCCGAGATTTGACTTAATAGGCTAGATCTGAACTCGGGTCAACTGTTTGCATCAAAATCCAGTTGTGAAAGTAACTGTGGCGGCCGAGAAAGGGCATCGGAGATAAGCACTACGGGGCGTATACGTAACATTTTCAAATTTTTTGCACTTGCTCCATTACGACCCCGGGCAGCTAAGTTGCCATCAAAAAACCACCCAAGACTTGACTTAATAGGCCAGATATGAACCCGGGTCAACTGTTTGCATCAAAATCCAGTCGTGAAAGTAGCTGTGGCGGCCGAGAGAGGTGATCGGAGATAAGCACTACGGGGCGTATACGTAACATTTTCAAATTTTTTGCATTTGCTCCATTACGACCCCGGGCAGCTAAGTTGCCATCAAAAAACCACCCAAGACTTGACTTAATAGGCTAGATCTGAACTTGGGTCAACTGTTTGCATCAAAATTCAGTCGTGAAAGTAGTTGTGGCAGCCGAGAAATTTGATCGGCCATAAGCACTACGGGGCGTATACGTAACATTTTCAATTTTATTGTACTTGCTCCATTACGACCCCGTGCAGCTAAGTTGCCATCAAAAAACCACCCGAAAACAACCACTCGTGAAAGTAGTTGTGGCAGCCGAGAAATTTGATCGGCCATAAGCACTACGGGGCGTATACGTAACATTTTCAATTTTATTGTACTTGCTCCATTACGACCCCGGGCAGCTAAGTTGCCATCAAAAAACCACCCGAGATTTGACTTAATAGGCTAGATCTGAACTCGGGTCAACTGTTTGCATCAAAATCCAGTTGTGAAAGTAGCTGTGGCGGCCGAGAAAGGGCATCGGAGATAAGCACTACGGGGCGTAAACGTAACATTTTCAAATTTTTTGCACTTGCTCCATTACGGCCGCGGGCAGCTAAGTTGCCATCAAAAAACCACCCAAGACTTGACTTAATATGCCAGATCTGAACCCGGGTCAACTGTTTGCATCAAAATCCAGTCGTGAAAGTAGCTGTGGCGGCCGAGAGAGGTGATCGGAGATAAGCACTACGGGGCGTATAAGTAAAATTTTCAAATTTTTTGCATTTGCTCCATTACGACCCCGGGCAGCTAAGTTGCCATCAAAAAACCACCCAAGACTTGACTTAATAGGCTAGATCTGAACTCGGGTCAACTGTTTGCATCAAAATCCAGTTGTGAAAGAAGCTGTGGCGGCCGAGAAAGGGGATCGGAGATAAGCACTACGGGGCGTATACGTAACATTTTCAATTTTTTTGCACTTGCTCCATTACGACCCCGGGCAGCTAAGTTGCCATCAAAAAACCACCCAAGACTTGACTTGATAGGATAGATCTGAACTCGCGCCAACTGTTTGTATCAAAATCCAATCGTGAAAGTAGCTGTGGCGGCCGAGAAAGGGGATCGACCATAACCACTACAAGGCGTATATGTAACATTTTCAATTTTTTTGTACTTACTCCATTACGACCCCGGGCAGCTAACTTGCGGTCAAAAAACCACCAAAGATTTGACTTGATAGGCTAGATCTGAACTCGCGTCAACTCTTTGCGTCAAAATCCAGTCGTGAAAGTAGCTGTGGCGGCCGAGAAAGGGGATCGGAGATAAGCACTACGGGGCGTATCTGTAACATTTTCAATTTTTTTGTACTTGCTCCATTACGACCCCGGGCAGCTAAGTTGCGGTCAGAAAACCACCCAAGATTTGACTTCATAGGCTAGATCTGAACTCGGGTCAACTGTTTGCATCAAAATCCAGTTGTGAAAGCAGCTGTGGCAGCCGAAAAATCTTATCGACCGTAAGCACTACGAGGCGTATACGTAACATTTTCAAATTGTTTGCATTTGCTCCATTACGACCCCGGGCAGCTAAGTTGCCATCAAAAAACCACCCAAGACTTGACTTAATAGGCTAGATCTGAACTCGGGTGAACTGTTTGCGTCAAAATCCAGTTGTGAAAGTAGCTGTGGCGGCCGAGAAAGGTGATCGGAGATAAGCACTACGGGCCGTATACGTAACATTTTCAAATTTTTTGCATTTGCTCCATTACGACCCCGGGCAGCTAAGTTGCCATCAAAAGACCACCCAAGACTTGACTTAATAGGCTAGATCTGAACTCGGGTGAACTGTTTGCATCAAAATCCAGTTGTGAAAGTAGCTGTGGCGGCCGAGAAAGGTGATCGGAGATAAGCACTACGGGCCGTATCTGTAACATTTTCAATTTTTTTGTACTTGCTCCATTACGACCCCGGGCAGATAAGTTTCCATCAAAAAACCACCCGAGATTTGACTTGATAGGCTAGATCTGAACTCGGGTCAACTGTTTGCATCAAAATCCAGTCGTGAAAGTAGCTGTGGCAGACGAGAAATTTGATCGGCCATATGCACTACGGGGCGTATGCGTAACATTTTCAAATTTTTTTACTTGCTCCATTCCGACCATGGGCAGCTAAGTTGCGGTCAAAAAACCACCCGAGATTTGACTTAATAGGCTAGATCTGAACTCGGGTCAACTGTTTGCATCAAAATCCAGTCGTAAAGGTAGCTGTGGCAAAAATTTGATCGGCCATATGCACTACGGGGCGTATGCGTAACATTTTCAATTTTTTTGTACTTGCTCCATTACGACCCCGGGCAGCTAACTTGCGGTCAAAAAACCACCAAAGATTTGACTTAATAGGCTAGATCTGAAGTCGCGTCAACTCTTTGCATCAAAATCCAGTCGTGAAAGTAGCTTTGGCGGCCGAGAAAGGGGATCGGCCATATGCACTACGGGGCGTATGCGTAACATTATCAAATGTTTTGTACTTGCTCCATTACAACCCCGGGCAGTTAAGTTTCCATCAAAAAACCACCCGAGATTTGACTTAATAGACTAGATCTGAACTCGGGTCAACTCTTTGCATCAAAATCCAGTTGTGAATGTAGCTGTGGCAGACGAGAAATTTGATCGGCCATATGCACTACGGGGCGTATGCGTAACATTTTCAAATTTTTTTACTTGCTCCATTCCGACCATGGGCAGCTAAGTTGCGGTCAAAAAACCACCCGAGATTTGACTTAATAGGCTAGATCTGAACTCGGGTCAACTCTTTGCATCAAAATCCAGTGGTGAAAGCAGTTGTGGCAGCCGAGAAATTTGATCGGCCATAAGCACTACGGGGCGTATACGTAACATTTTCAATTTTATTGTACTTGCTCTATTACGACCCCGGGCAGCTAAGTTGCCATCAAAAAACCACCCGAGATTTGACTTGATAGGCTAGATCTGAACTCGGGTCAACTGTTTGCATCAAAATCCAGTCGTGAAAGTAGCTTTGGCGGCCGAGAAAGGGGATCGGCCATATGCACTACGGGGCGTATGCGTAACATTATCAAATGTTTTGTACTTGCTCCATTACAACCCCGGGCAGTTAAGTTTCCATCAAAAAACCACCCGAGATTTGACTTAATAGACTAGATCTGAACTCGGGTCAACTCTTTGCATCAAAATCCAGTTGTGAAAGCAGCTGTGGCAGCCGAAAAATTTTATCGACCGTAAGCACTGCGGGCCGTATACATAGAATTTTCAAATGTTTTGTTCTTGCTCCATTACGACCATTGGCAGCTAATTTGCCATCAAAATACCACCCGAGATTTGACTTAATAGTCTATATCTGAACTCGGGTCAACTGTTTGCATCAAAATCCAGTCGTGAAAGTAGCTGTGGCAGACGAGAAATTTGATCGGCCATAAGCACTACGGGGCGTATACGTAACATTTTCAATTTTTTTGCATTTGCTCCATTACGACCCCGGGCAGCTAAGTTGCCATCACAAAACTACCCAAGACTTGACTTAATAGGCTAGATCTGAACTCGGGTCAACTGTGTGCATCAAAATCCAGTCGTAAAGGTAGCTGTGGCAGAAATTTGATCGGCCATAAACGCTACGGGGCGTATACGTAACATTTTCAAATTTTTTGTATATGCTCCATTACGACCCCGGGCAGCTAAGTTGCCATCAAAAAACCACAGAAGATTTGACTTAATAGGCTAGATCTGAACTCGCGTCAACGGTTTGCATCAAAATCCAGTCGTGAAAGTAGCTGTGGCGGCCGAGAAAGGTGATCGGAGATAAGCACTACGGGGCGTATACGTAACATTTTCAAATTTTTTGCATTTGCTCCATTACGACCCCGGGCAGCTAAGTTGCCATCAAAAAACCACCCAAGACTTGACTTAATAGGTTAGATCTGAACTCGGTTCAACTGTTTGCATCAAAATTCAGTCGTACAGGTAGCTGTGGCAAAAATTTAATCGGCCATATGCACTACGGGGCGTATGCGTAACATTTTCAATTTTTTTGTACTTGCTCCATTACGACCCCGGGCAGCACAAAAACTACCCAAGACTTGACTTAATAGGCTAGATCTGAACTCGGGTCAACTGTGTGCATCAAAATCCAGTCGTAAAGGTAGCTGTGGCAGAAATTTGATCGGCCATAAGCGCTACGGGGCGTATGCGTAACATTTTCAATTTTTTTGTACTTGCTCCATTACGACCCCGGGCAGCTAAGTTGCGGTCAAAAAACCACCCGAGATTTGAGTTAATAGGCTAGAACTGAACTCGCGTCAACTGTTTGCATCAAAATCCAGTCGTAAAAGTAGCTGTGCGGCCGAGAAAGGGGATCGGAGATAAGCACTACGGGGCGTACACGTAACATTTTCAAATTTTTTGCACTTGCTCCATTACGACCCCGGGCAGCTAAGTTGCCATCAAAAAACCACCCAAGACTTGACTTAATAGGCTAGATCTGAACTCGGGTCAACTGCTTGCATCAAAATCCAGTCGTAAAAGTAGCTGTGGCGGCCGAGAAAGGGGATCGGAGAGAAGCACTACGGGGCGTATACGTAACATTTTCAATTTTTTTGCACTTGCTCCATTACGACCCCGGGCAGCTAAGTTGCCATCCAAAAACCACCCAAGACTTGACTTAATAGGCTAGATCTGAACTCGGGTCAACTGTTTGCATCAAAATCCAGTCGTGAAAGTAGCTGTGGCGGCCGAGAAAGGGGATCGGTGATAAGCACTACGGGGCGTATACGTAACATTTTCAATTTTATTGTACTTGCTCCATTACGACCCCGGGCAGCTAAGTTGCCACCAAAAAACCACCCAAGACTTGACTTAATAGGCTAGATCTGAACTCGCGTCAACTGTTTGCATCAAAATCCAGTCGTGAAAGTAGCTGTGGCGGCCGAGAAAGGGGATCGGAGATAAGCACTACGGGGCGTATACGTAACATTTTCAATTTTATTGTACTTGCTCCATTATTATATCTATTATATCTAGCCTATTATTGTACTTGCTCCATTACGACCCCGGGCAGCTAAGTTGCCATCAAAAAACCACCCGAGATTTGACTTAATAGGCTAGATCTGAACTCGGGTCAACTGTTTGCATCAAAATCCAGTTGTGAAAGTAGCTGTGGCGGCCGAGAAAGGGGATCGGAGATAAGCACTACGGGGCGTATACGTAACATTTTCAAATTTTTTGCACTTGCTCCATTACGACCCCGGGCAGCTAAGTTGCCATCAAAAAACCACCCGAGATTGGACTTAATAGGCTAGATCTGAACTCGGGTGAACTGTTTGCATCAAAATCCAGTCGTGAAAGTAGCTGTGGCGGCCGAGAAAGGGGATCGTCCATAAGCACTACGGGGCGTATACGTAACATTTTCAATTTTATTGTACTTGCTCCATTACGACCCCGGGCAGCTAAGTTGCCATCAAAAAACCACCCGAGATTTGACTTAATAGGCTAGATCTGAACTCGGGTCAACTGTTTGCATCAAAATCCAGTTGTGAAAGTAGCTGTGGCGGCCGAGAAAGGGGATCGGAGATAAGCACTACGGGGCGTATACGTAACATTTTCAAATTTTTTGCACTTGCTCCATTACGACCCCGGGCAGCTAAGTTGCCATCAAAAAACCACCCAAGACTTGACTTAATAGGCTAGATCTGTACTCGGGTGAACTGTTTGCATCAAAATCCAGTCGTGAAAGTAGCTGTGGCGGCCGAGAAAGGGGATCGTCCATAAGCGCTACGGGGCGTATACGTAACATTTTCAATTTTTTTGTACTTGCTCCTTTACGACCCCGGGCAGCTAAGTTGCGGTCAAAAAACCACCCGAGATTTGACTTAATAGGCTAGATCTGAACTCGGGTCAACTGTTTGCATCAAAATCCAGTTGTGAAAGTAGCTGTGGCGGCCGAGAAAGGGGATCAGAGATAAGCACTACGGGGCGTATACGTAACATTTTCAAATTTTTTGCACTTGCTCCATTACGACCCCGGGCAGCTAAGTTGCCATCAAAAAACCACCCAAGACTTGACTTAATAGGCTAGATCTGTACTCGGGTGAACTGTTTGCATCAAAATCCAGTCGTGAAAGTAGCTGTGGCGGCCGAGAAAGGGGATCGTCCATAAGCGCTACGGGGCGTATACGTAACATTTTCAATTTTTTTGTACTTGCTCCTTTACGACCCCGGGCAGCTAAGTTGCGGTCAAAAAACCACCCGAGATTTGACTTAATAGGCTAGATCTGAACTCGCGCCAACTGTTTGAATCAAAATCCAATCGTGAAAGTAGCTGTGGCGGCCGAGAAAGGGGATCGGCCATAACCACTACAAGGCGTATATGTAACATTTTCAATTTTTTTGTACTTACTCCATTACGACCCCGGGCAGCTAACTTGCGGTCAAAAAACCACCAAAGATTTGACTTGATAGGCTAGATCTGAACTCGGGTCAACTCTTTGCATCAAAATCCAGTGGTGAAAGCAGTTGTGGCAGCCGAGAAATTTGATCGGCCATAAGCACTACGGGGCGTATCTGTAACATTTTCAATTTTTTTTGTACTTGCTCCATTACGACCCCGGGCAGCTAAGTTGCGGTCAGAAAACCACCCGAGATTTGACTTCATAGGCTAGATCTGAACTCGGGTCAACTGTTTGCATCAAAATCCAGTTGGGAAAGCAGCTGTGGCAGCCGAAAAATTTTATCGACCGTAAGCACTACGAGGCGTATACGTAACATTTTCAATTTTTTTGTACTTGCTCCATTACGACCCCGGGCAGCTAAGTTGCGGTCAAAAAACCACCCAAGATTTGACCTGATAGGTTAGATCTGAACTCGCGTCAACTCTTTGCATCAAAATCCAGTTGTGGAAGCAGCTGTGGCAGCCGAAAAATTTGATCGGCCATATGCACTACGGGGCGTATGCGTAACATTTTCAAATTTTTTTACTTGCTCCATTCCGACCCCGGGCAGCTAAGTTGCCATCAAAAAACCACCCAAGACTTGACTTAATAGGCTAGATCTGAACTCGGGTCAACTGTTTGCATCAAAATTCAGTCGTGAAAGTAGTTGTGGCAGCCGAGAAATTTGATCGGCCATAAGCACTACGGGGCGTATACGTAACATTTTCAATTTTATTGTACTTGCTCCATTACGACCCCGGGCAGCTAAGTTGCCATCAAAACACCACCCGAGATTTGACTTAATAGGCTAGATTTGAACTCGGGTCAACTGTTTGCATCAAAATCCAGTCGTGAAAGTAGCTTTGGCGGCCGAGAAAGGGGATCGGCCATATGCACTACGGGGCGTATGCGTAACATTATCAAATGTTTTGTACTTGCTCCATTACAACCCCGGGCAGTTAAGTTTCCATCAAAAAACCACCCGAGATTTGACTTAATAGGCTAGATCTGAACTCGGGTCAACTCTTTGCATCAAAATCCAGTTGTGGAAGCAGCTGTGGCAGCCGAAAAATTTTATCGACCGTAAGCACTGCGGGCCGTATACATAGAATTTTCAAATATTTTGTTCTTGCTCCATTCCGATCCCAGGCAGCTAAGTTGTCATCAAAAAACCACCCAATATTTGACTTAATAGGCTAGATCTGAACTCGCGTCAACTCTTTGCATCAAAATCCAGTCGTGAAAGTAGCTGTGGCAGCCGAGAAATTTGATCGGCCATAAACACTACAGGGCGTATACGTTACATTTTCAAATTTTTTGCATTTGCTCCATTACGACCCCGGGCAGCTAAGTTGCCATCAAAAAACCACCCAAGACTTGACTTAATAGGCTAGATCTGAACTCGGGTGAACTGTTTGCATCAAAATCCAGTTGTGAAAGTAGCTGTGGCGGCCGAGAAAGGTGATCGGAGATAAGCACTATGGGCCGTATACGTAACATTTTCAAATTTTTTGCATTTGCTCCATTACGACCCCGGGCAGCTAAGTTGCCATCAAAAAACCACCCAAGACTTGACTTAATAGGCTAGATCTGAACTCGGGTCAACTGTTTGCATCAAAATCCAGTCGTAAAGGTAGCTGTGGCAAACATTTTATCGGCCATATGCACTACGGGGCGTATGCGTAACATTTTCAATTTTTTTGTACTTGCTCCATTACGACCCCGGGCATCTAACTTGCGGTCAAAAAACCACCAAAGATTAGACTTAATAGGCTAGATCTGAACTCGGGTCAACTGTTTGCATCAAAATTCAGTCGTGAAAGTAGTTGTGGCAGCCGAGAAATTTGATCGGCCATAAGCACTACGGGGCGAATACGTAACATTTTCAATTTTATTGTACTTGCTCCATTACGACCCCGGGCAGCTAAGTTGCCATCAAAAAACCACCCGAGATTTGACTTAATAGGCTAGATCTGAACTCGCGTCAACTGTTTGCATCAAAATCCAGTCGTAAAAGTAGCTGTGGCGGCCGAGAAAGGGGATCGGAGATAAGCACTACGGGGCGTATACGTAACATTTTCAAATTTTTTGCACTTGCTCCATTACGACCCCGGGCAGCTAAGTTGCCATCAAAAAACCACCCAAGACTTGACTTAATAGGCCAGATCTGAACCCGGGTCAACTGTTTGCATCAAAATCCAGTCGTGAAAGTAGCTGTGGCGGCCGAGAGAGGTGATCGGAGATAAGCACTACGGGGCGTATACGTAACATTTTCAAATTTTTTGCATTTGCTCCATTACGACCCCGGGCAGCTAAGTTGCCATCAAAAAACCACCCAAGACTTGACTTAATAGGCTAGATCTGAACTCGGGTCAACTGTTTGCATCAAAATTCAGTCGTGAAAGTAGTTGTGGCAGCCGAGAAATTTGATCGGCCATAAGCACTACGGGGCGAATACGTAACATTTTCAATTTTATTGTACTTGCTCCATTACGACTCCGGTCAGCTAAGTTGCCATCAAAAAACCACCAAAGATTTGACTTAATAGGCTAGATCTGAACTCGGGTCAACTGTTTGCATCAAAATTCAGTCGTGAAAGTAGTTGTGGCAGCCGAGAAATTTGATCGGCCATAAGCACTACGGGGCGTATACGTAACATTTTCAAATTTTTTGCACTTGCTCCATTACGACCCCGGGCAGCTAAGTTGATATCAAAAAACCACCCAAGACTTGACTTAATAGGCCAGATCTGAACCCGGGTCAACTGTTTGCATCAAAATCCAGTCGTGAAAGTAGCTGTGGCAGCCGAGAAATTTGATCGGCCATAAGCACTACGGGGCGTATACGTAACATTTTCAATTTTATTGCACTTGCTCCATTACGACCCCGGGCAGCTAAGTTGCCATCAAAAAACCACGAAAGACTTGACTTAATAGGCTAGATCTGAACTCGCGTCAACTGCTTGCGTCAAAATCCAGTCGTGAAAGTAGCTGTGGCGGCCGAGAAAGGGGATCGGAGATAAGCACTACGGGGCGTATACGTAACATTTTCAAATTTTTTGCACTTGCTCCATTACGACCCCGGGCAGCTAAGTTGCCATCAAAAAACCACCCAAGACTTGACTTAATAGGCCAGATCTGAACCCGGGTCAACTGTTTGCATCAAAATCCAGTCGTGAAAGTAGCTGTGGCGGCCGAGAGAGGTGATCGGAGATAAGCACTACGGGGCGTATACGTAACATTTTCAAATTTTTTGCACTTGCTCCATTACGACCCCGGGCAGCTAAGTTGCCATCAAAAAACCACCCGAGATTTGACTTAATAGGCTAGATCTGAACTCGCGTCAACTGTTTGCATCAAAATCCAGTCGTAAAAGTAGCTGTGGCGGCCGAGAAAGGGGATCGGAGATAAGCACTACGGGGCGTATACGTAACATTTTCAAATTTTTTGCACTTGCTCCATTACGACCCCGGGCAGCTAAGTTGCCATCAAAAAACCACCCAAGACTTGACTTAATAGGCCAGATCTGAACCCGGGTCAACTGTTTGCATCAAAATCCAGTCGTGAAAGTAGCTGTGGCGGCCGAGAGAGGTGATCGGAGATAAGCACTACGGGGCGTATACGTAACATTTTCAAATTTTTTGCACTTGCTCCATTACGACCCCGGGCAGCTAAGTTGCCATCAAAAAACCACCCAAGACTTGACTTAATAGGCCAGATCTGAACCCGGGTCAACTGTTTGCATCAAAATCCAGTCGTGAAAGTAGCTGTGGCGGCCGAGAGAGGTGATCGGAGATAAGCACTACGGGGCGTATACGTAACATTTTCAAATTTTTTGCATTTGCTCCATTACGACCCCGGGCAGCTAAGTTGCCATCAAAAAACCACCCGAGATTTGACTTAATAGGCTAGATCTGAACTCGCGTCAACTGTTTGCATCAAAATCCAGTCGTAAAAGTAGCTGTGGCGGCCGAGAAAGGGCATCGGAGATAAGCACTACGGGGCGTATACGTAACATTTTCAAATTTTTTGCACTTGCTCCATTACGACCCCGGGCAGCTAAGTTGATATCAAAAAACCACCCAAGACTTGACTTAATAGGCCAGATCTGAACCCGGGTCAACTGTTTGCATCAAAATCCAGTCGTGAAAGTAGCTGTGGCAGCCGAGAAATTTGATCGGCCATAAGCACTACGGGGCGTATACGTAACATTTTCAATTTTATTGTACTTGCTCCATTACGACCCCGGGCAGCTAAGTTGCCATCAAAAAACCACCCGAGATTTGACTTAATAGGCTAGATCTGAACTCGGGTCAACTGTTTGCATCAAAATTCAGTCGTGAAAGTAGTTGTGGCAGCCGAGAAATTTGATCGGCCATAAGCACTACGGGGCGAATACGTAACATTTTCAATTTTATTGTGCTTGCTCCATTACGACTCCGGTCAGCTAAGTTGCCATCAAAAAACCACCAAAGATTTGACTTAATAGGCTAGATCTGAACTCGGGTCAACTGTTTGCATCAAAATTCAGTCGTGAAAGTAGTTGTGGCAGCCGAGAAATTTGATCGGCCATAAGCACTACGGGGCGTATACGTAACATTTTCAAATTTTTTGCACTTGCTCCATTACGACCCCGGGCAGCTAAGTTGCCATCAAAAAACCACCCAAGACTTGACTTAATAGGCTAGATCTGAACTCGCGTCAACTGCTTGCGTCAAAATCCAGTCGTGAAAGTATCTGTGGCGGCCGAGAAAGGGGATTGTCCATAAGCACTACGGGGCGTATACGTAACATTTTCAATTTTATTGTACTTGCTTCATTACGACCCCGTGCAGCTAAGTTGCCATCAAAAAACCACCCGAAAACAACCACTCGTGAAAGTAGTTGTGGCAGCCGAGAAATTTGATCGGCCATAAGCACTACGGGGCGTATACGTAACATTTTCAATTTTATTGTACTTGCTCCATTACGACCCCGGGCAGCTAAGTTGCCATCAAAAAACCACCCGAGATTTGACTTAATAGGCTAGATCTGAACTCGGGTCAACTGTTTGCATCAAAATTCAGTCGTGAAAGTAGTTGTGGCAGCCGAGAAATTTGATCGGCCATAAGCACTACGGGGCGAATACGTAACATTTTCAATTTTATTGTACTTGCTCCATTACGACCCCGGGCAGCTAAGTTGCCATCAAAAAACCACCCGAGATTTGACTTAATAGGCTAGATCTGAACTCGGGTCAACTGTTTGCATCAAAATCCAGTTGTGAAAGCAGCTGTGGCAGCCGAAAAATTTTATCGACCGTAAGCACTGCGGGCCGTATACATAGAATTTTCAAATGTTTTGTTCTTGCTCCATTACGACCATGGGCAGCTAAGTTGCCATCAAAATACCACCCGAGATTTGACATAATAGTCTAGAACTGAACTCGGGTCAACTGTTTGCATCAAAATCCAGTCGTGAAAGTAGCTGTGGCAGACGAGAAATTTGATCGGCCATAAGCACTACGGGGCGTATACGTAACATTTTCAATTTTTTTGTACTTGCTCCATTACGACCCCGGGCAGCTAAGTTGCGGTCAAAAAACCACCCAAGATTTGACTTGATAGGCTAGATCTGAACTCGCGTCAACTCTTTGCATCAAAATCCAGTCGTGAAAGTAGCTGTGGCAGACGAGAAATTTGATCGGCCATATGCACTACGGGGCGTATACGTAACATTTTCAAATTGTTTGCACTTGCTCCATTACGACCCCGGGCAGCTAAGTTGCCATCAAAAAACCACCCAAGACTTGACTTAATAGGCTAGATCTGAACTCGGGTCAACTGCTTGCATCAAAATCCAGTCGTAAAAGTAGCTATGGCGGCGGAGAAAGGGGATCGGAGATAAGCACTACGGGGCGTATACGTAACATTTTCAAATTTTTTGCACTTGCTCCATTACGACCCCGGGCAGCTAAGTTGCCATCTAAAAACCACCCAAGACTTGACTTAATAGGCTAGATCTGAACTCGGGTCAACTGTTTGCATCAAAATCCAGTCGTAAAAGTAGCTGTGGCGGCCGAGAAAGGGGATCGGAGATAAGCACTACGGGGCGTATACGTAACATTTTCAATTTTATTGTACTTGCTTCATTACGACCCCGGGCAGCTAAGTTGCCATCAAAAAACCACCCGAGATTTGACTTAATAGGCTAGATCTGAACTCGGGTCAACTGTTTGCATCAAAATCCAGTTGTGAAAGTAGCTGTGGCGGCCGAGAAAGGGCATCGGAGATAAGCACTACGGGGCGTATACGTAACATTTTCAAATTTTTTGCACTTGCTCCATTACGACCCCGGGCAGCTAAGTTGCCATCAAAAAACCACCCAAGACTTGACTTAATAGGCCAGATATGAACCCGGGTCAACTGTTTGCATCAAAATCCAGTCGTGAAAGTAGCTGTGGCGGCCGAGAGAGGTGATCGGAGATAAGCACTACGGGGCGTATACGTAACATTTTCAAATTTTTTGCATTTGCTCCATTACGACCCCGGGCAGCTAAGTTGCCATCAAAAAACCACCCAAGACTTGACTTAATAGGCTAGATCTGAACTTGGGTCAACTGTTTGCATCAAAATTCAGTCGTGAAAGTAGTTGTGGCAGCCGAGAAATTTGATCGGCCATAAGCACTACGGGGCGTATACGTAACATTTTCAATTTTATTGTACTTGCTCCATTACGACCCCGGGCAGCTAAGTTGCCATCAAAAAACCACCCAAGACTTGACTTAATAGGCTAGATCTGAACTCGCGTCAACTGCTTGCGTCAAAATCCAGTCGTGAAAGTAGCTGTGGCGGCCGAGAAAGGGGATCGGAGATAAGCACTACGGGGCGTATACGTAACATTTTCAATTTTATTGTACTTGCTCCATTACGACCCCGTGCAGCTAAGTTGCCATCAAAAAACCACCCGAAAACAACCACTCGTGAAAGTAGTTGTGGCAGCCGAGAAATTTGATCGGCCATAAGCACTACGGGGCGTATACGTAACATTTTCAATTTTATTGTACTTGCTCCATTACGACCCCGGGCAGCTAAGTTGCCATCAAAAAACCACCCGAGATTTGACTTAATAGGTTAGATCTGAACTCGGGTCAACTGTTTGCATCAAAATCCAGTTGTGAAAGTAGCTGTGGCGGCCGAGAAAGGGCATCGGAGATAAGCACTACGGGGCGTAAACGTAACATTTTCAAATTTTTTGCACTTGCTCCATTACGGCCGCGGGCAGCTAAGTTGCCATCAAAAATCCACCCAAGACTTGACTTAATAGGCCAGATCTGAACCCGGGTCAACTGTTTGCATCAAAATCCAGTCGTGAAAGTAGCTGTGGCGGCCGAGAGAGTTGATCGGAGATAAGCACTACGGGGCGTATACGTAACATTTTCAAATTTTTTGCATTTGCTCCATTACGACCCCGGGCAGCTAAGTTGCCATCAAAAAACCACCCAAGACTTGACTTAATAGGCTAGATCTGAACTCGGGTCAACTGTTTGCATCAAAATTCAGTCGTGAAAGTAGTTGTGGCGGCCGAGAAAGGGCATCGGAGATAAGCACTACGGGGCGTAAACGTAACATTTTCAAATTTTTTGCACTTGCTCCATTACGGCCGCGGGCAGCTAAGTTGCCATCAAAAAACCACCCAAGACTTGACTTAATAGGCCAGATCTGAACCCGGGTCAACTGTTTGCATCAAAATCCAGTCGTGAAAGTAGCTGTGGCGGCCGAGAGAGGTGATCGGAGATAAGCACTACGGGGCGTATACGTAACATTTTCAAATTTTTTGCATTTGCTCCATTACGACCCCGGGCAGCTAAGTTGCCATCAAAAAACCACCCAAGACTTGACTTAATAGGCTAGATCTGAACTCGGGTCAACTGTTTGCATCAAAATTCAGTCGTGAAAGTAGTTGTGGCAGCCGAGAAATTTGATCGGCCATAAGCACTACGGGGCGTATACGTAACATTTTCAATTTTATTGTACTTGCTCCATTACGACCCCGGGCAGCTAAGTTGCCATCAAAAAACCACCCGAGATTTGACTTAATAGGCTAGATCTGAACTCGGGTCAACTGTTTGCATCAAAATCCAGTTGTGAAAGTAGCTGTGGCGGCCGAGAAAGGGGATCGGCGATAAGCACTACGGGGCGTATACGTAACATTTTCAATTTTTTTGCACTTGCTCCATTACGACCCCGGGCAGCTAAGTTGCCATCAAAAAACCACCCAAGACTTGACCTGATAGGATAGATCTGAACTCGCGCCAACTGTTTGTATCAAAATCCAATCGTGAAAGTAGCTGTGGCGGCCGAGAAAGGGGATCGACCATAACCACTACAAGGCGTATATGTAACATTTTCAATTTTTTTGTACTTGCTCCATTACGACCCCGGGCAGCTAAGTTGCGGTCAAAAAACCACCCAAGATTTGACTTGATAGGCTAGATCTGAACTCGCGTCAACTCTTTGCATCAAAATCCAGTCGTGAAAGTAGCTGTGGCAGACGAGAAATTTGATCGGCCATATGCACTACGGGGCGTATGCGTAACATTTTCAAATTTTTTTACTTGCTCCATTCCGACCCCGGGCAGCTAAGTTGCCATCAAAAAACCACCCAAGAATTGACTTAATAGGCTAGATCTGAACTCGGGTCAACTGTTTGCATCAAAATTCAGTCGTGAAAGTAGTTGTGGCAGCCGAGAAATTTGATCGGCCATAAGCACTACGGGGCGTATACGTAACATTTTCAATTTTATTGTACTTGCTCCATTACGACCCCGGGCAGCTAAGTTGCCATCAAAAAACCACCCGAGATTTGACTTAATAGGCTAGATCTGAACTCGGGTCAACTGTTTGCATCAAAATTCAGTCGTGAAAGTAGTTGTGGCAGCCGAGAAATTTGATCGGCCATAAACACTACAGGGCGTATACGTAACATTTTCAAATTGTTTGCATTTGCTCCATTACGACCCCGGGCAGCTAAGTTGCCATCAAAAAACCACCCAAGACTTGACTTAATAGGCTAGATCTGAACTCGGGTGAACTGTTTGCGTCAAAATTCAGTTGTGAAAGTAGCTGTGGCGGCCGAGAAAGGTGATCGGAGATAAGCACTACGGGCCGTATACGTAACATTTTCAAATTTTTTGCATTTGCTCCATTACGACCCCGGGCAGCTAAGTTGCCATCAAAAAACCACCCAAGACTTGACTTAATAGGCTAGATCTGAACTCGGGTCAACTCTTTGCATCAAAATCCAGTTGTGAAAGCAGCTGTGGCAGCCGAAAAATTTTATCGACCGTAAGCACTGCGGGCCGTATACATAGAATTTTCAAATATTTTGTTCTTGCTCCATTCCGATCCCAGGCAGCTAAGTTGTCATCAAAAAACCACCCAATATTTGACTTAATAGGCTAGATCTGAAGTCGCGTCAACTCTTTGCGTCAAAATCCAGTCGTGAAAGTAGCTGTGGCAGACGAGAAATTTGATCGGCCATATGCACTACGGGGCGTATGCGTAACATTTTCAAATTTTTTTACTTGCTCCATTCCGACCATGGGCAGCTAAGTTGCGGTCAAAAAACCACCCGAGATTTGACTTAATAGGCTAGATCTGAACTCGGGTCAACTCTTTGCATCAAAATCCAGTGGTGAAAGCAGTTGTGGCAGCCGAGAAATTTGATCGGCCATAAGTACTACGGGGCGTATCTGTAACATTTTCAATTTTTTTGTACTTGCTCCATTACGACCCCGGGCAGATAAGTTGCGGTCGGAAAACCACCCAAGATTTGACTTCATAGGCTAGATCTGAACTCGGGTCAACTGTTTGCATCAAAATCCAGTCGTGAAAGTAGCTTTGGCGGCCGAGAAAGGGGATCGGCCATATGCACTACGGGGCGTATGCGTAACATTATCAAATGTTTTGTACTTGCTCCATTACAACCCCGGGCAGTTAAGTTTCCATCAAAAAACCACCCGAGATTTGACTTAATAGACTAGATCTGAACTCGGGTCAACTCTTTGCATCAAAATCCAGTTGTGAAAGCAGCTGTGGCAGCCAAAAAATTTTATCGACCGTAAGCACTGCGGGCCGTATACATAGAATTTTCAAATATTTTGTTCTTGCTCCATTCCGATCCCAGGCAGCTAAGTTGTCATCAAAAAACCACCCAATATTTGACTTAATAGGCTAGATCTGAACTCGCGTCAACTCTTTGCATCAAAATCCAGTCGTGAAAGTAGCGGTGGCAGCCGAGAAATTTGATCGGCCATAAACACTACGAGGCGTATACGTAACATTTTCAATTTTATTGTACTTGCTCCATTACGACCCCGGGCAGCTAAGTTGCCATCAAAAGACCACCCAAGACTTGACTTAATAGGCTAGATCTGAACTCGGGTGAACTGTTTGCATCAAAATCCAGTTGTGAAAGTAGCTGTGGCGGCCGAGAAATGTGATCGGAGATAAGCACTACGGGCCGTATACGTAACATTTTCAAATTTTTTGCATTTGCTCCATTACGACCCCGGGCAGCTAAGTTGCCATCAAAAGACCACCCAAGACTTGACTTAATAGGCTAGATCTGAACTCGGGTGAACTGTTTGCATCAAAATCCAGTTGTGAAAGTAGCTGTGGCGGCCGAGAAAGGTGATCGGAGATAAGCACTACGGGGCGTATACGTAACATTTTCAATTTTATTGTACTTGCTCCATTACGACCCCGGGCAGCTAAGTTGCCATCAAAAAACCACCCGAGATTTGACTTGATAGGCTAGATCTGAACTCGGGTCAACTGTTTGCATCAAAATCCAGTCGTGAAAGTAGCTTTGGCGGCCGAGAAAGGGGATCGGCCATATGCACTACGGGGCGTATGCGTAACATTTTCAATTTTATTGTACTTGCTCCATTACGACCCCGGGCAGCTAAGTTGCCATCAAAAAACCACCCGAGATTTGACTTGATAGGCTAGATCTGAACTCGGGTCAACTGTTTGCATCAAAATCCAGTCGTGAAAGTAGCTTTGGCGGCCGAGAAAGGGGATCGGCCATATGCACTACGGGGCGTATGCGTAACATTATCAAATGTTTTGTACTTGCTCCATTACAACCCCGGGCAGTTAAGTTTCCATCAAAAAACCACCCGAGATTTGACTTAATAGACTAGATCTGAACTCGGGTCAACTGTTTGCATCAAAATCCAGTCGTGAAAGTAGCTTTGGCGGCCGAGAAAGGGGATCGGCCATATGCACTACGGGGCGTATGGGTAACATTTTCAAATTTTTTTACTTGCTCCATTCCGACCATGGGCAGCTAAGTTGCGGTCAAAAAACCACCCGAGATTTGACTTAATAGGCTAGATCTGAACTCGGGTGAACTGTTTGCATCAAAATCCAGTTGTGAAAGTAGCTGTGGCGGCCGAGAAAGGTGATCGGAGATAAGCACTACGGGCCGTATACGTAACATTTTCAAATTTTTTGCATTTGCTCCATTACGACCCCGGGCAGCTAAGTTGCCATCAAAAGACCACCCAAGACTTGACTTAATAGGCTAGATCTGAACTCGGGTGAACTGTTTGCATCAAAATCCAGTTGTGAAAGTAGCTGTGGCGGCCGAGAAAGGTGATCGGAGATAAGCACTACGGGGCGTATACGTAACATTTTCAATTTTATTGTACTTGCTCCATTACGACCCCGGGCAGCTAAGTTGCCATCAAAAAACCACCCGAGATTTGACTTGATAGGCTAGATCTGAACTCGGGTCAACTGTTTGCATCAAAATCCAGTCGTGAAAGTAGCTTTGGCGGCCGAGAAAGGGGATCGGCCATATGCACTACGGGGCGTATGCGTAACATTTTCAATTTTATTGTACTTGCTCCATTACGACCCCGGGCAGCTAAGTTGCCATCAAAAAACCACCCGAGATTTGACTTGATAGGCTAGATCTGAACTCGGGTCAACTGTTTGCATCAAAATCCAGTCGTGAAAGTAGCTTTGGCGGCCGAGAAAGGGGATCGGCCATATGCACTACGGGGCGTATGCGTAACATTTTCAATTTTATTGTACTTGCTCCATTACGACCCCGGGCAGCTAAGTTGCCATCAAAAAACCACCCGAGATTTGACTTGATAGGCTAGATCTGAACTCGGGTCAACTGTTTGCATCAAAATCCAGTCGTGAAAGTAGCTTTGGCGGCCATTACGACCCCGGGCAGCTAAGTTGCCATCAAAAAACCACCCAAGACTTGACTTAATAGGCTAGATCTGAACTTGGGTCAACTGTTTGCCTCAAAATTCAGTCGTGAAAGTAGTTGTGGCAGCCGAGAAATTTGATCGGCCATAAGCACTACGAGGCGTATACGTAACATTTTCAATTTTATTGTACTTGCTCCATTACGACCCCGGGCAGCTAAGTTGCCATCAAAAAACCACCCAAGACTTGACTTAATAGGCTAGATCTGAACTCGCGTCAACTGCTTGCGTCAAAATCCAGTCGTGAAAGTAGCTGTGGCGGCCGAGAAAGGGGATCGGAGATAAGCACTACGCGGCGTATACGTAACTTTTTCAATTTTATTGTACTTGCTCCATTACGACCCCGTGCAGCTAAGTTGCCATCAAAAAACCACCCGAAAACAACCACTCGTGAAAGTAGTTGTGGCAGCCGAGAAATTTGATCGGCCATAAGCACTACGGGGCGTATACGTAACATTTTCAATTTTATTGTACTTGCTGCATTACGACCCCGGGCAACTAAGTTGCCATCAAAAAACCACCCGAGATTTGACTTAATAGGCTAGATCTGAACTCGGGTGAACTGTTTGAACTGCCGAGAAATTTGATCGGCCATATGCACTACGGGGCGTATGCGTAACATTTTCAATTTTATTGTACTTGCTCCATTACGACCCCGGGCAGCTAAGTTGCCATCAAAAAACCACCCGAGATTTGACTTGATAGGCTAGATCTGAACTCGGGTCAACTGTTTGCATCAAAATCCAGTCGTGAAAGTAGCTTTGGCGGCCGAGAAAGGGGATCGGCCATATGCACTACGGGGTGTATGCGTAACATTTTCAAATTTTTTTACTTGCTCCATTCCGACCATGGGCAGCTAAGTTGCGGTCAAAAAACCACCCGAGATTTGACTTAATAGGCTAGATCTGAACTCGGGTCAACTCTTTGCATCAAAATCCAGTGGTGAAAGCAGTTGTGGCAGCCGAGAAATTTGATCGGCCATAAGCACTACGGGGCGTATACGTAACATTTTCAATTTTATTGTACTTGCTCCATTACGACCCCGGGCAGCTAAGTTGCCATCAAAAAACCACCCGAGATTTGACTTGATAGGCTAGATCTGAACTCGGGTCAACTGTTTGCATCAAAATCCAGTCGTGAAAGTAGCTTTGGCGGCCGAGAAAGGGGATCGGCCATATGCACTACGGGGCGCATGCGTAACATTATCAAATGTTTTGTACTTGCTCCATTACAACCCCGGGCAGTTAAGTTTCCATCAAAAAACCACCCGAGATTTGACTTAATAGACTAGATCTGAACTCGGGTCAACTCTTTGCATCAAAATCCAGTTGTGAAAGCAGCTGTGGCAGCCGAAAAATTTTATCGACCGTAAGCACTGCGGGCCGTATACATAGAATTTTCAAATGTTTTGTTCTTGCTCCATTACGACCATGGGCAGCTAAGTTGCCATCAAAATACCACCCGAGATTTGACTTAATAGTCTAGATCTGAACTCGGGTCAACTGTTTGCATCAAAATCCAGCCGTGAAAGTAGCTGTGGCAGACGAGAAATTTGATCGGCCATAAGCACTACGGGGCGTATACGTAACATTTTCAATTTTTTTGCATTTGCTCCATTACGACACCGGGCAGCTAAGTTGCCATCACAAAACTACCCAAGACTTGACTTAATAGGCTAGATCTGAACTCGGGTCAACTGTGTGCATCAAAATCCAGTCGTAAAGGTAGCTGTGGCAGAAATTTGATCGGCCATAAACGCTACGGGGCGTATACGTAACATTTTCAAATTTTTTGTATATGCTCCATTACGACCCCGGGCAGCTAAGTTGCCATCAAAAAACCACAGAAGATTTGACTTAATAGGCTAGATCTGAACTCGCGTCAACGGTTTGCATCAAAATCCAGTCGTGAAAGTAGCTGTGGCGGCCGAGAAAGGTGATCGGAGATAAGCACTACGGGGCGTATACGTAACATTTTCAAATTTTTTGCATTTGCTCCATTACGACCCCGGGCAGCTAAGTTGCCATCAAAAAACCACCCAAGACTTGACTTAATAGGTTATATCTGAACTCGGTTCAACTGTTTGCATCAAAATTCAGTCGTAAAGGTAGCTGTGGCAAAAATTTGATCGGCCATATGCACTACGGGGCGTATGCGTAACATTTTCAATTTTTTTGTACTTGCTCCATTACGACCCCGGGCAGCTAAGTTGCCATCACAAAACTACCCAAGACTTGACTTAATAGGCTAGATCTGAACTCGGGTCAACTGTGTGCATCAAAATCCAGTCGTAAAGGTAGCTGTGGCAGAAATTTGATCGGCCATAAGCGCTACGGGGCGTATGCGTAACATTTTCAATTTTTTTGTACTTGCTCCATTACGACCCCGGGCAGCTAAGTTGCGGTCAAAAAACCACCCGAGATTTGAGTTAATAGGCTAGAACTGAACTCGCGTCAACTGTTTGCATCAAAATCCAGTCGTAAAAGTAGCTGTGCGGCCGAGAAAGGGGATCGGAGATAAGCACTACGGGGCGTATACGTAACATTTTCAAATTTTTTGCACTTGCTCCATTACGACCCCGGGCAGCTAAGTTGCCATCAAAAAACCACCCAAGACTTGACTTAATAGGCTAGATCTGAACTCGGGTCAACTGCTTGCATCAAAATCCAGTCGTGAAAGTAGCTGTGGCGGCCGAGAAAGGGGATCGGTGATAAGCACTACGGGGCGTATACGTAACATTTTCAATTTTATTGTACTTGCTCCATTACGACCCCGGGCAGCTAAGTTGCCATCAAAAAACCACCCGAGATTTGACTTAATAGGCTAGATCTGAACTCGGGTCAACTGTTTGCATCAAAATCCAGTTGTGAAAGTAGCTGTGGCGGCCGAGAAAGGGCATCGGAGAAAAGCACTACGGGGCGTATACGTAACATTTTCAAATTTTTTGCACTTGCTCCATTACGACCCCGGGCAGGTAAGTTGCCATCAAAAAACCACCCAAGACTTGACTTAATAGGCTAGATCTGAACTCGGGTCAACTGTTTGCATCAAAATTCAGTCGTGAAAGTAGTTGTGGCAGCCGAGAAAGTTGATCGGCCATAAGCACTACGGGGCGTATACGTAACATTTTCAATTTTATTGTACTTGCTCCATTACGACCCCGGGCAGCTAAGTTGCCATCAAAAAACCACCCGAGATTTGACTTAATAGGCTAGATCTGAACTCGGGTCAACTGTTTGCATCAAAATCCAGTTGTGAAAGTAGCTGTGGCGGTCGAGAAAGGGGATCGGAGATAAGCACTACGGGGCGTATACGTAACATTTTCAAATTTTTTGCACTTGCTCCATTACGACCCCGGGCAGCTAAGTTGCCATCAAAAAACCACCCAAGGCTTGACTTAATAGGCTAGATCTGAACTCGGGTGAACTGTTTGCATCAAAATCCAGTTGTGAAAGTAGCTGTGGCGGCCGAGAAAGGGGATCGGAGATAAGCACTACGGGGCGTATACGTAACATTTTCAAATTTTTTGCACTTGCTCCATTACGACCCCGGGCAGCTAAGTTGCCATCAAAAAACCACCCAAGACTTGACTTAATAGGCTAGATCTGAACTCGCGTCAACTCTTTGCATCAAAATCCAGTCGTGAAAGTATCTGTGGCGGCCGAGAAAGGGGATTGTCCATAAGCACTACGGGGCGTATACGTAACATTTTAAATTTTTTTGTACTTGCTCCTTTACGACCCCGGGCAGCTAAGTTGCGGTCAAAAAACCACCCGAGATTTGACTTAATAGACTAGATCTGAACCCGGGTCAACTGTTTGCATCAAAATCCAGTCGTGAAAGTAGCTGTGGCGGCCGAGAGAGGTGATCGGAGATAAGCACTACGGGGCGTATACGTAACATTTTCAAATTTTTTGCATTTGCTCCATTACGACCCCGGGCAGCTAAGTTGCCATCAAAAAACCACCCAAGACTTGACTTAATAGGCTAGATCTGAACTTGGGTCAACTGTTTGCCTCAAAATTCAGTCGTGAAAGTAGTTGTGGCAGCCAAGAAATTTGATCGGCCATAAGCACTACGGGGCGTATACGTAACATTTTCAATTTTATTGTACTTGCTCCATTACGACCCCGGGCAGCTAAGTTGCCATCAAAAAACCACCCAAGACTTGACTTAATAGGGTAGATCTGAACTCGCGTCAACTGCTTGCGTCAAAATCCAGTCGTGAAAGTAGCTGTGGCGGCCGAGAAAGGGGATCGGAGATAAGCACTACGCGGCGTATACGTAACTTTTTCAATTTTATTGTACTTGCTCCATTACGACCCCGTGCAGCTAAGTTGCCATCAAAAAACCACCCGAAAACAACCACTCGTGAAAGTAGTTGTGGCAGCCGAGAAATTTGATCGGCCATAAGCACTACGGGGCGTATACGTAACATTTTCAATTTTATTGTACTTGCTCCATTACGACCCCGGGCAGCTAAGTTGCCATCAAAAAACCACCCGAGATTTGACTTAATAGGCTAGATCTGAACTCGGGTCAACTGTTTGCATCAAAATCCAGTTGTGAAAGCAGCTGTGGCGGCCGAGAAAGGGCATCGGAGATAAGCACTACGGGGCGTATACGTAACATTTTCAAATTTTTTGCACTTGCTCCATTACGACCCCGGGCAGGTAAGTTGCCATCAAAAAACCACCCAAGACTTGACTTAATAGGCTAGATCTGAACTCGGGTCAACTGTTTGCATCAAAATTCAGTCGTGAAAGTAGTTGTGGCAGCCGAGAAATTTGATCGGCCATAAGCACTACGGGGCGTATACGTAACATTTTCAATTTTATTGTACTTGCTCCATTACGACCCCGGGCAGCTAAGTTGCCATCAAAAAACCACCCGAGATTTGACTTAATAGGCTAGATCTGAACTCGGGTCAACTGTTTGCATCAAAATTCAGTCGTGAAAGTAGTTGTGGCAGCCGAGAAATTTGATCGGCCATAAGCACTACGGGGCGAATACGTAACATTTTCAATTTTATTGTGCTTGCTCCATTACGACTCCGGTCAGCTAAGTTGCCATCAAAAAACCACCAAAGATTTGACTTAATAGGCTAGATCTGAACTCGGGTCAACTGTTTGCATCAAAATTCAGTCGTGAAAGTAGTTGTGGCAGCCGAGAAATTTGATCGGCCATAAGCACTACGGGGCGTATACGTAACATTTTCAAATTTTTTGCACTTGCTCCATTACGACCCCGGGCAGCTAAGTTGCCATCAAAAAACCACCCAAGACTTGACTTAATAGGCTAGATCTGAACTCGCGTCAACTGCTTGCGTCAAAATCCAGTCGTGAAAGTATCTGTGGCGGCCGAGAAAGGGGATTGTCCATAAGCACTACGGGGCGTATACGTAACATTTTCAATTTTATTGTACTTGCTTCATTACGACCCCGTGCAGCTAAGTTGCCATCAAAAAACCACCCGAAAACAACCACTCGTGAAAGTAGTTGTGGCAGCCGAGAAATTTGATCGGCCATAAGCACTACGGGGCGTATACGTAACATTTTCAATTTTATTGTACTTGCTCCATTACGACCCCGGGCAGCTAAGTTGCCATCAAAAAACCACCCGAGATTTGACTTAATAGGCTAGATCTGAACTCGGGTCAACTGTTTGCATCAAAATTCAGTCGTGAAAGTAGTTGTGGCAGCCGAGAAATTTGATCGGCCATAAGCACTACGGGGCGAATACGTAACATTTTCAATTTTATTGTACTTGCTCCATTACGACCCCGGGCAGCTAAGTTGCCATCAAAAAACCACCCGAGATTTGACTTAATAGGCTAGATCTGAACTCGGGTCAACTGTTTGCATCAAAATCCAGTTGTGAAAGCAGCTGTGGCAGCCGAAAAATTTTATCGACCGTAAGCACTGCGGGCCGTATACATAGAATTTTCAAATGTTTTGTTCTTGCTCCATTACGACCATGGGCAGCTAAGTTGCCATCAAAATACCACCCGAGATTTGACTTAATAGTCTAGATCTGAAGTCGGGTCAACTGTTTGCATCAAAATCCAGTCGTGAAAGTAGCTGTGGCGGCCGAGAGAGGTGATCGGAGATAAGCACTACGGGGCGTATACGTAACATTTTCAAATTTTTTGCATTTGCTCCATTACGACCCCGGGCAGCTAAGTTGCCATCGAAAAACCACCCAAGACTTGACTTAATAGGCTAGATCTGAACTCGGGTCAACTGTTTGCATCAAAATTCAGTCGTGAAAGTAGTTGTGGCAGCCGAGAAATTTGATCGGCCATAAGCACTACGGGGCGAATACGTAACATTTTCAATTTTATTGTACTTGCTCCATTACGATCCCGGTCAGCTAAGTTGCCATCAAAAAACCACCAAAGATTTGACTTAATAGGCTAGATCTGAACTCGGGTCAACTGTTTGCATCAAAATTCAGTCGTGAAAGTAGTTGTGGCAGCCGAGAAATTTGATCGGCCATAAGCACTACGGGGCGTATACGTAACATTTTCATTTGCTCCATTACGACCCCGGGCAGCTAAGTTGCCATCAAAAAACCACGAAAGACTTGACTTAATAGGCTAGATCTGAACTCGCGTCAACTGCTTGCATCAAAATCCAGTTGTGAAAGTAGCTGTGGCGGCCGAGAAAGGGCATCGGAGATAAGCACTACGGGGCGTATACGTAACATTTTCAAATTTTTTGCACTTGCTCCATTACGACCCCGGGCAGCTAAGTTGCCATCAAAAAACCACCCAAGACTTGACTTAATAGGCCAGATCTGAACCCGGGTCAACTGTTTGCATCAAAATCCAGTCGTGAAAAGAGCTGTGGCGGCCGAGAGAGGTGATCGGAGATAAGCACTACGGGGCGTATACGTAACATTTTCAATTTTATTGTACTTGCTCCATTACGACCCCGGGCAGCTAAGTTGCCATCAAAAAACCACCCGAGATTTGACTTAATAGGCTAGATCTGAACTCGGGTCAACTGTTTGCATCAAAATCCAGTTGTGAAAGCAGCTGTGGCAGCCGAAAAATTTTATCGACCGTAAGCACTGCGGGCCGTATACATAGAATTTTCAAATGTTTTGTTCTTGCTCCATTACGACCATGGGCAGCTAAGTTGCCATCAAAATACCACCCGAGATTTGACTTAATAGTCTAGATCTGAACTCGGGTCAACTGTTTGCATCAAAATCCAGTCGTGAAAGTAGCTGTGGCAGACGAGAAATTTGATCGGCCATAAGCACTACGGGGCGTATACGTAACATTTTCAATTTTTTTGTACTTGCTCCATTACGACCCCGGGCAGCTAAGTTGCGGTCAAAAAACCACCCAAGATTTGACTTGATAGGCTAGATCTGAACTCGCGTCAACTGTTTGCATCAAAATTCAGTCGTGAAAGTAGTTGTGGCAGCCGAGAAATTTGATCGGCCATAAGCACTACGGGGCGTATACGTAACATTTTCAAATTTTTTGCACTTGCTCCATTACGACCCCGGGCAGCTAAGTTGCCATCAAAAAACCACCCAAGACTTGACTTAATAGGCCAGATCTGAACCCGGGTCAACTGTTTGCATCAAAATCCAGTCGTGAAAGTAGCTGTGGCGGCCGAGAGAGGTGATCGGAGATAAGCACTACGGGGCGTATACGTAACATTTTCAATTTTATTGTACTTGCTCCATTACGACCCCGGGCAGCTAAGTTGCCATCAAAAAACCACCCGAGATTTGACTTAATAGGCTAGATCTGAACTCGGGTCAACTGTTTGCATCAAAATCCAGTTGTGAAAGCAGCTGTGGCAGCCGAAAAATTTTATCGACCGTAAGCACTGCGGGCCGTATACATAGAATTTTCAAATGTTTTGTTCTTGCTCCATTACGACCATGGGCAGCTAAGTTGCCATCAAAATACCACCCGAGATTTGACTTAATAGTCTAGATCTGAACTCGGGTCAACTGTTTGCATCAAAATCCAGTCGTGAAAGTAGCTGTGGCAGACGAGAAATTTGATCGGCCATAAGCACTACGGGGCGTATACGTAACATTTTCAATTTTTTTGTACTTGCTCCATTACGACCCCGGGCAGCTAAGTTGCGGTCAAAAAACCACCCAAGATTTGACTTGATAGGCTAGATCTGAACTCGCGTCAACTGTTTGCATCAAAATTCAGTCGTGAAAGTAGTTGTGGCAGCCGAGAAATTTGATCGGCCATAAGCACTACGGGGCGTATACGTAACATTTTCAAATTTTTTGCACTTGCTCCATTACGACCCCGGGCAGCTAAGTTGCCATCAAAAAACCACCCAAGACTTGACTTAATAGGCCAGATCTGAACCCGGGTCAACTGTTTGCATCAAAATCCAGTCGTGAAAGTAGCTGTGGCGGCCGAGAGAGGTGATCGGAGATAAGCACTACGGGGCGTATACGTAACATTTTCAATTTTATTGTACTTGCTCCATTACGACCCCGGGCAGCTAAGTTGCCATCAAAAAACCACCCGAGATTTGACTTAATAGGCTAGATCTGAACTCGGGTCAACTGTTTGCATCAAAATCCAGTTGGGAAAGCAGCTGTGGCAGCCGAAAAATTTTATCGACCGTAAGCACTGCGGGCCGTATACATAGAATTTTCAAATGTTTTGTTCTTGCTCCATTACGACCATGGGCAGCTAAGTTGCCATCAAAATACCACCCGAGATTTGACTTAATAGTCTAGATCTGAACTCGGGTCAACTGTTTGCATCAAAATCCAGTCGTGAAAGTAGCTGTGGCGGCCGAGAGAGGTGATCGGAGATAAGCACTACGGGGCGTATACGTAACATTTTCAAATTTTTTGCATTTGCTCCATTACGACCCCGGGCAGCTAAGTTGCCATCAAAAAACCACCCAAGACTTGACTTAATAGGCTAGATCTGAACTCGGGTCAACTGTTTGCATCAAAATTCAGTCGTGAAAGTAGTTGTGGCAGCCGAGAAATTTGATCGGCCATAAGCACTACGGGGCGAATACGTAACATTTTCAATTTTATTGTACTTGCTCCATTACGATCCCGGTCAGCTAAGTTGCCATCAAAAAACCACCAAAGATTTGACTTAATAGGCTAGATCTGAACTCGGGTCAACTGTTTGCATCAAAATTCAGTCGTGAAAGTAGTTGTGGCAGCCGAGAAATTTGATCGGCCATAAGCACTACGGGGCGTATACGTAACATTTTCATTTGCTCCATTACGACCCCGGGCAGCTAAGTTGCCATCAAAAAACCACGAAAGACTTGACTTAATAGGCTAGATCTGAACTCGCGTCAACTGCTTGCATCAAAATCCAGTTGTGAAAGTAGCTGTGGCGGCCGAGAAAGGGCATCGGAGATAAGCACTACGGGGCGTATACGTAACATTTTCAAATTTTTTGCACTTGCTCCATTACGACCCCGGGCAGCTAAGTTGCCATCAAAAAACCACCCAAGACTTGACTTAATAGGCCAGATCTGAACCCGGGTCAACTGTTTGCATCAAAATCCAGTCGTGAAAGTAGCTGTGGCGGCCGAGAGAGGTGATCGGAGATAAGCACTACGGGGCGTATACGTAACATTTTCAATTTTATTGTACTTGCTCCATTACGACCCCGGGCAGCTAAGTTGCCATCAAAAAACCACCCGAGATTTGACTTAATAGGCTAGATCTGAACTCGGGTCAACTGTTTGCATCAAAATCCAGTTGTGAAAGCAGCTGTGGCAGCCGAAAAATTTTATCGACCGTAAGCACTGCGGGCCGTATACATAGAATTTTCAAATGTTTTGTTCTTGCTCCATTACGACCATGGGCAGCTAAGTTGCCATCAAAATACCACCCGAGATTTGACTTAATAGTCTAGATCTGAACTCGGGTCAACTGTTTGCATCAAAATCCAGTTGTGAAAGCAGCTGTGGCAGCCGAAAAATTTTATCGACCGTAAGCACTGCGGGCCGTATACATAGAATTTTCAAATGTTTTGTTCTTGCTCCATTACGACCATGGGCAGCTAAGTTGCCATCAAAATACCACCCGAGATTTGACTTAATAGTCTAGATCTGAACTCGGGTCAACTGTTTGCTTCAAAATCCAGTCGTGAAAGTAGCTGTGGCGGCCGAGAGAGGTGATCGGAGATAAGCACTACGGGGCGTATACGTAACATTTTCAATTTTATTGTACTTGCTCCATTACGACCCCGGGCAGCTAAGTTGCCATCAAAAAACCACCCGAGATTTGACTTAATAGGCTAGATCTGAACTCGGGTCAACTGTTTGCATCAAAATCCAGTTGTGAAAGCAGCTGTGGCAGCCGAAAAATTTTATCGACCGTAAGCACTGCGGGCCGTATACATAGAATTTTCAAATGTTTTGTTCTTGCTCCATTACGACCATGGGCAGCTAAGTTGCCATCAAAATACCACCCGAGATTTGACTTAATAGTCTAGATCTGAACTCGGGTCAACTGTTTGCATCAAAATCCAGTCGTGAAAGCAGCTGTGGCAGCCGAAAAATTTTATCGACCGTAAGCACTGCGGGCCGTATACATAGAATTTTCAAATGTTTTGTTCTTGCTCCATTACGACCATGGGCAGCTAAGTTGCCATCAAAATACCACCCGAGATTTGACTTAATAGTCTAGATCTGAACTCGGGTCAACTGTTTGCATCAAAATCCAGTTGTGAAAGCAGCTGTGGCAGCCGAAAAATTTTATCGACCGTAAGCACTGCGGGCCGTATACATAGAATTTTCAAATGTTTTGTTCTTGCTCCATTACGACCATGGGCAGCTAAGTTGCCATCAAAATACCACCCGAGATTTGACTTAATAGTCTAGATCTGAACTCGGGTCAACTGTTTGCATCAAAATCCAGTCGTGAAAGTAGCTGTGGCGGCCGAGAGAGGTGATCGGAGATAAGCACTACGGGGCGTATACGTAACATTTTCAATTTTATTGTACTTGCTCCATTACGACCCCGGGCAGCTAAGTTGCCATCAAAAAACCACCCGAGATTTGACTTAATAGGCTAGATCTGAACTCGGGTCAACTGTTTGCATCAAAATCCAGTTGTGAAAGCAGCTGTGGCAGCCGAAAAATTTTATCGACCGTAAGCACTGCGGGCCGTATACATAGAATTTTCAAATGTTTTGTTCTTGCTCCATTACGACCCCGGGCAGCTAAGTTGCCATCAAAAAACCACCCGAGATTTGACTTAATAGGCTAGATCTGAACTCGGGTCAACTGTTTGCATCAAAATCCAGTTGTGAAAGCAGCTGTGGCAGCCGAAAAATTTTATCGACCGTAAGCACTGCGGGCCGTATACATAGAATTTTCAAATGTTTTGTTCTTGCTCCATTACGACCATGGGCAGCTAAGTTGCCATCAAAATACCACCCGAGATTTGACTTAATAGTCTAGATCTGAACTCGGGTCAACTGTTTGCATCAAAATCCAGTTGTGAAAGCAGCTGTGGCAGCCGAAAAATTTTATCGACCGTAAGCACTGCGGGCCGTATACATAGAATTTTCAAATGTTTTGTTCTTGCTCCATTACGACCATGGGCAGCTAAGTTGCCATCAAAATACCACCCGAGATTTGACTTAATAGTCTAGATCTGAACTCGGGTCAACTGTTTGCATCAAAATCCAGTCGTGAAAGTAGCTGTGGCAGACGAGAAATTTGATCGGCCATAAGCACTACGGGGCGTATACGTAACATTTTCAATTTTTTTGTACTTGCTCCATTACGACCCCGGGCAGCTAAGTTGCGGTCAAAAAACCACCCAAGATTTGACTTGATAGGCTAGATCTGAACTCGCGTCAACTGTTTGCATCAAAATCCAGTCGTGAAAGTAGCTGTGGCGGCCGAGAGAGGTGATCGGAGATAAGCACTACGGGGCGTATACGTAACATTTTCAATTTTATTGTACTTGCTCCATTACGACCCCGGGCAGCTAAGTTGCCATCAAAAAACCACCCGAGATTTGACTTAATAGGCTAGATCTGAACTCGGGTCAACTGTTTGCATCAAAATCCAGTTGTGAAAGCAGCTGTGGCAGCCGAAAAATTTTATCGACCGTAAGCACTGCGGGCCGTATACATAGAATTTTCAAATGTTTTGTTCTTGCTCCATTACGACCATGGGCAGCTAAGTTGCCATCAAAATACCACCCGAGATTTGACTTAATAGTCTAGATCTGAACTCGGGTCAACTGTTTGCTTCAAAATCCAGTCGTGAAAGTAGCTGTGGCGGCCGAGAGAGGTGATCGGAGATAAGCACTACGGGGCGTATACGTAACATTTTCAAATTTTTTGCATTTGCTCCATTACGACCCCGGGCAGCTAAGTTGCCATCAAAAAACCACCCAAGACTTGACTTAATAGGCTAGATCTGAACTCGGGTCAACTGTTTGCATCAAAATTCAGTCGTGAAAGTAGTTGTGGCAGCCGAGAAATTTGATCGGCCATAAGCACTACGGGGCGAATACGTAACATTTTCAATTTTATTGTACTTGCTCCATTACGATCCCGGTCAGCTAAGTTGCCATCAAAAAACCACCAAAGATTTGACTTAATAGGCTAGATCTGAACTCGGGTCAACTGTTTGCATCAAAATTCAGTCGTGAAAGTAGTTGTGGCAGCCGAGAAATTTGATCGGCCATAAGCACTACGGGGCGTATACGTAACATTTTCATTTGCTCCATTACGACCCCGGGCAGCTAAGTTGCCATCAAAAAACCACGAAAGACTTGACTTAATAGGCTAGATCTGAACTCGCGTCAACTGCTTGCATCAAAATCCAGTTGTGAAAGTAGCTGTGGCGGCCGAGAAAGGGCATCGGAGATAAGCACTACGGGGCGTATACGTAACATTTTCAAATTTTTTGCACTTGCTCCATTACGACCCCGGGCAGCTAAGTTGCCATCAAAAAACCACCCAAGACTTGACTTAATAGGCCAGATCTGAACCCGGGTCAACTGTTTGCATCAAAATCCAGTCGTGAAAGTAGCTGTGGCGGCCGAGAGAGGTGATCGGAGATAAGCACTACGGGGCGTATACGTAACATTTTCAATTTTATTGTACTTGCTCCATTACGACCCCGGGCAGCTAAGTTGCCATCAAAAAACCACCCGAGATTTGACTTAATAGGCTAGATCTGAACTCGGGTCAACTGTTTGCATCAAAATCCAGTTGTGAAAGCAGCTGTGGCAGCCGAAAAATTTTATCGACCGTAAGCACTGCGGGCCGTATACATAGAATTTTCAAATGTTTTGTTCTTGCTCCATTACGACCATGGGCAGCTAAGTTGCCATCAAAATACCACCCGAGATTTGACTTAATAGTCTAGATCTGAACTCGGGTCAACTGTTTGCATCAAAATCCAGTCGTGAAAGTAGCTGTGGCGGCCGAGAGAGGTGATCGGAGATAAGCACTACGGGGCGTATACGTAACATTTTCAAATTTTTTGCATTTGCTCCATTACGACCCCGGGCAGCTAAGTTGCCATCAAAAAACCACCCAAGACTTGACTTAATAGGCTAGATCTGAACTCGGGTCAACTGTTTGCATCAAAATTCAGTCGTGAAAGTAGTTGTGGCAGCCGAGAAATTTGATCGGCCATAAGCACTACGGGGCGAATACGTAACATTTTCAATTTTATTGTACTTGCTCCATTACGATCCCGGTCAGCTAAGTTGCCATCAAAAAACCACCAAAGATTTGACTTAATAGGCTAGATCTGAACTCGGGTCAACTGTTTGCATCAAAATTCAGTCGTGAAAGTAGTTGTGGCAGCCGAGAAATTTGATCGGCCATAAGCACTACGGGGCGTATACGTAACATTTTCATTTGCTCCATTACGACCCCGGGCAGCTAAGTTGCCATCAAAAAACCACGAAAGACTTGACTTAATAGGCTAGATCTGAACTCGCGTCAACTGCTTGCATCAAAATCCAGTTGTGAAAGTAGCTGTGGCGGCCGAGAAAGGGCATCGGAGATAAGCACTACGGGGCGTATACGTAACATTTTCAAATTTTTTGCACTTGCTCCATTACGACCCCGGGCAGCTAAGTTGCCATCAAAAAACCACCCAAGACTTGACTTAATAGGCCAGATCTGAACCCGGGTCAACTGTTTGCATCAAAATCCAGTCGTGAAAGTAGCTGTGGCGGCCGAGAGAGGTGATCGGAGATAAGCACTACGGGGCGTATACGTAACATTTTCAATTTTATTGTACTTGCTCCATTACGACCCCGGGCAGCTAAGTTGCCATCAAAAAACCACCCGAGATTTGACTTAATAGGCTAGATCTGAACTCGGGTCAACTGTTTGCATCAAAATCCAGTTGTGAAAGCAGCTGTGGCAGCCGAAAAATTTTATCGACCGTAAGCACTGCGGGCCGTATACATAGAATTTTCAAATGTTTTGTTCTTGCTCCATTACGACCATGGGCAGCTAAGTTGCCATCAAAATACCACCCGAGATTTGACTTAATAGTCTAGATCTGAACTCGGGTCAACTGTTTGCATCAAAATCCAGTCGTGAAAGTAGCTGTGGCAGACGAGAAATTTGATCGGCCATAAGCACTACGGGGCGTATACGTAACATTTTCAATTTTTTTGTACTTGCTCCATTACGACCCCGGGCAGCTAAGTTGCGGTCAAAAAACCACCCAAGATTTGACTTGATAGGCTAGATCTGAACTCGCGTCAACTGTTTGCATCAAAATTCAGCCGTGAAAGTAGTTGTGGCAGCCGAGAAATTTGATCGGCCATAAGCACTACGGGGCGTATACGTAACATTTTCAAATTTTTTGCACTTGCTCCATTACGACCCCGGGCAGCTAAGTTGCCATCAAAAAACCACCCAAGACTTGACTTAATAGGCTAGATCTGAACTCGCGTCAACTGCTTGCGTCAAAATCCAGTCGTGAAAGTAGCTGTGGCGGCCGAGAAAGGGGATCGGAGATAAGCACTACGGGGCGTATACGTAACATTTTCAAATTTTTTGCACTTGCTCCATTACGACCCCGGGCAGCTAAGTTGCCATCTAAAAACCACCCAAGACTTGACTTAATAGGCTAGATCTGAACTCGGGTCAACTGTTTGCATCAAAATCCAGTCGTAAAAGTAGCTGTGGCGGCCGACAAAGGGGATCGGAGATAAGCACTACGGGGCGTATACGTAACATTTTCAATTTTATTGTACTTGCTTCATTACGACCCCGGGCAGCTAAGTTGCCATCAAAAAACCACCCGAGATTTGACTTAATAGGCTAGATCTGAACTCGGGTCAACTGTTTGCATCAAAATCCAGTTGTGAAAGTAGCTGTGCCGGCCGAGAAAGGGCATCGGAGATAAGCACTACGGGGCGTATACGTAACATTTTCAAATTTTTTGCACTTGCTCCATTACGACCCCGGGCAGCTAAGTTGCCATCAAAAAACCACCCAAGACTTGACTTAATAGGCCAGATCTGAACCCGGGTCAACTGTTTGCATCAAAATCCAGTCGTGAAAGTAGCTGTGGCGGCCGAGAGAGGTGATCGGAGATAAGCACTACGGGGCGTATACGTAACATTTTCAAATGTTTTGCATTTGCTCCATTACGACCCCGGGCAGCTAAGTTGCCATCAAAAAACCACCCAAGACTTGACTTAATAGGCTAGATCTGAACTTGGGTCAACTGTTTGCCTCAAAATTCAGTCGTGAAAGTAGTTGTGGCAGCCGAGAAATTTGATCGGCCATAAGCACTACGAGGCGTATACGTAACATTTTCAATTTTATTGTACTTGCTCCATTACGACCCCGGGCAGCTAAGTTGCCATCAAAAAACCACCCAAGACTTGACTTAATAGGCTAGATCTGAACTCGCGTCAACTGCTTGCGTCAAAATCCAGTCGTGAAAGTAGCTGTGGCGGCCGAGAAAGGGGATCGGAGATAAGCACTACGCGGCGTATACGTAACTTTTTCAATTTTATTGTACTTGCTCCATTACGACCCCGTGCAGCTAAGTTGCCATCAAAAAACCACCCGAAAACAACCACTCGTGAAAGTAGTTGTGGCAGCCGAGAAATTTGATCGGCCATAAGCACTACGGGGCGTATACGTAACATTTTCAATTTTATTGTACTTGCTCCATTACGACCCCGGGCAACTAAGTTGCCATCAAAAAACCACCCGAGATTTGACTTAATAGGCTAGATCTGAACTCGGGTCAACTGTTTGCATCAAAATCCAGTTGTGAAAGTAGCTGTGGCGGCCGAGAAAGGGGATCGGAGATAAGCACTACGGGGCGTATACGTAACATTTTCAAAATTTTTGCACTTGCTCCATTACGACCCCGGGCAGCTAAGTTGCCATCAAAAAACCACCCAAGACTTGACTTAATAGGCTAGATCTGAACTCGGGTGAACTGTTTGCATCAAAATCCAGTTGTGAAAGTAGCTGTGGCGGCCGAGAAAGGGGATCGGAGATAAGCACTACGGGGCGTATACGTAACATTTTCAAATTTTTTGCACTTGCTCCATTACGACCCCGGGCAGCTAAGTTGCCATCAAAAAACCACCCAATACTTGACTTAATAGGCTAGATCTGAACTCGCGTCAACTCTTTGCATCAAAATCCAGTCGTGAAAGTATCTGTGGCGGCCGAGAAAGGGGATTGTCCATAAGCACTACGGGGCGTATACGTAACATTTTAAATTTTTTTGTACTTGCTCCTTTACGACCCCGGGCAGCTAAGTTGCGGTCAAAAAACCACAAGATATTTGACTTAATAGGCTAGATCTGAACTCGGGTCAACTGTTTGCATCAAAATCCAGTTGTGAAAGTAGCTGTGGCGGCCGAGAAAGGGGATCGGAGATAAGCACTACGGGGCGTATACGTAACATTTTCAAATTTTTTGCACTTGCTCCATTACGACCCCGGGCAGCTAAGTTGCCATCAAAAAACCACCCAAGACTTGACTTGATAGGATAGATCTGAACACGCGCCAACTGTTTGTATCAAAATCCAATCGTGAAAGTAGCTGTGGCGGCCGAGAAAGGGGATTGTCCATAAGCACTACGGGGCGTATACGTAACATTTTAAATTTTTTTGCACTTGCTCCATTACGACCCCGGGCAGCTAACTTGCGGTCAAAAAACCACCAAAGATTTGACTTGATAGGCTAGATCTGAACTCGCGTCAACTCTTTGCGTCAAAATCCAGTCGTGAAAGTAGCTGTGGCAGACGAGAAATTTGATCGGCCATATGCACTACGGGGCGTATGCGTAACATTTTCAATTTTTTTGTACTTGCTCCATTACGACCCCGGGCAGCTAAGTTGCCATCAAAAAACCACCCGAGATTTGACTTAATAGGCTAGATCTGAACTCGGGTCAACTGTTTGCATCAAAATCCAGTTGTGAAAGCAGCTGTGGCAGCCGAAAAATTTTATCGACCGTAAGCACTGCGGGCCGTATACATAGAATTTTCAAATGTTTTGTTCTTGCTCCATTACGACCATGGGCAGCTAAGTTGCCATCAAAATACCACCCGAGATTTGACTTAATAGTCTAGATCTGAACTCGGGTCAACTGTTTGCATCAAAATCCAGTCGTGAAAGTAGCTGTGGCAGACGAGAAATTTGATCGGCCATAAGCACTACGGGGCGTATACGTAACATTTTCAATTTTTTTGTACTTGCTCCATTACGACCCCGGGCAGCTAAGTTGCGGTCAAAAAACCACCCAAGATTTGACTTGATAGGCTAGATCTGAACTCGCGTCAACTCTTTGCATCAAAATCCAGTCGTGAAAGTAGCTGTGGCAGACGAGAAATTTGATCGGCCATATGCACTACGGGGCGTATACGTAACATTTTCAAATTGTTTTCACTTGCTCCATTACGACCCCGGGCAGCTAAGTTGCCATCAAAAAACCACCCAAGACTTGACTTAATAGGCTAGATCTGAACTCGGGTCAACTGCTTGCATCAAAATCCAGTCGTAAAAGTAGCTGTGGCGGCGGAGAAAGGGGATCGGAGATAAGCACTACGGGGCGTATACGTAACATTTGCAAATTTTTTGCACTTGCTCCATTACGACCCCGGGCAGCTAAGTTGCCATCTAAAAACCACCCAAGACTTGACTTAATAGGCTAGATCTGAACTCGGGTCAACTGTTTGCATCAAAATCCAGTCGTAAAAGTAGCTGTGGCGGCCGACAAAGGGGATCGGAGATAAGCACTACGGGGCGTATACGTAACATTTTCAATTTTATTGTACTTGCTTCATTACGACCCCGGGCAGCTAAGTTGCCATCAAAAAACCACCCGAGATTTGACTTAATAGGCTAGATCTGAACTCGGGTCAACTGTTTGCATCAAAATCCAGTTGTGAAAGTAGCTGTGCCGGCCGAGAAAGGGCATCGGAGATAAGCACTACGGGGCGTATACGTAACATTTTCAAATTTTTTGCACTTGCTCCATTACGACCCCGGGCAGCTAAGTTGCCATCAAAAAACCACCCAAGACTTGACTTAATAGGCCAGATCTGAACCCGGGTCAACTGTTTGCATCAAAATCCAGTCGTGAAAGTAGCTGTGGCGGCCGAGAGGGGTGATCGGAGATAAGCACTACGGGGCGTATACGTAACATTTTCAAATTTTTTGCATTTGCTCCATTACGACCCCGGGCAGCTAAGTTGCCATCAAAAAACCACCCAAGACTTGACTTAATAGGCTAGATCTGAACTTGGGTCAACTGTTTGCCTCAAAATTCAGTCGTGAAAGTAGTTGTGGCAGCCGAGAAATTTGATCGGCCATAAGCACTACGAGGCGTATACGTAACATTTTCAATTTTATTGTACTTGCTCCATTACGACCCCGGGCAGCTAAGTTGCCATCAAAAAACCACCCAAGACTTGACTTAATAGGCTAGATCTGAACTCGCGTCAACTGCTTGCGTCAAAATCCAGTCGTGAAAGTAGCTGTGGCGGCCGAGAAAGGGGATCGGAGATAAGCACTACGCGGCGTATACGTAACTTTTTCAATTTTATTGTACTTGCTCCATTACGACCCCGGGCAACTAAGTTGCCATCAAAAAACCACCCGAGATTTGACTTAATAGGCTAGATCTGAACTCGGGTCAACTGTTTGCATCAAAATCCAGTTGTGAAAGTAGCTGTGGCGGCCGAGAAAGGGGATCGGAGATAAGCACTACGGGGCGTATACGTAACATTTTCAAATTTTTTGCACTTGCTCCATTACGACCCCGGGCAGCTAAGTTGCCATCAAAAAACCACCCAAGACTTGACTTGATAGGATAGATCTGAACACGCGCCAACTGTTTGTATCAAAATCCAATCGTGAAAGTAGCTGTGGCGGCCGAGAAAGGGGATTGTCCATAAGCACTACGGGGCGTATACGTAACATTTTAAATTTTTTTGCACTTGCTCCATTACGACCCCGGGCAGCTAACTTGCGGTCAAAAAACCACCAAAGATTTGACTTGATAGGCTAGATCTGAACTCGCGTCAACTCTTTGCGTCAAAATCCAGTCGTGAAAGTAGCTGTGGCAGACGAGAAATTTGATCGGCCATATGCACTACGGGGCGTATGCGTAACATTTTCAATTTTTTTGTACTTGCTCCATTACGACCCCGGGCAGCTAAGTTGCCATCAAAAAACCACCCGAGATTTGACTTAATAGGCTAGATCTGAACTCGGGTCAACTGTTTGCATCAAAATCCAGTTGTGAAAGCAGCTGTGGCAGCCGAAAAATTTTATCGACCGTAAGCACTGCGGGCCGTATACATAGAATTTTCAAATGTTTTGTTCTTGCTCCATTACGACCATGGGCAGCTAAGTTGCCATCAAAATACCACCCGAGATTTGACTTAATAGTCTAGATCTGAACTCGGGTCAACTGTTTGCATCAAAATCCAGTCGTGAAAGTAGCTGTGGCAGACGAGAAATTTGATCGGCCATAAGCACTACGGGGCGTATACGTAACATTTTCAATTTTTTTGTACTTGCTCCATTACGACCCCGGGCAGCTAAGTTGCGGTCAAAAAACCACCCAAGATTTGACTTGATAGGCTAGATCTGAACTCGCGTCAACTCTTTGCATCAAAATCCAGTCGTGAAAGTAGCTGTGGCAGACGAGAAATTTGATCGGCCATATGCACTACGGGGCGTATACGTAACATTTTCAAATTGTTTTCACTTGCTCCATTACGACCCCGGGCAGCTAAGTTGCCATCAAAGAACCACCCAAGACTTGACTTAATAGGCTAGATCTGAACTCGGGTCAACTGCTTGCATCAAAATCCAGTCGTAAAAGTAGCTGTGGCGGCGGAGAAAGGGGATCGGAGATAAGCACTACGGGGCGTATACGTAACATTTTCAAATTTTTTGCACTTGCTCCATTACGACCCCGGGCAGCTAAGTTGCCATCTAAAAACCACCCAAGACTTGACTTAATAGGCTAGATCTGAACTCGGGTCAACTGTTTGCATCAAAATCCAGTCGTAAAAGTAGCTGTGGCGGCCGACAAAGGGGATCGGAGATAAGCACTACGGGGCGTATACGTAACATTTTCAATTTTATTGTACTTGCTTCATTACGACCCCGGGCAGCTAAGTTGCCATCAAAAAACCACCCGAGATTTGACTTAATAGGCTAGATCTGAACTCGGGTCAACTGTTTGCATCAAAATCCAGTTGTGAAAGTAGCTGTGCCGGCCGAGAAAAGGCATCGGAGATAAGCACTACGGGGCGTATACGTAACATTTTCAAATTTTTTGCACTTGCTCCATTACGACCCCGGGCAGCTAAGTTGCCATCAAAAAACCACCCAAGACTTGACTTAATAGGCCAGATCTGAAATCGGGTCAACTGTTTGCATCAAAATCCAGTCGTGAAAGTAGCTGTGGCGGCCGAGAGAGGTGATCGGAGATAAGCACTACGGGGCGTATACGTAACATTTTCAAATTTTTTGCATTTGCTCCATTACGACCCCGGGCAGCTAAGTTGCCATCAAAAAACCACCCAAGACTTGACTTAATAGGCTAGATCTGAACTTGGGTCAACTGTTTGCCTCAAAATTCAGTCGTGAAAGTAGTTGTGGCAGCCGAGAAATTTGATCGGCCATAAGCACTACGAGGCGTATACGTAACATTTTCAATTTTATTGTACTTGCTCCATTACGACCCCGGGCAGCTAAGTTGCCATCAAAAAACCACCCAAGACTTGACTTAATAGGCTAGATCTGAACTCGCGTCAACTGCTTGCGTCAAAATCCAGTCGTGAAAGTAGCTGTGGCAGACGAGAAATTTGATCGGCCATAAGCACTACGGGGCGTATACGTAACATTTTCAATTTTTTTGTACTTGCTCCATTACGACCCCGGGCAGCTAAGTTGCGGTCAAAAAACCACCCAAGATTTGACTTGATAGGCTAGATCTGAACTCGCGTCAACTCTTTGCATCAAAATCCAGTCGTGAAAGTAGCTGTGGCAGACGAGAAATTTGATCGGCCACATGCACTACGGGGCGTATACGTAACATTTTCAAATTGTTTGCACTTGCTCCATTACGACCCCGGGCAGCTAAGTTGCCATCAAAAAACCACCCAAGACTTGACTTAATAGGCTAGATCTGAACTCGGGTCAACTGCTTGCATCAAAATCCAGTCGTAAAAGTAGCTATGGCGGCGGAGAAAGGGGATCGGAGATAAGCACTACGGGGCGTATACGTAACATTTTCAAATTTTTTGCACTTGCTCCATTACGACCCCGGGCAGCTAAGTTGCCATCTAAAAACCACCCAAGACTTGACTTAATAGGCTAGATCTGAACTCGCGTCAACTCTTTGCATCAAAATCCAGTCGTGAAAGTAGCTGTGGCAGCCGAGAAATTTGATCGGCCATAAACACTACAGGGCGTATACGTTACATTTTCAAATTTTTTGCATTTGCTCCATTACGACCCCGGGCAGCTAACTTGCCATCAAAAAACCACCCAAGACTTGACTTAATAGGCTAGATCTGAACTCGGGTGAACTGTTTGCATCAAAATCCAGTTGTGAAAGTAGCTGTGGCGGCCGAGAAAGGTGATCGGAGATAAGCACTATGGGCCGTATACGTAACATTTTCAAATTTTTTGCATTTGCTCCATTACGACCCCGGGCAGCTAAGTTGCCATCAAAAAACCACCCAAGACTTGACTTAATAGGCTAGATCTGAACTCGGGTCAACTGTTTGCATCAAAATCCAGTCGTAAAGGTAGCTGTGGCAAACATTTTATCGGCCATATGCACTACGGGGCGTATGCGTAACATTTTCAATTTTTTTGTACTTGCTCCATTACGACCCCGGGCATCTAACTTGCGGTCAAAAAACCACCAAAGATTAGACTTAATAGGCTAGATCTGAACTCGGGTCAACTGTTTGCATCAAAATTCAGTCGTGAAAGTAGTTGTGGCAGCCGAGAAATTTGATCGGCCATAAGCACTACGGGGCGAATACGTAACATTTTCAATTTTATTGTACTTGCTCCATTACGACCCCGGGCAGCTAAGTTGCCATCAAAAAACCACCCGAGATTTGACTTAATAGGCTAGATCTGAACTCGCGTCAACTGTTTGCATCAAAATCCAGTCGTAAAAGTAGCTGTGGCGGCCGAGAAAGGGGATCGGAGATAAGCACTACGGGGCGTATACGTAACATTTTCAAATTTTTTGCACTTGCTCCATTACGACCCCGGGCAGCTAAGTTGCCATCAAAAAACCACCCAAGACTTGACTTAATAGGCCAGATCTGAACCCGGGTCAACTGTTTGCATCAAAATCCAGTCGTGAAAGTAGCTGTGGCGGCCGAGAGAGGTGATCGGAGATAAGCACTACGGGGCGTATACGTAACATTTTCAAATTTTTTGCATTTGCTCCATTACGACCCCGGGCAGCTAAGTTGCCATCAAAAAACCACCCAAGACTTGACTTAATAGGCTAGATCTGAACTCGGGTCAACTGTTTGCATCAAAATTCAGTCGTGAAAGTAGTTGTGGCAGCCGAGAAATTTGATCGGCCATAAGCACTACGGGGCGAATACGTAACATTTTCAATTTTATTGTACTTGCTCCATTACGACTCCGGTCAGCTAAGTTGCCATCAAAAAACCACCAAAGATTTGACTTAATAGGCTAGATCTGAACTCGGGTCAACTGTTTGCATCAAAATTCAGTCGTGAAAGTAGTTGTGGCAGCCGAGAAATTTGATCGGCCATAAGCACTACGGGGCGTATACGTAACATTTTCAAATTTTTTGCACTTGCTCCATTACGACCCCGGGCAGCTAAGTTGATATCAAAAAACCACCCAAGACTTGACTTAATAGGCCAGATCTGAACCCGGGTCAACTGTTTGCATCAAAATCCAGTCGTGAAAGTAGCTGTGGCAGCCGAGAAATTTGATCGGCCATAAGCACTACGGGGCGTATACGTAACATTTTCAATTTTATTGCACTTGCTCCATTACGACCCCGGGCAGCTAAGTTGCCATCAAAAAACCACGAAAGACTTGACTTAATAGGCTAGATCTGAACTCGCGTCAACTGCTTGCGTCAAAATCCAGTCGTGAAAGTAGCTGTGGCGGCCGAGAAAGGGGATCGGAGATAAGCACTACGGGGCGTATACGTAACATTTTCAATTTTATTGTACTTGCTCCATTACGACCCCGTGCAGCTAAGTTGCCATCAAAAAACCACCCGAAAACAACCACTCGTGAAAGTAGTTGTGGCAGCCGAGAAATTTGATCGGCCATAAGCACTACGGGGCGTATACGTAACATTTTCAATTTTATTGTACTTGCTCCATTACGACCCCGGGCAGCTAAGTTGCCATCAAAAAACCACCCGAGATTTGACTTAATAGGCTAGATCTGAACTCGGGTCAACTGTTTGCATCAAAATCCAGTTGTGAAAGTAGCTGTGGCGGCCGAGAAAGGGCATCGGAGATAAGCACTACGGGGCGTATACGTAACATTTTCAAATTTTTTGCACTTGCTCCATTACGACCCCGGGCAGCTAAGTTGCCATCAAAAAACCACCCAAGACTTGACTTAATAGGCCAGATCTGAACCCGGGTCAACTGTTTGCATCAAAATCCAGTCGTGAAAGTAGCTGTGGCGGCCGAGAGAGTTGATCGGAGATAAGCACTACGGGGCGTATACGTAACATTTTCAAATTTTTTGCATTTGCTCCATTACGACCCCGGGCAGCTAAGTTGCCATCAAAAAACCACCCAAGACTTGACTTAATAGGCTAGATCTGAACTCGGGTCAACTGTTTGCATCAAAATTCAGTCGTGAAAGTAGTTGTGGCAGCCGAGAAATTTGATCGGCCATAAGCACTACGGGGCGAATACGTAACATTTTCAATTTTATTGTACTTGCTCCATTACGACCCCGGGCAGCTAAGTTGCCATCAAAAAACCACCCGAGATTTGACTTAATAGGCTAGATCTGAACTCGGGTCAACTGTTTGCATCAAAATCCAGTTGTGAAAGCAGCTGTGGCAGCCGAAAAATTTTATCGACCGTAAGCACTGCGGGCCGTATACATAGAATTTTCAAATGTTTTGTTCTTGCTCCATTACGACCATGGGCAGCTAAGTTGCCATCAAAATACCACCCGAGATTTGACATAATAGTCTAGAACTGAACTCGGGTCAACTGTTTGCATCAAAATCCAGTCGTGAAAGTAGCTGTGGCAGACGAGAAATTTGATCGGCCATAAGCACTACGGGGCGTATACGTAACATTTTCAATTTTTTTGTACTTGCTCCATTACGACCCCGGGCAGCTAAGTTGCGGTCAAAAAACCACCCAAGATTTGACTTGATAGGCTAGATCTGAACTCGCGTCAACTCTTTGCATCAAAATCCAGTCGTGAAAGTAGCTGTGGCAGACGAGAAATTTGATCGGCCATATGCACTACGGGGCGTATACGTAACATTTTCAAATTGTTTGCACTTGCTCCATTACGACCCCGGGCAGCTAAGTTGCCATCAAAAAACCACCCAAGACTTGACTTAATAGGCTAGATCTGAACTCGGGTCAACTGTTTGCATCAAAATTCAGTCGTGAAAGTAGTTGTGGCAGCCGAGAAATTTGATCGGCCATAAGCACTACGGGGCGAATACGTAACATTTTCAATTTTATTGTACTTGCTCCATTACGACTCCGGTCAGCTAAGTTGCCATCAAAAAACCACCAAAGATTTGACTTAATAGGCTAGATCTGAACTCGGGTCAACTGTTTGCATCAAAATTCAGTCGTGAAAGTAGTTGTGGCAGCCGAGAAATTTGATCGGCCATAAGCACTACGGGGCGTATACGTAACATTTTCAAATTTTTTGCACTTGCTCCATTACGACCCCGGGCAGCTAAGTTGATATCAAAAAACCACCCAAGACTTGACTTAATAGGCCAGATCTGAACCCGGGTCAACTGTTTGCATCAAAATCCAGTCGCGAAAGTAGCTGTGGCAGCCGAGAAATTTGATCGGCCATAAGCACTACGGGGCGTATACGTAACATTTTCAATTTTATTGCACTTGCTCCATTACGACCCCGGGCAGCTAAGTTGCCATCAAAAAACCACGAAAGACTTGACTTAATAGGCTAGATCTGAACTCGCGTCAACTGCTTGCGTCAAAATCCAGTCGTGAAAGTAGCTGTGGCGGCCGAGAAAGGGGATCGGAGATAAGCACTACGGGGCGTATACGTAACATTTTCAATTTTATTGTACTTGCTCCATTACGACCCCGTGCAGCTAAGTTGCCATCAAAAAACCACCCGAAAACAACCACTCGTGAAAGTAGTTGTGGCAGCCGAGAAATTTGATCGGCCATAAGCACTACGGGGCGTATACGTAACATTTTCAATTTTATTGTACTTGCTCCATTACGACCCCGGGCAGCTAAGTTGCCATCAAAAAACCACCCGAGATTTGACTTAATAGGCTAGATCTGAACTCGGGTCAACTGTTTGCATCAAAATCCAGTTGTGAAAGTAGCTGTGGCGGCCGAGAAAGGGCATCGGAGATAAGCACTACGGGGCGTATACGTAACATTTTCAAATTTTTTGCACTTGCTCCATTACGACCCCGGGCAGCTAAGTTGCCATCAAAAAACCACCCAAGACTTGACTTAATAGGCCAGATCTGAACCCGGGTCAACTGTTTGCATCAAAATCCAGTCGTGAAAGTAGCTGTGGCGGCCGAGAGAGTTGATCGGAGATAAGCACTACGGGGCGTATACGTAACATTTTCAAATTTTTTGCATTTGCTCCATTACGACCCCGGGCAGCTAAGTTGCCATCAAAAAACCACCCAAGACTTGACTTAATAGGCTAGATCTGAACTCGGGTCAACTGTTTGCATCAAAATTCAGTCGTGAAAGTAGTTGTGGCAGCCGAGAAATTTGATCGGCCATAAGCACTACGGGGCGAATACGTAACATTTTCAATTTTATTGTACTTGCTCCATTACGACCCCGGGCAGCTAAGTTGCCATCAAAAAACCACCCGAGATTTGACTTAATAGGCTAGATCTGAACTCGGGTCAACTGTTTGCATCAAAATCCAGTTGTGAAAGCAGCTGTGGCAGCCGAAAAATTTTATCGACCGTAAGCACTGCGGGCCGTATACATAGAATTTTCAAATGTTTTGTTCTTGCTCCATTACGACCATGGGCAGCTAAGTTGCCATCAAAATACCACCCGAGATTTGACTTAATAGGCTAGATCTGAACTCGGGTCAACTGCTTGCATCAAAATCCAGTCGTGAAAGTAGCTGTGGCAGACGAGAAATTTGATCGGCCATAAGCACTACGGGGCGTATACGTAACATTTTCAATTTTTTTGTACTTGCTCCATTACGACCCCGGGCAGCTAAGTTGCGGTCAAAAAACCACCCAAGATTTGACTTGATAGGCTAGATCTGAACTCGCGTCAACTCTTTGCATCAAAATCCAGTCGTGAAAGTAGCTGTGGCAGACGAGAAATTTGATCGGCCATATGCACTACGGGGCGTATACGTAACATTTTCAAATTGTTTGCACTTGCTCCATTACGACCCCGGGCAGCTAAGTTGCCATCAAAAAACCACCCAAGACTTGACTTAATAGGCTAGATCTGAACTCGGGTCAACTGCTTGCATCAAAATCCAGTCGTAAAAGTAGCTATGGCGGCGGAGAAAGGGGATCGGAGATAAGCACTACGGGGCGTATACGTAACATTTTCAAATTTTTTGCACTTGCTCCATTACGACCCCGGGCAGCTAAGTTGCCATCTAAAAACCACCCAAGACTTGACTTAATAGGCTAGATCTGAACTCGGGTCAACTGTTTGCATCAAAATCCAGTCGTAAAAGTAGCTGTGGCGGCCGAGAAAGGGGATCGGAGATAAGCACTACGGGGCGTATACGTAACATTTTCAATTTTATTGTACTTGCTCCATTACGACCCCGGGCAGCTAAGTTGCCATCAAAAAACCACCCGAGATTTGACTTAATAGGCTAGATCTGAACTCGGGTCAACTGTTTGCATCAAAATCCAGTTGTGAAAGTGGCTGTGGCGGCCGAGAAAGGGCATCGGAGATAAGCACTACGGGGCGTATACGTAACATTTTCAAATTTTTTGCATTTGCTCCATTACGACCCCGGGCAGCTAAGTTGGCATCAAAAAACCACCCAAGACTTGACTTAATAGGCTAGATCTGAACTTGGGTCAACTGTTTGCATCAAAATTCAGTCGTGAAAGTAGTTGTGGCAGCCGAGAAATTTGATCGGCCATAAGCACTACGGGGCGTATACGTAACATTTTCAATTTTATTGTACTTGCTCCATTACGACCCCGGGCAGCTAAGTTGCCATCAAAAAACCACCCAAGACTTGACTTAATAGGCTAGATCTGAACTCGCGTCAACTGCTTGCGTCAAAATCCAGTCGTGAAAGTAGCTGTGGCGGCCGAGAAAGGGGATCGGAGATAAGCACTACGGGGCGTATACGTAACATTTTCAATTTTATTGTACTTGCTCCATTACGACCCCGTGCAGCTAAGTTGCCATCAAAAAACCACCCGAAAACAACCACTCGTGAAAGTAGTTGTGGCAGCCGAGAAATTTGATCGGCCATAAGCACTACGGGGCGTATACGTAACATTTTCAATTTTATTGTACTTGCTCCATTACGACCCCGGGCAGCTAAGTTGCCATCAAAAAACCACCCGAGATTTGACTTAATAGGCTAGATCTGAACTCGGGTCAACTGTTTGCATCAAAATCCAGTTGTGAAAGTAGCTGTGGCGGCCGAGAAAGGGCATCGGAGATAAGCACTACGGGGCGTAAACGTAACATTTTCAAATTTTTTGCACTTGCTCCATTACGGCCGCGGGCAGCTAAGTTGCCATCAAAAAACCACCCAAGACTTGACTTAATAGGCCAGATCTGAACCCGGGTCAACTGTTTGCATCAAAATCCAGTCGTGAAAGTAGCTGTGGCGGCCGAGAGAGTTGATCGGAGATAAGCACTACGGGGCGTATACGTAACATTTTCAAATTTTTTGCATTTGCTCCATTACGACCCCGGGCAGCTAAGTTGCCATCAAAAAACCACCCAAGACTTGACTTAATAGGCTAGATCTGAACTCGGGTCAACTGTTTGCATCAAAATTCAGTCGTGAAAGTAGTTGTGGCGGCCGAGAAAGGGGATCGGAGATAAGCACTACGGGGCCTATACGTAACATTTTCAATTTTATTGTACTTGCTTCATTACGACCCCGGGCAGCTAAGTTGCCATCAAAAAACCACCCAAGACTTGACTTAATAGGCTAGATCTGAACTTGGGTCAACTGTTTGCATCAAAATTCAGTCGTGAAAGTAGTTGTGGCGGCCGAGAAAGGGCATCGGAGATAAGCACTACGGGGCGTAAACGTAACATTTTCAAATTTTTTGCACTTGCTCCATTACGGCCGCGGGCAGCTAAGTTGCCATCAAAAAACCACCCAAGACTTGACTTAATAGGCCAGATCTGAACCCGGGTCAACTGTTTGCATCAAAATCCAGTCGTGAAAGTAGCTGTGGCGGCCGAGAGAGGTGATCGGAGATAAGCACTACGGGGCGTATACGTAACATTTTCAAATTTTTTGCATTTGCTCCATTACGACCCCGGGCAGCTAAGTTGCCATCAAAAAACCACCCAAGACTTGACTTAATAGGCTAGATCTGAACTCGGGTCAACTGTTTGCATCAAAATTCAGTCGTGAAAGTAGTTGTGGCAGCCGAGAAATTTGATCGGCCATAAGCACTACGGGGCGTATACGTAACATTTTCAATTTTATTGTACTTGCTCCATTACGACCCCGGGCAGCTAAGTTGCCATCAAAAAACCACCCGAGATTTGACTTAATAGGCTAGATCTGAACTCGGGTCAACTGTTTGCATCAAAATCCAGTTGTGAAAGTAGCTGTGGCGGCCGAGAAAGGGGATCGGCGATAAGCACTACGGGGCGTATACGTAACATTTTCAATTTTTTTGCACTTGCTCCATTACGACCCCGGGCAGCTAAGTTGCCATCAAAAAACCACCCAAGACTTGACCTGATAGGATAGATCTGAACTCGCGCCAACTGTTTGTATCAAAATCCAATCGTGAAAGTAGCTGTGGCGGCCGAGAAAGGGGATCGACCATAACCACTACAAGGCGTATATGTAACATTTTCAATTTTTTTGTACTTGCTCCATTACGACCCCGGGCAGCTAAGTTGCGGTCAAAAAACCACCCAAGATTTGACTTGATAGGCTAGATCTGAACTCGCGTCAACTCTTTGCATCAAAATCCAGTCGTGAAAGTAGCTGTGGCAGACGAGAAATTTGATCGGCCATATGCACTACGGGGCGTATGCGTAACATTTTCAAATTTTTTTACTTGCTCCATTCCGACCCCGGGCAGCTAAGTTGCCATCAAAAAACCACCCAAGAATTGACTTAATAGGCTAGATCTGAACTCGGGTCAACTGTTTGCATCAAAATTCAGTCGTGAAAGTAGTTGTGGCAGCCGAGAAATTTGATCGGCCATAAGCACTACGGGGCGTATACGTAACATTTTCAATTTTATTGTACTTGCTCCATTACGACCCCGGGCAGCTAAGTTGCCATCAAAAAACCACCCGAGATTTGACTTAATAGGCTAGATCTGAACTCGGGTCAACTGTTTGCATCAAAATTCAGTCGTGAAAGTAGTTGTGGCAGCCGAGAAATTTGATCGGCCATAAACACTACAGGGCGTATACGTAACATTTTCAAATTGTTTGCATTTGCTCCATTACGACCCCGGGCAGCTAAGTTGCCATCAAAAAACCACCCAAGACTTGACTTAATAGGCTAGATCTGAACTCGGGTGAACTGTTTGCGTCAAAATTCAGTTGTGAAAGTAGCTGTGGCGGCCGAGAAAGGTGATCGGAGATAAGCACTACGGGCCGTATACGTAACATTTTCAAATTTTTTGCATTTGCTCCATTACGACCCCGGGCAGCTAAGTTGCCATCAAAAAACCACCCAAGACTTGACTTAATAGGCTAGATCTGAACTCGGGTCAACTCTTTGCATCAAAATCCAGTTGTGAAAGCAGCTGTGGCAGCCGAAAAATTTTATCGACCGTAAGCACTGCGGGCCGTATACATAGAATTTTCAAATATTTTGTTCTTGCTCCATTCCGATCCCAGGCAGCTAAGTTGTCATCAAAAAACCACCCAATATTTGACTTAATAGGCTAGATCTGAAGTCGCGTCAACTCTTTGCGTCAAAATCCAGTCGTGAAAGTAGCTGTGGCAGACGAGAAATTTGATCGGCCATATGCACTACGGGGCGTATGCGTAACATTTTCAAATTTTTTTACTTGCTCCATTCCGACCATGGGCAGCTAAGTTGCGGTCAAAAAACCACCCGAGATTTGACTTAATAGGCTAGATCTGAACTCGGGTCAACTCTTTGCATCAAAATCCAGTGGTGAAAGCAGTTGTGGCAGCCGAGAAATTTGATCGGCCATAAGCACTACGGGGCGTATCTGTAACATTTTCAATTTTTTTGTACTTGCTCCATTACGACCCCGGGCAGATAAGTTGCGGTCGGAAAACCACCCAAGATTTGACTTCATAGGCTAGATCTGAACTCGGGTCAACTGTTTGCATCAAAATCCAGTCGTGAAAGTAGCTTTGGCGGCCGAGAAAGGGGATCGGCCATATGCACTACGGGGCGTATGCGTAACATTATCAAATGTTTTGTACTTGCTCCATTACAACCCCGGGCAGTTAAGTTTCCATCAAAAAACCACCCGAGATTTGACTTAATAGACTAGATCTGAACTCGGGTCAACTCTTTGCATCAAAATCCAGTTGTGAATGTAGCTGTGGCAGACGAGAAATTTGATCGGCCATATGCACTACGGGGCGTATGCGTAACATTTTCAAATTTTTTTACTTGCTCCATTCCGACCATGGGCAGCTAAGTTGCGGTCAAAAAACCACCCGAGATTTGACTTAATAGGCTAGATCTGAACTCGGGTCAACTCTTTGCATCAAAATCCAGTGGTGAAAGCAGTTGTGGCAGCCGAGAAATTTGATCGGCCATAAGCACTACGGGGCGTATACGTAACATTTTCAATTTTATTGTACTTGCTCCATTACGACCCCGGGCAGCTAAGTTGCCATCAAAAAACCACCCGAGATTTGACTTGATAGGCTAGATCTGAACTCGGGTCAACTGTTTGCATCAAAATCCAGTCGTGAAAGTAGCTTTGGCGGCCGAGAAAGGGGATCGGCCATATGCACTACGGGGCGTATGCGTAACATTATCAAATGTTTTGTACTTGCTCCATTACAACCCCGGGCAGTTAAGTTTCCATCAAAAAACCACCCGAGATTTGACTTAATAGACTAGATCTGAACTCGGGTCAACTCTTTGCATCAAAATCCAGTTGTGAAAGCAGCTGTGGCAGCCAAAAAATTTTATCGGCCGTAAGCACTGCGGGCCGTATACATAGAATTTTCAAATATTTTGTTCTTGCTCCATTCCGATCCCAGGCAGCTAAGTTGTCATCAAAAAACCACCCAATATTTGACTTAATAGGCTAGATCTGAACTCGCGTCAACTCTTTGCATCAAAATCCAGTCGTGAAAGTAGCGGTGGCAGCCGAGAAATTTGATCGGCCATAAACACTACAGGGCGTATACGTAACATTTTCAAATTGTTTGCATTTGCTCCATTACGACCCCGGGCAGCTAAGTTGCCATCAAAAAACCACCCAAGACTTGACTTAATAGGCTAGATCTGAACTCGGGTGAACTGTTTGCGTCAAAATCCAGTTGTGAAAGTAGCTGTGGCGGCCGAGAAAGGTGATCGGAGATAAGCACTACGGGCCGTATACGTAACATTTTCAAATTTTTTGCGTTTGCTCCATTACGACCCCGGGCAGCTAAGTTGCCATCAAAAGACCACCCAAGACTTGACTTAATAGGCTAGATCTGAACTCGGGTGAACTGTTTGCATCAAAATCCAGTTGTGAAAGTAGCTGTGGCGGCCGAGAAAGGTGATCGGAGATAAGCACTACGGGCCGTATACGTAACATTTTCAAATTTTTTGCATTTGCTCCATTACGACCCCGGGCAGCTAAGTTGCCATCAAAAGACCACTCAAGACTTGACTTAATAGGCTAGATCTGAACTCGGGTGAACTGTTTGCATCAAAATCCAGTTGTGAAAGTAGCTGTGGCGGCCGAGAAAGGTGATCGGAGATAAGCACTACGGGGCGTATACGTAACATTTTCAATTTTATTGTACTTGCTCCATTACGACCCCGGGCAGCTAAGTTGCCATCAAAAAACCACCCGAGATTTGACTTGATAGGCTAGATCTGAACTCGGGTCAACTGTTTGCATCAAAATCCAGTCGTGAAAGTAGCTTTGGCGGCCGAGAAAGGGGATCGGCCATATGCACTACGGGGCGTATGCGTAACATTTTCAATTTTATTGTACTTGCTCCATTACGACCCCGGGCAGCTAAGTTGCCATCAAAAAACCACCCGAGATTTGACTTGATAGGCTAGATCTGAACTCGGGTCAACTGTTTGCATCAAAATCCAGTCGTGAAAGTAGCTTTGGCGGCCGAGAAAGGGGATCGGCCATATGCACTACGGGGCGTATGCGTAACATTATCAAATGTTTTGTACTTGCTCCATTACAACCCCGGGCAGTTAAGTTTCCATCAAAAAACCACCCGAGATTTGACTTAATAGACTAGATCTGAACTCGGGTCAACTGTTTGCATCAAAATCCAGTCGTGAAAGTAGCTTTGGCGGCCGAGAAAGGGGATCGGCCATATGCACTACGGGGCGTATGCGTAACATTTTCAAATTTTTTTACTTGCTCCATTCCGACCATGGGCAGCTAAGTTGCGGTCAAAAAACCACCCGAGATTTGACTTAATAGGCTAGATCTGAACTCGGGTGAACTGTTTGCATCAAAATCCAGTTGTGAAAGTAGCTGTGGCGGCCGAGAAAGGTGATCGGAGATAAGCACTACGGGCCGTATATGTAACATTTTCAAATTTTTTGCATTTGCTCCATTACGACCCCGGGCAGCTAAGTTGCCATCAAAAGACCACCCAAGACTTGACTTAATAGGCTAGATCTGAACTCGGGTGAACTGTTTGCATCAAAATCCAGTTGTGAAAGTAGCTGTGGCGGCCGAGAAAGGTGATCGGAGATAAGCACTACGGGGCGTATACGTAACATTTTCAATTTTATTGTACTTGCTCCATTACGACCCCGGGCAGCTAAGTTGCCATCAAAAAACCACCCGAGATTTGACTTGATAGGCTAGATCTGAACTCGGGTCAACTGTTTGCATCAAAATCCAGTCGTGAAAGTAGCTTTGGCGGCCGAGAAAGGGGATCGGCCATATGCACTACGGGGCGTATGCGTAACATTTTCAATTTTATTGTACTTGCTCCATTACGACCCCGGGCAGCTAAGTTGCCATCAAAAAACCACCCGAGATTTGACTTGATAGGCTAGATCTGAACTCGGGTCAACTGTTTGCATCAAAATCCAGTCGTGAAAGTAGCTTTGGCGGCCGAGAAAGGGGATCGGCCATATGCACTACGGGGCGTATGCGTAACATTTTCAATTTTATTGTACTTGCTCCATTACGACCCCGGGCAGCTAAGTTGCCATCAAAAAACCACCCGAGATTTGACTTGATAGGCTAGATCTGAACTCGGGTCAACTGTTTGCATCAAAATCCACTCGTGAAAGTAGCTTTGGCGGCCATCACGACCCCGGGCAGCTAAGTTGCCATCAAAAAACCACCCAAGACTTGACTTAATAGGCTAGATCTGAACTTGGGTCAACTGTTTGCCTCAAAATTCAGTCGTGAAAGTAGTTGTGGCAGCCGAGAAATTTGATCGGCCATAAGCACTACGAGGCGTATACGTAACATTTTCAATTTTATTGTACTTGCTCCATTACGACCCCGGGCAGCTAAGTTGCCATCAAAAAACCACCCAAGACTTGACTTAATAGGCTAGATCTGAACTCGCGTCAACTGCTTGCGTCAAAATCCAGTCGTGAAAGTAGCTGTGGCGGCCGAGAAAGGGGATCGGAGATAAGCACTACGCGGCGTATACGTAACTTTTTCAATTTTATTGTACTTGCTCCATTACGACCCCGTGCAGCTAAGTTGCCATCAAAAAACCACCCGAAAACAACCACTCGTGAAAGTAGTTGTGGCAGCCGAGAAATTTGATCGGCCATAAGCACTACGGGGCGTATACGTAACATTTTCAATTTTATTGTACTTGCTCCATTACGACCCCGGGCAACTAAGTTGCCATCAAAAAACCACCCGAGATTTGACTTAATAGGCTAGATCTGAACTCGGGTGAACTGTTTGAACTGCCGAGAAATTTGATCGGCCATATGCACTACGGGGCGTATGCGTAACATTTTCAATTTTATTGTACTTGCTCCATTACGACCCCGGGCAGCTAAGTTGCCATCAAAAAACCACCCGAGATTTGACTTGATAGGCTAGATCTGAACTCGGGTCAACTGTTTGCATCAAAATCCAGTCGTGAAAGTAGCTTTGGCGGCCGAGAAAGGGGATCGGCCATATGCACTACGGGGTGTATGCGTAACATTTTCAATTTTATTGTACTTGCTCCATTACGACCCCGGGCAGCTAAGTTGCCATCAAAAAACCACCCGAGATTTGACTTGATAGGCTAGATCTGAACTCGGGTCAACTGTTTGCATCAAAATCCAGTCGTGAAAGTAGCTTTGGCGGCCGAGAAAGGGGATCGGCCATATGCACTACGGGGCGTATGCGTAACATTTTCAAATTTTTTTACTTGCTCCATTCCGACCATGGGCAGCTAAGTTGCGGTCAAAAAACCACCCGAGATTTGACTTAATAGGCTAGATCTGAACTCGGGTCAACTCTTTGCATCAAAATCCAGTGGTGAAAGCAGTTGTGGCAGCCGAGAAATTTGATCGGCCATAAGCACTACGGGGCGTATACGTAACATTTTCAATTTTATTGTACTTGCTCCATTACGACCCCGGGCAGCTAAGTTGCCATCAAAAAACCACCCGAGATTTGACTTGATAGGCTAGATCTGAACTCGGGTCAACTGTTTGCATCAAAATCCAGTCGTGAAAGTAGCTTTGGCGGCCGAGAAAGGGGATCGGCCATATGCACTACGGGGCGTATGCGTAACATTATCAAATGTTTTGTACTTGCTCCATTACAACCCCGGGCAGTTAAGTTTCCATCAAAAAACCACCCGAGATTTGACTTAATAGACTAGATCTGAACTCGGGTCAACTCTTTGCATCAAAATCCAGTTGTGAAAGCAGCTGTGGCAGCCGAAAAATTTTATCGACCGTAAGCACTGCGGGCCGTATACATAGAATTTTCAAATGTTTTGTTCTTGCTCCATTACGACCATGGGCAGCTAAGTTGCCATCAAAATACCACCCGAGATTTGACTTAATAGTCTAGATCTGAACTCGGGTCAACTGTTTGCATCAAAATCCAGCCGTGAAAGTAGCTGTGGCAGACGAGAAATTTGATCGGCCATAAGCACTACGGGGCGTATACGTAACATTTTCAATTTTTTTGCATTTGCTCCATTACGACGCCGGGCAGCTAAGTTGCCATCACAAAACTACCCAAGACTTGACTTAATAGGCTAGATCTGAACTCGGGTCAACTGTGTGCATCAAAATCCAGTCGTAAAGGTAGCTGTGGCAGAAATTTGATCGGCCATAAACGCTCCGGGGCGTATACGTAACATTTTCAAATTTTTTGTATATGCTCCATTACGACCCCGGGCAGCTAAGTTGCCATCAAAAAACCACAGAAGATTTGACTTAATAGGCTAGATCTGAACTCGCGTCAACGGTTTGCATCAAAATCCAGTCGTGAAAGTAGCTGTGGCGGCCGAGAAAGGTGATCGGAGATAAGCACTACGGGGCGTATACGTAACATTTTCAAATTTTTTGCATTTGCTCCATTACGACCCCGGGCAGCTAAGTTGCCATCAAAAAACCACCCAAGACTTGACTTAATAGGTTATATCTGAACTCGGTTCAACTGTTTGCATCAAAATTCAGTCGTAAAGGTAGCTGTGGCAAAAATTTGATCGGCCATATGCACTACGGGGCGTATGCGTAACATTTTCAATTTTTTTGTACTTGCTCCATTACGACCCCGGGCAGCTAAGTTGCCATCACAAAACTACCCAAGACTTGACTTAATAGGCTAGATCTGAACTCGGGTCAACTGTGTGCATCAAAATCCAGTCGTAAAGGTAGCTGTGGCAGAAATTTGATCGGCCATAAGCGCTACGGGGCGTATGCGTAACATTTTCAATTTTTTTGTACTTGCTCCATTACGACCCCGGGCAGCTAAGTTGCGGTCAAAAAACCACCCGAGATTTGAGTTAATAGGCTAGAACTGAACTCGCGTCAACTGTTTGCATCAAAATCCAGTCGTAAAAGTAGCTGTGCGGCCGAGAAAGGGGATCGGAGATAAGCACTACGGGGCGTATACGTAACATTTTCAAATTTTTTGCACTTGCTCCATTACGACCCCGGGCAGCTAAGTTGCCATCAAAAAACCACCCAAGACTTGACTTAATAGGCTAGATCTGAACTCGGGTCAACTGCTTGCATCAAAATCCAGTCGTGAAAGTAGCTGTGGCGGCCGAGAAAGGGGATCGGTGATAAGCACTACGGGGCGTATACGTAACATTTTCAATTTTATTGTACTTGCTCCATTACGACCCCGGGCAGCTAAGTTGCCATCAAAAAACCACCCGAGATTTGACTTAATAGGCTAGATCTGAACTCGGGTCAACTGTTTGCATCAAAATCCAGTTGTGAAAGTAGCTGTGGCGGCCGAGAAAGGGCATCGGAGATAAGCACTACGGGGCGTATACGTAACATTTTCAAATTTTTTGCACTTGCTCCATTACGACCCCGGGCAGGTAAGTTGCCATCAAAAAACCACCCAAGACTTGACTTAATAGGCTAGATCTGAACTCGGGTCAACTGTTTGCATCAAAATTCAGTCGTGAAAGTAGTTGTGGCAGCCGAGAAAGTTGATCGGCCATAAGCACTACGGGGCGTATACGTAACATTTTCAATTTTATTGTACTTGCTCCATTACGACCCCGGGCAGCTAAGTTGCCATCAAAAAACCACCCGAGATTTGACTTAATAGGCTAGATCTGAACTCGGGTCAACTGTTTGCATCAAAATCCAGTTGTGAAAGTAGCTGTGGCGGTCGAGAAAGGGGATCGGAGATAAGCACTACGGGGCGTATACGTAACATTTTCAAATTTTTTGCACTTGCTCCATTACGACCCCGGGCAGCTAAGTTGCCATCAAAAAACCACCCAAGGCTTGACTTAATAGGCTAGATCTGAACTCGGGTGAACTGTTTGCATCAAAATCCAGTTGTGAAAGTAGCTGTGGCGGCCGAGAAAGGGGATCGGAGATAAGCACTACGGGGCGTATACGTAACATTTTCAAATTTTTTGCACTTGCTCCATTACGACCCCGGGCAGCTAAGTTGCCATCAAAAAACCACCCAAGACTTGACTTAATAGGCTAGATCTGAACTCGCGTCAACTCTTTGCATCAAAATCCAGTCGTGAAAGTATCTGTGGCGGCCGAGAAAGGGGATTGTCCATAAGCACTACGGGGCGTATACGTAACATTTCAAATTTTTTTGTACTTGCTCCTTTACGACCCCGGGCAGCTAAGTTGCGGTCAAAAAACCACCCGAGATTTGACTTAATAGACTAGATCTGAACTCGGGTCAACTGTTTGCATCAAAATCCAGTCGTGAAAGTAGCTGTGACAGACGAGAAATTTGATCGGCCATAAGCACTACGGGGCGTATACGTAACATTTTCAATTTTTTTGCATTTGCTCCATTACGACCCCGGGCAGCTAAGTTGCCATCACAAAACTACCCAAGACTTGACTTAATAGGCTAGATCTGAACTCGGGTCAACTGTTTGCATCAAAATCCAGTTGTGAAAGCAGCTGTGGCAGCCGAAAAATTTTATCGACCGTAAGCACTGCGGGCCGTATACATAGAATTTTCAAATGTTTTGTTCTTGCTCCATTACGACCATGGGCAGCTAAGTTGCCATCAAAAAACCACGAAAGACTTGACTTAATAGGCTAGATCTGAACTCGCGTCAACTGCTTGCATCAAAATCCAGTTGTGAAAGTAGCTGTGGCGGCCGAGAAAGGGCATCGGAGATAAGCACTACGGGGCGTATACGTAACATTTTCAAATTTTTTGCACTTGCTCCATTACGACCCCGGGCAGCTAAGTTGCCATCAAAAAACCACCCAAGACTTGACTTAATAGGCCAGATCTGAACCCGGGTCAACTGTTTGCATCAAAATCCAGTCGTGAAAGTAGCTGTGGCGGCCGAGAGAGGTGATCGGAGATAAGCACTACGGGGCGTATACGTAACATTTTCAAATTTTTTGCATTTGCTCCATTACGACCCCGGGCAGCTAAGTTGCCATCAAAAAACCACCCAAGACTTGACTTAATAGGCTGGATCTGAACTTGGGTCAACTGTTTGCCTCAAAATTCAGTCGTGAAAGTAGTTGTGGCAGCCGAGAAATTTGATCGGCCATAAGCACTACGGGGCGTATACGTAACATTTTCAATTTTATTGTACTTGCTCCATTACGACCCCGGGCAGCTAAGTTGCCATCAAAAAACCACCCAAGACTTGACTTAATAGGGTAGATCTGAACTCGCGTCAACTGCTTGCGTCAAAATCCAGTCGTGAAAGTAGCTGTGGCGGCCGAGAAAGGGGATCGGAGATAAGCACTACGCGGCGTATACGTAACTTTTTCAATTTTATTGTACTTGCTCCATTACGACCCCGTGCAGCTAAGTTGCCATCAAAAAACCACCCGAAAACAACCACTCGTGAAAGTAGTTGTGGCAGCCGAGAAATTTGATCGGCCATAAGCACTACGGGGCGTATACGTAACATTTTCAATTTTATTGTACTTGCTCCATTACGACCCCGGGCAGCTAAGTTGCCATCAAAAAACCACCCGAGATTTGACTTAATAGGCTAGATCTGAACTCGGGTCAACTGTTTGCATCAAAATCCAGTTGTGAAAGCAGCTGTGGCGGCCGAGAAAGGGCATCGGAGATAAGCACTACGGGGCGTATACGTAACATTTTCAAATTTTTTGCACTTGCTCCATTACGACCCCGGGCAGGTAAGTTGCCATCAAAAAACCACCCAAGACTTGACTTAATAGGCTAGATCTGAACTCGGGTCAACTGTTTGCATCAAAATTCAGTCGTGAAAGTAGTTGTGGCAGCCGAGAAATTTGATCGGCCATAAGCACTACGGGGCGTATACGTAACATTTTCAATTTTATTGTACTTGCTCCATTACGACCCCGGGCAGCTAAGTTGCCATCAAAAAACCACCCGAGATTTGACTTAATAGGCTAGATCTGAACTCGGGTCAACTGTTTGCATCAAAATTCAGTCGTGAAAGTAGTTGTGGCAGCCGAGAAATTTGATCGGCCATAAGCACTACGGGGCGAATACGTAACATTTTCAATTTTATTGTGCTTGCTCCATTACGACTCCGGTCAGCTAAGTTGCCATCAAAAAACCACCAAAGATTTGACTTAATAGGCTAGATCTGAACTCGGGTCAACTGTTTGCATCAAAATTCAGTCGTGAAAGTAGTTGTGGCAGCCGAGAAATTTGATCGGCCATAAGCACTACGGGGCGTATACGTAACATTTTCAAATTTTTTGCACTTGCTCCATTACGACCCCGGGCAGCTAAGTTGCCATCAAAAAACCACCCAAGACTTGACTTAATAGGCTAGATCTGAACTCGCGTCAACTGCTTGCGTCAAAATCCAGTCGTGAAAGTAGCTGTGGCGGCCGAGAAAGGGGATCGGAGATAAGCACTACGGGGCGTATACGTAACATTTTCAATTTTATTGTACTTGCTTCATTACGACCCCGTGCAGCTAAGTTGCCATCAAAAAACCACCCGAAAACAACCACTCGTGAAAGTAGTTGTGGCAGCCGAGAAATTTGATCGGCCATAAGCACTACGGGGCGTATACGTAACATTTTCAATTTTATTGTACTTGCTCCATTACGACCCCGGGCAGCTAAGTTGCCATCAAAAAACCACCCGAGATTTGACTTAATAGGCTAGATCTGAACTCGGGTCAACTGTTTGCATCAAAATTCAGTCGTGAAAGTAGTTGTGGCAGCCGAGAAATTTGATCGGCCATAAGCACTACGGGGCGAATACGTAACATTTTCAATTTTATTGTACTTGCTCCATTACGACCCCGGGCAGCTAAGTTGCCATCAAAAAACCACCCGAGATTTGACTTAATAGGCTAGATCTGAACTCGGGTCAACTGTTTGCATCAAAATCCAGTTGTGAAAGCAGCTGTGGCAGCCGAAAAATTTTATCGACCGTAAGCACTGCGGGCCGTATACATAGAATTTTCAAATGTTTTGTTCTTGCTCCATTACGACCATGGGCAGCTAAGTTGCCATCAAAATACCACCCGAGATTTGACTTAATAGTCTAGATCTGAACTCGGGTCAACTGTTTGCATCAAAATCCAGTCGTGAAAGTAGCTGTGGCGGCCGAGAGAGGTGATCGGAGATAAGCACTACGGGGCGTATACGTAACATTTTCAAATTTTTTGCATTTGCTCCATTACGACCCCGGGCAGCTAAGTTGCCATCAAAAAACCACCCAAGACTTGATTTAATAGGCTAGATCTGAACTCGGGTCAACTGTTTGCATCAAAATTCAGTCGTGAAAGTAGTTGTGGCAGCCGAGAAATTTGATCGGCCATAAGCACTACGGGGCGAATACGTAACATTTTCAATTTTATTGTACTTGCTCCATTACGATCCCGGTCAGCTAAGTTGCCATCAAAAAACCACCAAAGATTTGACTTAATAGGCTAGATCTTAACTCGGGTCAACTGTTTGCATCAAAATTCAGTCGTGAAAGTAGTTGTGGCAGCCGAGAAATTTGATCGGCCATAAGCACTACGGGGCGTATACGTAACATTTTCATTTGCTCCATTACGACCCCGGGCAGCTAAGTTGCCATCAAAAAACCACGAAAGACTTGACTTAATAGGCTAGATCTGAACTCGCGTCAACTGCTTGCATCAAAATCCAGTTGTGAAAGTAGCTGTGGCGGCCGAGAAAGGGCATCGGAGATAAGCACTACGGGGCGTATACGTAACATTTTCAAATTTTTTGCACTTGCTCCATTACGACCCCGGGCAGCTAAGTTGCCATCAAAAAACCACCCAAGACTTGACTTAATAGGCCAGATCTGAACCCGGGTCAACTGTTTGCATCAAAATCCAGTCGTGAAAGTAGCTGTGGCGGCCGAGAGAGGTGATCGGAGATAAGCACTACGGGGCGTATACGTAACATTTTCAATTTTATTGTACTTGCTCCATTACGACCCCGGGCAGCTAAGTTGCCATCAAAAAACCACCCGAGATTTGACTTAATAGGCTAGATCTGAACTCGGGTCAACTGTTTGCATCAAAATCCAGTTGTGAAAGCAGCTGTGGCAGCCGAAAAATTTTATCGACCGTAAGCACTGCGGGCCGTATACATAGAATTTTCAAATGTTTTGTTCTTGCTCCATTACGACCATGGGCAGCTAAGTTGCCATCAAAATACCACCCGAGATTTGACTTAATAGTCTAGATCTGAACTCGGGTCAACTGTTTGCATCAAAATCCAGTCGTGAAAGTAGCTGTGGCAGACGAGAAATTTGATCGGCCATAAGCACTACGGGGCGTATACGTAACATTTTCAATTTTTTTGTACTTGCTCCATTACGACCCCGGGCAGCTAAGTTGCGGTCAAAAAACCACCCAAGATTTGACTTGATAGGCTAGATCTGAACTCGCGTCAACTGTTTGCATCAAAATTCAGTCGTGAAAGTAGTTGTGGCAGCCGAGAAATTTGATCGGCCATAAGCACTACGGGGCGTATACGTAACATTTTCAAATTTTTTGCACTTGCTCCATTACGACCCCGGGCAGCTAAGTTGCCATCTAAAAACCACCCAAGACTTGACTTAATAGGCTAGATCTGAACTCGGGTCAACTCTTTGCATCAAAATCCAGTCGTAAAAGTAGCTGTGGCGGCCGACAAAGGGGATCGGAGATAAGCACTACGGGGCGTATACGTAACATTTTCAAATTTTTTGCACTTGCTCCATTACGACCCCGGGCAGCTAAGTTGCCATCAAAAAACCACCCAAGACTTAACTTAATAGGCCAGATCTGAACCCGGGTCAACTGTTTGCATCAAAATCCAGTCGTGAAAGTAGCTGTGGCGGCCGAGAGAGGTGATCGGAGATAAGCACTACGGGGCGTATACGTAACATTTTCAATTTTATTGTACTTGCTCCATTACGACCCCGGGCAGCTAAGTTGCCATCAAAAAACCACCCGAGATTTGACTTAATAGGCTAGATCTGAACTCGGGTCAACTGTTTGCATCAAAATCCAGTTGTGAAAGCAGCTGTGGCAGCCGAAAAATTTTATCGACCGTAAGCACTGCGGGCCGTATACATAGAATTTTCAAATGTTTTGTTCTTGCTCCATTACGACCATGGGCAGCTAAGTTGCCATCAAAATACCACCCGAGATTTGACTTAATAGTCTAGATCTGAACTCGGGTCAACTGTTTGCATCAAAATCCAGTCGTGAAAGTAGCTGTGGCGGCCGAGAGAGGTGATCGGAGATAAGCACTACGGGGCGTATACGTAACATTTTCAAATTTTTTGCATTTGCTCCATTACGACCCCGGGCAGCTAAGTTGCCATCAAAAAACCACCCAAGACTTGACTTAATAGGCTAGATCTGAACTCGGGTCAACTGTTTGCATCAAAATTCAGTCGTGAAAGTAGTTGTGGCAGCCGAGAAATTTGATCGGCCATAAGCACTACGGGGCGAATACGTAACATTTTCAATTTTATTGTACTTGCTCCATTACGATCCCGGTCAGCTAAGTTGCCATCAAAAAACCACCAAAGATTTGACTTAATAGGCTAGATCTGAACTCGGGTCAACTGTTTGCATCAAAATTCAGTCGTGAAAGTAGTTGTGGCAGCCGAGAAATTTGATCGGCCATAAGCACTACGGGGCGTATACGTAACATTTTCATTTGCTCCATTACGACCCCGGGCAGCTAAGTTGCCATCAAAAAACCACGAAAGACTTGACTTAATAGGCTAGATCTGAACTCGCGTCAACTGCTTGCATCAAAATCCAGTTGTGAAAGTAGCTGTGGCGGCCGAGAAAGGGCATCGGAGATAAGCACTACGGGGCGTATACGTAACATTTTCAAATTTTTTGCACTTGCTCCATTACGACCCCGGGCAGCTAAGTTGCCATCAAAAAACCACCCAAGACTTGACTTAATAGGCCAGATCTGAACCCGGGTCAACTGTTTGCATCAAAATCCAGTCGTGAAAGTAGCTGTGGCGGCCGAGAGAGGTGATCGGAGATAAGCACTACGGGGCGTATACGTAACATTTTCAATTTTATTGTACTTGCTCCATTACGACCCCGGGCAGCTAAGTTGCCATCAAAAAACCACCCGAGATTTGACTTAATAGGCTAGATCTGAACTCGGGTCAACTGTTTGCATCAAAATCCAGTTGTGAAAGCAGCTGTGGCAGCCGAAAAATTTTATCGACCGTAAGCACTGCGGGCCGTATACATAGAATTTTCAAATGTTTTGTTCTTGCTCCATTACGACCATGGGCAGCTAAGTTGCCATCAAAATACCACCCGAGATTTGACTTAATAGTCTAGATCTGAACTCGGGTCAACTGTTTGCATCAAAATCCAGTCGTGAAAGTAGCTGTGGCAGACGAGAAATTTGATCGGCCATAAGCACTACGGGGCGTATACGTAACATTTTCAATTTTTTTGTACTTGCTCCATTACGACCCCGGGCAGCTAAGTTGCGGTCAAAAAACCACCCAAGATTTGACTTGATAGGCTAGATCTGAACTCGCGTCAACTGTTTGCATCAAAATTCAGTCGTGAAAGTAGTTGTGGCAGCCGAGAAATTTGATCGGCCATAAGCACTACGGGGCGTATACGTAACATTTTCAAATTTTTTGCACTTGCTCCATTACGACCCCGGGCAGCTAAGTTGCCATCAAAAAACCACCCAAGACTTGACTTAATAGGCTAGATCTGAACTCGCGTCAACTGCTTGCGTCAAAATCCAGTCGTGAAAGTAGCTGTGGCGGCCGAGAAAGGGGATCGGAGATAAGCACTACGGGGCGTATACGTAACATTTTCAAATTTTTTGCACTTGCTCCATTACGACCCCGGGCAGCTAAGTTGCCATCTAAAAACCACCCAAGACTTGACTTAATAGGCTAGATCTGAACTCGGGTCAACTCTTTGCATCAAAATCCAGTCGTAAAAGTAGCTGTGGCGGCCGACAAAGGGGATCGGAGATAAGCACTACGGGGCGTATACGTAACATTTTCAAATTTTTTGCACTTGCTCCATTACGACCCCGGGCAGCTAAGTTGCCATCAAAAAACCACCCAAGACTTAACTTAATAGGCCAGATCTGAACCCGGGTCAACTGTTTGCATCAAAATCCAGTCGTGAAAGTAGCTGTGGCGGCCGAGAGAGGTGATCGGAGATAAGCACTACGGGGCGTATACGTAACATTTTCAATTTTATTGTACTTGCTCCATTACGACCCCGGGCAGCTAAGTTGCCATCAAAAAACCACCCGAGATTTGACTTAATAGGCTAGATCTGAACTCGGGTCAACTGTTTGCATCAAAATCCAGTTGTGAAAGCAGCTGTGGCAGCCGAAAAATTTTATCGACCGTAAGCACTGCGGGCCGTATACATAGAATTTTCAAATGTTTTGTTCTTGCTCCATTACGACCATGGGCAGCTAAGTTGCCATCAAAATACCACCCGAGATTTGACTTAATAGTCTAGATCTGAACTCGGGTCAACTGTTTGCATCAAAATCCAGTCGTGAAAGTAGCTGTGGCGGCCGAGAGAGGTGATCGGAGATAAGCACTACGGGGCGTATACGTAACATTTTCAAATTTTTTGCATTTGCTCCATTACGACCCCGGGCAGCTAAGTTGCCATCAAAAAACCACCCAAGACTTGACTTAATAGGCTAGATCTGAACTCGGGTCAACTGTTTGCATCAAAATTCAGTCGTGAAAGTAGTTGTGGCAGCCGAGAAATTTGATCGGCCATAAGCACTACGGGGCGAATACGTAACATTTTCAATTTTATTGTACTTGCTCCATTACGATCCCGGTCAGCTAAGTTGCCATCAAAAAACCACCAAAGATTTGACTTAATAGGCTAGATCTGAACTCGGGTCAACTGTTTGCATCAAAATTCAGTCGTGAAAGTAGTTGTGGCAGCCGAGAAATTTGATCGGCCATAAGCACTACGGGGCGTATACGTAACATTTTCATTTGCTCCATTACGACCCCGGGCAGCTAAGTTGCCATCAAAAAACCACGAAAGACTTGACTTAATAGGCTAGATCTGAACTCGCGTCAACTGCTTGCATCAAAATCCAGTTGTGAAAGTAGCTGTGGCGGCCGAGAAAGGGCATCGGAGATAAGCACTACGGGGCGTATACGTAACATTTTCAAATTTTTTGCACTTGCTCCATTACGACCCCGGGCAGCTAAGTTGCCATCAAAAAACCACCCAAGACTTGACTTAATAGGCCAGATCTGAACCCGGGTCAACTGTTTGCATCAAAATCCAGTCGTGAAAGTAGCTGTGGCGGCCGAGAGAGGTGATCGGAGATAAGCACTACGGGGCGTATACGTAACATTTTCAATTTTATTGTACTTGCTCCATTACGACCCCGGGCAGCTAAGTTGCCATCAAAAAACCACCCGAGATTTGACTTAATAGGCTAGATCTGAACTCGGGTCAACTGTTTGCATCAAAATCCAGTTGTGAAAGCAGCTGTGGCAGCCGAAAAATTTTATCGACCGTAAGCACTGCGGGCCGTATACATAGAATTTTCAAATGTTTTGTTCTTGCTCCATTACGACCATGGGCAGCTAAGTTGCCATCAAAATACCACCCGAGATTTGACTTAATAGTCTAGATCTGAACTCGGGTCAACTGTTTGCATCAAAATCCAGTCGTGAAAGTAGCTGTGGCAGACGAGAAATTTGATCGGCCATAAGCACTACGGGGCGTATACGTAACATTTTCAATTTTTTTGTACTTGCTCCATTACGACCCCGGGCAGCTAAGTTGCGGTCAAAAAACCACCCAAGATTTGACTTGATAGGCTAGATCTGAACTCGCGTCAACTGTTTGCATCAAAATTCAGTCGTGAAAGTAGTTGTGGCAGCCGAGAAATTTGATCGGCCATAAGCACTACGGGGCGTATACGTAACATTTTCAAATTTTTTGCACTTGCTCCATTACGACCCCGGGCAGCTAAGTTGCCATCAAAAAACCACCCAAGACTTGACTTAATAGGCCAGATCTGAACCCGGGTCAACTGTTTGCATCAAAATCCAGTCGTGAAAGTAGCTGTGGCGGCCGAGAGAGGTGATCGGAGATAAGCACTACGGGGCGTATACGTAACATTTTCAATTTTATTGTACTTGCTCCATTACGACCCCGGGCAGCTAAGTTGCCATCAAAAAACCACCCGAGATTTGACTTAATAGGCTAGATCTGAACTCGGGTCAACTGTTTGCATCAAAATCCAGTTGTGAAAGCAGCTGTGGCAGCCGAAAAATTTTATCGACCGTAAGCACTGCGGGCCGTATACATAGAATTTTCAAATGTTTTGTTCTTGCTCCATTACGACCATGGGCAGCTAAGTTGCCATCAAAATACCACCCGAGATTTGACTTAATAGTCTAGATCTGAACTCGGGTCAACTGTTTGCATCAAAATCCAGTCGTGAAAGTAGCTGTGGCGGCCGAGAGAGGTGATCGGAGATAAGCACTACGGGGCGTATACGTAACATTTTCAAATTTTTTGCATTTGCTCCATTACGACCCCGGGCAGCTAAGTTGCCATCAAAAAACCACCCAAGACTTGACTTAATAGGCTAGATCTGAACTCGGGTCAACTGTTTGCATCAAAATTCAGTCGTGAAAGTAGTTGTGGCAGCCGAGAAATTTGATCGGCCATAAGCACTACGGGGCGAATACGTAACATTTTCAATTTTATTGTACTTGCTCCATTACGATCCCGGTCAGCTAAGTTGCCATCAAAAAACCACCAAAGATTTGACTTAATAGGCTAGATCTGAACCCGGGTCAACTGTTTGCATCAAAATTCAGTCGTGAAAGTAGTTGTGGCAGCCGAGAAATTTGATCGGCCATAAGCACTACGGGGCGTATACGTAACATTTTCATTTGCTCCATTACGACCCCGGGCAGCTAAGTTGCCATCAAAAAACCACGAAAGACTTGACTTAATAGGCTAGATCTGAACTCGCGTCAACTGCTTGCATCAAAATCCAGTTGTGAAAGTAGCTGTGGCGGCCGAGAAAGGGCATCGGAGATAAGCACTACGGGGCGTATACGTAACATTTTCAAATTTTTTGCACTTGCTCCATTACGACCCCGGGCAGCTAAGTTGCCATCAAAAAACCACCCAAGACTTGACTTAATAGGCCAGATCTGAACCCGGGTCAACTGTTTGCATCAAAATCCAGTCGTGAAAGTAGCTGTGGCGGCCGAGAGAGGTGATCGGAGATAAGCACTACGGGGCGTATACGTAACATTTTCAATTTTATTGTACTTGCTCCATTACGACCCCGGGCAGCTAAGTTGCCATCAAAAAACCACCCGAGATTTGACTTAATAGGCTAGATCTGAACTCGGGTCAACTGTTTGCATCAAAATCCAGTTGTGAAAGCAGCTGTGGCAGCCGAAAAATTTTATCGACCGTAAGCACTGCGGGCCGTATACATAGAATTTTCAAATGTTTTGTTCTTGCTCCATTACGACCATGGGCAGCTAAGTTGCCATCAAAATACCACCCGAGATTTGACTTAATAGTCTAGATCTGAACTCGGGTCAACTGTTTGCATCAAAATCCAGTCGTGAAAGTAGCTGTGGCAGACGAGAAATTTGATCGGCCATAAGCACTACGGGGCGTATACGTAACATTTTCAATTTTTTTGTACTTGCTCCATTACGACCCCGGGCAGCTAAGTTGCGGTCAAAAAACCACCCAAGATTTGACTTGATAGGCTAGATCTGAACTCGCGTCAACTGTTTGCATCAAAATCCAGTCGTGAAAGTAGCTGTGGCGGCCGAGAGAGGTGATCGGAGATAAGCACTACGGGGCGTATACGTAACATTTTCAATTTTATTGTACTTGCTCCATTACGACCCCGGGCAGCTAAGTTGCCATCAAAAAACCACCCGAGATTTGACTTAATAGGCTAGATCTGAACTCGGGTCAACTGTTTGCATCAAAATCCAGTTGTGAAAGCAGCTGTGGCAGCCGAAAAATTTTATCGACCGTAAGCACTGCGGGCCGTATACATAGAATTTTCAAATGTTTTGTTCTTGCTCCATTACGACCATGGGCAGCTAAGTTGCCATCAAAATACCACCCGAGATTTGACTTAATAGTCTAGATCTGAACTCGGGTCAACTGTTTGCATCAAAATCCAGTCGTGAAAGTAGCTGTGGCGGCCGAGAGAGGTGATCGGAGATAAGCACTACGGGGCGTATACGTAACATTTTCAATTTTTTTGCATTTGCTCCATTACGACCCCGGGCAGCTAAGTTGCCATCAAAAAACCACCCAAGACTTGACTTAATAGGCTAGATCTGAACTCGGGTCAACTGTTTGCATCAAAATTCAGTCGTGAAAGTAGTTGTGGCAGCCGAGAAATTTGATCGGCCATAAGCACTACGGGGCGAATACGTAACATTTTCAATTTTATTGTACTTGCTCCATTACGATCCCGGTCAGCTAAGTTGCCATCAAAAAACCACCAAAGATTTGACTTAATAGGCTAGATCTGAACTCGGGTCAACTGTTTGCATCAAAATTCAGTCGTGAAAGTAGTTGTGGCAGCCGAGAAATTTGATCGGCCATAAGCACTACGGGGCGTATACGTAACATTTTCATTTGCTCCATTACGACCCCGGGCAGCTAAGTTGCCATCAAAAAACCACGAAAGACTTGACTTAATAGGCTAGATCTGAACTCGCGTCAACTGCTTGCATCAAAATCCAGTTGTGAAAGTAGCTGTGGCGGCCGAGAAAGGGCATCGGAGATAAGCACTACGGGGCGTATACGTAACATTTTCAAATTTTTTGCACTTGCTCCATTACGACCCCGGGCAGCTAAGTTGCCATCAAAAAACCACCCAAGACTTGACTTAATAGGCCAGATCTGAACCCGGGTCAACTGTTTGCATCAAAATCCAGTCGTGAAAGTAGCTGTGGCGGCCGAGAGAGGTGATCGGAGATAAGCACTACGGGGCGTATACGTAACATTTTCAATTTTATTGTACTTGCTCCATTACGACCCCGGGCAGCTAAGTTGCCATCAAAAAACCACCCAAGACTTGACTTAATAGGCCAGATCTGAACCCGGGTCAACTGTTTGCATCAAAATCCAGTCGTGAAAGTAGCTGTGGCGGCCGAGAGAGGTGATCGGAGATAAGCACTACGGGGCGTATACGTAACATTTTCAATTTTATTGTACTTGCTCCATTACGACCCCGGGCAGCTAAGTTGCCATCAAAAAACCACGAAAGACTTGACTTAATGGGCTAGATCTGAACTCGCGTCAACTGCTTGCATCAAAATCCAGTTGTGAAAGTAGCTGTGGCGGCCGAGAAAGGGCATCGGAGATAAGCACTACGGGGCGTATACGTAACATTTTCAAATTTTTTGCACTTGCTCCATTACGACCCCGGGCAGCTAAGTTGCCATCAAAAAACCACCCAAGACTTGACTTAATAGGCCAGATCTGAACCCGGGTCAACTGTTTGCATCAAAATCCAGTCGTGAAAGTAGCTGTGGCGGCCGAGAGAGGTGATCGGAGATAAGCACTACGGGGCGTATACGTAACATTTTCAATTTTATTGTACTTGCTCCATTACGACCCCGGGCAGCTAAGTTGCCATCAAAAAACCACCCGAGATTTGACTTAATAGGCTAGATCTGAACTCGGGTCAACTGTTTGCATCAAAATCCAGTTGTGAAAGCAGCTGTGGCAGCCGAAAAATTTTATCGACCGTAAGCACTGCGGGCCGTATACATAGAATTTTCAAATGTTTTGTTCTTGCTCCATTACGACCATGGGCAGCTAAGTTGCCATCAAAATACCACCCGAGATTTGACTTAATAGTCTAGATCTGAACTCGGGTCAACTGTTTGCATCAAAATCCAGTCGTGAAAGTAGCTGTGGCAGACGAGAAATTTGATCGGCCATAAGCACTACGGGGCGTATACGTAACATTTTCAATTTTTTTGTACTTGCTCCATTACGACCCCGGGCAGCTAAGTTGCGGTCAAAAAACCACCCAAGATTTGACTTGATAGGCTAGATCTGAACTCGCGTCAACTGTTTGCATCAAAATTCAGTCGTGAAAGTAGTTGTGGCAGCCGAGAAATTTGATCGGCCATAAGCACTACGGGGCGTATACGTAACATTTTCAAATTTTTTGCACTTGCTCCATTACGACCCCGGGCAGCTAAGTTGCCATCTAAAAACCACCCAAGACTTGACTTAATAGGCTAGATCTGAACTCGGGTCAACTCTTTGCATCAAAATCCAGTCGTAAAAGTAGCTGTGGCGGCCGACAAAGGGGATCGGAGATAAGCACTACGGGGCGTATACGTAACATTTTCAAATTTTTTGCACTTGCTCCATTACGACCCCGGGCAGCTAAGTTGCCATCAAAAAACCACCCAAGACTTAACTTAATAGGCCAGATCTGAACCCGGGTCAACTGTTTGCATCAAAATCCAGTCGTGAAAGTAGCTGTGGCGGCCGAGAGAGGTGATCGGAGATAAGCACTACGGGGCGTATACGTAACATTTTCAATTTTATTGTACTTGCTCCATTACGACCCCGGGCAGCTAAGTTGCCATCAAAAAACCACCCGAGATTTGACTTAATAGGCTAGATCTGAACTCGGGTCAACTGTTTGCATCAAAATCCAGTTGTGAAAGCAGCTGTGGCAGCCGAAAAATTTTATCGACCGTAAGCACTGCGGGCCGTATACATAGAATTTTCAAATGTTTTGTTCTTGCTCCATTACGACCATGGGCAGCTAAGTTGCCATCAAAATACCACCCGAGATTTGACTTAATAGTCTAGATCTGAACTCGGGTCAACTGTTTGCATCAAAATCCAGTCGTGAAAGTAGCTGTGGCGGCCGAGAGAGGTGATCGGAGATAAGCACTACGGGGCGTATACGTAACATTTTCAAATTTTTTGCATTTGCTCCATTACGACCCCGGGCAGCTAAGTTGCCATCAAAAAACCACCCAAGACTTGACTTAATAGGCTAGATCTGAACTCGGGTCAACTGTTTGCATCAAAATTCAGTCGTGAAAGTAGTTGTGGCAGCCGAGAAATTTGATCGGCCATAAGCACTACGGGGCGAATACGTAACATTTTCAATTTTATTGTACTTGCTCCATTACGATCCCGGTCAGCTAAGTTGCCATCAAAAAACCACCAAAGATTTGACTTAATAGGCTAGATCTGAACTCGGGTCAACTGTTTGCATCAAAATTCAGTCGTGAAAGTAGTTGTGGCAGCCGAGAAATTTGATCGGCCATAAGCACTACGGGGCGTATACGTAACATTTTCATTTGCTCCATTACGACCCCGGGCAGCTAAGTTGCCATCAAAAAACCACGAAAGACTTGACTTAATAGGCTAGATCTGAACTCGCGTCAACTGCTTGCATCAAAATCCAGTTGTGAAAGTAGCTGTGGCGGCCGAGAAAGGGCATCGGAGATAAGCACTACGGGGCGTATACGTAACATTTTCAAATTTTTTGCACTTGCTCCATTACGACCCCGGGCAGCTAAGTTGCCATCAAAAAACCACCCAAGACTTGACTTAATAGGCCAGATCTGAACCCGGGTCAACTGTTTGCATCAAAATCCAGTCGTGAAAGTAGCTGTGGCGGCCGAGAGAGGTGATCGGAGATAAGCACTACGGGGCGTATACGTAACATTTTCAATTTTATTGTACTTGCTCCATTACGACCCCGGGCAGCTAAGTTGCCATCAAAAAACCACCCGAGATTTGACTTAATAGGCTAGATCTGAACTCGGGTCAACTGTTTGCATCAAAATCCAGTTGTGAAAGCAGCTGTGGCAGCCGAAAAATTTTATCGACCGTAAGCACTGCGGGCCGTATACATAGAATTTTCAAATGTTTTGTTCTTGCTCCATTACGACCATGGGCAGCTAAGTTGCCATCAAAATACCACCCGAGATTTGACTTAATAGTCTAGATCTGAACTCGGGTCAACTGTTTGCATCAAAATCCAGTCGTGAAAGTAGCTGTGGCAGACGAGAAATTTGATCGGCCATAAGCACTACGGGGCGTATACGTAACATTTTCAATTTTTTTGTACTTGCTCCATTACGACCCCGGGCAGCTAAGTTGCGGTCAAAAAACCACCCAAGATTTGACTTGATAGGCTAGATCTGAACTCGCGTCAACTGTTTGCATCAAAATTCAGTCGTGAAAGTAGTTGTGGCAGCCGAGAAATTTGATCGGCCATAAGCACTACGGGGCGTATACGTAACATTTTCAAATTTTTTGCACTTGCTCCATTACGACCCCGGGCAGCTAAGTTGCCATCAAAAAACCACCCAAGACTTGACTTAATAGGCTAGATCTGAACTCGCGTCAACTGCTTGCGTCAAAATCCAGTCGTGAAAGTAGCTGTGGCGGCCGAGAAAGGGGATCGGAGATAAGCACTACGGGGCGTATACGTAACATTTTCAAATTTTTTGCACTTGCTCCATTACGACCCCGGGCAGCTAAGTTGCCATCTAAAAACCACCCAAGACTTGACTTAATAGGCTAGATCTGAACTCGGGTCAACTCTTTGCATCAAAATCCAGTCGTAAAAGTAGCTGTGGCGGCCGACAAAGGGGATCGGAGATAAGCACTACGGGGCGTATACGTAACATTTTCAAATTTTTTGCACTTGCTCCATTACGACCCCGGGCAGCTAAGTTGCCATCAAAAAACCACCCAAGACTTAACTTAATAGGCCAGATCTGAACCCGGGTCAACTGTTTGCATCAAAATCCAGTCGTGAAAGTAGCTGTGGCGGCCGAGAGAGGTGATCGGAGATAAGCACTACGGGGCGTATACGTAACATTTTCAATTTTATTGTACTTGCTCCATTACGACCCCGGGCAGCTAAGTTGCCATCAAAAAACCACCCGAGATTTGACTTAATAGGCTAGATCTGAACTCGGGTCAACTGTTTGCATCAAAATCCAGTTGTGAAAGCAGCTGTGGCAGCCGAAAAATTTTATCGACCGTAAGCACTGCGGGCCGTATACATAGAATTTTCAAATGTTTTGTTCTTGCTCCATTACGACCATGGGCAGCTAAGTTGCCATCAAAATACCACCCGAGATTTGACTTAATAGTCTAGATCTGAACTCGGGTCAACTGTTTGCATCAAAATCCAGTCGTGAAAGTAGCTGTGGCGGCCGAGAGAGGTGATCGGAGATAAGCACTACGGGGCGTATACGTAACATTTTCAAATTTTTTGCATTTGCTCCATTACGACCCCGGGCAGCTAAGTTGCCATCAAAAAACCACCCAAGACTTGACTTAATAGGCTAGATCTGAACTCGGGTCAACTGTTTGCATCAAAATTCAGTCGTGAAAGTAGTTGTGGCAGCCGAGAAATTTGATCGGCCATAAGCACTACGGGGCGAATACGTAACATTTTCAATTTTATTGTACTTGCTCCATTACGATCCCGGTCAGCTAAGTTGCCATCAAAAAACCACCAAAGATTTGACTTAATAGGCTAGATCTGAACTCGGGTCAACTGTTTGCATCAAAATTCAGTCGTGAAAGTAGTTGTGGCAGCCGAGAAATTTGATCGGCCATAAGCACTACGGGGCGTATACGTAACATTTTCATTTGCTCCATTACGACCCCGGGCAGCTAAGTTGCCATCAAAAAACCACGAAAGACTTGACTTAATAGGCTAGATCTGAACTCGCGTCAACTGCTTGCATCAAAATCCAGTTGTGAAAGTAGCTGTGGCGGCCGAGAAAGGGCATCGGAGATAAGCACTACGGGGCGTATACGTAACATTTTCAAATTTTTTGCACTTGCTCCATTACGACCCCGGGCAGCTAAGTTGCCATCAAAAAACCACCCAAGACTTGACTTAATAGGCCAGATCTGAACCCGGGTCAACTGTTTGCATCAAAATCCAGTCGTGAAAGTAGCTGTGGCGGCCGAGAGAGGTGATCGGAGATAAGCACTACGGGGCGTATACGTAACATTTTCAATTTTATTGTACTTGCTCCATTACGACCCCGGGCAGCTAAGTTGCCATCAAAAAACCACCCGAGATTTGACTTAATAGGCTAGATCTGAACTCGGGTCAACTGTTTGCATCAAAATCCAGTTGTGAAAGCAGCTGTGGCAGCCGAAAAATTTTATCGACCGTAAGCACTGCGGGCCGTATACATAGAATTTTCAAATGTTTTGTTCTTGCTCCATTACGACCATGGGCAGCTAAGTTGCCATCAAAATACCACCCGAGATTTGACTTAATAGTCTAGATCTGAACTCGGGTCAACTGTTTGCATCAAAATCCAGTCGTGAAAGTAGCTGTGGCAGACGAGAAATTTGATCGGCCATAAGCACTACGGGGCGTATACGTAACATTTTCAATTTTTTTGTACTTGCTCCATTACGACCCCGGGGAGCTAAGTTGCGGTCAAAAAACCACCCAAGATTTGACTTGATAGGCTAGATCTGAACTCGCGTCAACTGTTTGCATCAAAATTCAGTCGTGAAAGTAGTTGTGGCAGCCGAGAAATTTGATCGGCCATAAGCACTACGGGGCGTATACGTAACATTTTCAAATTTTTTGCACTTGCTCCATTACGACCCCGGGCAGCTAAGTTGCCATCAAAAAACCACCCAAGACTTGACTTAATAGGCCAGATCTGAACCCGGGTCAACTGTTTGCATCAAAATCCAGTCGTGAAAGTAGCTGTGGCGGCCGAGAGAGGTGATCGGAGATAAGCACTACGGGGCGTATACGTAACATTTTCAATTTTATTGTACTTGCTCCATTACGACCCCGGGCAGCTAAGTTGCCATCAAAAAACCACCCGAGATTTGACTTAATAGGCTAGATCTGAACTCGGGTCAACTGTTTGCATCAAAATCCAGTTGTGAAAGCAGCTGTGGCAGCCGAAAAATTTTATCGACCGTAAGCACTGCGGGCCGTATACATAGAATTTTCAAATGTTTTGTTCTTGCTCCATTACGACCATGGGCAGCTAAGTTGCCATCAAAATACCACCCGAGATTTGACTTAATAGTCTAGATCTGAACTCGGGTCAACTGTTTGCATCAAAATCCAGTCGTGAAAGTAGCTGTGGCGGCCGAGAGAGGTGATCGGAGATAAGCACTACGGGGCGTATACGTAACATTTTCAATTTTATTGTACTTGCTCCATTACGACCCCGGGCAGCTAAGTTGCGGTCAAAAAACCACCCAAGATTTGACTTGATAGGCTAGATCTGAACTCGCGTCAACTGTTTGCATCAAAATCCAGTCGTGAAAGTAGCTGTGGCGGCCGAGAAATTTGATCGGCCATAAGCACTACGGGGCGTATACGTAACATTTTCATTTGCTCCATTACGACCCCGGGCAGCTAAGTTGCCATCAAAAAACCACGAAAGACTTGACTTAATAGGCTAGATCTGAACTCGCGTCAACTGCTTGCATCAAAATCCAGTTGTGAAAGTAGCTGTGGCGGCCGAGAAAGGGCATCGGAGATAAGCACTACGGGGCGTATACGTAACATTTTCAAATTTTTTGCACTTGCTCCATTACGACCCCGGGCAGCTAAGTTGCCATCAAAAAACCACCCAAGACTTGACTTAATAGGCCAGATCTGAACCCGGGTCAACTGTTTGCATCAAAATCCAGTCGTGAAAGTAGCTGTGGCGGCCGAGAGAGGTGATCGGAGATAAGCACTACGGGGCGTATACGTAACATTTTCAATTTTATTGTACTTGCTCCATTACGACCCCGGGCAGCTAAGTTGCCATCAAAAAACCACCCGAGATTTGACTTAATAGGCTAGATCTGAACTCGGGTCAACTGTTTGCATCAAAATCCAGTTGTGAAAGCAGCTGTGGCAGCCGAAAAATTTTATCGACCGTAAGCACTGCGGGCCGTATACATAGAATTTTCAAATGTTTTGTTCTTGCTCCATTACGACCATGGGCAGCTAAGTTGCCATCAAAATACCACCCGAGATTTGACTTAATAGTCTAGATCTGAACTCGGGTCAACTGTTTGCATCAAAATCCAGTCGTGAAAGTAGCTGTGGCAGACGAGAAATTTGATCGGCCATAAGCACTACGGGGCGTATACGTAACATTTTCAATTTTTTTGTACTTGCTCCATTACGACCCCGGGCAGCTAAGTTGCGGTCAAAAAACCACCCAAGATTTGACTTGATAGGCTAGATCTGAACTCGCGTCAACTGTTTGCATCAAAATCCAGTCGTGAAAGTAGCTGTGGCGGCCGAGAGAGGTGATCGGAGATAAGCACTACGGGGCGTATACGTAACATTTTCAATTTTATTGTACTTGCTCCATTACGACCCCGGGCAGCTAAGTTGCCATCAAAAAACCACCCGAGATTTGACTTAATAGGCTAGATCTGAACTCGGGTCAACTGTTTGCATCAAAATCCAGTTGTGAAAGCAGCTGTGGCAGCCGAAAAATTTTATCGACCGTAAGCACTGCGGGCCGTATACATAGAATTTTCAAATGTTTTGTTCTTGCTCCATTACGACCATGGGCAGCTAAGTTGCCATCAAAATACCACCCGAGATTTGACTTAATAGTCTAGATCTGAACTCGGGTCAACTGTTTGCATCAAAATCCAGTCGTGAAAGTAGCTGTGGCGGCCGAGAGAGGTGATCGGAGATAAGCACTACGGGGCGTATACGTAACATTTTCAATTTTTTTGCATTTGCTCCATTACGACCCCGGGCAGCTAAGTTGCCATCAAAAAACCACCCAAGACTTGACTTAATAGGCTAGATCTGAACTCGGGTCAACTGTTTGCATCAAAATTCAGTCGTGAAAGTAGTTGTGGCAGCCGAGAAATTTGATCGGCCATAAGCACTACGGGGCGAATACGTAACATTTTCAATTTTATTGTACTTGCTCCATTACGATCCCGGTCAGCTAAGTTGCCATCAAAAAACCACCAAAGATTTGACTTAATAGGCTAGATCTGAACTCGGGTCAACTGTTTGCATCAAAATTCAGTCGTGAAAGTAGTTGTGGCAGCCGAGAAATTTGATCGGCCATAAGCACTACGGGGCGTATACGTAACATTTTCATTTGCTCCATTACGACCCCGGGCAGCTAAGTTGCCATCAAAAAACCACGAAAGACTTGACTTAATAGGCTAGATCTGAACTCGCGTCAACTGCTTGCATCAAAATCCAGTTGTGAAAGTAGCTGTGGCGGCCGAGAAAGGGCATCGGAGATAAGCACTACGGGGCGTATACGTAACATTTTCAAATTTTTTGCACTTGCTCCATTACGACCCCGGGCAGCTAAGTTGCCATCAAAAAACCACCCAAGACTTGACTTAATAGGCCAGATCTGAACCCGGGTCAACTGTTTGCATCAAAATCCAGTCGTGAAAGTAGCTGTGGCGGCCGAGAGAGGTGATCGGAGATAAGCACTACGGGGCGTATACGTAACATTTTCAATTTTATTGTACTTGCTCCATTACGACCCCGGGCAGCTAAGTTGCCATCAAAAAACCACCCGAGATTTGACTTAATAGGCTAGATCTGAACTCGGGTCAACTGTTTGCATCAAAATCCAGTTGTGAAAGCAGCTGTGGCAGCCGAAAAATTTTATCGACCGTAAGCACTGCGGGCCGTATACATAGAATTTTCAAATGTTTTGTTCTTGCTCCATTACGACCATGGGCAGCTAAGTTGCCATCAAAATACCACCCGAGATTTGACTTAATAGTCTAGATCTGAACTCGGGTCAACTGTTTGCATCAAAATCCAGTCGTGAAAGTAGCTGTGGCGGCCGAGAGAGGTGATCGGAGATAAGCACTACGGGGCGTATACGTAACATTTTCAAATTTTTTGCATTTGCTCCATTACGACCCCGGGCAGCTAAGTTGCCATCAAAAAACCACCCAAGACTTGACTTAATAGGCTAGATCTGAACTCGGGTCAACTGTTTGCATCAAAATTCAGTCGTGAAAGTAGTTGTGGCAGCCGAGAAATTTGATCGGCCATAAGCACTACGGGGCGTATACGTAACATTTTCATTTGCTCCATTACGACCCCGGGCAGCTAAGTTGCCATCAAAAAACCACGAAAGACTTGACTTAATAGGCTAGATCTGAACTCGCGTCAACTGCTTGCATCAAAATCCAGTTGTGAAAGTAGCTGTGGCGGCCGAGAAAGGGCATCGGAGATAAGCACTACGGGGCGTATACGTAACATTTTCAAATTTTTTGCACTTGCTCCATTACGACCCCGGGCAGCTAAGTTGCCATCAAAAAACCACCCAAGACTTGACTTAATAGGCCAGATCTGAACCCGGGTCAACTGTTTGCATCAAAATCCAGTCGTGAAAGTAGCTGTGGCGGCCGAGAGAGGTGATCGGAGATAAGCACTACGGGGCGTATACGTAACATTTTCAATTTTATTGTACTTGCTCCATTACGATCCCGGTCAGCTAAGTTGCCATCAAAAAACCACCAAAGATTTGACTTAATAGGCTAGATCTGAACTCGGGTCAACTGTTTGCATCAAAATTCAGTCGTGAAAGTAGTTGTGGCAGCCGAGAAATTTGATCGGCCATAAGCACTACGGGGCGTATACGTAACATTTTCATTTGCTCCATTACGACCCCGGGCAGCTAAGTTGCCATCAAAAAACCACGAAAGACTTGACTTAATAGGCTAGATCTGAACTCGCGTCAACTGCTTGCATCAAAATCCAGTTGTGAAAGTAGCTGTGGCGGCCGAGAAAGGGCATCGGAGATAAGCACTACGGGGCGTATACGTAACATTTTCAAATTTTTTGCACTTGCTCCATTACGACCCCGGGCAGCTAAGTTGCCATCAAAAAACCACCCAAGACTTGACTTAATAGGCCAGATCTGAACCCGGGTCAACTGTTTGCATCAAAATCCAGTCGTGAAAGTAGCTGTGGCGGCCGAGAGAGGTGATCGGAGATAAGCACTACGGGGCGTATACGTAACATTTTCAATTTTATTGTACTTGCTCCATTACGACCCCGGGCAGCTAAGTTGCCATCAAAAAACCACCCGAGATTTGACTTAATAGGCTAGATCTGAACTCGGGTCAACTGTTTGCATCAAAATCCAGTTGTGAAAGCAGCTGTGGCAGCCGAAAAATTTTATCGACCGTAAGCACTGCGGGCCGTATACATAGAATTTTCAAATGTTTTGTTCTTGCTCCATTACGACCATGGGCAGCTAAGTTGCCATCAAAATACCACCCGAGATTTGACTTAATAGTCTAGATCTGAACTCGGGTCAACTGTTTGCATCAAAATCCAGTCGTGAAAGTAGCTGTGGCGGCCGAGAGAGGTGATCGGAGATAAGCACTACGGGGCGTATACGTAACATTTTCAAATTTTTTGCATTTGCTCCATTACGACCCCGGGCAGCTAAGTTGCCATCAAAAAACCACCCAAGACTTGACTTAATAGGCTAGATCTGAACTCGGGTCAACTGTTTGCATCAAAATTCAGTCGTGAAAGTAGTTGTGGCAGCCGAGAAATTTGATCGGCCATAAGCACTACGGGGCGTATACGTAACATTTTCATTTGCTCCATTACGACCCCGGGCAGCTAAGTTGCCATCAAAAAACCACGAAAGACTTGACTTAATAGGCTAGATCTGAACTCGCGTCAACTGCTTGCATCAAAATCCAGTTGTGAAAGTAGTTGTGGCAGCCGAGAAATTTGATCGGCCATAAGCACTACGGGGCGAATACGTAACATTTTCAATTTTATTGTACTTGCTCCATTACGATCCCGGTCAGCTAAGTTGCCATCAAAAAACCACCAAAGATTTGACTTAATAGGCTAGATCTGAACTCGGGTCAACTGTTTGCATCAAAATTCAGTCGTGAAAGTAGTTGTGGCAGCCGAGAAATTTGATCGGCCATAAGCACTACGGGGCGTATACGTAACATTTTCATTTGCTCCATTACGACCCCGGGCAGCTAAGTTGCCATCAAAAAACCACGAAAGACTTGACTTAATAGGCTAGATCTGAACTCGCGTCAACTGCTTGCATCAAAATCCAGTTGTGAAAGTAGCTGTGGCGGCCGAGAAAGGGCATCGGAGATAAGCACTACGGGGCGTATACGTAACATTTTCAAATTTTTTGCACTTGCTCCATTACGACCCCGGGCAGCTAAGTTGCCATCAAAAAACCACCCAAGACTTGACTTAATAGGCCAGATCTGAACCCGGGTCAACTGTTTGCATCAAAATCCAGTCGTGAAAGTAGCTGTGGCGGCCGAGAGAGGTGATCGGAGATAAGCACTACGGGGCGTATACGTAACATTTTCAATTTTATTGTACTTGCTCCATTACGACCCCGGGCAGCTAAGTTGCCATCAAAAAACCACCCGAGATTTGACTTAATAGGCTAGATCTGAACTCGGGTCAACTGTTTGCATCAAAATCCAGTTGTGAAAGCAGCTGTGGCAGCCGAAAAATTTTATCGACCGTAAGCACTGCGGGCCGTATACATAGAATTTTCAAATGTTTTGTTCTTGCTCCATTACGACCATGGGCAGCTAAGTTGCCATCAAAATACCACCCGAGATTTGACTTAATAGTCTAGATCTGAACTCGGGTCAACTGTTTGCATCAAAATCCAGTCGTGAAAGTAGCTGTGGCAGACGAGAAATTTGATCGGCCATAAGCACTACGGGGCGTATACGTAACATTTTCAATTTTTTTGTACTTGCTCCATTACGACCCCGGGCAGCTAAGTTGCGGTCAAAAAACCACCCAAGATTTGACTTGATAGGCTAGATCTGAACTCGCGTCAACTGTTTGCATCAAAATTCAGTCGTGAAAGTAGTTGTGGCAGCCGAGAAATTTGATCGGCCATAAGCACTACGGGGCGTATACGTAACATTTTCAAATTTTTTGCACTTGCTCCATTACGACCCCGGGCAGCTAAGTTGCCATCAAAAAACCACCCAAGACTTGACTTAATAGGCTAGATCTGAACTCGCGTCAACTGCTTGCGTCAAAATCCAGTCGTGAAAGTAGCTGTGGCGGCCGAGAAAGGGGATCGGAGATAAGCACTACGGGGCGTATACGTAACATTTTCAAATTTTTTGCACTTGCTCCATTACGACCCCGGGCAGCTAAGTTGCCATCTAAAAACCACCCAAGACTTGACTTAATAGGCTAGATCTGAACTCGGGTCAACTGTTTGCATCAAAATCCAGTCGTAAAAGTAGCTGTGGCGGCCGACAAAGGGGATCGGAGATAAGCACTACGGGGCGTATACGTAACATTTTCAATTTTATTGTACTTGCTTCATTACGACCCCGGGCAGCTAAGTTGCCATCAAAAAACCACCCGAGATTTGACTTAATAGGCTAGATCTGAACTCGGGTCAACTGTTTGCATCAAAATCCAGTTGTGAAAGTAGCTGTGCCGGCCGAGAAAGGGCATCGGAGATAAGCACTACGGGGCGTATACGTAACATTTTCAAATTTTTTGCACTTGCTCCATTACGACCCCGGGCAGCTAAGTTGCCATCAAAAAACCACCCAAGACTTGACTTAATAGGCCAGATCTGAACCCGGGTCAACTGTTTGCATCAAAATCCAGTCGTGAAAGTAGCTGTGGCGGCCGAGAGAGGTGATCGGAGATAAGCACTACGGGGCGTATACGTAACATTTTCAAATTTTTTGCATTTGCTCCATTACGACCCCGGGCGGCTAAGTTGCCATCAAAAAACCACCCAAGACTTGACTTAATAGGCTAGATCTGAACTTGGGTCAACTGTTTGCCTCAAAATTCAGTCGTGAAAGTAGTTGTGGCAGCCGAGAAATTTGATCGGCCATAAGCACTACGAGGCGTATACGTAACATTTTCAATTTTATTGTACTTGCTCCATTACGACCCCGGGCAGCTAAGTTGCCATCAAAAAACCACCCAAGACTTGACTTAATAGGCTAGATCTGAACTCGCGTCAACTGCTTGCGTCAAAATCCAGTCGTGAAAGTAGCTGTGGCGGCCGAGAAAGGGGATCGGAGATAAGCACTACGCGGCGTATACGTAACTTTTTCAATTTTATTGTACTTGCTCCATTACGACCCCGTGCAGCTAAGTTGCCATCAAAAAACCACCCGAAAACAACCACTCGTGAAAGTAGTTGTGGCAGCCGAGAAATTTGATCGGCCATAAGCACTACGGGGCGTATACGTAACATTTTCAATTTTATTGTACTTGCTCCATTACGACCCCGGGCAACTAAGTTGCCATCAAAAAACCACCCGAGATTTGACTTAATAGGCTAGATCTGAACTCGGGTCAACTGTTTGCATCAAAATCCAGTTGTGAAAGTAGCTGTGGCGGCCGAGAAAGGGGATCGGAGATAAGCACTACGGGGCGTATACGTAACATTTTCAAATTTTTTGCACTTGCTCCATTACGACCCCGGGCAGCTAAGTTGCCATCAAAAAACCACCCAAGACTTGACTTAATAGGCTAGATCTGAACTCGGGTGAACTGTTTGCATCAAAATCCAGTTGTGAAAGTAGCTGTGGCGGCCGAGAAAGGGGATCGGAGATAAGCACTACGGGGCGTATACGTAACATTTTCAAATTTTTTGCACTTGCTCCATTACGACCCCGGGCAGCTAAGTTGCCATCAAAAAACCACCCAATACTTGACTTAATAGGCTAGATCTGAACTCGCGTCAACTCTTTGCATCAAAATCCAGTCGTGAAAGTATCTGTGGCGGCCGAGAAAGGGGATTGTCCATAAGCACTACGGGGCGTATACGTAACATTTTAAATTTTTTTGTACTTGCTCCTTTACGACCCCGGGCAGCTAAGTTGCGGTCAAAAAACCACAAGATATTTGACTTAATAGGCTAGATCTGAACTCGGGTCAACTGTTTGCATCAAAATCCAGTTGTGAAAGTAGCTGTGGCGGCCGAGAAAGGGGATCGGAGATAAGCACTACGGGGCGTATACGTAACATTTTCAAATTTTTTGCACTTGCTCCATTACGACCCCGGGCAGCTAAGTTGCCATCAAAAAACCACCCAAGACTTGACTTGATAGGATAGATCTGAACACGCGCCAACTGTTTGTATCAAAATCCAATCGTGAAAGTAGCTGTGGCGGCCGAGAAAGGGGATTGTCCATAAGCACTACGGGGCGTATACGTAACATTTTAAATTTTTTTGCACTTGCTCCATTACGACCCCGGGCAGCTAACTTGCGGTCAAAAAACCACCAAAGATTTGACTTGATAGGCTAGATCTGAACTCGCGTCAACTCTTTGCGTCAAAATCCAGTCGTGAAAGTAGCTGTGGCAGACGAGAAATTTGATCGGCCATATGCACTACGGGGCGTATGCGTAACATTTTCAATTTTTTTGTACTTGCTCCATTACGACCCCGGGCAGCTAAGTTGCCATCAAAAAACCACCCGAGATTTGACTTAATAGGCTAGATCTGAACTCGGGTCAACTGTTTGCATCAAGATCCAGTTGTGAAAGCAGCTGTGGCAGCCGAAAAATTTTATCGACCGTAAGCACTGCGGGCCGTATACATAGAATTTTCAAATGTTTTGTTCTTGCTCCATTACGACCATGGGCAGCTAAGTTGCCATCAAAATACCACCCGAGATTTGACTTAATAGTCTAGATCTGAACTCGGGTCAACTGTTTGCATCAAAATCCAGTCGTGAAAGTAGCTGTGGCAGACGAGAAATTTGATCGGCCATAAGCACTACGGGGCGTATACGTAACATTTTCAATTTTTTTGTACTTGCTCCATTACGACCCCGGGCAGCTAAGTTGCGGTCAAAAAACCACCCAAGATTTGACTTGATAGGCTAGATCTGAACTCGCGTCAACTCTTTCCATCAAAATCCAGTCGTGAAAGTAGCTGTGGCAGACGAGAAATTTGATCGGCCATATGCACTACGGGGCGTATACGTAACATTTTCAAATTGTTTTCACTTGCTCCATTACGACCCCGGGCAGCTAAGTTGCCATCAAAAAACCACCCAAGACTTGACTTAATAGGCTAGATCTGAACTCGGGTCAACTGCTTGCATCAAAATCCAGTCGTAAAAGTAGCTGTGGCGGCGGAGAAAGGGGATCGGAGATAAGCACTACGGGGCGTATACGTAACATTTTCAAATTTTTTGCACTTGCTCCATTACGACCCCGGGCAGCTAAGTTGCCATCTAAAAACCACCCAAGACTTGACTTAATAGGCTAGATCTGAACTCGGGTCAACTGTTTGCATCAAAATCCAGTCGTAAAAGTAGCTGTGGCGGCCGACAAAGGGGATCGGAGATAAGCACTACGGGGCGTATACGTAACATTTTCAATTTTATTGTACTTGCTTCATTACGACCCCAGGCAGCTAAGTTGCCATCAAAAAACCACCCGAGATTTGACTTAATAGGCTAGATCTGAACTCGGGTCAACTGTTTGCATCAAAATCCAGTTGTGAAAGTAGCTGTGCCGGCCGAGAAAAGGCATCGGAGATAAGCACTACGGGGCGTATACGTAACATTTTCAAATTTTTTGCACTTGCTCCATTACGACCCCGGGCAGCTAAGTTGCCATCAAAAAACCACCCAAGACTTGACTTAATAGGCCAGATCTGAAATCGGGTCAACTGTTTGCATCAAAATCCAGTCGTGAAAGTAGCTGTGGCGGCCGAGAGAGGTGATCGGAGATAAGCACTACGGGGCGTATACGTAACATTTTCAAATTTTTTGCATTTGCTCCATTACGACCCCGGGCAGCTAAGTTGCCATCAAAAAACCACCCAAGACTTGACTTAATAGGCTAGATCTGAACTTGGGTCAACTGTTTGCCTCAAAATTCAGTCGTGAAAGTAGTTGTGGCAGCCGAGAAATTTGATCGGCCATAAGCACTACGAGGCGTATACGTAACATTTTCAACTTTATTGTACTTGCTCCATTACGACCCCGGGCAGCTAAGTTGCCATCAAAAAACCACCCAAGACTTGACTTAATAGGCTAGATCTGAACTCGCGTCAACTGCTTGCGTCAAAATCCAGTCGTGAAAGTAGCTGTGGCGGCCGAGAAAGGGGATCGGAGATAAGCACTACGCGGCGTATACGTAACTTTTTCAATTTTATTGTACTTGCTCCATTACGACCCCGTGCAGCTAAGTTGCCATCAAAAAACCACCCGAAAACAACCACTCGTGAAAGTAGTTGTGGCAGCCGAGAAATTTGATCGGCCATAAGCACTACGGGGCGTATACGTAACATTTTCAATTTTATTGTACTTGCTCCATTACGACCCCGGGCAACTAAGTTGCCATCAAAAAACCACCCGAGATTTGACTTAATAGGCTAGATCTGAACTCGCGTCAACTCTTTGCATCAAAATCCAGTCGTGAAAGTATCTGTGGCGGCCGAGAAAGGGGATTGTCCATAAGCACTACGGGGCGTATACGTAACATTTTAAATTTTTTTGTACTTGCTCCTTTACGACCCCGGGCAGCTAAGTTGCGGTCAAAAAACCACAAGATATTTGACTTAATAGGCTAGATCTGAACTCGGGTCAACTGTTTGCATCAAAATCCAGTTGTGAAAGTAGCTGTGGCGGCCGAGAAAGGGGATCGGAGATAAGCACTACGGGGCGTATACGTAACATTTTCAAATTTTTTGCACTTGCTCCATTACGACCCCGGGCAGCTAAGTTGCCATCAAAAAACCACCCAAGACTTGACTTGATAGGATAGATCTGAACACGCGCCAACTGTTTGTATCAAAATCCAATCGTGAAAGTAGCTGTGGCGGCCGAGAAAGGGGATTGTCCATAAGCACTACGGGGCGTATACGTAACATTTTAAATTTTTTTGCACTTGCTCCATTACGACCCCGGGCAGCTAACTTGCGGTCAAAAAACCACCAAAGATTTGACTTGATACGCTAGATCTGAACTCGCGTCAACTCTTTGCGTCAAAATCCAGTCGTGAAAGTAGCTGTGGCAGACGAGAAATTTGATCGGCCATATGCACTACGGGGCGTATGCGTAACATTTTCAATTTTTTTGTACTTGCTCCATTACGACCCCGGGCAGCTAAGTTGCCATCAAAAAACCACCCGAGATTTGACTTAATAGGCTAGATCTGAACTCGGGTCAACTGTTTGCATCAAAATCCAGTTGTGAAAGCAGCTGTGGCAGCCGAAAAATTTTATCGACCGTAAGCACTGCGGGCCGTATACATAGAATTTTCAAATGTTTTGTTCTTGCTCCATTACGACCATGGGCAGCTAAGTTGCCATCAAAAAACCACCCGAAAACAACCACTCGTGAAAGTAGTTGTGGCAGCCGAGAAATTTGATCGGCCATAAGCACTACGGGGCGTATACGTAACATTTTCAATTTTATTGTACTTGCTCCATTACGACCCCGGGCAGCTAAGTTGCCATCAAAAAACCACCCGAGATTTGACTTAATAGGCTAGATCTGAACTCGGGTCAACTGTTTGCATCAAAATCCAGTTGTGAAAGTAGCTGTGGCGGCCGAGAAAGGGCATCGGAGATAAGCACTACGGGGCGTATACGTAACATTTTCAAATTTTTTGCACTTGCTCCATTACGACCCCGGGCAGGTAAGTTGCCATCAAAAAACCACCCAAGACTTGACTTGATAGGATAGATCTGAACACGCGCCAACTGTTTGTATCAAAATCCAATCGTGAAAGTAGCTGTGGCGGCCGAGAAAGGGGATCGGCCATAACCACTACAAGGCGTATATGTAACATTTTAAATTTTTTTGTACTTACTCCATTACGACCCCGGGCAGCTAACTTGCGGTCAAAAAACCACCAAAGATTTGACTTGATAGGCTAGATCTGAACTCGCGTCAACTCTTTGCGTCAAAATCCAGTCGTGAAAGTAGCTGTGGCAGACGAGAAATTTGATCGGCCATATGCACTACGGGGCGTATGCGTAACATTTTCAATTTTTTTGTACTTGCTCCATTACGACCCCGGGCAGCTAAGTTGCCATCAAAAAACCACCCGAGATTTGACTTAATAGGCTAGATCTGAACTCGGGTCAACTGTTTGCATCAAAATTCAGTCGTGAAAGTAGTTGTGGCAGCCGAGAAATTTGATCGGCCATAAGCACTACGAGGCGTATACGTAACATTTTCAATTTTATTGTACTTGCTCCATTACGACCCCGGGCAGCTAAGTTGCCATCAAAAAACCACCCAAGACTTGACTTAATAGGCTAGATCTGAACTCGCGTCAACTGCTTGCGTCAAAATCCAGTCGTGAAAGTAGCTGTGGCGGCCGAGAAAGGGGATCGGAGATAAGCACTACGGGGCGTATACGTAACATTTTCAAATTTTTTGCACTTGCTCCATTACGACCCCGGGCAGCTAAGTTGCCATCTAAAAACCACCCAAGACTTGACTTAATAGGCTAGATCTGAACTCGGGTCAACTGTTTGCATCAAAATCCAGTCGTAAAAGTAGCTGTGGCGGCCGACAAAGGGGATCGGAGATAAGCACTACGGGGCGTATACGTAACATTTTCAATTTTATTGTACTTGCTTCATTACGACCCCGGGCAGCTAAGTTGCCATCAAAAAACCACCCGAGATTTGACTTAATAGGCTAGATCTGAACTCGGGTCAACTGTTTGCATCAAAATCCAGTTGTGAAAGTAGCTGTGCCGGCCGAGAAAAGGCATCGGAGATAAGCACTACGGGGCGTATACGTAACATTTTCAAATTTTTTGCACTTGCTCCATTACGACCCCGGGCAGCTAAGTTGCCATCAAAAAACCACCCAAGACTTGACTTAATAGGCCAGATCTGAAATCGGGTCAACTGTTTGCATCAAAATCCAGTCGTGAAAGTAGCTGTGGCGGCCGAGAGAGGTGATCGGAGATAAGCACTACGGGGCGTATACGTAACATTTTCAAATTTTTTGCATTTGCTCCATTACGACCCCGGGCAGCTAAGTTGCCATCAAAAAACCACCCAAGACTTGACTTAATAGGCTAGATCTGAACTTGGGTCAACTGTTTGCCTCAAAATTCAGTCGTGAAAGTAGTTGTGGCAGCCGAGAAATTTGATCGGCCATAAGCACTACGAGGCGTATACGTAACATTTTCAATTTTATTGTACTTGCTCCATTACGACCCCGGGCAGCTAAGTTGCCATCAAAAAACCACCCAAGACTTGACTTAATAGGCTAGATCTGAACTCGCGTCAACTGCTTGCGTCAAAATCCAGTCGTGAAAGTAGCTGTGGCGGCCGAGAAAGGGGATCGGAGATAAGCACTACGCGGCGTATACGTAACTTTTTCAATTTTATTGTACTTGCTCCATTACGACCCCGTGCAGCTAAGTTGCCATCAAAAAACCACCCGAAAACAACCACTCGTGAAAGTAGTTGTGGCAGCCGAGAAATTTGATCGGCCATAAGCACTACGGGGCGTATACGTAACATTTTCAATTTTATTGTACTTGCTCCATTACGACCCCGGGCAACTAAGTTGCCATCAAAAAACCACCCGAGATTTGACTTAATAGGCTAGATCTGAACTCGCGTCAACTCTTTGCATCAAAATCCAGTCGTGAAAGTATCTGTGGCGGCCGAGAAAGGGGATTGTCCATAAGCACTACGAGGCGTATACGTAACATTTTAAATTTTTTTGTACTTGCTCCTTTACGACCCCGGGCAGCTAAGTTGCGGTCAAAAAACCACAAGATATTTGACTTAATAGGCTAGATCTGAACTCGGGTCAACTGTTTGCATCAAAATCCAGTTGTGAAAGTAGCTGTGGCGGCCGAGAAAGGGGATCGGAGATAAGCACTACGGGGCGTATACGTAACATTTTCAAATTTTTTGCACTTGCTCCATTACGACCCCGGGCAGCTAAGTTGCCATCAAAAAACCACCCAAGACTTGACTTGATAGGATAGATCTGAACACGCGCCAACTGTTTGTATCAAAATCCAATCGTGAAAGTAGCTGTGGCGGCCGAGAAAGGGGATTGTCCATAAGCACTACGGGGCGTATACGTAACATTTTAAATTTTTTTGCACTTGCTCCATTACGACCCCGGGCAGCTAACTTGCGGTCAAAAAACCACCAAAGATTTGACTTGATAGGCTAGATCTGAACTCGCGTCAACTCTTTGCGTCAAAATCCAGTCGTGAAAGTAGCTGTGGCAGACGAGAAATTTGATCGGCCATATGCACTACGGGGCGTATGCGTAACATTTTCAATTTTTTTGTACTTGCTCCATTACGACCCCGGGCAGCTAAGTTGCCATCAAAAAACCACCCGAGATTTGACTTAATAGGCTAGATCTGAACTCGGGTCAACTGTTTGCATCAAAATCCAGTTGTGAAAGCAGCTGTGGCAGCCGAAAAATTTTATCGACCGTAAGCACTGCGGGCCGTATACATAGAATTTTCAAATGTTTTGTTCTTGCTCCATTACGACCATGGGCAGCTAAGTTGCCATCAAAATACCACCCGAGATTTGACTTAATAGTCTAGATCTGAACTCGGGTCAACTGTTTGCATCAAAATCCAGTCGTGAAAGTAGCTGTGGCAGACGAGAAATTTGATCGGCCATAAGCACTACGGGGCGTATACGTAACATTTTCAATTTTTTTGTACTTGCTCCATTACGACCCCGGGCAGCTAAGTTGCGGTCAAAAAACCACCCAAGATTTGACTTGATAGGCTAGATCTGAACTCGCGTCAACTCTTTGCATCAAAATCCAGTCGTGAAAGTAGCTGTGGCAGACGAGAAATTTGATCGGCCATATGCACTACGGGGCGTATACGTAACATTTTCAAATTGTTTTCACTTGCTCCATTACGACCCCGGGCAGCTAAGTTGCCATCAAAAAACCACCCAAGACTTGACTTAATAGGCTAGATCTGAACTCGGGTCAACTGCTTGCATCAAAATCCAGTCGTAAAAGTAGCTGTGGCGGCGGAGAAAGGGGATCGGAGATAAGCACTACGGGGCGTATACGTAACATTTTCAAATTTTTTGCACTTGCTCCATTACGACCCCGGGCAGCTAAGTTGCCATCAAAAAACCACCCAAGACTTGACTTAATAGGCTAGATCTGAACTCGGGTGAACTGTTTGCATCAAAATCCAGTTGTGAAAGTAGCTGTGGCGGCCGAGAAAGGGGATCGGAGATAAGCACTACGGGGCGTATACGTAACATTTTCAAATTTTTTGCACTTGCTCCATTACGACCCCGGGCAGCTAAGTTGCCATCAAAAAACCACCCAATACTTGACTTAATAGGCTAGATCTGAACTCGCGTCAACTCTTTGCATCAAAATCCAGTCGTGAAAGTATCTGTGGCGGCCGAGAAAGGGGATTGTCCATAAGCACTACGGGGCGTATACGTAACATTTTAAATTTTTTTGTACTTGCTCCTTTACGACCCCGGGCAGCTAAGTTGCGGTCAAAAAACCACCCAAGACTTGACTTGATAGGATAGATCTGAACACGCGCCAACTGTTTGTATCAAAATCCAATCGTGAAAGTAGCTGTGGCGGCCGAGAAAGGGGATTGTCCATAAGCACTACGGGGCGTATACGTAACATTTTAAATTTTTTTGCACTTGCTCCATTACGACCCCGGGCAGCTAACTTGCGGTCAAAAAACCACCAAAGATTTGACTTGATAGGCTAGATCTGAACTCGCGTCAACTCTTTGCGTCAAAATCCAGTCGTGAAAGTAGCTGTGGCAGACGAGAAATTTGATCGGCCATATGCACTACGGGGCGTATGCGTAACATTTTCAATTTTTTTGTACTTGCTCCATTACGACCCCGGGCAGCTAAGTTGCCATCAAAAAACCACCCGAGATTTGACTTAATAGGCTAGATCTGAACTCGGGTCAACTGTTTGCATCAAAATCCAGTTGTGAAAGCAGCTGTGGCAGCCGAAAAATTTTATCGACCGTAAGCACTGCGGGCCGTATACATAGAATTTTCAAATGTTTTGTTCTTGCTCCATTACGACCATGGGCAGCTAAGTTGCCATCAAAAAACCACCCGAAAACAACCACTCGTGAAAGTAGTTGTGGCAGCCGAGAAATTTGATCGGCCATAAGCACTACGGGGCGTATACGTAACATTTTCAATTTTATTGTACTTGCTCCATTACGACCCCGGGCAGCTAAGTTGCCATCAAAAAACCACCCAAGACTTGACTTAATAGGCTAGATCTGAACTCGGGTGAACTGTTTGCATCAAAATCCAGTTGTGAAAGTAGCTGTGGCGGCCGAGAAAGGGGATCGGAGATAAGCACTACGGGGCGTATACGTAACATTTTCAAATTTTTTGCACTTGCTCCATTACGACCCCGGGCAGCTAAGTTGCCATCAAAAAACCACCCAATACTTGACTTAATAGGCTAGATCTGAACTCGCGTCAACTCTTTGCATCAAAATCCAGTCGTGAAAGTATCTGTGGCGGCCGAGAAAGGGGATTGTCCATAAGCACTACGGGGCGTATACGTAACATTTTAAATTTTTTTGTACTTGCTCCTTTACGACCCCGGGCAGCTAAGTTGCGGTCAAAAAACCACCCAAGACTTGACTTGATAGGATAGATCTGAACACGCGCCAACTGTTTGTATCAAAATCCAATCGTGAAAGTAGCTGTGGCGGCCGAGAAAGGGGATCGGCCATAACCACTACAAGGCGTATATGTAACATTTTAAATTTTTTTGTACTTACTCCATTACGACCCCGGGCAGCTAACTTGCGGTCAAAAAACCACCAAAGATTTGACTTGATAGGCTAGATCTGAACTCGCGTCAACTCTTTGCGTCAAAATCCAGTCGTGAAAGTAGCTGTGGCAGACGAGAAATTTGATCGGCCATATGCACTACGGGGCGTATGCGTAACATTTTCAATTTTTTTGTACTTGCTCCATTACGACCCCGGGCAGCTAAGTTGCCATCAAAAAACCACCCGAGATTTGACTTAATAGGCTAGATCTGAACTCGGGTCAACTGTTTGCATCAAAATCCAGTTGTGAAAGCAGCTGTGGCAGCCGAAAAATTTTATCGACCGTAAGCACTGCGGGCCGTATACATAGAATTTTCAAATGTTTTGTTCTTGCTCCATTACGACCATGGGCAGCTAAGTTGCCATCAAAATACCACCCGAGATTTGACTTAATAGTCTAGATCTGAACTCGGGTCAACTGTTTGCATCAAAATCCAGTCGTGAAAGTAGCTGTGGCAGACGAGAAATTTGATCGGCCATAAGCACTACGGGGCGTATACGTAACATTTTCAATTTTTTCGTACTTGCTCCATTACGACCCCGGGCAGCTAAGTTGCGGTCAAAAAACCACCCAAGATTTGACTTGATAGGCTAGATCTGAACTCGCGTCAACTCTTTGCATCAAAATCCAGTCGTGAAAGTAGCTGTGGCAGACGAGAAATTTGATCGGCCATATGCACTACGGGGCGTATACGTAACATTTTCAAATTGTTTTCACTTGCTCCATTACGACCCCGGGCAGCTAAGTTGCCATCAAAAAACCACCCAAGACTTGACTTAATAGGCTAGATCTGAACTCGGGTCAACTGTTTGCATCAAAATCCAGTCGTAAAAGTAGCTGTGGCGGCCGACAAAGGGGATCGGAGATAAGCACTACGGGGCGTATACGTAACATTTTCAATTTTATTGTACTTGCTTCATTACGACCCCGGGCAGCTAAGTTGCCATCAAAAAACCACCCGAGATTTGACTTAATAGGCTAGATCTGAACTCGGGTCAACTGTTTGCATCAAAATCCAGTTGTGAAAGTAGCTGTGGCGGCCGAGAAAGGGCATCGGAGATAAGCACTACGGGGCGTATACGTAACATTTTCAAATTTTTTGCACTTGCTCCATTACGACCCCGGGCAGCTAAGTTGCCATCAAAAAACCACCCAAGACTTGACTTAATAGGCTAGATCTGAACTTGGGTCAACTGTTTGCCTCAAAATTCAGTCGTGAAAGTAGTTGTGGCAGCCGAGAAATTTGATCGGCCATAAGCACTACGGGGCGTATACGTAACATTTTCAATTTTATTGTACTTGCTCCATTACGACCCCGGGCAGCTAAGTTGCCATCAAAAAACCACCCAAGACTTGACTTAATAGGCTAGATCTGAACTCGCGTCAACTGCTTGCGTCAAAATCCAGTCGTGAAAGTAGCTGTGGCGGCCGAGAAAGGGGATCGGAGATAAGCACTACGCGGCGTATACGTAACTTTTTCAATTTTATTGTACTTGCTCCATTACGACCCCGTGCAGCTAAGTTGCCATCAAAAAACCACCCGAAAACAACCACTCGTGAAAGTAGTTGTGGCAGCCGAGAAATTTGATCGGCCATAAGCACTACGGGGCGTATACGTAACATTTTCAATTTTATTGTACTTGCTCCATTACGACCCCGGGCAGCTAAGTTGCCATCAAAAAACCACCCGAGATTTGACTTAATAGGCTAGATCTGAACTCGGGTCAACTGTTTGCATCAAAATCCAGTTGTGAAAGTAGCTGTGGCGGCCGAGAAAGGGCATCGGAGATAAGCACTACGGGGCGTATACGTAACATTTTCAAATTTTTTGCACTTGCTCCATTACGACCCCGGGCAGGTAAGTTGCCATCAAAAAACCACCCAAGACTTGACTTAATAGGCTAGATCTGAACTGGGGTCAACTGTTTGCATCAAAATTCAGTCGTGAAAGTAGTTGTGGCAGCCGAGAAATTTGATCGGCCATAAGCACTACGGGGCGTATACGTAACATTTTCAATTTTATTGTACTTGCTCCATTACGACCCCGGGCAACTAAGTTGCCATCAAAAAACCACCCGAGATTTGACTTAATAGGCTAGATCTGAACTCGGGTCAACTGTTTGCATCAAAATCCAGTTGTGAAAGTAGCTGTGGCGGCCGAGAAAGGGGATCGGAGATAAGCACTACGGGGCGTATACGTAACATTTTCAAATTTTTTGCACTTGCTCCATTACGACCCCGGGCAGCTAAGTTGCCATCAAAAAACCACCCAAGACTTGACTTAATAGGCTAGATCTGAACTCGGGTGAACTGTTTGCATCAAAATCCAGTTGTGAAAGTAGCTGTGGCGGCCGAGAAAGGGGATCGGTGATAAGCACTACGGGGCGTATACGTAACATTTTCAAATTTTTTGCACTTGCTCCATTACGACCCCGGGCAGCTAAGTTGCCATCAAAAAACCACCCAATACTTGACTTAATAGGCTAGATCTGAACTCGCGTCAACTCTTTGCATCAAAATCCAGTCGTGAAAGTATCTGTGGCGGCCGAGAAAGGGGATTGTCCATAAGCACTACGGGGCGTATACGTAACATTTTCAAATTTTTTTGTACTTGCTCCTTTACGACCCCGGGCAGCTAAGTTGCGGTCAAAAAACCACAAGATATTTGACTTAATAGGCTAGATCTGAACTCGGGTCAACTGTTTGCATCAAAATCCAGTTGTGAAAGTAGCTGTGGCGGCCGAGAAAGGGGATCGGAGATAAGCACTACAAGGCGTATATGTAACATTTTCAATTTTTTTGTACTTACTCCATTACGACCCCGGGCAGCTAACTTGCGGTCAAAAAACCACCAAAGATTTGACTTGATAGGCTAGATCTGAACTCGCGTCAACTCTTTGCGTCAAAATCCAGTCGTGAAAGTAGCTGTGGCAGACGAGAAATTTGATCGGCCATATGCACTACGGGGCGTATGCGTAACATTTTCAAATTTTTTTACTTGCTCCATTCCGACCATGGGCAGCTAAGTTGCGGTCAGAAAACCACCCAAGATTTGACTTCATAGGCTAGATCTGAACTCGGGTCAACTGTTTGCATCAAAATCCAGTTGTGAAAGCAGCTGTGGCAGCCGAAAAATTTTATCGACCGTAAGCACTACGAGGCGTATACGTAACATTTTCAATTTTTTTGTACTTGCTCCATTACGACCCCGGGCAGCTAAGTTGCGGTCAAAAAACCACCCAAGATTTGACTTGATAGGCTAGATCTGAACTCGCGTCAACTCTTTGCATCAAAATCCAGTCGTGAAAGTAGCTGTGGCAGACGAAAAATTTGATCGGCCATATGCACTACGGGGCGTATGCGTAACATTTTCAAATTTTTTTACTTGCTCCATTCCGACCCCGGGCAGCTAAGTTGCCATCAAAAAACCACCCAAGACTTGACTTAATAGGCTAGATCTGAACTCGGGTCAACTGTTTGCATCAAAATCCAGTCGTGAAAGTAGCTTTGGCGGCCGAGAAAGGGGATCGGCCATATGCACTACGGGGCGTATGCGTAACATTATCAAATGTTTTGTACTTGCTCCATTACAACCCCGGGCAGTTAAGTTTCCATCAAAAAACCACCCGAGATTTGACTTAATAGACTAGATCTGAACTCGGGTCAACTGTTTGCATCAAAATCCAGTCGTGAAAGTAGCTTTGGCGGCCGAGAAAGGGGATCGGCCATATGCACTACGGGGCGTATGCGTAACATTATCAAATGTTTTGTACTTGCTCCATTACAACCCCGGGCAGCTAAGTTGCCATCACAAAACTACCCAAGACTTGACTTAATAGGCTAGATCTGAACTCGGGTCAACTGTGTGCATCAAAATCCAGTCGTAAAGGTAGCTGTGGCAGAAATTTGATCGGCCATAAACGCTACGGGGCGTATACGTAACATTTTCAATTTTTTTGTATATGCTCCATTACGACCCCGGGCAGCTAAGTTGCCATCAAAAAACCACAGAAGATTTGACTTAATAGGCTAGATCTGAACTCGCGTCAACTGTTTGCATCAAAATCCAGTCGTGAAAGTAGCTGTGGCGGCCGAGAAAGGTGATCAGAGATAAGCACTACGGGGCGTATACGTAACATTTTCAAATTTTTTGCATTTGCTCCATTACGACCCCGGGCAGCTAAGTTGCCATCAAAAAACCACCCAAGACTTGACTTAATAGGCTAGATCTGAACTCGGTTCAACTGTTTGCATCAAAATTCAGTCGTAAAGGTAGCTGTGGCAAAAATTTGATCGGCCATATGCACTACGGGGCGTATGCGTAACATTTTCAATTTTTTTGTACTTGCTCCATTACGACCCCGGGCAGCTAAGTTGCCATCACAAAACTACCCAAGACTTGACTTAATAGGCTATATCTGAACTCAGATCAACTGTGTGCATCAAAATCCAGTCGTAAAGGTAGCTGTGGCAGAAATTTGATCGGCCATAAGCGCTACGGGGCGTATGCGTAACATTTTCAATTTTTTTGTACTTGCTCCATTACGACCCCGGGCAGCTAAGTTGCGGACAAAAAACCACCCGAGATTTGAGTTAATAGGCTAGAACTGAACTCGCGTCAACTATTTGCATCAAAATCCAGTCGTAAAAGTAGCTGTGCGGCCGAGAAAGGGGATCGGAGATAAGCACTACGGGGCGTATACGTAACATTTTCAAATTTTTTGCACTTGCTCCATTACGACCCCGGGCAGCTAAGTTGCCATCAAAAAACCACCCGAGATTTGACTTAATAGGCTAGATCTGAACTCGGGTCAACTGTTTGCATCAAAATCCAGTTGTCAAAGTAGCTGTGGCGGCCGAGAAAGGGGATCGGAGATAAGCACTACGGGGCGTATACGTAACATTTTCAAATTTTTTGCACTTGCTCCATTACGACCCCGGGCAGCTAAGTTGCCATCAAAAAACCACCCAAGACTTGACTTAATAGGCTAGATCTGAACTCGGGTCAACTGTTTGCATCAAAATCCAGTCGTAAAGGTAGCTGTGGCAAAAATTTGATCGGGCATATGCACTACGGGGCGTATACGTAACATTTTCAATTTTATTGTACTTGCTCCATTACGACCCCGGGCAGCTAAGTTGCCATCAAAAAACCACCCGAAATTTGACTTAATAGGCTAGATCTGAACTCGGGTCAACTCTTTGCATCAAAATCCAGTTGTGAAAGCAGCTGTGGCAGCCGAAAAATTTTATCGACCGTAAGCACTGCGGGCCGTATACATAGAATTTTCAAATGTTTTGTTCTTGCTCCATTACGACCATGGGCAGCTAAGTTGCCATCAAAAAACCACCCGAGATTTGACTTAATAGGCTAGATCTGAACTCGCGTCAACTCTTTGCATCAAAATCCAGTCGTGAAAGTAGCTGTGGCAGCCGAGAAAGGGGATCGGATATAAGCACTACGGGGCGTATACGTACCATTTTCAAATTTTTTGCACTTGCTCCATTACGACCCCGGCCAGCTAAGTTGCCATCAAAAAACCACCCAAGACTTGACTTAATAGGCTAGATCTGAACTCGGGTCAACTGTTTGCATCAAAATTCAGTCGTGAAAGTAGTTGTGGCAGCCGAGAAATTTGATCGGCCATAAGCACTACGGGGCGTATACGTAACATTTTCAATTTTATTGTACTTGCTCCATTACGACCCCGGGCAACTAAGTTGCCATCAAAAAACCACCCGAGATTTGACTTAATAGGCTAGATCTGAACTCGGGTCAACTGTTTGCATCAAAATCCAGTTGTGAAAGTAGCTGTGGCGGCCGAGAAAGGGGATCGGAGAAAAGCACTACGGGGCGTATACGTAACATTTTCAAATTTTTTGCACTTGCTCCATTACGACCCCGGGCAGCTAAGTTGCCATCAAAAAACCACCCAAGACTTGACTTAATAGGCTAGATCTGAACTCGGGTGAACTGTTTGCATCAAAATCCAGTTGTGAAAGTAGCTGTGGCGGCCGAGAAAGGGGATCGGTGATAAGCACTACGGGGCGTATACGTAACATTTTCAAATTTTTTGCACTTGCTCCATTACGACCCCGGGCAGCTAAGTTGCCATCAAAAAACCACCCAAGACTTGACTTAATAGGCTAGATCTGAACTCGCGTCAACTGCTTGCGTCAAAATCCAGTCGTGAAAGTAGCTGTGGCGGCCGAGAAAGGGGATCGGAGATAAGCACTACGCGGCGTATACGTAACTTTTTCAATTTTATTGTACTTGCTCCATTACGACCCCGTGCAGCTAAGTTGCCATCAAAAAACCACCCGAAAACAACCACTCGTGAAAGTAGTTGTGGCAGCCGAGAAATTTGATCGGCCATAAGCACTACGGGGCGTATACGTAACATTTTCAATTTTATTGTACTTGCTCCATTACGACCCCGGGCAGCTAAGTTGCCATCAAAAAACCACCCGAGATTTGACTTAATAGGCTAGATCTGAACTCGGGTCAACTGTTTGCATCAAAATCCAGTTGTGAAAGTAGCTGTGGCGGCCGAGAAAGGGCATCGGAGATAAGCACTACGGGGCGTATACGTAACATTTTCAAATTTTTTGCACTTGTTCCATTACGACCCCGGGCAGGTAAGTTGCCATCAAAAAACCACCCAAGACTTGACTTAATAGGCTAGATCTGAACTGGGGTCAACTGTTTGCATCAAAATTCAGTCGTGAAAGTAGTTGTGGCAGCCGAGAAATTTGATCGGCCATAAGCACTACGGGGCGTATACGTAACATTTTCAATTTTATTGTACTTGCTCCATTACGACCCCGGGCAACTAAGTTGCCATCAAAAAACCACCCGAGATTTGACTTAATAGGCTAGATCTGAACTCGGGTCAACTGTTTGCATCAAAATCCAGTTGTGAAAGTAGCTGTGGCGGCCGAGAAAGGGGATCGGAGATAAGCACTACGGGGCGTATACGTAACATTTTCAAATTTTTTGCACTTGCTCCATTACGACCCCGGGCAGCTAAGTTGCCATCAAAAAACCACCCAAGACTTGACTTAATAGGCTAGATCTGAACTCGGGTGAACTGTTTGCATCAAAATCCAGTTGTGAAAGTAGCTGTGGCGGCCGAGAAAGGGCATCGGTGATAAGCACTACGGGGCGTATACGTAACATTTTCAAATTTTTTGCACTTGCTCCATTACGACCCCGGGCAGCTAAGTTGCCATCAAAAAACCACCCAATACTTGACTTAATAGGCTAGATCTGAACTCGCGTCAACTCTTTGCATCAAAATCCAGTCGTGAAAGTATCTGTGGCGGCCGAGAAAGGGGATTGTCCATAAGCACTACGGGGCGTATACGTAACATTTTAAATTTTTTTGTACTTGCTCCTTTACGACCCCGGGCAGCTAAGTTGCGGTCAAAAAACCACAAGATATTTGACTTAATAGGCTAGATCTGAACTCGGGTCAACTGTTTGCATCAAAATCCAGTTGTGAAAGTAGCTGTGGCGGCCGAGAAAGGGGATCGGAGATAAGCACTACGGGGCGTATACGTAACATTTTCAAATTTTTTGCACTTGCTCCATTACGACCCCGGGCAGCTAAGTTGCCATCAAAAAACCACCCAAGACTTGACTTGATAGGATAGATCTGAACACGCGCCAACTGTTTGTATCAAAATCCAATCGTGAAAGTAGCTGTGGCGGCCGAGAAAGGGGATCGGCCATAACCACTACAAGGCGTATATGTAACATTTTCAATTTTTTTGTACTTACTCCATTACGACCCCGGGCAGCTAACTTGCGGTCAAAAAACCACCAAAGATTTGACTTGATAGGCTAGATCTGAACTCGCGTCAACTCTTTGCGTCAAAATCCAGTCGTGAAAGTAGCTGTGGCAGACGAGAAATTTGATCGGCCATATGCACTACGGGGCGTATGCGTAACATTTTCAAATTTTTTTACTTGCTCCATTCCGACCATGGGCAGCTAAGTTGCGGTCAGAAAACCACCCAAGATTTGACTTCATAGGCTAGATCTGAACTCGGGTCAACTGTTTGCATCAAAATCCAGTTGTGAAAGCAGCTGTGGCAGCCGAAAAATTTTATCGACCGTAAGCACTACGAGGCGTATACGTAACATTTTCAATTTTTTTGTACTTGCTCCATTACGACCCCGGGCAGCTAAGTTGCGGTCAAAAAACCACCCAAGATTTGACTTGATAGGCTAGATCTGAACTCGCGTCAACTCTTTGCATCAAAATCCAGTCGTGAAAGTAGCTGTGGCAGACGAAAAATTTGATCGGCCATATGCACTACGGGGCGTATGCGTAACATTTTCAAATTTTTTTACTTGCTCCATTCCGACCCCGGGCAGCTAAGTTGCCATCAAAAAACCACCCAAGACTTGACTTAATAGGCTAGATCTGAACTCGGGTCAACTGTTTGCATCAAAATCCAGTCGTGAAAGTAGCTTTGGCGGCCGAGAAAGGGGATCGGCCATATGCACTACGGGGCGTATGCGTAACATTATCAAATGTTTTGTACTTGCTCCATTACAACCCCGGGCAGTTAAGTTTCCATCAAAAAACCACCCGAGATTTGACTTAATAGACTAGATCTGAACTCGGGTCAACTGTTTGCATCAAAATCCAGTCGTGAAAGTAGCTTTGGCGGCCGAGAAAGGGGATCGGCCATATGCACTACGGGGCGTATGCGTAACATTATCAAATGTTTTGTACTTGCTCCATTACAACCCCGGGCAGCTAAGTTGCCATCACAAAACTACCCAAGACTTGACTTAATAGGCTAGATCTGAACTCGGGTCAACTGTGTGCATCAAAATCCAGTCGTAAAGGTAGCTGTGGCAGAAATTTGATCGGCCATAAACGCTACGGGGCGTATACGTAACATTTTCAATTTTTTTGTATATGCTCCATTACGACCCCGGGCAGCTAAGTTGCCATCAAAAAACCACAGAAGATTTGACTTAATAGGCTAGATCTGAACTCGCGTCAACTGTTTGCATCAAAATCCAGTCGTGAAAGTAGCTGTGGCGGCCGAGAAAGGTGATCAGAGATAAGCACTACGGGGCGTATACGTAACATTTTCAAATTTTTTGCATTTGCTCCATTACGACCCCGGGCAGCTAAGTTGCCATCAAAAAACCACCCAAGACTTGACTTAATAGGCTAGATCTGAACTCGGTTCAACTGTTTGCATCAAAATTCAGTCGTAAAGGTAGCTGTGGCAAAAATTTGATCGGCCATATGCACTACGGGGCGTATGCGTAACATTTTCAATTTTTTTGTACTTGCTCCATTACGACCCCGGGCAGCTAAGTTGCCATCACAAAACTACCCAAGACTTGACTTAATAGGCTATATCTGAACTCAGATCAACTGTGTGCATCAAAATCCAGTCGTAAAGGTAGCTGTGGCAGAAATTTGATCGGCCATAAGCGCTACGGGGCGTATGCGTAACATTTTCAATTTTTTTGTACTTGCTCCATTACGACCCCGGGCAGCTAAGTTGCGGACAAAAAACCACCCGAGATTTGAGTTAATAGGCTAGAACTGAACTCGCGTCAACTGTTTGCATCAAAATCCAGTCGTAAAAGTAGCTGTGCGGCGAGAAAGGGGATCGGAGATAAGCACTACGGGGCGTATACGTAACATTTTCAAATTTTTTGCACTTGCTCCATTACGACCCCGGGCAGCTAAGTTGCCATCAAAAAACCACCCGAGATTTGACTTAATAGGCTAGATCTGAACTCGGGTCAACTCTTTGCATCAAAATCCAGTTGTGAAAGCAGCTGTGGCAGCCGAAAAATTTTATCGACCGTAAGCACTGCGGGCCGTATACATAGAATTTTCAAATGTTTTGTTCTTGCTCCATTACGACCATGGGCAGCTAAGTTGCCATCAAAAAACCACCCGAGATTTGACTTAATAGGCTAGATCTGAACTCGCGTCAACTCTTTGCATCAAAATCCAGTCGTGAAAGTAGCTGTGGCAGCCGAGAAAGGGGATCGGATATAAGCACTACGGGGCGTATACGTACCATTTTCAAATTTTTTGCACTTGCTCCATTACGACCCCGGCCAGCTAAGTTGCCATCAAAAAACCACCCAAGACTTGACTTAATAGGCTAGATCTGAACTCGGGTCAACTGTTTGCATCAAAATCCACTCGTAAAAGTAGCTGTGGCGGCCGAGAAAGGGGATCGGAGATAAGCACTACGGGGCGTATACGTAACATTTTCAAATTTTTTGCACTTGCTCCATTACGACCCCGGGCAGCTAAGTTGCCATCAAAAAACCACCCAAGACTTGACTTAATAGGCTAGATCTGAACTCGGGTCAACTGTTTGCATCAAAATCCAGTCGTAAAGGTAGCTGTGGCAAAAATTTGATCGGCCATATGCACTACGGGGCGTATGCGTAACATTTTCAATTTTTTTGTACTTGCTCCATTACGACCCCGGGCAGCTAAGTTGCGGTCAAAAAACCACCCGAGATTTGCGTTAATAGGCTAGATCTGAACTCGCGTCAACTGCTTGCATCAAAATCCAGTCGTAAAAGTAGCTGTGGCGGCCGAGAAAGGGGATCGGAGATAAGCACTACGGGGCGCATACGTAACATTTTCAAATCTTTTGCACTTGCTCCATTACGACCCCGGACAGCTAAGTTGCCATCAAAAAATCACCCAAGACTTGACTTAATAGGCTAGATCTGAACTCGGGTCAACTGTTTGCATCAAAATCCACTCGTAAAAGTAGCTGTGGCGGCCGAGAAAGGGGATCGGAGATAAGCACTACGGGGCGTATACGTAACATTTTCAAATTTTGTGTATTCGCTCCATTACGACCCCGGGCAGCTAGTTTGCCATCAAAAATTCACCCTAGACTTGACTTAATAGTCTAGATCTGAACTCGGGTCAACTGTTTGCATCAAAATCCAGTTGTCAAAGTAGCTGTGGCGGCCGAGAAAGGGGATCGGAGATAAGCACTACGGGGCGTATACGTAACATTTTCAAATTTTTTGCACTTGCTCCATTACGACCCCGGGCAGCTAAGTTGCCATCAAAAAACCACCCGAGATTTGACTTAATAGGCTAGATCTGAACTCGGGTCAACTGTTTGCATCAAAATCCAGTTGTCAAAGTAGCTGTGGCGGCCGAGAAAGGGGATCGGAGATAAGCACTACGGGGCGTATACGTAACATTTTCAAATTTTTTGCACTTGCTCCATTACGACCCCGGGCAGCTAAGTTGCCATCAAAAAACCACCCAAGACTTGACTTAATAGGCTAGATCTGAACTCGGGTCAACTGTTTGCATCAAAATCCAGTCGTAAAGGTAGCTGTGGCAAAAATTTGATCGGGCATATGCACTACGGGGCGTATACGTAACATTTTCAATTTTATTGTACTTGCTCCATTACGACCCCGGGCAGCTAAGTTGCCATCAAAAAACCACCCGAGATTTGACTTAATAGGCTAGATCTGAACTCGGGTCAACTCTTTGCATCAAAATCCAGTTGTGAAAGCAGCTGTGGCAGCCGAAAAATTTTATCGACCGTAAGCACTGCGGGCCGTATACATAGAATTTTCAAATGTTTTGTTCTTGCTCCATTACGACCATGGGCAGCTAAGTTGCGGTCAAAAAACCACCCGAGATTTGACTTGATAGGCTAGATCTGAACTCGGGTCAACTCTTTGCATCAAAATCCAGTTGTGAAAGCAGTTGTGGCAGCCGAAAAATTTGATCGGCCATAAGCACTGCGGGCCGTATACATAGAATTTTCAAATGTTTTGTTCTTGCTCCATTACGACCATGGGCAGCTAAGTTGCGGTCAAAAAACCACCCAAGATTTGACTTGATAGGCTAGATCTGAACTCGCGTCAACTGTTTGCATCAAAATCCAGTCGTGAAAGTAGCTGTGGCAGCCGAGAAAGGGGATCGGTCATAAGCACTACGAGGCGTATATGTAACATTTTCAAATTTTTTGTACCTGCTCCATTCCGATCCCAGGCAGCTAAGTTGCCATCAAAAAACCACCCAAGATTTGACTTAATAGGCTAGATCTGAACTCGCGTCAACTGTTTGCATCAAAATCCAGTTGTGAAAGCAGTTGTGGCAGCCTAGAAATTTGATCGGCCATAAGCACTACGGGGCGTGTACGTAACATTTTCAATTTTATTGTACTTGCTCCATTACGACCCCGGGCAGCTAAGTTGCCACCAAAAAACCACCCGAGATTTGACTTAATAGGCTAGATCTGAACTCGGGTCAACTGTTTGCATCAAAATCCAGTTGTGAAAGTAGCTGTGGCGGCCGAGAAAGGGGATCGGCGATAAGCACTACGGGGCGTATACGTAACATTTTCAAATTTTTTGCACTTGCTCCATTACGACCCCGGGCAGCTAAGTTGCCATCAAAAAACCACCCGAGATTTGACTAAATAGTCTAGATCTGAACTCGGGTCAACTGTTTGCATCAAAATCCAGTCGTGAAAGTAGCTGTGGCAGACGAGAAATTTGATCGGCCATATGCACTTCGGGGCGTATGCGTAACATTCTCAAATTTTTTGCACTTGCTCCATTACGACCCCGGGCAGCTAAGTTGCCATCAAAAAACCACCCAAGACTTGACTTAATAGGCTAGATCTGAATTCGGGTCAACTGTTTGCATCAAAATTCAATCGTGAAAGTAGTTGTGGCAGCCTAGAAATTTTATCGGCCATAAGCACTACGGGGCGTATATATAACATTTTCAATTTTTTTGTACTTACTCCATTACGACCCCGGGCAGCTAACTTGCGGTCAAAAACCACCAAAGATTTGACTTGATAGGCTAGATCTGAACTCGCGTCAACTCTTTGCATCAAAATCCAGTCGTGAAAGTAGCTGTGGCAGACGAGAAATTTGATCGGCCATATGCACTTCGGGGCGTATGCGTAACATTCTCAAATTTTTTGCACTTGCTCCATTACGACCCCGGGCAGCTAAGTTGCCATCAAAAAACCACCCAAGACTTGACTTAATAGGCTAGATCTGAATTCGGGTCAACTGTTTGCATCAAAATTCAATCGTGAAAGTAGTTGTGGCAGCCTAGAAATTTGATCGGCCATAAGCACTACGGGGCGTATACGTAACATTTTCAATTTTATTGTACTTGCTCCATTACGACCCTGGGCAGCTAAGTTGCGGTCAAAAAACCACCCAAGATTTGACTTGATAGGATAGATCTGAACTCGCGTCAACTGTTTGTATTAAAATCCAATCGTGAAAGTAGCTGTGGCGGCCGAGAAAGGGGATCGGCCATAAGCACTACAAGGCGTATATATAACATTTTCAATTTTTTTGTACTTACTCCATTACGACCCCGGGCAGCTAACTTGCGGTCAAAAACCACCAAAGATTTGACTTGATAGGCTAGATCTGAACTCGCGTCAACTCTTTGCATCAAAATCCAGTCGTGAAAGTAGCTGTGGCAGACGAGAAATTTGATCGGCCATATGCACTTCGGGGCGTATGCGTAACATTCTCAAATTTTTTGCACTTGCTCCATTACGACCCCGGGCAGCTAAGTTGCCATCAAAAAACCACCCAAGACTTGACTTAATAGGCTAGATCTGAATTCGGGTCAACTGTTTGCATCAAAATTCAATCGTGAAAGTAGTTGTGGCAGCCTAGAAATTTGATCGGCCATAAGCACTACGGGGCGTATACGTAACATTTTCAATTTTATTGTACTTGCTCCATTACGACCCTGGGCAGCTAAGTTGCGGTCAAAAAACCACCCAAGATTTGACTTGATAGGATAGATCTGAACTCGCGTCAACTGTTTGTATTAAAATCCAATCGTGAAAGTAGCTGTGGCGGCCGAGAAAGGGGATCGGCCATAAGCACTACAAGGCGTATATATAACATTTTCAATTTTTTTGTACTTACTCCATTACGACCCCGGGCAGCTAACTTGCGGTCAAAAAACCACCAAAGATTTGACTTGATAGGCTAGATCTGAACTCGCGTCAACTCTTTGCATCAAAATCCAGTCGTGAAAGTAGCTGTGGCAGACGAGAAATTTGATCGGCCATATGCACTTCGGGGCGTATGCGTAACATTCTCAAATTTTTTGCACTTGCTCCATTACGACCCCGGGCAGCTAAGTTGCCATCAAAAAACCACCCAAGACTTGACTTAATAGGCTAGATCTGAATTCGGGTCAACTGTTTGCATCAAAATCCAGTTGTAAAAGCAGCTGTGGCAGCCGAAAAATTTTATCGACCGTAAGCACTGCGGGCCGTATACATAGAATTTTCAAATGTTTTGTTCTTGCTCCATTACGACCATGGCCAGCTAAGTTGCGGTCAAAAAACCACCCGAGATTTGACTTAATAGGCTCGATCTGAACTCGCGTCAACTCTTTGCATCAAAATCCAGTCGTGAAAGTAGCTGTGGTAGAAATCCTTAGATTCATTTTTATGGCATTGGCTTATGCCAATAAGGACATTAGATAAGCTCGGAAACAATATCGAACGCGAAATTGCTATTTTTTTGGCCGATATGTGTGGAATTGTGGTGGAAAATCGGCTTCAACCATTCGACCGCTGAAATATGCTCGTGGTATTCATATCAAGTAGACTTTAACTGCCACTGTTTAAAACATTGGAAGTGCCTAGTTAGTTCTAATAAGTTCATCCTTCTTCTTAGATGGTGTTACAGCTCACGGAGAGCCAGAACCAAGCTTTTCTCATTTACTTATGGTGTGTGCGATTTGCTTTTTAAACAAGTGAACGGAGCCTATGGTTTAATGCCGATTCCGAACAGCTAGAGCCGAGGAGAAATTTGCCAGTACCCCGCCGAGGAGAGAAACCGCGAAATGAATATTCGATGGTGTTGATATTTTGGGATCCGAACACGCCCATCGTGCGTCAGTGGCTGACACACTACCCACTGCGCCACGGCGCTCTCGACAATTTCATCCATTTACTCATTATCTAGTAAATTTGTGAGGTCTGGGATCCCAAGGAGTGTGATATATTGTCTATCAATAAGACTAAGTGGTGCAGCTACATATAAGATATGTGACTCAAATGGCACTTCATTATTGGGATGATCATAACTTATGGCTTGCAGATATGGTGCCAAAGATATAACATATGGTTTCATATTGCGAAATTCAAGCCATATTTCGCATTTTCTTCTCTTTCATCCTATTCAGAAATACTTTTACATTTCCTTGTTTTCCCTTCATAGGGCACACGAGCCGCTGACATATTGTCGATATAACGACTCTTTATGATCAGATGAGGAGTTTCTCATGGAAAGCTCGTCTATTGCTTGTGCAGGTAAAATATGACTTTAAAAGAAGGGAAAGGAGATGACCAGTTGTAAATTTTAGAAGACCCAAAAATATATTGACGCTTATGGGCACAATACAAAAATGAGCAACGATAATTTCCTTTATTTGGGACAAAACTAAAGAAAACTGTCTCATTAGGAGCTTCGAAAACTCAACAAAAAAAGTGAAACAATCTCTATCCAAAACGAGGACGGCTTTGTGTGGGTTTTAGGCTGGTGGTTTCACTAAGCTAATTTTTGGTGCCGGTATGGCCGTTTTCGTGAGTGAATTGAAACTCAGCTCAACTGGTGAATTAAAGACTTTATTGCATGATAAATCTTCTGAAACTATGATTTCTCGAAAAGTTAATGAACAACTTCTTGAAATAATGACTATTTGAAGGTATGGCCAAGAAGTACATTTGGCAAATGTACATATGTACTCTATTACTACCTTGTTCTTCTGTTCCCTAAGCTGAAATGAAAGTATCATCAAAAATGTTTACGTTTTTCTTTTAACCTAAAATGAAACCTCTTATTGGATAAAAATATATTACTGGTCCACATGCTTGCATTTTTCTGTTTTTATTATAGAGCTATAAATAAACTTCTTTGCCTCTCTAAACACGATTTCGATTTCGCATGTAGGGCCCACCGTACACGCAGTATAAATTTAAACTCAGACCTTCAGTAAACTTTCTTCATTACCTCCGAATGAAATATAAAAACTCTAATTTGGTTTATGGCAATAATAAAAAAATAAAACTATTCATTGCCAATAAATGAAAAAGGAAACTTTGCCGTGCACTTAGTTTTTTATTGCACCACAAGATCTTCGTTTTGTTTCCTTTTTCTCATTTCCGTAAAAGTTATGTACTTAACGATATTAGTGGAGAAAGCATTGGTTTGCTTTTATTTGATTAGAATTTGTTTCTGCCCTTTTTGTTCCATCCCGACTCGCCGGTTATTTGTCCACCTATCCGTTTGGCGAATGCAAAAACTTTGACCTGAGTCTAAGCAACCGGAAATGTAATCTAGTCCATTTGATGTCGAAAAGTTTTTTTTTTTTTTGTTTTTGTTTTTTTATGTTGACACTAGTGACAGATCAATCGATTGTGAAGTTTTATATGGCTTCACCGTCGTTTGACCGTGTTTCCGTAGTGTGGATAAAAGTTTTAGAAAAAAATGGAAGGGAAAGTTGAAATAACATGGAAAATTGAAACGAAAAAGCTGGGTGTAGGATAGGTGATGTGAGTTTAAAGGAAGAAGTTGTTCGAGTTGTGGGTGATACTCTTGCTCCGGGCTGTTTAGTTAAGTTTTTTTGTTTTTTGATATTCGGAAATGAGAAAAAGAGGTTTAGGGTTTTGGGTTGCAAATGTGAAAACATTGTCTAAGGTCATAAGTGGAAAAGCCGCAAGTGGATAACCATTAGACATTCGTGAAGTTATGTTAAATATAAAGGCATGTAAAATGTTTTTTCGGTTAACCTTTTCGGTTAACCTAGATGACTGGAGAAACTTTTAAAGTCTGGAGAAGGTCGATGCTAGTCCAAGTGAACGTGATCCATAAGGTTGATTTCATTGATCCATTCTATATGTTTTGCAATTAATGTTGTTCAAAGTGGGTACCAGGTTGACGACGTTCCGTATATATTTACTTCAGCAAAGCTATTAACTCTGTGAACCATGTGCTGCTGATTAAGAAACTCGAGCAATATTGAACTAAACTTCATCATCTTAATTTTTTTTAATTGCTAGGTTTCAAAAAGTTTACCTTGAGTTCCGCAAGATGGTCATTTAGGACCCCTCCTTCTTAGCAATTCATTTACTTTGTATTTATGTTTATGTAAATGTTTATTCCGGAAAATATTATCCATCACTAGTTACACCTTTTACGCTTGTTTTTGATTTCGCTCATCGAACTAATATTTAGCTACTTCGGAAAAAAATTGAAAATGCTGTTCAGGCAGACCATGCTTCCTCGGTCGGAACGTTTGAAAGTCGGACGTGTCGGTGTCTGGAGTATACTGCGGATTTATCATGCCTTTGCTCGGTTTTTCGTTCAACGTTTGCCTCAAATGCATTGGTTGTACGTGGCAACCAACTCCTTCATAATATACCATCACCTGTCCACAGGATAAACTCGATCCATGGATGTTTGGCTTGGCCGTCGATATTTTATGCCTTTTTGCCCATCTTCACGATTTTTTTGTTCCGGATTATCGTTATGAATCCAATTCCCATCTTCAGTAAGATTACAATGCAGAAAACTCTTCCTTTCTTGCCGCTGGAACACCACCTCGCCAACAAGATTCCCCTGCCGTGCCGTGCTGTGTGGGCTTGATTTGTCCCTGTGGGGGACAGGGTCACTTTATTAGCATAATACAAGCCTTAACAAAAAAAAAACTTATTAACTAGGTGACAGGATGGAAACGATAAGGAGACGATGAAGGATTGTGATATTGGGCAATTTTGAGACTGGACTTTTTGATGTGAAGGTCGGAAAGATTGGTGTTAGCTTTGCGCAGCATTCTGGACATTGGTTCGTGGTAGCTATAATTTGTGCGATGAGTGTTTATACGGAAAAGGTGCATGGACCGAAGGTTACGTGGGTTGGTGTTAAGGAGAAGCATGTGCAATAATGTGGAGCTGTCACTCTTTAAGAGATTGAAGGTTGATTAGTTTTACGCGATCCGTATAAGGGGGTCTAAATTAAGGGGGTCAGCCTAGGGGAGACCACGTAGGGCAAAACGGATAAACCTACTTTGAATGGCCTCATTACTCGTAGTGTGGGATTAAGAGGGGGACCAGACTTGACTAGCATATTCGAGAAATGGCTTAACGAAAGTAATGTATAATGATTTCATAGCGTAAAGTTATGAGAAGACTTTAGACCTTCGGAAACCAAAGGCAGAGTTGACACGTTTGATAATGTTGTCGATATGGAGGCAAAAGTGAAGTTCACAACCCTCAAATGACCCCTAGAACAACCAAGAAGTTAAAAGGGGGAACGGTTTCGAATGATGCAGGTTCTGGGTGGTGAGGAGGAGTGCTTGCGGGAGTAAGTGATGGCTGGGCATTTGCTGACATTGAGCTCGAGACGGTTTTTTTGACAGCAAGTAATGAAATTGTTAAGGTAGATTATAGAGAGCACGAGTAAACAAGGGAAGATATGTGTTTAAATATTTGTCATATCGTCGGAATATAAGTAGACCTGAGATTCAGAATAACGCTGTCAACATCATTAATGGTTAGAATAAAAATCAATGGGCCGAAATGACTACCATGTGGGACACCGGAGGAAGCATTAATTGGATCAGAGATAGAGGATCTGAAAATAACGTTATACGAGGGTGGTCCGATAAGTACTTAGCCTAAAAAAGAAAAACAAAAATTTTGGAGAAATGGCGATTTATTTTTCAATATAGTCTCCTTTCCGCTCGATACACTTGACCCAGCGATGCTCCAACTTCTTTAACCCGTCTGAAAAATATATTTTCTCGAGGTCTGCAAAATAGGCCTCCGTGGCGGCGATGACCTCCTCATTCAACTGAAATTTCTGCCCGAGGAGTGACTTTTTCAAGTTTGAAAATAAGAAGTCGCACGGGGCCAAATCTGGAGAATACGGTGGATGGGGCAGCAGTTCGTAGCCCAATTCGACCAATTTGGCCGTGGTGAGGGCAGAGGTGTGAGTCGGTGCGTTATCATGGTGGAAGAGCACTTTTTTCTTCGCCTAGTGGGGCCGTTTTTTCTTCAATTCGGCGTCGAATCGGCCCAATTATTTGGGGCAGTACATCCCTGTGACCGTTTTGCCCTTCTCCAGGTAGTCGATGTGGATCACACCTTGTGAATCCCAGAAAACGGTGGCGATCACCTTTCCGGCCGATGGGACAGTCTTCGCCTTCTTCGGAGCGCGTTCGCCGGGTGAAGTCCACTGTTTCGACTGTTCCTTGGTCTCTGGTGTGTACCAGTGGATCCATGTTTCGTCGACTGTCACGAACCAACGCAGAAACTCCTTCGGGTTGCGCTTAAACAGCGTCAAACACTGCTCTGAAGTGGTATCACGGTTACGCTTGTTGTCCGGAGTGAGCAAACGCGGCACCCATCGCGCCGACAGCTTTCTCATGCCCAAAATGTCATGCAGGATATGACCCACGCGATCTTTTAAAATGCCTACTGTCTCAGCTATCTCGCGCACCTTCAATCCGCGGTCTGCCAATACGAGATCGTGGATTTTTGTCACGTTATCCTCCGTGGTAGCCGTTTTCGGGGCACCTAGACGTGGCTCATCAAAAACCGACGTGCGACCACGTTGAAATTCGTTAAATCAATTTTTGATGGTCGCCATCGAAGGAGAAGAGTCACTGTATACAGCATCCAAACGCTCTTTGATTTCGCTGCACCATTTCCCTTCCAAAAACAAGAATCGAATCACCGACCGAAATTCAAAAAGTCACCTTATTTTTTTAACTGACCTCGTACATCCCTGGCTAGAGTGCAAATGAAAACTCTTCATCGTTTATCGAATATGTCGAACTTTGCCGGCAGTTCTATTTCATTGATTAAATCGTTCGAAGTTGATTTGTCGACGATAGGAAAATGCCTTAAGACTACGATCCAAAAGTAAGGAAACCAAGTCCCAAACGACTTAGAGCCACCTGCAAGCAGCTGCTTAACAGCAGAATAGAAAGAGATTTTTGCATCGAATTGTCTTGTTCGATTTCGACAATCCACAGTGGCGATATTGCCGTATTTAGTGGGATGAAAAGGGTATGGTCAACTATGAGCTCCTCAAACGGAATGAAACCGATTACAATTACTTATATTGAACCGTGCATTAAAGACAAACAGCCATAATACTCCGAAAAATACGAATTGACCTTGCAGCACGACAATGCACTTTCGCAGGTCACCCCTCCGTGTTGTCCAGAATTGCTCTCTTTGATTATCATTTGTTCCAGAGCAAAAGCTTATTTCTTATGAAGACTGCATCTAATGCCAAAGCGTTCTTCCGATATAGTTTCATACCGTTCTGGAAAGGTGCAAAACATTAGAGGACCATGATGGATAATACTTTGAATAATATTCTTGTTAGTTTTCATCTTAAGTAAATTGTTTTTTTTTATGAAAAAAGAACGCTACGAATTAATTCGAACTTCCAATAGCAAATGTCTTTAAGACTTTGTGTCATACCGGATAAGTATGAAAAATGAGGAAGGGACCTGGAACAAGGTTGTAGGTCGTTAATAAAATATTCAACCTTCGTTCGTAACTTATAAATGCTTTCAAGTGAACCCGCAGTGGAACATTTACAGATAGTTATGTAGATTTAAAAAAAAGACAAATCAACCCATGCGCACTGCTAAAAAATCTTTGAGCTTCCGCAAAAATTTTAAAGCACATAATGGGGTGAGAACAAATAGAATCATTTGCCAAATCATATTTACGTTGGATTTTTCCAGCTAAAGAACCGGCTGTTGTGATTAAAATACACAAACGAACATCTCAAATGCAATGTTAAACTTTGAGCTAAAACTTTTCAATTCTCGAGGAAACAACGTTTTTGACTTATTAAAAAAAAACTGAAAATTCTTCGTAGATGTACTCATATCATCCTATGCACGAAGTGAAGCTCCGATTATCAGGAACCATCCGCGTCCGCCTCTATCATCAAACCATTCAACAACCTGCAACTTTTATCAAATATTTAACAAGAAAGTAACTACACGTTCCACTGAACTAATTATTCCCAGAATCTCCTACGTATCTGCATCAATCCACCGTTTTCGGAAATATGCTGGGGCATATCTGTACATATGCATGAGTGCTTCCACCACTCGAGCACCCACAGATTGTGAGCACCACCAGTCGGGAAAGTTTCCATGTTCACTCGCTTTGTCTTTTCCTTGCCATGTGGCAATGGTATGTACTCTGCAGATACAACAACCATCTATTCGATGACTTCTCTTCCGTTCGAATGCACCGCAACACTCTTAATGGCATTTGCGAAGAACTAACTTTCCAATCCAACTTAAAAAAAAAGAAAGAACTTATCAAAGAACTTAAGGAAAGAAGCAAGTCCGACCGGAAAAGAAGAAGAAAATGCAAATATTTGCATTTCATTAAAGGAAAATTAATTTTTTCCTTTTAAGTGAGAGAAAACTTCTGCCGCCGACTGTTCTTGGTGGCCGTACTCACGGTTCGACGCACACGTATCGAAATTTACGAGAAAACTTAAATATGTTAGACAGAATTTCGAAAATGTAATTAATATCGAATTTCATCGCCAGTTGCTTCCAATTCAATGGCAGTCTATCATGAAAAGCTCAGCTTCGAATTAGCGGTCTATTGTGGATGGATCTGATCCGGTAGTCTTGCCCGGGGATGGTGTATATTGACACCATCAAGTGCACTTCACTTCCCTGATTTATATGAAAAACAAATATACATAAATCAAACGACACAACGATCACAGCGATATGAGCGGTGGTGCGGAATGGTTGAAAGCGCACAGCTGCGTCCCGAGAACCATCAATGATCTGTTGGTCTCCTGTCGTTTTTTTTTTTGTTGTCCTTTCAACGCACATACATAACTAAAACTAAAACAAATATATTCGGTAGTTTCTATTATTGACGGGCAACATATCGACGTAATGTGGTGGGCCACCCAGCCGGGGGGATACATGGTAGCGCAATAAAGGTTTATTGCCAGCCACAGGAATACGTCATTGCAGGCTATAAAAAGGGGTTTGCAGGGCGCTAACAAATAAATCCTTCGCTTGGTTTGTTGTTGTTGTTGTTGTTGCTTTTTATTGCATCTGTATTTATTTCATTATAGCTTGCTTATGACCGGTGATGCATGCTCTTTGGAGGATTAAATTTTTAATAACGACTGAGGTTTTGTTGCTATAACCGTAAAATGGGAACAATTTATGACATTTTGGTGCCGTTAGTTTGGCGTGTCGCAACGTGGGATTCACACCGGGCGCCACGTTTTGCATGACCTACATCTCAGATGGATTTGATGAAATTTAAATGAAACTATAAATGAGTTTAAACAGATATTGCGAATTATTTTTGGAAAGGAGCTTAGTGGAAAAAAACGAAAACTTTATACTTTTTGTGTACGTTTTTGACTTTTTCATATCGCCTTTGAAAGCCCTCTTTAAGTTTAGCTTTAACCATCAACTTGGTCGTTAGACCAAAACCTGCCTAAATCTTATCGCCCTACTAGTTTGTCGTGATTCCGCCTAAGATAGATGGAAAATGTTCAAGAACTTCATATTAGAGGCACATTTCCAGAGTCCCAGTTTATTAAGCATTACCCATGAGCTCATACGTTACAGTATCGCAATAGCGGACTAGGATTTCGCTGATGTTGCTAGAAAGCAGTCTGTCAAAAATTTAACAATGAACATTATTTCAAATTAAAAAAAAAAAAAAAACCAAATATTCAGTAGCATACGAGTTTTGTTCAAGAAATAAGGTGACTTTTCGAATATCGGGAGCTATAATTGAACATTCGATTAGCGAGTTTTCTTTTGTCATGTTAGTACACATGTCCCCTAACATATTCAGTCATTGTCAGCCATTTTGGATATTAAGTTTGTTTCTAAAAAATATAAAAGCTAAAGTTGTTTTGATGTGCTGGGCAATTTGTTGCTATTGGAAAAAAATTTATCAGCAAATCTGTATTTAATTTTGTGTGAAAAATAAAATTAAGTGCGTCCCTCCCAAGTGGTAATCCTTACTTCAACTCTCTCTCTCTCAGTCTTTTTATTTTCTTTGTTTGTTTTTTATTCTCCTTACACTAGATGGACTGCATTTTTAATTCGTCTTTTTTGATGTATAACATAGGCTTTGAAGAGCAGTACAGTGTGACTGAAAAATCAACGCATGCTATGATAAATATCCTAGCCAAGAGATATGAGGGGCTTAATACTTCGCTTATATACGTCTCTGCTAAACTAAATACATCTCTCTCTCCAAAAAAAAAAAAACTCTGGAGTAACCTGCGTAAAGTTGGCTTATCTAGTAGTAATGACAACTCGAAATGTGATATCGATTCCGATGAACTTAATTATACCTTTTTAGAGGGGAGCCCCTAGTCTAATGAACTCGTTCTTGATCAAACTAGAGAACCTGAACACGCGCTTCCTTTATTAGATTAGATTAAGTAGGGGGAGGGACAATGTCACGTAATCACTGCGGCCTCTGATGGGCCTATTGTAATGCTTCCAAAACTGGATGGCTTTGTAGTAGCTACAGAAACTGAAATTACCCTAAGCGTTACAACTATCAACTCCAATTCCATTGGTGAAGATGGCATATTGTGGCATATCATTAAACTTATTTTACCACTGATCATCTCCCATCTTACCCATATTATAAATTGGTGTTTAGTGACTTCGACTTTCCAATAGTTGTGGAAGACCGTTTTATCTATCGCAAAGAAACCCTGTCCAATATCATCATCCGATCTTAGGCCAATTAGCATTCTGCCATGCTTATCTAAAATCATTGAGAAACAGATTACAAATCATCTATCTTTATATATTCTATTATATGCTCAGCAATCTGTTTTTAGAGCCAATCACAGCTGTTCTTTAACCATGGTAAACCTGCTAGAAGAGGTACGACAATTTTTTGATACCAATCATGTTTCTCTTCTCTGCTTTCTGGACTTATCAAAGGCTTTTGATAATCATAATATGTTGGAAGCTGAAGAACAAATCTGATTTCAATGATAGGGCGGTCCGATGACTGAGTGGCTTTTTTTCTGATAGGTCACAGAGGGTGTTCTCCGATGAAAGTTGTTCATCTCTGTTCAACTATGAAAGTAAAGCAAGGTAAGGTGTTCCACAGGGCTCAATTTTAGGGCCAACACTTTTCTGATCTTCAATCAGTATGCAGGCACTTCTCAGTGCACCTATATGCTGATGACATTCAATTACATCTCTCCAAACCGTATCCTAACATTAATGAACTTGCTTATGTAGTCACCAATGTGCACCCCGAAATCAAAATAAAAGACGTCCAAGACTCAACCTTATGTCATCGACTTTATTTTTCGGACTCAACTCAAAATTCAAGTGTCTTCTTCTTCTTCTTCTTTTCCTTTTTCCGGCGTTGTTAGGACCAGAAGTGTAGGACCATAACCTTCCCACTTAACTGCATTCCTACTGGTCCGCTTATGGGGTCCGCCGGTTTGACCTCAGAAAGTAGCGGCAGGCTTCCCGGTTTGGGATTACTTCATCGCTGAGGCCAATCAAATGCTGGTGTTTTTGCATTTTGCACCAATTGTTTTTCGGCCTGCTTTTTTTTTTTTTTTTTTTTTTTTTGTGACAAGCGAGAGGTATCGCTGCAGGGATATTCTTAACCCGTCCCTGCACGGAATAACTCAAAATTCAAGTGTACTGCTTTTAAATACATGAAAATGCTCTATCATGGGCTGACACTTGTTGCGGGAAGATCGGACGATCAGTTTGACAGAAAACTACTTTTTCAAACGATATATAATAATTATGATTATTCACAATAACTTTTTTTAACCACTACACTCACCTAATTAATGATGATCTAAAACGTATCTATTCCAGGTCAATTAGCGGCTAAGTCTCAAGCGATTCCAATTTCCGAAAAACAGATTAGCCTCGATCTCATCCCTGACCTGTTTGTCGAGTCAACTACTAGTCTTAGTTCTGTTCCTCGATTTCAGCAAGGCTTCCACAGTAAAATAAACTGACTTTCCGTATAAAAGTAAAAGATTGTCACAGTAGCGATTACAAAATGCAGCATAGAATTCCGCAAGGGTTGAAAGTTCGCCCCCTTTTGTTTATCTTGCACATAAAAGCTTCTCCTTTGCAGAGAGCGCCGTAGCGCAGTGGGTAATGTGTCTGCCTCCGACGCGCGATGAGCGAGTTCGGATCTCGATAACACCATCTTATTTCGCGGCTTCTCTCCTCGGCGGGATACTGGCAAAACACCTGTAGTACACTTGCCTCCGTTCTCCGAATGCCTAGCACTGGCAAGTCGTAGGTGCAGCGCCTTTGACAAATATCGATAACCTCTCAGAGATAGCCAATTTTAGCCTGAATTTAAGAGAACATCCCCCTTCACAACCCGTAAGTTTCACGAGTTTTGTGGCATCAAAATGGTGCCTAAGCGCTTATTGTACACTGTACACTGACGCGCATGGTCGGGTAACCACCTCAACTTATCTACCTTTGCATAGGCAAACGGCACGGCAATAGTTGCCTGCACAACAAAATAAAAGAAGCAACATGGATTATAAAGGCAGACTTCTATGACAACGGTGACCAATATTTAGAAGGCAAAAATTATATTTATTTGAACAAAGCGGCGTAAGAATATTGAGCGTAAGGTAGATCTTCAGGATGACAGTGGCTATAGAATGTTATGATGACTTTCAATTCCGGATACCAATTAGCCTCAACAAGAAACAAGTGAACGGCATGTTCGGCTAGCCCTAAGCAAATTAACCCCAAGTTTCTTGCATTTGGAATATAGTCAATATTGCACCGCCAAATATTGCTGGCATAGAGGGTAGAGGTATCTATAAAATTGCAGTAAATAGCAGGTGATTTGAACTTACTGGCATTAAAATGAAGATCGCTGGCTTAGGCCCAGTTAAGAACATTATGGAGATCCTTAGTCATTTAAGCAATGTATTATCCTACGGAAAATTAGAACAAAAAGAAGGAATACACATGCAAACAAAGAAGAAAGTAGGTCCTTGTGCTTCATCTAACGATAATGGTCTTAGGACAATAGGTTTCGACAGCTCAAAAGACATGATCCAATGACATGAGACAATGATCAAACAGAAGAGAATATACAAGGCTACTTGGATATCTCCGCGTAAAGTAACGCGCAATAAAGTTGATCATTTTCTTACAGATGGAAGTCACCATACCATCATCGCGAAAATATTAAGCCGAATTCAGCCGAAAAAGACAGGAACGGGTAGAGTGATCAATAATAAAAAGTATTATATATAAGCAGTGAAAATACGTTTAAATAAGTGCTAAATAAGTTTCCCAGTGGTTTCATGAGCAACCACTTCTTTTCAATTTGGTTCTGGAATACGCCATGAGATCCCTTCAGGAAATTGAGAGGGGAATATATAATAGGATCACACCCGCTCTGGCTTACGATGATGATCTACACCTGCTGGAGGTATTGAGGAAGCAGATGGGAGTAGATAAGTAGTAGAAGTAAATGAAGGGAAAACCAAATATATGATCACTGACTGATTTGAATTGATCCAAACTTCGCACTTGATAGTTCTGACGAGTTCAAATATCTAGAAACCGTATTTACTGCCAAATAATGATATTTTATGGACGTGAGTTCGGGTCTTTGAAAACAAAATATTAAGGTGGATCTATGTGGGGAAACAGTACCAAGAAAAAGGCGAATGGAATTGAATTGAATAAGTCGGGTTGTGTCATATTAGGTCATAGAATACATAAAGGTCTTTGATCTAGGATTTGAGTGCTGCCTTTAAAAATTTGACGACCTCTCTAGATGGGATTTGGAAATTTTTCTCTGTTATGGGTGTATTGCTTGCCATTTTGAATCTTTCTCGGGCAAGGCTTGGACAGGCGGTCAGTATGTGCCCCACAGTTTCCTTGGGCTGCCCACATCGCCTACAGATTTCTGTGCTGCTGATATCCAATTTATAAAGGTAGAAGTTGCTTGCCCCGGGTCCTGTTAGTACCGAAAATATCACTATTAGGTCGGCTTTATTGAGTTCTAGAGCTTCTTTGGCACGTTCGAGATTTTGATTCCGTTTCATCAGCGTTCTTGAGTGTTTAATACCCTCCTGTCTGTTCCAGAATTTGTTCTGCTGTTTGACGGTCCATTTATGTAAAAGTAGGTTTAGGTCTGAATTGTCAAAACCATAAAGGGGGTGCCAGTTTGCTTAGTGTTTTGTGACATTGAGACAGCCTTTCAGAGTTAAAAGTGTACCTCTTTAGGTCCTTAAGAGCCGCTTGGCTGTCTGAGAATATAGTTATCCTAGTGTTAGTGGGTCTCCTGTCGCTGATGCTGTGTGCTGCTTCATTGATTGCAAATAGCTCAGCCTGAAATATATTTGACTCATTGCAGAGGGGAATGTATAGGATGCATCTTGGTCCTATTACATCAGTCCCTACCTTGTTTCCAAATTTCGACCCATCTGTGTACCATTTCTGGGTACATCCTTCATCCGAGGGAGGTTGTCGTTCCATTCTTCTCTGCTTAGTATGAGTACTTCGTAGTATGTTTTAAAATTCAACTCAGGGGACATCAGATCAAAGACTCATGTTTTACCTACGCGTTGTTTTAGGACCCATGGGGCTTTGATGGCCTTTTTGAGTATATTTTGTTTATGTGTGCATTCCAAGAGAGTTTTTATTCCAGTTTGAATATTAATCGTTCTTCTTTTGTCAATAGAAGTATGTTTGTTTTGCTGGGATTGTTGGAAAGTCCTTCTTCATCGCACCAGTTCCAGGTTATTTCTAGGGCTCTTTGTATAATATTACTTATAATGTCCTCATGTTTACTTTTATAATTATGGTTATATCGTCAGCATATCCGATGCCATTATTATTAAGTACCCATAGAAATTGGTCTACTAGAAATGACCGTGAAAGTGGAGATAGGACATCCCTCCCCTTGCGGGCAACCATTAATAATTTTATTCACTATCTCTGATGTGCCTAATCTGACTGTTTTATGCCTTTCTTTAGCATGACGTTTATTCATTTGATAATTTCTACAAAATACATTTGCTAATGATGAGTGATTTGCATTATCAAATGCTCCTTCCATATCCATAAAGGGGCCAATCGGGACCTCCTTTGCTTTTATGGATTTTTTTACAATATCCATGACTTTGTAGAAGGCGGTTACTGTAGATTTACCTTTTTGATATGCAAATTGTAGTTTGTGATGTGGGGCGTTCTCCAGTGTTGATCTTGTGACCAGTTCTATCAGCTTTTCAGTCATTTTTAATAAAAATGGGAGAGACTGATCATTTGGGATGTTCGGGTGATTTGTTGCCACGTTTTATTATAAGGCTTGCTCATATTATTTCAACCAGAATAGCCTTTAGCTTGTTGGGGGAATGTATTAAAAGTGCAGGGAAAATACCATCCGGCGCAGGGGCTTTGAACGGTTTGAAGCTGTTAATAGCCCAGTCAACTTTTTCATACGTTATGTACTTGCTTACGTTGGGATTTCTACCTTTCTTGAAGATGACATTTGCTTCACAGTAGTTTGTAGTGTTGATTTTTACAATACACCCGGAAAAGTGAGTTTTTAGAAGTAGCTCTAGAGTGTCTGTAAAATTATGCGTCAGATTTCCATTCAGGTCTTTAAGTAGATCAAGTGAGTCATGAGAGCAACTTTGGAGAGCGTTTCAGGTGAGTCTTTTAGGTTTTCACAATAGTTTTTCCATAATTTCCTCTTGGATGATCTGATTTCTTTGTTGTAATTAGTTGGTGCTTCCTTGTATGGCTGCCAGTTACCCGTCTTTTGGGCCTCTCCAGGTACAGACTTTGTGGTGTTCTTTTCTTTCAATGGGCAGCTATCATGGTAAGAAGATCGTGTCCGTTAGGAATTCAACAGAGTTGTAAAGTTCCTCCGGAGTATTTGTTTAGGTGTATTCCTAGTAATTTATTGTTAAGTAGGAATGTGTACGTACGTTTGTGGTTTTAAGTGATCTATAGCTTACGAGGGTTTCTCTCGAGGACCTATTCTTAATTTGAATTTGATGTGGCTGTGGTCTGAGAAGGAGGCTTCTTTAGAGACCTGGCATTCTTTTATTATGTGAGATGCTATAAGTGTAAGTTCTAGAACTTGACTTCTTATGGAGTCTTGGAAGGTTGGTTCTCCTTTATTCACAATTCCTAGGTTAGTATCTACAAGAAATTCTAAGAGATGAGTCCCTACCTCTTGCATTGTTATCGCTGCTTCATCATTGTGTGCTGTGGGCATTAGCATCGCAGCCTCAGATGAGGTTCTTACCTTCCCTTTGGAGAATCTAAAAAGGTCCATTACTGTTTTAAGTAGTGCGTCATTATCGCCTCCCGGAAAGTAGGCTGAAGTGATAACTACCTCTATGTCTACCGTGCTGACGATAGGTGAAACCGTGTCCCTGCATGCGAATTCTGAAATCGTAAGGAATTTAATATTATTGTCTATCATTATGACAGTTCTAGTTGAAACTGCCGATTTGTCCAGCATGCTTTTTGCATATTTCAGCAGATGAGGATTTATCATGCTGGAGGTTGGTTTGCAGGACTTTGATCACTGTGCTGGTCTTGAGGGCATTTGATCATCCTCTTCAGCACTCTTGGACGTTTTAAGCACGTTGAGGGTTTCTAAATCCTCATTGGTCTTGTCCGAGCTGGATATTTACCGGAGGCTGATTTGACCAAATTTTAAATACATTTTATTACCTCTCTGAGGTGGCTACATACTCCGTTCTAATACATGGCCAAAGGTGAATGGAGAAAATTACACAATCAAGAACTCACTATCAGCAAAGAGCATTGTCGATGGGCAGGATACGTAAAATGCATGAACAATGGACAGCCAAAGCATTAATAAGTGGAAAATCTGCGAGAAAAAGACCGCCAGAAAGCTCGCTCAGTAGTACAAATGACAATATGAAGATGGATCTAGAAGACATGGAACAGAACAACGAAACAAAGAAGGAACACAGTAATGACGGTAGTTCCAATGGCCGGCAATAATAATAATTGTCCCTTCAAGCCAAATGGCGATGATATTTATAGTTGCATATCATCTACGTTGGGTAATTCATTGATGTAGAAGAGGAATGGAATGGGACCTAGGATAGAGACTTGAGGTACACCAATTTAATAGGGAGAGAGATAGACATTTGCATTTAATCGTCATCTGCAGTCTACCGACTTGGTATGAAAAGATCAGCTCTGGAAAGTAGAAATAATTTAAACACTATTCCATTTAGACGGAAAAATAGAACGGAAAGGTGGTGAGGGTATGTTTAATAAGCCTTAGAATCTTATTAGGGAGAATGGCCCAGGCTCTTCTTGATGAACGATGTTTGAAGGTAAGAAAGAGGTGGAACTTGAGCTTAGAACATCACAATTAACGTCATCCGAGGTCTGAGCTGATGCTTGGCTATACTTACATCATGCAAGTTTTTTTCAAAGCCTTTTATCTAAACCTAATGTATCTGACCGGTTGGCGTCTTTTCTTTAGCTTTTCATTACTCTATTCCTAAACCTTAAATTTATAATTATACATCTTGACTACATTTGACATCAAAGGATTTCATTCATCATGAGACGGTTGCTGAAGCTTTGCCTTGAGCGCCTTTGTAACTTCGCATTTAATCCCTTCGTGCAAACTGACAACTGAGGCACTCTCCGAATTCCCTTTAACAAGTCCATCTCACAGAAATGTGGTTGTAGACGGGAGTACTTACAAATGAGAAACATGATTTTAAGCTCCAATAGCTAATGCCCAACAAAAGTCAATCTTAGGCACACATAAAAGGAACTACGGGCTACAAACTATTCATAATTAACACATCTATACGGAGGTAATATCTCAACAGAATCATCCTACCCTTCTGGTATTATGCTCGTCTTGATTGTATTCCCCCTTTACCTTCCAAGCAATATAAACATCAAGAGATGTGACTCCAATCTCAAGTGAAACGATCTTAACCCCACAGAAAGCAATTACACCACGATAATGAAACACAAATATAACCAAAGCAACCAAGGCAGCCACCAATCCCCAACCCGAAAAGCCAATCGAATCATTTCCTGACACCATCCAACCCCAACTAAACCGACTAAAACCCATTTTGACTCCGTTTGGCAACACATTGCATCCTCTTCATCGAATAGCTCATCACGTTCGAATCGAATTTCTATCTATATCCCTGCGCCTGTACTAAATCAAATACATCCATCCGTACCATTCCAGTTTCTAAAAACCAATTATCCCTGTTACTCCAGTAAATTGATTGAACCCAATGGCAAAGCGGAGCCCAAGGAATTCCAATATCTGCCATTCAAGTTTGCACACAATTCCTCAGAATTACCGGTAATAAATATTGACCCATTCGCTCCCTGTGGCCAATAGCCCATCATGAGTGTTCACTTTCCAGTTGACTGACTCCTGCTCTTTGCTGCTTCTTTCCAATCGTAAAGTACTTCAATCCAAACAGTTTGTTCAACAATGCAGAAGGAAGTCGGTAAGACGACGACCGCTCATTCGCATGTGACACCTTACAGACAGGCATGTCCCTCATGTGTGTGCAGCCTCAGTAGACTTAATTGCCGACTGGTTAAACACTTTAAAATGTTCGACCATCTTCTCCTCGTGCAATTTCTCATAGACAAAGTAGACAGGCGACCTCGAAATGACTCCATTTAGTGCCAGAAAATGGTCTACACTTCCGGTGTCGCACCACTGGGCTTTCTTCAGTATCAGCCCATCTGAATTGACTTCCTTCTCCATCGACTTGAAAAGTTATTTCCAACAATAGAGCACAAGACCCTACAATGCATTCCTTGCCATATCCTTATGTCCTTTGTGCAACGAGCAAACGACAACTTTGGAATAACAATATGTCATTTATCCGGCAGTTTCCCCCGAGGCATGCGGCAATATGGCGGTAATTAAATCGAAACACTGACCAGGACCCTCAGTTGTGCCTGTAAACTACCCTTATCCATATCCCGGGATAGAAATCAGAATCAGGGACCACATTGCCTACACCCAGGGACACCATCATCGTCGTCGTGAACCAACTAAAGCGCCATTTCATAATCAAATCAGTAAAGTGTATTCCACTTCACACTAAGTGGTCAGCAAATACCCACCGACGCAGCCAGGACGACCACCCCATGCCGATACACGAGCGCACCATAGAATACCAGAGTCCATTCCGTTGCGGTGGGGTCGACTGCTGGTCGACGGAAATGCATAAGGATAGTTTTAACTTGGCAAATATGTACACACCGGAGCTGAACGGAAGATAACATCCCAAAGGACACAACTTTTATGAGAATGCATGCGACTCTAGTCGGAGAACCAAATGTTTCGCCACACACAATAATCCTTGGAACACATTCATCAGGCGGCAAGGATGGCCTTTGTGTTGAATGAATAAAACGCTGACCGAGCCCGGCTTACTTTCCCTGAGCTGACTTGCCCAACCAAGATGTATACCAAAATGGTTAATTCCACATACGACTTGCAATCCATCCCAACTTACTGCCACTGGCAGGTATGGAACGACATAGGTTCCGTCCTCAAGCTTTCTGCTGAATATGAGTTTAAATAATTTCTGAAGTCACTACGCAGCTTGGCGGGTTGGAAGTAATAAAAAAATTGTATTTCTGCATAGCTTGTCAAGATAATAGTGTTTGTTGGACCATAGGAAGGGGGAGAGGAGGCAGGAATTGGAACTGGCCAGAGGAGTGGAGGTTAATTTGTTTTTCGAGCTCGCAATCCGTGTGGTTTCCAGTGCATATGCTTTTTCTCTTGAGCTTGGGTATGGACGGGTGGCACTTTAAAGTTTGGTCCGTTTGTTTAGCCGAGGGACAAGTTACTGTATTTGGCTTTGACATCAATCCGTTTGTGTTCATGTGGTGCTTGCACTGTAATTCCTTGGGCATCATAAATCCTATAAGGATGCGGGTCGGTTAGATATGTACATAGTAGCGACACTAACAAGTCGTTTTTAAATCACATCCATTCATAAGTGAGGAAGTAGCGTGGAGTGAAGGATGAAAGTCGCATTTATGTCTCAAGTTTGGATTTATGGTTTAAGAAATGGACAGAGGAATGTAATTGCGTAAGATAAGCGAGCAAATTGTGAAATGGCTGAATGACAGCGGAGCCAGTTAAGGAGAAAAGTTGTTCCTTGAGCTATTCGAATTGCTTTTATTCCAACTTTCATCTTACAGGGCTATGTAGAAGAAATAAGGCGAGTTGAAGACCCTTTACGGAACCTATCGGGAGTTGGAATTCATTCACTTGTTATAATTCAGATCCATTTCTAGCCCCTCGATAAGAATACCATGTCGCAAGAATACCTCGTCTTTAGACGCAATCCAAATCGACCAATTTTTTGAAATCCTCGTAAGAAGTAAGCTTTTGGTCGGACACGCCGTGAGTCATCGATCGGAACAAGTGATAACCAGAAAGAGCAATTTCTGGTAAATACAGCATTTGAGCTAGGATTTCCCATTTGAACGTTTCCAAGTGCCTTTTGACCGATTTTGTGACATGCAGATGAGCACTGCTGTGCAACGAAATCAACTTGAATTGTTTTTTGAGGTATTCCGGATGTTTTTTCTTCAAGTATAGCTCATTGTACTCGAAAGCCGTCTGCAGTGACGAAATCATTCGGTTTAAGCAGCTCATAGTAGACCTTATCCTTCTGATCCTTCGCCACTGATGTTAGTTAATGGCCGAGCTTAACCCATGAAAATGTTTATTGACAATTCAAGAATCCGAAGCTGAAATCCCTTTCTGTTTGCCGCAGAAGTAACTGAAACGGGTAACGTCTTTTAGTTTCAATTCGTATAGGACCCCTTTTTTTCTTTTAAAGCCATCAACAAGTGAACATCCAACGATTCAGACTAAGGGCCAGTAAGATTCCTAAATTTGTAAGGATAGTTAAGCTAGTTTTAAACATTTTTGTCTGGGATAAGATAGATCTAGGAAACTATAAATAAAAATGAATTAAAAAAAAAACTGTTTTTGAAGTGCTTGTCATGAGTGTAACAAAAGTTGAGGCAGAAAGTGCTACAATGTCCCAAGGGTAGCAAAAACTTTTGGTCGTTCGTGAAAAACGTAAAGAATTCAGCCTCGTCTTCAATTCCCACGCTCATTTACAATGACATTCCAGCTGTCAGCTCTTTAGACAAGGCCAATCTGCTTGCTGCACATTTCGCGTGTAGCTCAACGCTACCAGATTCCACATTGTCTCCGCCTGTACTTGAGAGCGTTGATTTCACCATGGGACAAATCCATTTTCGCACTCGTACAGTTGCAAGAGTACTAAAAGATCTCAACATACACAAATCCGCTGGCCCGGATGGTATACCCCAATACTTCTGAAGAGGTGTTCTTCTGCGCTGGCAAAACCTCTGCGTAAGCTTTTCCATCTGTCCTACTCTTCGGGTCTCTTTCCGAGTAGATGGAAAACAGCATTTGTCCAGCCCGTCCCCAAAAAGGGCGAATCTTCGTCTCCCTCCTCCTACCGACCCATAGCACTAACGTCCCTTCTTTCCAAGGTCATGGAAACGCTGATAAACCGTCAGCTTATGAAATATCTTGAATCGCGGAAGCTTCTTAATGACCGGCAATACGGTTTTCGTAGCAACAGGTCCACTGGTGATTTGATGGCATACATATCTCACCGAAAAGTGGAACCAATCTTTGCACAATCAAGGCGAAAGCAAGATCGTTGCGCTTGATATTTCAAAAGCATTTGGCAGAGTTTGGCATCAGGCTCTTTTGTCGAAAATGCGTGCTTATGGGATCGATAAATCTCTGCTTCTATGGATTAGAAATTACCTTTCGAACCGTTCAATTCAAGTTGTTTTGGATGGGTTCAAGTCTGATATTCACCAAATAAATGCTGGTGTCCCCCAAGGCTCTGTTTTGTCTCCGACTCTCTTTCTCATTTTCATAAATGATCTCTTGTCTGTTACTTTTAATCCAATCCACTCCTTCGCTGATGACAGTTTTCTCAGCTTTTCATATTCGTTCCAGGACTCACGTCCCTGCTCTTCGGCCGTAGAACTGGAACGGCAGCGTATGTCAAGCACATTGAATTCCGATCTTGACAGCATAATCGATTGGGGTAAAAATAATAGAGTGGAATTTAATGCTTCCAAAACTCAATGCTGTCTACTGTCGTTAAAGCGAACCCATAATAATCAGCCATTATCCATGAATGGCGCTTGTGTCGACGAAACCGGAAAACTTTCCATGCTTGGTATGTGTATCAACACCAAACTTAATTGGAATGATCACATATTTGAAATCGCCAAAAAACGCGGCAAAATGTCTAGGTTTCCTCAAACGATGCAAGAAATATTTCACCCCCTCTGATTTGGCTCCAATCTATAAGGCCTACATCCGCCCCAAGCTTGAGTATAACGCTCATATCTGGTCTGGTGCCCCTAAAACTTCACTGCACCTACTCGATAGGATACAACAGCGAGCGATAAAACTTATAGGAGACACTAATTTCGCAAAGTCAATTGACTCGCTCGAACACCGACGTAATGTGTCTTCCTTGTCACTATTTTATCGCTATTTTAACAACCGTTGCTCAAATGAGTTAGCCAATTGCATTCCTCACCTCCATGAATTCACCCGCAATACTCGTCTTGCCAGGAATGCTCATCAGTTTACCCTTAAGCCTGCTTTCGGACGTACAGTTAAGTTCAGGGATTCGTTCTTCAGCCCCACAACACGGTTATGGAATGCTCTTCCCAGCCCAATATTTCCTACTCACTACAATCCACAGACATTTAGGACCAATGTGCATAGGTACCTCCTCTCCCTTTCTCCCTCTATACCTTCGGCCCGTGCTGTGTCTTGATTCTGGACACTTAAGGGTAGTCATAACCCCTTTTGCGCGCGCAAATTATAAAAAAAAAAAAAAATTAGTCTTTATTAAGAAGCTCCTATAATTCATCGTTTACGAGCTTTCGCGGCTCTCTAGATCGTTCCGTGCCTTTCATTTCCGATATGTTTGCTCAGCTAGAGGATGGTCACCATAAGCTTGCACTAAAATAGGAAAATTGCCCGCAGCACTTTTATTTCTTAATTGCATGTTCGAGACCTCACCTCAAGCTAACAGGCTTCAGCCAATTCTCAGTTTCATCTAAGGATTATGACGTGCCTATTCTCCAAGATCCCATAGCTAACCCTAATTTAACTTACCAAGTACGTAGCGAAGAGAACGCACCGCTGTGGGAGCATCCAATTAAACTAATATAATAACCAATGCACGGGTGCCTGTTTCATTAACTTGGAAAAGCTTTCGACATCTTATGGTTAGAAGGTCTTTATTAAAAGATCAACCGGCCTTTGCATAAATAAACCAGTTCATTAGGAAAACTGCCAAGGTTATTTCTATCCAGACATTGATATTAACAATGGACTGCAACAGGGTACGGTGAACTCGTCGATCCTTTTAAGCATTTAAGTCCGTGGATTTATAGCTTCTCTTCACCAATAGCGCGGATGACTTATTCACGTACAGATCAGGACCAACGATCGATATCATTATCATTCTCTTCCAACATGACCAGAAATCAGAAATTATTTTGTTCAGAATGCCGCCGTCTAAGGCCCCTTAGGACCCTAGAAAAAATTGGCACAACTTCCCAATTTGTGTAGTCAAGTTTGCTGTTTCATAATAGCCAACTTGATCCCAGTGTTAAGGTAGTGAAGGTCTGCCACATGGCGTTAATCAGGCCCATGATTGCCTAGGGATGTCTCGTTTGATTCAATGTGCGACCCAGCTTAATGGAAAAGTTTCGGGTGTCCCAATCCTCTACAATAGGGCCAGGATTCCACGGGTGGATTATTTTCTGATAAAACTGATTCGAAGGCAAAAAAAAACGTGTTATGAGTTCGGTCAATAACCTGATCTCTTGGGCTTACTACCCCAACTACTTGTACCACAAGAGGGTGTGCCTTATCGGCTTTGTCCCAAGAGAGGCATTTCTCTATTTTGACAAATGTGGGCTGATCGAAGATAATTTAGCAGTACCTCAGAGCAGATCCTCTACCATTATAATGTCGTGCTCCGAGAAGCCGAGCGCCTCGGGTTTAGTAGATCGATGTCGCGCCAAGATCAGGAAGTCGTTGTTCGACAGGATCAACGCTTTTGGTGGCTGGAGCGGACTGCATTACTGGTAAATTTTAATATGCCAGCCTCTTTAAGCAGTTAGAATAGGTTAGGATAAACTAAGGGTAACGAGCTGGCTTAGTCTAGTTTGGTTGTAGTTTTAATTAAAATAAAAATAAGAACGTTTGAATATAAATTTGACTTAAGGTAGGGTTAACCTAGTTTAAGTTTTCTATAAGTATAAAAATTAAATGTTCTAGTACTAAACTTTTTAAAATATAACTTGTCTCGGCCTTAATTTTTCATTTTCCTTAACTATTACAAATTAGTCGGATAGCCGAAGGGCATAGTCTTAAGTTGTCCTGTGTAATTTAGGGCGTCCGTAAGGCGCCGGTAAGTTATTTTAAGTTAGTTGCACTTACAGTTAGGTGCAAGACTGTGTCAGTTTCATCTTTTATATACAGGGTGTCCCACGAGCAGTGTGCCAAAAAGCTGCAGCGTGTAGGTCTAGTCAAGACCCGTTTAGCCGGGAGGGGCAATTTTCTAAAAAACTGACTTAATTTGGAAAAAAAATTATTAAAAATCAACAGTTACATCCACAATGCCACGATATACCTTTTTGTAAAGCCAGAAACCTCTTCTTTCATATTGATTTCAAATGAAGCTGTTTTAAGCAATAGTTTTTGAGAAATTAATTTTCAAACTCAAAATTTTGAAAAAAAATTGAAAAAAAAAAAATTCGAACTGTTTTTTTCCAAAATTGTATGTAATTAAGTAGTAATTTTTTTTAAAAAATTCAATGCTCTCATTAGTTTTTAGTTAAAAGCAGAAAACCGGATGCAAAAATGTCTTGAAGTTTTTGAGAAATTAAAACAAATAACCGAACCATTTTTTTCTAAGAACAACCTTTTTTTTGGTTTTGACGCGGCTGGACTTGTAGACAAATTAATGTATGAAACATTGACCTCTTTTTTATTATTTTTAAAAAATTCGGAGTTTTATGAGGATACAATAAAGTGATACAGTATTGGAATAACCCTGGATTAATTCTTTTTTTTCATTGATAACGCCTGAAAACTGACCTGCGAATTTCGTCTGGGTCCGCCCGCCGCCGATGCGTTCTACCCGAATTTTGGATTTGGTCCGACGCAATCCCTCCCTTAGTACAAGGAGGATGGCTATTATGCTTGGAGTGCCCAAATCTAGAGTATGGAGAGTGCTTCATACCGAAAACTTACACCCGTACCATTTTAGGCCAGTTCAGGGACTCACCTCAAACGACAAGTTTTTGAGAGCAGAATTTTGTCGATCATTACTGCTTCGAGATGAAACTGAACGAAACTATTTTGCAAGGATATTCTGGACGGATGAAGCACAGTTTACCAGAGATGGGGTTACTAACTTCCACAATTTGCATCATTGGAATAGCACCAATCCACACAACAAGAAACAAAATAAATCACAACACCGCTTTAGCTGTAATGTTTGGCTTGGTATTGTTGGACAAACTGTAATCGGGCCCCGGAATGCCGTTATTAATGGAGAATCATACCTGCAATTCCTACGAGACCTTTTGCCCGATTTGATGGACAACGTTCCTTTGGCCATAGCAGATAATTTAATCTACCAGCAAGATGGAGCACCAGCATACTAGAGCTTACGGGTTAGAAACTGGCTGAATGATCATTTTAGTGACCGTTGGATCGGAAGAAGGGGCCCCACGGAATGGCCACTTAGATCACCAGATTTAACTCCTCTAGATTTTTATGTGTGGGGATTCATGAAGAATTATGTTTACGAAGTGGAAATAGTATCTTTGGAACAACTAAAAGAACGGATTGAAGTCGCTGGAGTCAAATTGCAGGAAAATTTGTCAAGCATAGATATGTGCAGCCATTAGGAGAAGAAGGAGATATAATCTTTGCCTTCTAAAAAATGGGGATCATATTGAAAATTTATTACAATAAAACTCCGAAGTTTTTAAAAATAATAAAAAAGAGGTCAATGTTTCATACATTAATTTGTCTACAAGTCCAGCCGCGTCAAATCCAAAAAAAAGGTTCTTCTTAGAAAAAAATGGTTCGGTTTTTTTTTTAATTTCTCAAAAACTACAAGACATTTTTGCATCCGGGTTTCTGTTTTTAACTAAAAACTAATAAGAGAATTGAATTTTTGGAAAAAAATTACTACTTAATTACATACAATTTCGAAAAAAAGTAGTTCGAAAATTTTTTTTTTAATTTTTTTTGCAAAATTTTGAGTTTGAAAATTAATTTCTCAAAAACTATTCCTTAAAACAGCTTTGTTTAAAAACAGAATGAAAGAGGAGGTTTCTGGCTTTACAAAAAAGTATATCACGGCATTGTGGATGTAACTGTTGATTTTTAATATTTTTTTTTCCAAATTAAGTCAGTTTTTTTGAAAATTGCCCCTCCCGGCTAAACGGGGGGGAATAGACCCCCCCCTCCCATACGATTTTTTTCTTGTCTTGACCAGACCTACACGCTCTAGCTTTTTGGCACACTGCTCGTGGGACACCCTGTAGAATTTGTTCCTATAAGTGTGTTTATTTGTATGGAAAAATGACTAAACTTCACAGAAATGTAGCTGCACAGATTCTAATTAAAGGTAAATTTCGTACCTAACGATGCTCTGAATATGGACGAAGTACCGATAGTTTGGTGATGATTCAGTTTTGCAGTATATTTTTTCAATGCCTACAGCGGCATTCGCAGTTTGACACTCAAGCCGATAGGAACGCCTCGAGTTTGAAAGGTTTTTGGTCTTCGGTTTTCATTTTTAAGTTTTTTTGATAGTGTGTTTGAAGGTAAGGAAAAATGTACACACATTTATGTAAATGTGATTTGTAAATGTTGTGCAGTTTTAGGTTGCAGAAATGGCATCTCTCGCAAAGAATTTGAAAAACTGTTTATAAAACTACTCAAAGACGGACAATCAACGCGCTTTAAAACGAAAGAGTGTCATGTTACTCAATCCGCTGTTGTGCGGTTAAGAAAAAGTGTGTTCTGGACATAGCTAGTTCTCGAGTAGAAAGGCCTAAAAAACTTTCTGAAGAAGACAAGCGTGCTTTAGTGAACTTCGTAATTTCTGGAAGGACGGCTACTGATTCTGAAGCAGCCAAAGAGCTTAAGTCAGCGACTGGCAAACAAGTTAGCCGATGGGCAGCTAATCGGACGTTGCGTAAGCACAATGTAGTAGCTATCAAAAAGAAAAAGAGACCAGCACTCTCCAAGAAAAACGTCAGAGCCAGATTAAACTTTGCCAAAAAGTATGCAGATTGGTCAGAAGGAATAAAGTGGTGTCCGATGAAACCAAAATAAATCGCTATTGCACTGATGGCAGATCGTAGGCTTGGAAAAGACAGACGGTTAAGCACGGAGGTGGTTCAATTATGGTGTGGGGAAGTATGACTTGTTTGAGCGTTGCAAAATTACATCTTATAGAGGGTATACAATATAAACGTTCATTCAAATATTTTGAAATCGAACCTCACCACATCAATACATAATATGCTCTATCTTCCGAGTGAAGCTATCTTTCAGCATGACAGAGATCCGAAGCACATGGCCAAAAAAATGCAGAGTTGGCTTCAAAGACAGCCTTTTAATGTGCTAGACTGGCCAGCGCAAAGCTCGGATCTGAACCCAATAGGAAATCTTTGCTCTTGCCAAGGAATATGACTCTCCACCATCATTCTTAGCTATCCTTTGAACAAAAACAGTGGGAACGCCTACCAAAGCGAATTACGCAAATTAAAAAAAACCAAAGGGTTCTGGACTAAGTATTAAGAAGCTTCATACCTTCAGTTTTCACCCTGGTGCAAAACTGAATCATGATGTATCAGGTCTATTTTTATAAAATTAATTTTTTTTTTATTTTCTATTTATGTAAAATAATTACTTAACATTAAATAATCTTCTTCTTCTTCTTCTTTTCCTTTTTCCGGCGTTGTTATGGTCAGAAGTGTAGGACCATAACCTTCCCACTTAACTGCATTCCTACTGGTCCGCTTGTGGGGTCCGCCGGTTTGACCTCAGAAAGTAGCGGCAGGCTTCCCGGTTTGCGATTACTTCATCGCTGAGGCCAATCAAATGCTGGTGTTTTTGCATCTGTTTGCACCAATTGTTTTTCGGCCTGCCTTTTTTTTTTTTTTTTTGTGACACGGACATGCTCCAGATTTTTTTGTTCGATCTTACTCTTACAACACCGGTGATCTCCAGTCGTGTCAGCCCACTGATTTGCATGTATACTTGTGGGGCAGTTTAATGGTGGTATATGTGTCCCTAGGCTCACCTTGGTGTTTTCAAAATTGCCTAGATGTGATTTTTGTTTACCTTTGTTTTAGTCGCCTTTTACGACAAGCGAGAGGTATCGCTGCAGGGATATTCTTAACCCGTCCCTGCACGGAACACTTAACATTAAATAATAACTTAGAAAATATTTAATTTTATCAAGCTTTTTTATTTCTGAGTTTTGTTGATAAGTACGCACTTGTGACTCAGTTTTGCACCTAACTGTATAACCATTTTTGTATATTTGTATTTCAAAAATATAAAACAAAAAAGAATTTAAAACTAGAAAAAGAACCAAACTAAACGTATCAGCTCATGAGCACTGTTAATTAATCCGTCGCGGATGTGCCGTTTGTCCCTGGTGTATGCCGAATCTCTTAGCTTTATATCACTGAAGCTTTCCCTCACTTTTCTCCGGACAACGGAGAAACGGAGTCTGTTTGATAGTACAATGGACCAGTATTTGCATCTGAGTGCTCCAACTCACTCATTCGTCGAACGATTCCTCCTGAAGACATACTGGCAGTCTCCAATTATTTTCTTTGCGTAGGATGTCAGTCTTTTTAAAGTAGCAGAAATATTCTTCGGTACTTGTTGCATTATGTTCGGTCATCCTTTTTAAATACGGGAATGATGGCAGAGTTTTTCCATTATTCGGGGATGATTTCATTGTTCCATACAGTTGTGATGAGCCCATGTAACTTCTCTATTAATTTTTCTAATTCCGATGGTATTAGGTCAATTCGTGCGGCCTTGTTATTCTTAAGCCGATGGCTTGCTTCTTTTACTTCCTTAGCAGTTGACAATTCTGCCTGAACCTCTGCTTTATGGAGGTGCTGTACATTCAGGTGTTTGATGTATGTACATACAGCAGTTTATCGACATATCTCCTCCATTGAGCTACAACTCTTTCGATGTCCGGCCTAGCTCTACATTATCATTACGAATAAAATCTTATCTGACCTGGTATCCCTTTCGTACACCGTGTAGCTCTACATACATTGCCCTCCCGTTTTTCCTGAATCTTATGTGACTTTTTCCTTTACCATTGTATTTTTTATCCCAAAGGAGATGGCTGACTTCCTTTCATAGGGTTTGCTACCTTAAACGCATGATCTCTTCGCTATTTTCTGGGGCTTGAACTCTGAAAACACAACGGGCTTTTATTTTTTCCTCGCATTCTAAGTCGAACCAAGGCTTTACTTTGGGAGCTTTGCAGTAGTCTAGTTTCTTTTCCGCTGCGTCCTTTACAACACTTTTTAGCGTTGATCATTCTGCTTCTACCCGTCTTAATTCGGTTGGATTTGGCGTTCAATTTTGGCGATGATTAGGATGTGGTCTGAATCGTAATCCGCCTCTTGTAGCATATGCTGAACTAAGCTACAGGTAGTCTTCACAATATGACACAATACGCGTCATATCCACGCTATTCGTAGATGCAATCATATCTCCGCCGTACATACTATACGATTTCTAGGGTACAATCTTCTTCAGTATATCAACAGCTCTTAAGAAAAATGGTAGTAGTGGATTCAGGGTTTATACATTACATAACTATCAGCCAAAACAATTTTGTGGTCTTTTCTTATGTTTTCCGAAACAACTGTCGATCTTGAGCGACTGATGATCAGCATCTGTGTTTGCACGGCAAAGTATAAAAATAACTTTTCCGTGAACTGCTTGAGCAGAGTCGGAATAACATTTGTCAAACCTTGTTTTGCATGAACTTTTTTTCCCCCTATTAAAATGCAGTGTGCTGATTCGTTGGAGCCATGTACATAGTGGGTCATCTAGTGGTTTCTTTTTTTTATCATAGGTTATTTTGACACTGACAGCTGTTTTCCGCCCGAAATCTTGACAGAAAGGCAGTATCATACCTCCGCGGAAAGAAATGAGTCGCTTTATGCTTAAACAACGTTGGCAAATATTGAAAACTTATTTCCAAATTGAGTGCTGTGTAGCCCAAACAGTGAATTTTTTTCAAAAGAAGTTTTGGCCGAAATGAAGCACCCACCGCGACTGCTGTACGCAAGTTAGTGCAAAAATTTCGTGAGAATGGTATGCTAGTGGACAACACTCATGGTCCTCGTGTCAGACTCAATTCACGAACACATCTCGCCATCGATCTCAACAGCTCAACATTTCACGCACTAGCCTGAGGAGAATTCTGCACAAAGATCTCGGATTATTCGCTTACAAGGTCCAATTGACTCAGAAATTGAAGGCGCGCGACCATCCCCTTCGTTATCGCTTCGCAGTTTGGGCCTTAGAGCAGCTTGAATTGCAAAACGATTTTGGGCGAAAAATCATCTTTTCTGACGGGGCACATTTTCATATTTTCTGACGGGGCACATTTTCACCTCGGCGGCTATGTTAACAAACAAAATTCCCACATCGGAAAACCCGCACGTTATTGTCGAGAAGCTAATACATCCACAGAGAATGACCATTTAGTGCGGATTGTGGAGTGACAGCATCATTGAGCCATTTTTCTTCGAAAATGATAAATTTAGTACATATAACTTGGCCATTGATACAATCGATAATTTAATTGACGAGATCCCTAAGACGAGATCCTAGTTTTCGGTGACTTCAAAATTCCTCACCTTAAATGGATTACATTGCCTGTAATCCCACTGCAGCCAAATAATGCCTCTTCTCTGATTCCAGCCTTAACCAGCGGGATTTTTAATTACATGGGCAGACAACTCGATCTCATTTTCACAAGTGACCCCTTTAACTCCTCAGTTTCAGCTTGTCCGCTGTCCCTGTTCTTTCTTCTCTCGTTCTTTCACAACTCCCCTTTACAGAACTTTCCCCCCACTGTTCAAATGTCTAACGATTTCCACAAAGCTAACTTCCATCAAATCAAAGAATATCTCAAAACGCTCCTTTTAATTTCAACAACCTTGCCGTAAATTATGCCATATCTATATTCTACAAAGAAATATTTAATTCTATCTCGCTTTACGTACCCTTTTCCCGAAGTAAAACGTCCTCCACCTCCCTACCTTGGGAAACTGGGCGCAGACTCCGTTCTTTGAGAAACAAACGGAACAAGCTCTGGACAATTTTTCTTCGTACTCAATCCCAATAACTAACTTCTCTAACTATTTCGGTACTTACCTGTATTTTGTAGAGCTTTATAACTCTCGCATTCGACACTACTTAGTCGAGATGCAAACCAACCTTATAAATAATCCCAAGTCCTTCTTTCAGTTTGTTAATTACAAAAGAAAATCTGATGGCTACCCAAACTCTCTCTCCTTCAATAATGAAACTTCCAATGATCCTCATAACATCGCCAACCTTTTTGTCACCTTCTTCAACCAATCTTTAATCCATGATTCCTTTGTATCCGATCCTACTTACTTCAACTATTTATCAAACTTCTCCTTTGGACCATTTCTCCCTCGTAGTGTCGACCCCGATATCATCGAAGAAAGATTAAAGCAACTTAATGATGAATTCACCCCTGGCTCCGACGGCCTCCCTGCTATATTTAAAAAAAAAAAATGTTCCTCCTCTCTTTCTCTACCTCTCTCAAAAATCTTCAGCCTATCCCTTTCTCAAGATGAATTTCCCCGGATATGGAAAACCTATTTTATAACACCTATACACAAAAGAGTCCGAAGAATGACATTAACAACTACCGTCCCATTGCCAAACTGTCTCATTGTATTTATAGTATTTATAGTATTTTGTATGCTAGTTTAAGATTTCAATGCAAGCCTCCCCCCCAGACAACACGGCTTCCTCAAAGGTAGGTCTACAACCACAAACCTTATTGAATTCGTTTTCTTCACCCTTTCAGCCTAAGAAAATGGCAAGGAAGTCAATGTTATCTCAACTGACTTCAGTAAGGCCTTTGATAAATTTTCACACAGATTAATACTCTTCAAACTTCCCTTGGCTTTGAACCAATCTTATTAAAGTGGATTTCCTCTTACCTGGAAAATCGCCACTAGATCTGCCCTCTCTAACCCCTTCCTTGCTTTCTCCGGTGTTCCCCAAGGCAGTCATCTAGGCCCGCTTCCTTTTATTCTTACCATTAACGATATTGAAATGGTTATTAAACATTCCCACATCTCTCCATATGCCGACGATGCTAAGTTCTCATCATTCCCTCAGAACATGACTCTTCCCTTATTCAATCGGACCTCAACAGCTTTTCCACCTGGTGCTCCAAGAATTGCCTCGACCTTAACATTTCCAAGTGTAAATCTATTACTTTCTCCCGCAAACGTAACAAACCTCTTCCCCGCCTCTACTTTCTCCATAATCAACCCCTTTCTACCGTACAGGTGATCCGTGATCTTGGTGTATTATGCGACCAGTAACTCAATTTCCTTGCACATACGATGTATCAACGATATAATTCTTCATTCAATTCTGCATTCGGCTTCGTGAAACGATGGTTTAAAGATTTTACTCGGTCTCTCTACAAAACCTTTGTTCGCCCTATTCTCGAATACACCTCTCAAGTGTGGTCTCCTTACTATCATTCACACATTTCCAGCATCGAGAGTTTCCAACGTCGTTTCCTCCGTTTTGCTCTTCGTGGCTTACCCTGGGACAATACTCTAATCCTACCTTCCTATCAAGACCGCCTAAAACTTATTAATTTGAACTCGCTGGAAGAACGAAGAAGGATATCCGACATCCTTTTCATCCATCGACTCCTCTCAGATACCATCGACTGCGAGACCCTTTATAACTCTATCTTTTTTAGCACTAACCCTCGTAATACACGAAATCCTCTCTTCTATGTACCCACCTCTCGTACCTCTCGTACCACGAAAAAACTGTTTCGACTTTAACATCAGCACTCCTTGTCTAAAATTCCGTCTCAATCGGCCTCTTTCTTAGTTTCCTAGATCGTAAGTTAAATTAAGTACGTAGCTTGAATTAAGCGCAATAAAATGGGGGTATAGTTCATCAGGATAGAGAAGACATTTAATTATCAATCAACCCTTCTAAAGTGGTAGCCTCGACGAATGACATGGAGCGACCCGGACAAATGGTAGCGTTAAAAGCCTTGGGAATGGTCAAAAACAAGGAAATTAGTTGGCATAATGTCTATCTTCCAAATATGTTTTGTTTGTTTTAAGACTATTTTAGGCGAAGCTGATGGCTCTACTCGTCAGCAAATTTCAACTAACTCATTCTTGTTGTAAAACTATTTGTTATAAAATCTATACACCCTTTAAAACATGCTTCAATTGTGTGCGATGCAGCTCTCTTCATACGGGTTAGACTACGTCGATAAACCTTTTCCATTCGCCAAGTCTCTCAAAACTTCCTTATTGACTTGGTCTATGTGTCTTTCGTTCCTCCTTTAAATCCCTCATTTCTAAAGTACTGCTCTAATGTACAAACATGGAACTATTTGTTTATTAAATTATCCCTTTTCACTACCATACCACTAAATCCAGCCACTTAAATGTGTAAATTTCAATTGCCTAATAAAAGCTTAAACCTGAGAATCCGGGCGGGTGGCGGCACCATTATCCTGGCCATCAGCATATGCCATAAATCACTCATAAAATCCATAGGAAGCATCAAATCCAATTTCGGCGAAAGTGGAAAGTAAAATTTATTTCACTTCCCTAATGCGGTTATGTGTCTATGTCTGTTCCTGTGCCTTGCTCCTGCTCCAATGATTACTCCTGCCCCTGTTTATGTCGGCAGCCTTTTCATTTCCATTTTGTTTTTATCTCGCATTTCGTTACGCTGCTCTGGATTAGATAATAACTTTTTTGATGGAACAGCCTTTTAGTAACTAATTTATTTAAGAGCATCTCATCCGCCCGCACTCGTCCTGTGTGCGTTGTTAATTCAATTTAGGCTGCCATTGTTTAACGGTATTTTGCTGTGTGTGTTCGTTTACATTTTCAAATAAGTTCTCTTCCTGGCAGTGATCGAAAGTTTAATTAAAAAATAAACGAACACGAGCAGGTTAGAAATCACACACACTGGTAGCTGAAAAGTAAGGGCTGGTGACCGACAGGCATAGTGTGTCAACAGCAGGACGATTTGATACCATTTTAGCTCTTTGAAATTCTATCACTCAAACGATATAGAGGCACCACTCTCCCTATGTGTCACCCGAATGGAGACAAAACAGTGTCCCGGCTAATGTCAATAGTGACGATACCCACGGATGCATAGTGGTTAATGAGGATTGTCAATCGGACTAAACTCAATCAGAGCAAAACCAAACACAAAACTCTAACCATTGGCCAGAATTCAGCATACGAATGGGTCATCCTACTCCGGGCTTCGACAATTGAAAATTGAAAATCGAAAACCTCATTTGTTTGCGACAAATGGGTGAGTGTGTCCTGCCATAAGCTACTCGTATGCACGGGCCGACAGAAGATAAACCGTTTTAATTATCGGAATGTGATTGAAAGTCTTTCGGCTCCCCGATTCCATGGTGCTCACAGTCCACATAGCTCGTGGGCTCTCGTTTTCCTTTTCGTTTTTTCCTTTCTGTTTACATTCCAACTTGGCAGCAGGACAGTGCCCGTGGAGGCGACAAGCATTAGGAGCATCCCGACGTTAGAATAGAAGCCACAAGAGTTCATAAACACCCCGTTGGAGATATGGTTATATCGTTTAGCTACAGCTCGGGTCGCTAATACCGAATGGGAATTAATGGAATAATGAAGAATTGGAATGATGGGATGGATGGATAGAATTAATGGATGTGTTTACAGGCTTTTATGTTGATGTTTGAAGTCAGATTTTACGGTAATTTTCAGGACAAATTAAGGTAGCTTTGATGCTGGGGTTCGGGACTAGGTTCGCGTGACCGTGACAGAGGTTGAGCTTGTGGTAGACATGACCGAGTAATAATGAGAAAACATTTTGAAATTAATTGGTTGAAGGCGTCGATGAATTCGACGAAAAGCCCCTCGGTGACTTCATACTCATATATGAAATTGGCATAGAAAAACTATCCTTACTCCGAAAAGCCTGCAACTCCAGGGTTTGTGATTTCATCATGGAAGCATTAGATCAGGCTGTTTTTTTTTAATAGATATGCTAAAAGCTTATAATGGTTAGCACCAGTATGAATCCGAAACTTCACATGGTAAGCTTGGCCGTCTGTAAACAACTCCTCATCATTACACTTTTGAATTTTCATCGGCGTCATAACTTCTTTGTGCGTGAAAATGTAGACTTCCGAGGCAAATCAGTGTCATTTGCGGGAAATTTTGCTTTCCACCTTCAATTTGAGAAAATCTGTTTATACGCCCCTTAGTGCTTATGGCCGATTCCATTTCTCGTCTGCCACTGAAGCTTATGATTATCAATCTTCTAAGGCTCCTATAAGTGAAAAAACTTGTCGTGAATTGTTTTGACGGTACAGCAGTGGTGATTTCGATGTGGAACACAAAGAGCTACTCAGATGGGTGAAAAAGTTTGGAGGCACATAATGAAAGACATTGCTGGATAAAGAACTTGCAGATTCTTTGGCTGTAATTCAACAAGCCATTTCGAAAGCCGTGGCAAAATGATAGGAAGGGTCCAAAGGAAGGGAATAGGATGCTATACAAATTAAAGCCGAGAACTGCATCGTAATATGACTGGCGATGGAAAGTAGATTTACAACAAAAATCCAAAGTAAAAGAAATTATGACGGCCCAAGTTCATGTACAACATCGACGGCCAAGCCAAACTTCCATAGATCGAAGCTCATGCTTTCTATTTACTGGGCTTAGCTTCGCGTGGTATATTATAAATTGTTACAACTGATTGAGAACACCACAGGAGCTAGCTACCGTCGAGTCGAGCATTGAAGGACAACTGGGTACAATATGATCAAAGACACAACAAAGTGGTTATGCAACACGAAAACGTGCGGCTACATCTTGCTCAGGTCGTTACAGCCTACCTTAAAGCATGTGAGATGACCTTTCCCTCACTCCATATTCTCCAGATTCTGTTTCGGTCAATGATGCTTGCCCTAGCTGAGCAGTACTTCCGATCTTTCGAAGAGGCCAACAATATATTGATTCGGGGATCACCTAAAACCTCATAGTTTTTTGAAAGTGGAACTCTCCCAGAAAGATAGGCAAACGTTGTAGCTAGTAACAGACAATACCTACAAGCATAAACCATCTCTTCAAAGATAAGGCTTCAAATTAAAAAAAAAAAAAAACCTAAACCTGATAATAAAATGTGGATGGCTCGCTGATAATTACTGTCATTTACTGAGATCTATACAGTTCATCTTTATGACAAGTGTCAAGTACAGTCTTTGCCAATTTTAGTCATGAAGTTTATTACGACACAACAACGTAACCCCCATGTTAGTAGAAGTTACAATATATTTCGTAAAGGTGGTCAATGTTTCCATCAACATATTCGTCGTATTGAGTCCGGAATGCATAAAAGAATCGGTTCAAAATCAACAAGGCACCTCAAATCGTCGTCGAAGTCAATAATTAGGCATCACTTTGCGGATTATGACCCAAAATTATGTTCCAAAACTGAATGAAATGCTTCTGGACGAGATCTTGTTTTAACAGGCCTTTAAGCAATGAATCTATTGAGAAGTTTTATGATGACATTATTTCGGTTAGATAACAAGTTCCTTTACCTTCGAAATCACGTGGTTCGACGACATAAGACTTCATTCTAGAGAGTAAGGTCTTAGCCTATAATAACCCACCAATTCAGGCCCTCAAACAAATTGTATCAATTGATACTGTCGTATCATACAGTGCATTTCAAAATGTCATTGAAGATTACTGGATAATGAAACACCATCAGCATCACTGCGGCACTAACGAAGGGTAGTCGTGATGCAATGGTAATCATCACCGACTGTTCAGCCGAAGGTCTGTAGTTCAAGTCCGTCCATAGTCAAGAACAATTCCTATACGGACAAACTGTGCAACATCGGTTGTAAATAAGATATGATCAAAAAGTGCTGATGTAAGCATGACATCACTTCAAAATTCATACTCAATGTGTGCATATTTCTAATATAACACCTTAATGACATGGAAACAAAAGAGCTACTGTGAACTACAACCAACGCAAATTCAGTCGAATCTCTCAAATCCTATTTAGGACAACCACCCCCGGAGAGTAGTGAACGAACATTTTCAACACAAACCATCTGCACCCCGTTCAGGTTGTGGGACAAACACCATAACGGCGTACACTCTTGAACTTGCACGTATTATAAAATAATAATAATTAATAAGTTTATTGTCAATAACCACAACAAAAATCTATACAAATTATTAGACATCGAAAAAGCATTCGATTCTGTTTGGCACGTTGGTCTAATATTCAAAATGATGATGATGAATGAGTGTTAGGTTATGTTAGGTTAAAGAAGGGGAGTGTGATGGTTAAGCATCACTTCCACTCGGGGGCCAAAAGGCTCATGGAGTACACATATAATTAACCTGTCTTATCACTTGGTGGCTGAAATCACCCCGTGCTCTTTATGAATTTTGGAAGATCCGATATATCTGCATTTGCCACGTGCGCAAACTCTTTGGCCCAGCGACGCTAGGCATCGATTCTGGAGAGCTGGGCAGTGGCAAAGCAGATGTTGGATCGTCTTAGTTTTTTCCTTATTGCCGCAGCTCCGGCAGAGATCGCTGGATCCCGAGTCCCATTTCCGCAGCATTGCTTCAATAGGACAATGTCCTGTGATCACTCCGACGAGCATACGGATCGAGTTTCGGTCCAGCGCCAAGAGCTTCTTTGTTTTTCCGATATTGAGCTCTGGCCACGATGATCTTGTTGTTTCTTGTAAGCCAAGACGAATTGGCTTCTTTTATGATTGTGTCATTTATGATCCGGTATAATGCGCTGATCGGTGGTTGCAATGACGTGTCCGCTTCGCTGATGTCCATTTCAGACCCTTGCCTGGCCAATTCATCCGCTCTTTTGTTCCCTGCGGTTGAGCTGTGACCCGGGACCCAGTAGAGTTTGACTTTGTGGTGTGTGATGGATTTCAGTGAGTCGCGACATTTGAACTCGTTATACAGGATTCTATTGGCTTCAGTGCAGCCTGGCTGTCTACGAAGTTAGTGATATCCGATGGTGGGATATCGGTTACTTGTAGGTGTTTGGCTGCTTTCTTTATTGCTAGGATTTCTGCTTGGAAGACGCTGCACAAATCAGGCAGTTTAAATGATTCCTGTTTGTGGAGGGTATCAGAGTAGAACCCGGCCCCAGTGCCTGTGTCCATTTTCGATCCTACGGTTAAGAGAGTGATCTCGTGCTCGTTGATCACAGCGTTTGATAGCCACTCTTCTCTGTCGAAGAAAATGATTGGTATTCTGACAGAGAAGTCATTTTGGGGGGAAATATAGTCGATCGTAGCTGCGAGGCTACTAAAACCATGTTTCTTTCCCAGGTCGTCTATTATTCTGAGTATGGCCGCATGTCCATAGTTGGCTTGCTTCCACAGAAAGGACTCCCTTAGTCTGAGAGCGCTCTTTGCAGCGGAGTCTTTTATGAATAGATCCAGGGGAAGGAGATGAAGTATCATGTCCAACCCTGCTTGCGGCGTGCTTCTCATGGCTCCCGTTGTACAAACAGCGGCTGACCTTTGTACTTTGTTGAGCATGTTCATATAGCTGTTCGTGCTGCTAGCAGTCCACCAGACCAGGACCCTATAAGTTAAAATGATTGCTGTGTACATCTAATTAATGATGTACGGTTACAAGTCCCATCTTTTGCCGAAGGTCGTTTTGCATGCATTAAATGCATTCAATCCTTTTTTCATCCTTTCCTCCAGGTTTCTTTTCCAGGAGAGTTTGGAGTCAAGAATGATGTCTAGATACTTGGCTTCCGCTTTGAGTTTGAGTGGAGTACCCTCAAACTTTGGGGGAGCAAATATCGAAATTTTCCTTTTCCTGGTGAACAAGACCAGGTTTTGTTGGGGTTTATTCTCAGGCCGTTCTGTCTTGGCCACGAGGAGAGTTCCTTCAACGCAGATTCCATTAGTTCACTGACAGTTGGTAGAAATTTACCTTTTATCAAGATAACTAGGGCATCCGCATATGGTATTGTCTTTGTGCCTTTCTCCATGAAGATTTTGAGGATTTTGTTAACTGTAGGGGGGAGAGAACTCCCACCTGTGGTGTGCCTCTAGTTGTCACTTTCCTTATAGAGCTGTGTCCAATATCTGCATAGATAATTCTGTTCTTAAACATATTTTCAATCCAGATTACAATGGATTTGTCTACTTTTATGTGCTCTAGAGCTGTTATTATGGCCTCTGTGTTTACGTTGTTGAAGGCCCCCTCTGTATCGAGGAAGGCTGCCATTGTTAACTCTTTTAGGTTCAGCGAACTCTCAATTTCACGGACAACACTATGCAGAGCACTTTCCACTGATCTGCCTATAAGGTAGGCGTCTGAGTGTTGCATAAGTTGAGTGAGTTGATGAGTCCTCTGATGTATAGGTCAAGAAGTCTTTCCAAGGTTTTTAATAGAAACGACAAGAGACTAATTCGCCTATAGTCCTTTGCGGCAGTATGGGATGGTTTACTTGTCTTAGGTATGAAAACTAGCTTTATTTCTTTCCACTGTGTTGGGATGTACCCCGCGAGCAAGCAATTGGAAAAAAATGCTTACGAGATGGGGTACAGGGTCTGTGTTTTTTGAAGCATCGCTGGCAAAATATCGTCCAGCCCCAGGGACTTAAAAGGTTTGAACGAATATATTGCCCATGATACTTTATCCTTTGTAATAATTTCGTTTATTACTTCTTCGGTTTAATTACCCTTCCGTGCAGGGACGGGTTAAGAATATCCCTGCAGCGATACCTCTCGCTTGTCGCATCGTGTTGTAAGAGTAAGATCAAACAAAAAATCTGGAGCATGCCCGTGTCACAAAAAAAAAAAAAAAGGCAGGCCGAAAAACAATTGGTGCAAACAAATACAAAAACACAAGCATTTGATTGGCCTCAGCGATGAAGTAATCCCAAACCGGGAAGCCTGCCGCTACTTTCTGAGGTGAAACCGGCGGACCCCACAAGCGGACCAGTAGGAATGCAGTTAAGTGGGAAAGTTATGGTCCTACACTTCTGACCATAACAACGCCGGAAAAAGAAAAAGAAGAAGAAGAAGACTTCTTCGGTTGTGTGACCCGTAGGAACCGTCGTCTCGAAGGGGACTGTGGTTTCAGGGGTTTTACAGCCTGAGAAGTGGGTTTCAGTCAGCAGTTCTAGGGATTCCTGACCGGATTCTGTCCAAGAACCATCTGGTTTAAGGATGAATCCCGGGATCTTTCGGAGACTTTTGGCTTCGTTGAGATCCTCTATTGTTTGGCAGAACTCCCGCCAGGATTTAGATTTTGCTGCTCTTGTTTTGCTCTTGTATTCGTTGAAGCAGGATTTGTAGATATTCCAATCTTCGGTTCTTTTAGAGATCTTTGCTCTATTGAATAGATTTCGGGTCCTGGTCCTGAGTTGCTTTAGCTCTGTGGTCCACCAGACTGCGCTGGTCTTCCTGCGAGCACGCTGCAAAGGACAGGATTTGTTGAAAGCCGCTTTCAGAATTCTCACAAGATTTTTGGCTGAATTCTCAATGTAAGTTGGATCGGGGTTAGTGATGGCTTGTGGTGGTACTAACCTGTTGGCAACTAAGTTTGAGAAAAGATTCCAGTCCGTCTTCTGAGGGTTTCTGAAAGGTTTCGGTTTTTCTTTGTTTGCGTTTAGGTTGAAGAGTATTCGGCTCTGGTCCGAAAAGGAACAGTTAGTGGACACTCTCCAATTCTCTACTCGGATAGAGTCAGACTCACTTAGTAGAGTGTGGTCCATTACCTCTTCCCTAACCCGCTTAGGAAACGTTGGTGTATTACTTTTGCTGCATATGTTGAGGTTGGTGGAGATTATGAAATCTAAAATGGACTCACCCCTTTTATTAATGTCGCTGCTTCCCCATTGAGTGTGGTGTCCATTGGCGTCGCAGCCTATCAATAGACACAATCCGCGTGACATGGCATATCGCGCAAGTGCTCGGACTGCGTCTGGAGGTGGGTCCTCATCATCGTATGGCAAGTATGCGGACGATAGGAGCAAAATTGATTTGTCCTGTTGTTCGTACGTTACACCGTGAGGTCTCCATTGCTGTATGTACCTAGGAGAAAAATGTTTAAGTAAGGTAAGGTTAAGTAATTAAGGATATATCCACATCTTCCTGCAGCATGTACATCATCAAGTCGTCGGCAGCTGCTTTGCAGTGGTGTAAATTAATTTGCACCACTAGCAGCCTCCTTTGAGTGGTCGCGTTCATTGGGAAGCCTTACCTTTAGGGTTCCCAGCCCGAACTTGATGCTGCCAGATGTTTACGAATGAATGAGTGTTAACTTTCCGTTGTACCTCTGCAAGTTAGTTCAAGGTCGTATGTCAGATATGAAAACAGAGCTGTCAAGATGGCAGTATTTAGAACTTTACACATTGACAAAAGGCAAACTATATTTTTCCCAAAAGAGAAAAAGTTTGCTAAAAATTTAGGAAGAATATGCGGCTAAAACCACAAGTAATGTGTGCAGGGACAAACGCTTTACGAAAATAATAATGGGGGGAGCTCGTTTCGGAGAACAAAAGAGTTGCAACCCAATAGAAAAGGCATTTAAATGAACTGCTGTGATGTACAGTGAGAGCAAGTAGCATCGGAAAACGTTGTTATCCACAGAACGAAAATTCAGGTAGAACGGTCAACCATTGGAATGAATAAAATATATGATTAATTAACAAAGTAATTGGGCACATAAAAACTATGCTGAACATTGAAACTATCCCCAAGGAATGGCAAAACTTGATCATCATTATCGTACTTAAAAATGCATCATCAAAAGGACAAGTAACAAAGAAACGTCTTATATAAAGCATTCGAGATCGATGGAGGATTGAAACAAGGAAACGCCTTGTCACCACTTTTATTTAATTTGGTGCTGGAATACATAATGAGATTCCTTCAGGAAAATGATAAGGGAATAACAAATCATAGAATTAGATCTATTCTAGCCTACCCGAGACCTAAAATCACAGTTGACTCTCCAGTACACCTACAAAACCCACTATTTCTGAAGTTCCATATGACATTAGCCTTAGACCTTAGCATGCGTTTTATGATTAATTTAAAAAAAAATAAATTTATTGTTGACCTTGCTAAAGGAATATTTTTTGGACATGAAATGTATGACCGAAATGTACTGAACGTTATCAAATAATATCTCTAACTTAGTTAAATTAAAATCATTTGTTGTTCATGTTTCTCACTGTTGCGATTGACATCACAATCATCCGTCAAATCTTCTGTCATCAATCAAAGCCAAATCAAAGGTATCCACTCGAGGCCACTTGAAAATGATTTCAATCTTATCTCCAACAGTATACGAGCAGTTACCCCAACGCAACACCTGTCAATGCAGTAGCGCATGATAAACACGCAACATAATGGATGGCCAATCATTGACAGGAGTTGCTGATTTCACGAATGATGACCGTGATAATGGCTGTTGTTAACAACGAATAAGCTTTCAGGGCAATGGTCAATATGTGTAAATACATTACTGCCTCAACCGCACTGAACACATCCACTTCAGGTTCAAGTTTCGATTGTGCAAGTATTTAGAGAAGTGCTTCCAAGTGCTCCCTCACTGGCGCAAACATTTCCTACGAGACACTTACCTGCTCTCTGTGGTTTATGAAATTCCTTTCATTGTATTACAGAAACCAATATGATTGCGTTCCTTTATGGGGTTCGAAGGCCCTAACCTTAGATTCTAAATGACAAGCATTCGAATTTAGAAAGCATAAGAGTAACCCTTGGTAAAATATCTAGAATAGAAAACTCTTCCTTGGACTTAAGCGTTTACAATTATTGATTATTCCTTAATCAACTTATCTTAAGTAACTTAAGACTCAATGAAAAAGATGGCATTAGAGGTTATAGCCTCTTATAGGCGGCCTACTGATCACCTAGACCGAATAGCCACAGTACAGCTTTCTCCAACCTGATTACTGCCATCAGCAGCGTCAGCAAAACCGCCATCAAAACCCTATCCTCAGCAACCATTACCTCTAGAAAAGTCGAAGGACTCCTTATAACCACTAATACCAACACTGTAATCATGAATCACTCAACCATCCCAAATCCAAAATGTTTCAACACTTTTTAATCAGGAAAACCTAGCTCGATTACATATAGTATGGTGTACGAAAGGCAAGGTACAGGACCTTCTAGACAAGCGCCCTTGCCATATCGCAAAAATAGTAGCAATCAGCACAGGGCACTGGCCTAACCCCAATTGTGGCAACTATCACAAAATCCTTTTAGAAAAGGGCATACATCCTGTCCCGCACTTGTAACTTGACTGAGGTAGAATGGGCTACCACATATGGCCCTGGTGGTGGAGCTGGTGTTCGAAAATCATATGAATCTTGGTTAGCTTTAAAATTTTAATCACTATCCAAAAACAGCATCCGAATTCAATAAACCTTTTAAGACGTGGTATCACCATGGAGGACAAATCAAAAAACCTAAGTATTTTGGATTGGCTCAATATGTGCATTGTTGATCTAGTGTAAGAGGGGAACCCGACTTAACGAACATATTCAAGAATTTTTATTTTGGTGGGGTCAATACCCCGATTTATTGCGCTTAATTCAAGCTACATCCATAACTAGATTTAATTGAACTACTTACAATCTAGGAAACTAAGAAAGAGTGCGATTGAGACGGAATTATAGACAAGGAGTGCTGATGTTGAAGTCGAAACAGTTTTCCGCATTAACATTCCGCAGCATACGGGAGATAGGTTTATTGGAGCCATAGGAGGTACGAGAGGTGGGTAGATATTTATAAGAGATTTGGATTTCGTGTATTTCGGGGGTTAGTGTTGAAAAAGGTAGAGTTGTAAAGGGTCGCGCAGTCAATAGTACCTGAGAGGAGTCGATGAATGAAAATATCCTTCAGCGTTTTTCCAGCGAGCTCAAATTAATAAGTTTTAGGCAGTCTTGATGGGGAGGTAGGATCAGAGGATTGTCCCAGGGCAAAGGTTATGTAGAGAAACCGAGTGACGTAGGGATTGGGAAACTCTTTAGACCATCGTTTCGCGAAGTCGAGTGGGTCGGCTTAGACCACGATTGCGGATCATCTGAACGGTGGAAAGGGGTTGATTATGGAGAAAGTAGAGGCGGGGAGGAGGTTTGATACGTTTGCGGAAGAAAGTAATAGATTGATACTTGGAGAGATTAAAGTCCAGCCAATTCTTGGAGCACCAGATGGGAAAACTATTGAGGTCAGTTTGAATATAGGAAGAGTCATGTTCGCAGGAAATGATCTTGAAGATCTTAGCGTCGTCGGCGTATAGTGAGAGATGTGGGAATGCTTGATAACCATTTCAATATCGTTAATAGTAATGATAGAAACAAGCGGACCTAAATGACTGCCTTGGGGGACACCGGAGGAAGAAGCGGCCTAATGAAAGAAAAATATAAAGTTTTCGTTCCATACAGATTGGGTGTCACAAAGCGGGGGCTTGGTTGGCATGTTTAGTAATGTTGTCGAAGTTAAGTCCCAGATAACAGCTAGTCCACTAAGAAGTTCTGAAAACTGGAGAGAAGCTCTTAAGTGAAAACTTGACATTAAGCATGAGATATTTTATTTTTTATTTTTGTTGGAGGCTTCTGCTATCTGTTGTAGCATTATACTGCCAGACGGACACCTTACGTTATTGTATTTTCCCCGTTCTCCGGAGCTTCAGTGATGTAGAGCTAAGAGATTCGACACACACCACGTCGGCCCCAAGCGTGCACTATCGTGCGCGAGCGAAGGCGGGGTAGTCGCAGGGAAAGCGTTCTGCTGTGTCACCCTCCTGCAGCCCATAATTAGGCCCACAAGTCTTCTGCAATCAGTTCTCCTTAAGGATAGGAAGAATGTTGCGGATTTGTTGCAGGCATCAGGGCGTACGCGCTTAGTCATCCTGCATCCTGGATATTCACTCCATCTACGGTTGTATGCACTAAAGACCCATTCATTGATGTACTCGTAGGATTTGACCATCCAAGCAGGTAAACCTAAAGCGGGTTCAGGTCCTGAGAAACTCTTCCCTGGGCCCATTCTAGCGAGTTCATCAGAGATCTCATTTCCTGGGATCTCAAAGTGACTTGGGACCCATACAAGTCTTAGTGAATTGAGTCTTCCGACTTTGTTCAAAAAGGATTCGAACAAGGTTTTGAAAGACAGACGCATATTTTCCTAAAAAAAAGTGCAGCCGGACGTTTTCGCGTTCAAATAAAACCCCAGCGTCAGACCCCCACCCACACCTGGAGCCATCTATAAAAATGCAAGGACAGTCCTACCCATGTACAATATCTGGCCAGAGCCAGTCCTGAGATCATGGAAATTTGACTGTGAATGATAGCGCAATAGTTTGGCAGAACTCATTGCGTCAGAAGACGTATCTATGACACTGTCTCTTCAATGCGATTTGTTTCAAAAACCATTTCTCTTGAGCCGAGACATGGCCTTCAGTGCACCCTCTGATTATAACAAGGGGTGAAGGGTTCATTATAGCATCTAGAGCAGTGCCCGGTGTGCTGGGGAAAGCCCCCGTACAACTGCGACAACCCGCTCTTTAGAGTTTGGTTTCTTTAATGATTTTTATGATTTATGATTAATATGATTTCTTTAACACTACAATCTTCTTCTTTTCCTTTTTTCCGGCGTCGTTATGGTCAGAAGTGTAGGACCATAACCTTCCCACTTAACTGCATTCCTACTGGTCCGCTTGTGGGGTCCGCCTTTACACTACAATAAATAGTGAAAGAGCAGGAATCTGCGGGGGAAGAAGGGGGAACTCATGTTGACAGAGTTTACATCCTTAAAGGTAAGAATGAATATCAATAGGCCGAGATTGGCAACCTTGAGGGCGTTCAGAGGAGCATTAATTGGGTCAGAAATGAGATATTAAGTTTGAATTTTTTTTTATACTGAGAAAGAGGACTAGGAAAGAGTCCCTATGAAATGGAACTTTGAAAAATAAAGCAGTAAAAAGTTTAATTACTCGTACATATATGGTTACGAGTTTTTTTAAAGCTATGACAGGGAATGAAAATATCTGGGAGCAGTCTTTCATTAAGGGCTTTCCATCGAAAAGAGTCATGATCGGGTTGAAATACTTGGTTGGTGATCGATAGACAAAAATAAGGGAGAAAAAAATGTTGGAGTCATTGGAAGAAGAATTGAGAATGTTAAAAAAAAATCGGGCTTTTTTGCATTGATGAAGTGGTAGAATCGCTTGATGTCGGAGCAGCGGAAGTTCAGTTCAGATATTGGGGGTAGAGAAATCTACATAGTTGTGCGAAAGTGTGAAGCGCTCTACACACGATCAATGTTACTTTTCAATATTACTTCAATGAGTCATCATCATTTGTGTGCTCTTCAATATTCTTGTCAAGTAACCTTGATACATTTATGAAAGCCAAATTTGATTTGGTTTTCGTCAATATTAATTGTTACTAAATTGATGATGTGTATCACTGTTACTTGTCAATGTTTTCTCTCCCCTTATTCTACTGATTTGGCACCCTTAGATTTCTATCTGTTCCCAAACTTGAACTAATTTTTTTCTGGCTAGCGCCCCCCATCCAATGATTAGGTTGAGAGGTCCGTAAATGAATACTTACACAACTACCAGGAAGGAATACTGTTGTTGGAACAACCTTGGATCAAGTATGTTGAAGTAAAGGTTGAAGTGAAATATAATGTGAGAATATTTTTTTAACTAAATGTCGCAGTCTTTCATTGTCAGTCCGAGAACTTTTCAATTTACCCTCGTATAATGAGACCTAGAATAAGTTCTCGCTGTGTGTTTTTTTTTTTTTTAGGTGAATATTTATGCATTATTTAAAGTAAGTCATACAAAACTAGTTACTTAAGGTTTTGTCCATTTTTAGCTACAGTTTTGACCACTCTTCTGGCAGCATACGAATTCAGCGTTGAACAAATTAGAAACCTTTTGAGACGGTCCACGAATCGACTGAATTTTCGAATTCAGTATCCATTTCATCGCCAATCACGATACTATTCCTTTTTTGCCGTTGAAGTTTACAGGTGATGCCGTCGCTCCCCCGTAGATATAAGTAATCCTAATTGTCACGATTATGTTGTAGACTATAAGTAGAGAGAAAGCAGTATCGGCGTATTTTAATTCCACTTAAGGCTGTGCTAAAACTTTGAGCAAAGTCTGGACTGAATTTACTGATTGCCGTTCAGGCTCTTCAGGGATTTTGGAAAATAAGATCTACGATGAGCTTACAAGAAGTGGCTCATAGGAAGACCGCTCAACGCTTAAGTTAATCCAAGGTCTGCTTAAAATCACACATTCATTGACGGCATGACTGTCCTCGACGTAGGCTAACAAGGCGTACCCCGACATCTAAAGGAAGATCGCGATTTTCTTCTTGTCTTAGTATAAACTGCGGAAGACTTACGACCCAGTACACTTTTTCTAAACAGCTTGGCGTGCTTGGCATCAACGGCGGAATATTTCCTCTGTGATTGACCCGATTTAGCTGGCGCGCCTTAGGGTTCGATGTGATATGTGCTGATTCACTTCATATAATAGGTGCTTGTGTGGCAATACAGTGGACCAATAGTTATGCCTGAATGCTGCAGGGAATAACAGAAACCTTGGAAACAATAAGTTTTTAATGCTAATTGAAAGCCTCTGCACGCAAGTCGTGATGAAAATAAAAAAGTTACAAAGTTATAAGATGAATACTAAAGATGTTGTTTGTGAGTGCTAAGGAAACAATTGATTTCTGTGACCTCATATTCCCACGACATGAGTATTCAAACGCTGATTAACCCGATGATCTTTTAGGCTAGGGCTGAGGCACTTATCTGATTCTAGTGGTATACGAGTACACACGTAAGTATGTATTTTATGCTCACTCTAATTTTTACTAAATATTACTGAACTATCTTAGGTTGAGTGGCTTAATAGTAAAACCGTTTTTCCGGAGTGCTTTTTATGTTTTTCCTCTTTTTGTGACTTTTAGAATATAATCTCCAAGTGTGGTGCGAACTTTTGATCGCTAATCATATAAAGTGAATTGTGAATTACCCTCCGTTGTCTTCTGTCCAAGGTGAAGCGTCTTACTTTAATCTATTCTCACTGTATTCACGACTCCCACTTTCGCCACGATTTATCAACTCTTTTGAGTCACTCTTTTTTGTAATGTAATGAGTTTCAGATCTCCACCTAATAACCCCTTTACAATGTATCAATTTCAAATCTTTTTTACTTGTGTGCGCCACTTTGACTTCTGTTTCCTGGTTTTGGAGAGTGTTCGAGCCGATTCTGTCAGATCCATTCGCACAAGATATCACCAAGATATCTTAAGTGGTAGATCTGTCGACGCTTATCTAGAGCGAATTTGTTGGAGGAGTACCTTCTTTCTAACTTCATTGAGCTTCAAACCAATATTTTTTTCTCGGCTAAAGGTTTCTCCTCAACCTTTTACAAATTCCAAGCTCCTGCGACATATGGCAAGACCGGGATTTTAAAGGTTTTGTATGTAACAACCTTGGTCTTCCGAGAAGGAGCTCTAATACCGGATCGCCTTTGAAACTGCCATCCTAAGGTCTTATTCCTGTCTAATTTTTTGCTTCGTCAATATCGCTTGCAAGGGCAGATTACTAACATTTCTCTTGTGTTGTCCAGTGAGCTTTGCAAAGTTGTTGGATACGACAGGCGTCTCAAAATATTTATCTATCATTGCTATAGCTTTTAATAGGTGAAAACTAAAACTAGTAACTAAGAATGTGACTCAAAACCCAGTATCCGAGAAACTGTGCCTATACGCAATCACTCCGCAGTGTATTTTCAATGTAGTTCTTGGCCTACATGTTTTTTTTTATATAATTCGTGCTGGTTCAAGAGTGTGCGCTCTTATGGTGTTTGTCACACAACCTGGACGGGGTGCAGATAGTTTGTTTCGAAGATGTTCGCTCATTACTCTCCGGGGGTGGTTGTCCTAGATAGGATTTGAGAGATTTGACTAAATTTGGGTTGGTTGTAGTTCACAGTAACTCTTTTGTTTCCATGTCATTAAGGTGTTATATTGGAAATGCACACACAGAGTATGAATTTTGAAGTGATCTTGTGCTGCGAGTTTTATGCCTTCGTCAGAACTTTTTTGATCACAACTGATGTTATTGTCTAGTTTTTCCGTATTGGATTTGTTCTTGACTATGGACGGACTTGAACTACTGACCTTCTACTCAACAATCGGTGATGATTACCATTACACCACGATCACCCCCATTCAGCTATCTACCCTTCAGCTGCCACAGAGCCTGAAGCCAAGAAGATGGAACAACTTCTCGATCCCCAACGAGTGACAGTTTGGTGCACTTTTCGGGTTCATGGCGTGATCGTTTCAGTAAATAGATCGCGAACCGAATGGTTTTGACTGATTTTATGACGAAAAAATATAACAAAAGAAAGAGCCGAGATGGACACTGCGTTTTTCTGTTGATATAAAATGACACTTCTCATTGGATGATTCAAACCTATAATTGCATAATGATTTAACCTGATGATTTAATGACCAAGGCTGCCGATTACTTATCCTTCCCTATCGTCTCGGGTCTAAGAGGAAATCATTAGGCACGGTCGGTTGCAACAGCTTTAAAAATGCGATCTTGTACATGAATTAGACCACACCGTCTGCATTGACAGATTCTGATTTTGGTAGGGGCTATACCCCCATTTTATTCCGCTTAATTCAAGCCAAATACTTAATTTAACTTACAATCTAGGAAACTAAGAAAGAGGGCGATTGAAACGGAATTTTAGACAAATAGTGCTGATGTTACAGTCGAAACAGTTTTTCGCATTAACATTCCGCAATATACGGGAGATAGGTTCATTGGAGCCATAGGAGGTACGAGAGATGGGTACATAGAAGAGACGTGGATTTCGTGTATAACGAGGGCTAGTGTTAAAAAATATAGGGTCATAAAGGGTCGCGCAGTCGATGATACCTGCGACTCGATAGATGAAAAGGATGTCGGATATCCTTCTTCGTTCTTCCAGCGAGTTCAAATTAATAAGTTTTAGGCGGTCTTGATAGGGAGGTAGGATCAGAAGATTGTCCCAGGGTAAGCACGAAGAGCAAACCGGAAAAAAAACGACGTTGGATACTCTCGATTCTGGAAATGTGTGAATGATAGTAAGGAGACCACACTTGAGAGTCGTATTCGAGAATAAGGCGAACAAAGGTTAAGTAGAGAGGCCGAGTGTCGTAGGGATTGGAAAACTGTTTAGACCATCGTTTCACGAAGTCGAGTGCAGAATTGGCCTTAAGAATTATATAGCTGATATGTGCAAGGAAATTGAGTTCCTGGTCGCATAATTAAAATGTTACGTTAATGGTAAGGATAAAAAGAAGCGGGCCTAAATGACTGCCTTGGGGGACACCGGAGGAAGCAAGGAAGTGGTTGGAGAGGGCAGAGCTAGTGGCGATTTTCCAGGTAAGAGGAAATCCATTTTAATAAGAAGACAGTTTGAAGAGTATTAATCAGTATGAAATTTTATCAAAGGCCTTACTGATGTCAATTGAGATAACATCGACTTCCTTGCCATTTTCAAAGGCTGAAAGGGTGAAGGAAACGAATTCAATAAGGTTTTGTGGTTGTAGACCTACCTTTGAGGAAGCCGTGTTGTCTGGGGAAAATTAAAGACTTGCATTCAGGGTTCAGATTAAAGCTGATCCGTTGGCGTTGTGGTTTTGGTGGAACTGAGGGAGAAGACTGTATATGGGAAATCGATGGGTGGTTAAAAATTAGGAAGAGTTTGGTTTTGAAGCTCCAGTTGTCATGGGGATTAGAGGGATTAGAGGATTCTACTTCAAGGAGTTGGTTTGTTTGGGGGTTAGACAGATAATGTTGTTTTAGGTGGCGGTGGGGAGGCGCGAATTAACAGGGTGGAAAGATTGGCTTCGAGTAGCTCGTCGCGTAAAGAAGCGTTACCAAATGACGGATTGGTATGATACTGGCCGGGGGAGTGGATGTCGTCTATTTTATGAGCTGCTGTTCTTAATTCCTCGACTGGGTCATTTAAGGTGAACCTAGTAGAGGTAAGCTCACTGCTAACATCGTTTAATTTGTTAGCCATAGCTTCAAGCAGAGGGTCAGGTTGATATAGGGAAGGTATACTTTTTTTCGATGAGTAACTGAAATGTATGTCAAGATCGGATCGGTTTATTAAACTTAAACAGAACAGGGTTAAGGTGCGAGTTGAGAGTGGAAACCAAATCACGTTTTTGTTGGGCGCTACGGGAATCGGGTGAGTTAGGTTCGGAGATATCATTAACCAGTTTTACTAGGGTAGATAATTGTTTTTCGAGAGAGTGAAGTTTAGGAAAGATCGAGCACTCCACAAGGTTACTTAAGTCTTCAACGCATTTTGGAATTAGGTCGAACTTCGCCGATAAGTTTTTTAACACCAGCTTGTTGTTGTTGGAGGCATTGTTACACTTGAAGGAATATCTTTTTGCATTCTTCACAATAGAAGAAAAAATGCTCCGAAAATTCTTTAAAATAAGTGATGGATCTTTTGCTAAGCCCGATGCAGGGAAGGTGGAACGATTTGCCGCAAATACCTCGGCACATAACACGATCAGCATTTTTGGTGTCGGTGGCACAGTGGGCTAAATCACAATAATCCATATCTACGAGGGTGGTCCGATAAGTACTTAGCCTACAAAAGAAAAACATAAATTTTGGAGAAATGGCGATTTATTTTTCAATATAGTCTCCTTTTAGCCCGATTCACTTGACCCAGCGATGCTCCAACTTCTTTAACCCGTCTGAAAAATAGGCCTCCGTAGCGGCTATGACCGAGGGCGGAGGCGTTATCATGGTGGAAGAGCACTTTTTTCTTCGACAAGTGGGGCCGTCTTTTCTTCAATTCGGCGTCGAATCGGCCCAATAATATAATTTTTGGCATAGTACAGCCCTGTGACCATTTTGCGCTTCTCCAGGTAGTCGAATCACACCTTGTGAATCCCAGAAAACGGTGGCCATCACCTTTCCGGCCGATGGGACAGTCTTCGCCTTCTTTGGAGCACGTTCGCCAGGGGAAGTCCACTGTTTCGACTGTTCCTTGGTGTCTGGTTTGTACCAGTGGATTCATGTTTCGTCGACTCTCACGAAACGAAGCAGAAACTCCTTCGGATTGCGCTTAAACAGCGTCAAATACTGCTCTGAAGTGGTCTCACGGTTGCACTTGTTGTCCGGAGTGAGCAAACGCGGCACCCATCGCGCCGACAGCTTTCTAATGCCCAAAATTTCATGCAGGATATGACCCACGCGATCTTTTGAAATGCCTACTGTCTCAGCTATCTCGCGCACCTTCAATGGGCGGTCTGCCAACGTTATCCTCCGTGGTAGCCGTTTTCGGGGCACCTGGACGTGGCTCATCAAAAACTTTTTCCATTTTTCTAAAATCCGCGGACACTCCCGCTTCCACACGCGGTCAAAACAAAACTACGAGTCCGATCCGGCTGAATTTCGACAGAAGCCGTGTACTAGAATGTACTACACGATAATAAGTTGCTCCTGTGATACTGGCGCCATCTGGCGGTGAGGCTAAGTACGTATCGGACAACTCTCGTAAGCACTGACAACACAAATTAAAAAAGGGGGCAGAGAGCCAATCGCTTTCGGATTTTGAAGTGGGTCAGTAAACATTGCACTGGCGGCAGAAATGGGAAGAGGCGAGAAAGAATTACGCGTAATAATTTTCGCAGTAAGCAAAAAGTGGGCGAGAAACAATTAATGTTGGGAGCGAATTATCACAGCGACTGCACACAATGGGGGCTGTCGAAGAACAGAGGCCGCTATTGGATCATTTTTACAATTACCATTCCTTTGCCACCATCGTAAGAGGAGCTCTCATGGAAGCTCACTTTTGACTCTCACTACACGAGGCCCCTAGTCCATGCTAAAGGAGTGGTTATGCCCTATTCAGTCACACGCCCATTTTATATGAAAGTGAAAGTCAACGTTCTAAAAAGAACTAAGAATCTAATCCCTATGTGTGCACGCACTTCTTATCACATTTGTGGCCCTGCAATTCCGCTTTCGAATCATTCATGAAATAGAAATGCACAGCCCAAGAGATCAAGTTGTTCCTGCTCAGTCATCTCCACTACGAGTACGCGTAGCAGCAACCTGAACGATTCTTTTATTAAAAATCAATCTTTCCAGACAGACTCATGACAGAATGATGCCTTCTCTGCCATTTCTCTGCAATTTCCCCGACAGTTAATTTGAGAAGTAAAGACAACCTTCACGCATAAACACCCGCAATCTCTTATCAGTGAACACTCTTCGCGACAAGTATGCGATTAAATCTAAAACGGCAATGAATCACATTTTCTGAACTCGAACGAAAACAACTATTCCTATTGAAGGTCCTATAAAAGTCACCCACCGAATGTTGCCACGTTAACATCGCATCCGTCCGTCAAAATGCGTGAACGCGTAGTGATTTCGTTCGTTCTCCTCCTGTGCGCAGTATTACTGCACTCCTCATTGTCTTGTCAAAATTTCGAGCAAAGCTTTAAGTTCCCGAATTCGGATGTCTCGGTCAAGTTTGAACGCACGGCCAAACTGAAATATTCGATCTTAAAAGGTATAACGTGCTTCTGGATTGCCCTAAATATTAGTATTTTTCAAATTCCCATCGTTTAGGAGGGAAAGTTCTACAAACCGTCACGCTCGACAACTTCGACACGTATAACAACTTTGCCCAGAATGCAAATGGAAGCTTCACCCTCCGTTCGGGGGAGAAAACCATCCTTTTCGAGTTGTTAGCCCGATCACAGCATATAACACATCTTCGCGTGTCCAGGAACGCGGTGGCCGTCTCCGACCAACCGAGGGATTGCATAGACTTGGATATTGGGCAAACACATTGGTATGGTGGCCCGCAAGATCGTCATCAATACTGGCCGGTGGAGCGGTTGACCTTCTCCCAGTATTCCTATTTGACTAAAGAGGATCATAATGCTGGCGTAGCCGAGCGTTATTGGGTCAATTCTCGCGGTGTCTTCTTCTACGTCTCAGATCAAACGCCTCTCTTCATCGATCAGAACGCGCCCGGTTACGAGAATAAACTCTGCTTCAGCGCCAGGCACACGTTGCCTTATAGCAGCGATGTGAAGACCATCAATTTACGTTATGAAATCGGTATTAGTGCCAATGCCAAGGAAGCCCACATGTACGCGGTGCAAAATATCTTGGGATATCCTTCCGATCATCCAGATGAACGAATGGTCATGCATCCAATCTGGTCCACATGGGCATTGTACAAGACTGAAATTGATGATCAAATAATTCGAGACTTTGGCAAGGCAATTCTGCAAAATCAATTCAAAAACAGTCAATTAGAAATCGACGACGACTGGGAGGACTGTTACGGCGCCTTGACATTCCGCAAAAACAAATTTCCAAATATCAAAAAACTGACCGATGACCTGAAGGCGCAGAATTTCCGTGTCACTCTCTGGATTCATCCGTTCATAAACAAAAATTGCACCGCGATTTATACCGTGGCCAAGAATAATGGATATCTAGTCACCGATCACAATGGTAATCCCGACACTAAGTGGTGGAATAGCGTAAAGAACGACGCGGCCTATGTCGACTTTAGTAATCCGGCGGCGGCTGAATGGTTTTCAGCACGTTTGAAGCGTCTACAAGAAGAAGATGGCATCGACAACTTCAAATTCGATGCCGGCGAGAGTAGCTGGGTACCAAGTGACCCGATTCTACAAGGACCAGCGGACTTCCATCCGAGCACGATCACTAGAGATTATGTAAAGACAGTGGCTAAGTTCGGTTCAATGGTCGAAGTGCGAACGGGTCAGGGCACACAGAACTTGCCGGTATTTGTGCGTATGATTGACAAAGATTCCGAGTGGAAATGGAACAACGGCCTGGTCACACTGATCACCACTCTGTTGCAGTTGAATATGAACGGCTACCCGTTCGTACTGCCGGATATGATCGGCGGAAATGGATATAACAATAAGCCACCGACCAAGGAGCTATTTATCCGATGGCTTCAGGCCAACGTGTTCATGCCGAGTTTGCAGTTCTCATACGTGCCGTGGAATTTCGACGCTGAAACGATCGAGATTAGTAGGAAATTCACTTCGTTGCATGCCGAGTATACGCCTCAGATCATGGCGCGATTCAAATTGGTCACTCAGACGGGTGAGCCGGTTAATCCACCCCTCTGGTGGATAGATCCCGAAGACGAGGTGGCGCAGGGAATTTTCGATCGTAAGTAGAAAACGAGATCAAACCAGGTCGATGAAACCTTTTCATTTTTTTTTTTGAACTTGCGTCTAGAATTCCTTCTTGGTGATGACATCATATCTGCTCCGGTCGTCGAAGAAGGTGCCAGACAGCGTGATATATACCTACCTAAGGGCAGCTGGAAGGATGGCAATACAGGTACAGTATACGAAGGACCGCTCTGGCTGATGGACTACCCTGCAGCACTCGATGTCCTTCCCTATTTCATTAGACAGAACTAAGAACAATCGCTTTCGTGATGGTGTTTTCGTGTTTCTTTATTCGTTCACTACACTGGTTTAAAATATTCCAAAATAAATGTTGTAAATATTAAAAAAAAACAAGAAATATACATGTGTGTGCGTGTATATATGTATATCACAGATAATTTGTCATTTGGTGTAACTTCTACGAATCGGAGTTGCTCTTGGAGTCTTCACTATCCGACGAGAGAGCGTCCCGGACAGATTGTAATTCACTGCGCTCGGTATGGAGTGCGGCTTGCTCTTCGAAAATCAGATGTCGTAGGTCCATCACGTTGTCAACGCTGTAAAGAGAAGATTTTAAGGATTAGACCTAGCAGGAACAGAAAACGATGTAGATATAAGGAAACTTCTAGACAGAAGGTGATTGGTGACTCTCGGGTATGAGTTAGAAGTTTTCCTCCTTAGGAAAGGAAGAGAAGGTGGCAGGTCACATCATCTTACAATAGTTGATTTCACTCGTGGTTTCATAGCCTTGATCCATCGGCTTTCGACACATTTCGTCTTTTGACTTGGACATACAAACTCTTTATAGCTAACCAATGATTAGTGTGTTTAATGACAATAACTCGGAAATTTCTCCTGAAGTGAAAGATCTTTCAAGGAAAGCTAATACCAAAAAGCAATAAGTTTGCATTTTCATAATATAAGGCCATCCAACAAGAGGTGTCATTTTAAATCAATAGAAATATGAAATTTTTTTCTGAAAAGTAGTAATATTTTTATATCGATCTAAAAAACAAGCCCTGAGGTTAATAATGAAGTAAAATGTTTGCCAAATGCCTGACTTACATCTGTCAGCAAATAATCACCCTTTGGAGGAATTTTTCATTACCAACATAGATGTTCTATTTTATTGCATGAAACAAATGTGGAGCGTTCTTCTTCTTCTTATATAGCGCTACAGCCCGCGGTGGACCTGGGCCTCAACCAACAAGCGTTTCCAGCTGGCACGATCTTTCGCCAGCTGTTTCCAGCGCCGCACGCCCAGGTTGAGGTCCCCTTCCACCTGCGTGCGCCACCGAAGATTCGGCCTCCGGGTTGGATTCGAAGACTCTTCGGGCCGGAGCCGTGTTGATCCAGAGACGTCGTACCAGGTCCATGTCGCTGCGTGCAGTTCCTCGTTGTATCTTCTCCTCTATACACCGCTAGTATAAACGGGACCATAGATTAAACGCAGAATTTTCCTCTCGAAACGATCAAGAGTGTCCTCATCCGCTTTAGTTAAAGTCCAAGCCTCCGCGCCGTAAAGGAGGACTGGGATGATTAAGGTTTTGTACAACGTTATCTTGGTCTTTCGAGAGAGAGCTCTACTTCTCAATTGCCTCTGGAACCCAAAGAAGCAGCGGTTGGCAAGAGTTATTCTGCATTTTATCTCAGCGCTGGTGTTGTTGTCGCTGGTCACAAGTGAGCCAAGGTAGACGAAGTCCTTGACTACTTCGAAATTATAGCTGCCAAGCATGACGTTCTGGCCCAGACGTCATTGTTGTGTGTCTTTCTTCGATGACAGCATATATTTGGTCTTACCCTCGTTAACGCTAAGACCCACTTTGGCCGCTTCCGTCTCAATGCTTATGAATGCCTCATTGACGTCTCGCTGCGATCTCCCGATCACGTAAATGTCATCTACGTAAGCAAGCAGTTGGGAGGACTTGAAATAAATTGTACCTCTTGTGTTGGCCAGTGACTCTTGTACGATCTTCTCAAGTATGAGGTTAAAGAAATTGCATGACAGTGCGTCGCCTTGTCTAAATCCTTTTTTTAACACCAAAAGTATGGATTAGCTCATTACCGACCTTAACGGAGCAGCGAGAATTCTCCATTGTCGACCTGCACAATCGGACGAGTTTGGCAGGGATGTTAAAACTAGACATGGCACCGTATAGCTCGTCTCTATGCACACTGTCATACGCGGCTTTAAAATCGATGAAAATTTTCTCCAAGATCTGCCGCAGTGTAAATATTTGGTCTATTGTGGATTTGCGTGGCCTGAAGCCACACTGATAAGAGCCGATCAGGTTATCCACAAAAGGCTTCAGGTATGCGACGTTGAGGAGACTTATTCCCCTATAATTGGCGCAATTATAGAGGTCTCCTTTCTTGTGGACGGGGCAAACGATGCTGAGATTCCATTCGTCGGGCATGCTTTGATCCGACCATATTTTACAGATTAGTTGGTGCATGCGCCTTACCAACACATCTCCAGCCGCCTTGAAAAGCCCAGCGGAAAGGCCGTCTGTGCCAGCGGCTTTATTAGACTTAAGTCTCGATATCGCTATTTTGACTTCGTCTATGTCGGGTGGACGGGATTCTCTTACGTCATCGTCCGTGGCGAATGGATCATTCTGCCTGACAGCGGTATCTTGTCTATCATCGCCGTTATACAGTCTGCAGAAGTGGTCCTGCCATATTCTCAGCATCGACTGGGATTCTACTACTAGATCGCCGTTTTCATCCCGGCAGACTTCTGCTCTGGCTTTGTAGCCCTGACATGTTCGTTTTACTTTTTGGTAAAACTTTCGAGCTTCATTCCTGTTATGACATCTCTCCATTTCCTCGATCTCACGCTTTTCGTGCTCCTTTTTTTTCTTCCTGAAAAGCGCATGTTCTTCCCTTCTTTTCTGCTTGTAGAGCTCACAAGCAGCTCTCGTCCGTCTATGCAGCATGGCTTTGTATGCGTCTTGCTTTGCTGCATGGGCTCGATCGCATTGCAGGTCAAACCAGGGGTTTCTAGGCGGTCTCGATTTGAAACCCAGCACATCAGAGGCAGCGTCTCTGATTGCGTTCTGGCAATGCTCCTGACTGCTGGTCTGTGGATAATGTCGTCGTTGTTGGGGTTTGAGAGAGCTTGAGTGAAACGCGATCGGCAAAGATTCTAGCAGTCTCTTGCGATTGTAGCTTTCCGACGTCAAACTTGCGTTGTCCTACTCCACTCCGTAGCATTCTCGATATCCTCATTCGTACCCTAGCTACAACAAGGTAGTGATCTGAGTCGGTGTTGGCTCCTCGAAAAGTTCGCACATCGAGAATGCTGGAGGAGTGTCTGGCGTCAATCGCAATATGATCAATCTGGTTGGTAGTCGATTGATCAGGGGACCGCCAGGTTCCCTTGTGAATGTTGAGATGTGGGAATCGTGTACTTGCTACAATGAGATTATGCCCTGCTAGAAAATCAATTAGCCTGAGTCCATTATCGGACGTGGTGTTATGTAGGCTATGCTTTCCTATGATTGACTCAAAGATGTCCTCTTTGCCCAGTTTTGCGTTAAAATCTCCTAGTACGATTTTGGTGTCGTAACTGGGGCATTGTGCGTACGTTCGGTCTAGGAGGTCGTAGAAATCATCTTTGAGTCGATCATCTTTTTCTTCCGTAGGGGCATGAACGCATATGAGGCTAATGTTGTTGAAAGTGCCTTTGATGCGGGTTGTTATGAGGCGTTCGCTTACATGTCGAAAGCTTAAGACTTTTTGCCTAAATCTACCTCGAATAACAAAACCGCATCCAAATAAGCGTTGCCTATTTTCCTTGTAGCAATCACAGTAGTATATATCACAGTTTCTCATCCGCTTTTTGCCTGATCCATCCCATTGCACTTCTTGGAGTGCCGTTATATCTGCTTTATGGCAGTCGGGGTTTTTTTCCAGTTGTTGGCCTGCACCTGGTCTGTTAAGGGACCTTACATTCCAGGTGCAAACTCGTAGGTTGTCCTTTCGTTTATGGGGGTCGTCAACATGGTATCCGTCCGTATCCGAGGCTTTTGTTGGTTGCTTCGTAACAACTGGTTTTTTCCGTGATATGGATGCTAGCCCTAAGCACAACCCCCAACCTTAAGGGCCAGGTTCCTTTTTCCCCAGGAACGTGGGGTCGGTATATATGCCGTTCCTAACCGGCCTGAGCTCCCAATATGTAGGAGTAGCCCGGTTTGGTGTTCATCAAGTAGTTCTACCTGGGAATTCCTCCGCTGCCGCCATGTTGCAGGAGCCGAGCCTTGATGGTAGCTCAAGGCATCCCCCCCTCTCTCGTTTTCTGCCCCCAACAACCTTACAAAGGGAATTCTAACCCCAATCTACAGTTGAGGTCCTAGGCACCCGGGAGCCACCGCGGGGAGGTGGGAGTAGGAGTTGATAGACAGAGGCTAAGTGTTGACGCTGGTGTCGACATATGTTCGCATGATCTACCCCTTTGTGGAGCGTTGGTGTCGATTATTTGTTTATCTTTGGAGATAGGATAATTTTTCACGGTATAAACGCCGTTCACGTCCATGGCACCAATTTTAGGTAAAACAGTAAGTCGGTAACCCAATTCATTCACTGAAACGATCGGCCCAGCATCATTTTCGAAAAAAATGGATCAATGACACCGCCCCGACACCAAGCTATCGTTCGTTGGAGATAGAAAAGTTGTTCCACTAGTAGTTGTTGCTCCTCAGCTGGGTTTGGATAAAACCGTTTGTCGTATACTTGCATATAGAAAGATTTTCGCGATTCATGGTTTGAAGACGACTGAAACGGTAGATCCCTTGTGAATCCCAGAAAACGGTGGCCATCACCATTCCGGCCGATGGGACAGCCTTCGCCTTCTTCGGAGCACGTTCGCCGGGTGAAGTCCACTGTTTCGACTGTTCCTTGGTCTCCGGTGTATACCAGTGGATCCATGTTTCGTCGACTGACACGAAACGACGCAGAAACTCCTTCGAATTGCGCTTAAACAGCGTCAAACACTGCTCTGAAGTGGTCTCACGGTAGCGAAACAGAGGAACTAATGGGGTCTGTTGTGAAGATCATGTTTAGCTGTCTACCCATGTAATTTGTGATGCCACTAGGTTAGGTTAGGTTAGAGAAGGGGAGTGTGATGGTTGGACATCACTTCCACTCGGAGGCCAAGAGGCCCATTGTGATTCCCTTCGTTTGTGTGGGTACACATAAAATTAACCTGTCCTATCACGTGGTGGCTGAAACCACCCCGTGCTCTTGATGAATCTTAGAAGATCCGATATATCTGCATTATCCACGTCCGCAATCTCTGTAAAGAATCTTTGGCCTAGCGACACTAGGCGTCGATTCTGGAGAGCTGGACAGTGGCAGAGCAGATGTTGGATTGTCTCAGTTTCTTCCTCATCGCCGCAGCTCCGGCAGAGATCGCTGGATCCCGAGTCCCATTTCCGGAGCAATGCTCCAATGGGACAGTGTCCTGTGATCACTCCGACGAGCATACGGATCGAGTTACGGTCCAGCGCCAGGAGCTTCTTTGTTTTTCCGACATTGAGCTCTGGCCACGATGATCTTGTCGTGTAGCTGTCGTTTCTTGTAAGCCAAGACGAGTTGGCCTCTTTGATGATTGTGTAGCTTATGATCCGGTATAATGCGCTGATCGGTGCTTGCAATGACGTGTCCGCTTCGCTGATGTCCATTTCAGAACCTTGCCTGGCCAGTTCGTCTGCTCTTTCGTTCCCTGCGATTGAGCTGTGGCCCGGGACCCAGTAGAGTTTAACTTTATGGTGTCTGATGGACTTCAGTGAGTCGCGACAATTCTTGACAGCCTTTGATCTCGTTATACAGGATTCTATTGACTTCAGTGCAGCCTGGCTGTCTACGAAGATGGTGATATCAGATGGTGGGATATCGGCTACCTGTAGGTGTTTGGCTGCTTTCTCTATTGCCAGGATTTCTGCTTGAAACACGCTACACAGATCAGGGAGTCTGAATGATTCCTGTTTGTGTAGGGTATCAGAGTAAAACCCGGCCCCAGTGCCTGTGTCCATTTACCATCCGTCGGTGAAGAGGATGATCTCATGGTCGTTGATTACGGCGTTTGTTAGCCACTCTTCTCTGTCGGGGAAAAGAATAGGTATACTGAGAGAGAAGTCATTTTGGGGGGGAATATAGTCGGTCGTAGCTGCGAGGCTACTAAAACCATGTTTCCTTCCCAGGTCGTCTATTATCTTAAGTATGGCCGCATGTCCATAGTTGGCTTGCTTCCACAGAGAGGACTCTCTTAGTCTGAGAGCGCTCTTTGCCGCGTAGCCTTTTATGAATAGATCCAGGGGGAGGAGATGAAGAATCATGTCCAACCCTGCTTGCGGTGTGCTTCTCATGGCTCCCGTTGTACAAACAGCTGCTTACCTTTGTACTTTGTTGAGCATGTTCATAAAGCTTTTTGTGCTGCTAGCAGTCCACCAGACTAGGGCCCCATAAGTTAAAATGGGTCTGATGATTGCTGTGTACATCCAATGAATGATGTACGGTTGCAAGCCCCATCTTTTTCCGAAGGTCTTTTTGCATGCATAAAAAGCGTTCAATCCTTTTTTCATCCTTTCCTCCAGGATCCTTTTCCAGGAGAGTCAAGAATGATGCCTAGATATTTTGCTTCCGCTTTGAGTTTGAGTGGAGTACCCTCTAACTTTGGGGGAGCAAATATCGGAATTTTCCTTTTCCTGGTAAACAAGACCAGCTCGGTTTTCTGGGGGTTTATTCTCAGACCGTTCTGTCTTGCCCAGGTGAGTTCACTCAGCGCAGATTCCATTAGTTCACTGATAGTTGGTAGAAATTTACCTTTTATCAAAATAACCAGGTCATCCGCGTACGCTATGATCTTTGTGTCTTTTTCCATAAAGAATTTGAGGATCTTGTTGACTATAAGAAGTCATAGTAGGGGGGAGAGAACTCCTCTTTGTGGTGTCCCTCTAGTTGTCACCTTCCTTATAGAACTGTGTCCAATATCTGCATTGATGATCCTGTTCTTCAACATATTCTCAATCCAGATTACAATGGATTTGTCTACTTTTATGTCCTCAAGAGCTGTTGTTATGGCCTCTGTGTTTACATTGTTGAAGGCCCCCTCTATGTCGAGGAAGGCTGCCATTGTAAACTCTTTTAAGTACAGCGAGCCCTCAATTTCACGGACAACACTATGCAGAGCACTCTCCACTGATCTGCCTTTGAGGTAGGCGTGTTGAGTGTTGCATAAGTTTCGTGAATTTGTGAGTCCTCTGATGTATAGGTCAAGGAGTCTCTCCAAGGTTTTTAATAGAAATGACGAAAGACTAATTGACCTGTAGTCCTTTGCAGCAGTATGGGATGGTTTACCTGCCTTAAGTATGAAAATTACCTTTATTTCTTTCCACTGTGTTGGGATGTACCCCGTTCGCAGATAGTTGGAAAAAAATGCTTACGAGATGGGGTACAGTGTGGATCTGTGTTTTTTGAAGCATCGCTGGCAAGATATCGTCCGGGCCCGGAGATTTAAAGGGTTTGAACGAATTTATTGCCCATGATACTTTATCCGTTGTGATAATCTTGTTTATCACTTCTTCGGTTGTGTGAACCGTAGGAACAGTCGTCTCGAAGGAGACTGTGGTTTCAGGGGTTTTACAGTCTGGGAAGTGGGTTTCAGTCAGCAGTTCTAAAGATTCCCGACTGGATTCTGTCCAAGAACCATCTGGTTTAAGGATGAATCCCGAGACGCAGGGGTCCTTGGATAGGATCTTCCTGAGCCTTGCGGCTTCGTTGAGATCCTCTATTGATTTGCAGAACTCCCGCCAGGATTTAGATTTTGCTGCTCTTGTTTTGCTCTTGTATTCGTGGAAGCTGGACTTGTAATTATCCCAGTCTTCGGTTCTGTTTGAGATCTTTGCTCTATTGAATAGAGTTCGGGTGTGGTCCACCAGGCTGCGCTGGTCTTCCTGCGAGCACGCTGCAAAGGACAGGATTTGTTGAAAGCCGCTTTCAGAATTCTCACAAGATTTTCGACTGAATTCTCAATGTAAGTTGGATCAGGATTAGTGGTGTCTTTTGGCCACTAACTTGGGTAAGGTTTGAATCAGCTAGGCGATCTAAGAAAAAACATTCTTTGGCAGCAGAGGGATTAGTGGCAATGTAAAATGATTGATCGTCTGATGGATCCCATTTAAGAGAGGGAAGATTGAAATCACCAAAGAGAAGGAAGGATTGAAGAACTCGTGATACTTAATAAAGAGGCACTTGAGGTTGGCAAAGTCAGTAGGGAGGCATTCCTGTTGAATGGAGACCATTACACTAGTTTTCGTTTTACCTTCATAGCAGACTGAGTCTGGTTTATCATAGAGAGACGAATAAAGAGACGAATGTTTTCATAAATCTTTTTATCCCTTAGACGAGAGAGAGCATAGCGGCATTCAGTGGGGTTACTAACTTGCTGAGTAATTTTGACTGAGGGGGGCGGAAGGTGATCAATGAAAGATTAGGTGGAGTTAGGAGGGCACGTTGTTGAAGAAGGAGTTGAAACTGTTGGAAGAGAAGTGGAGTTGGCTATAGTGTGAGAGGGCGAGTAGGGTGTGGATGTAATAGAAAAGGCAAGGGCTGAGGGATTGAGGACGTGGGAGCTGCGGAAATTAGGATACTTGGCTCCAGATTTGAGATCAAAATTAGGAAAACAATTAGGAAGGGGTGCATGTGTTGGTGGCGCGGGACTAGCTGTGGTAGGACAAGCAGTTGGAATCAGATTGAAGGAAACTCGTTGACGTGGCAATTTGGTGGAGCAGAGGAAGAGGTCTGCATTTGGGAAATGGAGGGGTGAGTGAAAGATGGGAAAAGTTTTGTTTTGAAGCTCTAGTTATGGTGGGGGTTAGATTGTTTTTATCACAAGTGTTAAGCTTATTTTTATGTTTCTTAGAGCTAGCCAAATAGATTTGTTTTTTAGAATTATTGAGCAGTTTGGAGTGGATATCGTTCTTTTCGTTCCACCTGGTAAGGATAGTTTTACCAAGAGTGAACGGGCGGCCGTCAGGGTTTAGGAATAACCACTCGTATTTCGATGATATGGACAACTTCAGCTTATACGATCTGGACCGTTGAAGTGCTTGGCAACTTACTATTGGAATTTTAAATTCCTTTGTGAACTTTTGTGCCCATTTTTTTTTAGTGTCGGGGGTCAATCCATCAATAATAAAGGTAGAAATTTCTTCGTTGCCTTTTTTCAGTTTTTGGAGTCGCTGGTTCCATTCACTTAAACTCTATATTTGGCCAAAGCACTCAATATTGGTTTCAACAGTTGGGTCTTCAGAAATTGGGCCTTCAGTTTGCGTGTAGACTGAGGATGTAGTTTTTGGCGGCAACGGAGACGCACAAGTTGACAGGGCGAACACATTGGCTTCAAACAATTCATCACGTATGGAGGTATTGGCAAACGATGGGTTGGTATGGAAGTGGCCGGGGATGTGGATGTCACCAATCTTGTTGGATGCTGTTCTCGTTTCATCAATTAGATCGCTTAGGGTAAACCTGATGGTGCTGACTGCTAACGTCATATAGTTTGTTTGCAATAGCTTCAAGCAGATGGTCGGGTTGAGAAAGGGGTGGAGCACTTTTATTAAATGAGTGGCTAAAATGAATGTCAGTGTCAGACCGGACGGAATTCAAGTTCTCGTTTAATTTTTTCGTTCAATAACCAACCGAGAGCTTCTATATTAGAAACAATTCTAACAAGGCGAAGCATTGTCAAAGTCTTCATTACCACGATCTTTCTTTTAGTGGATTAGAAGGCCCTTAATCGCGTAGAGAGGAACATTCTGCGACTTCATTCTTCAATTTCAACCCTGAACACTGGCTAAAGATCGTGCTTGGTAAGGAGGCTTGTTCATTAAAGCCCAAATTTACCCCGAACTGGATCGCGGTCTAAGTATACATATAATTAGCCAAAAGACCTGACCTTTATGCTAGTTCTTTAACCTCCAATAACAGGCTTACACCCGCACCTAGACTCCGGGCGCAATCAATTGCAGGCAGTAAAAGCCGAAGGTGCAAAGCATACCCGAGGTCACTCCAAAATTCGAGTTAAAATCAACAACGACAAAAGCTACACACCTTAAGCAACTGGTTCGCTTGAGTTTCTCCTCCTGGGCCTTCAATGACTGTAGCTTCATTCTATGGATATCCTTTGCTAGCTTCCCCCACTGTTCCTTGTAGAATCTCTTAGACTTCTCCATTTCCGCGTAACGCTCCGCCTGGCGTCTCTACAAATGCCTTTGTCAATATTTTAAAACCACACTTCCACCAGCTTTAGTAAAATTACCAAATCCTCGAATAGACCAGTGAGCTGCTCTCTTGGTAAGTAATTTTTCCTCATGTCCTCAAGCTTCCCCTCCAGCTGTTTCACTTTCTCGCGCAACCGTTCGTTCTCGTTCGCCTCACGCTCCTTCTCGATATGTAGCTCCTTGATACTCAGCTCCCGTACCTTCAGTTCATAATCCATTTGGTCCTCGATTCGCCTCGCCTTCTCTTCGATCTCCATGAACTTGACTAGATAACGTTTGTCTAACTCAAATTTCGTTTTCTCCAACGCACGCTCCTCATCTTTCTGTCGCGATTTCTGCTTATTCAATGCCGCCTGAGCTGCGGCCAGATTTTCGGTCAGGCGATCGCATTTGTCTAAATTCTCCTGCATGCTACACAGCATTTCGCTTTTCTGCAGTTCCCACTCGATCGATAACTGATTCAAGTGGAGTTTCTCCTTTTCTTTCAGCTCTGTCAGGAAGTCATTCATTTGCTGACACTTCCAGTCTTCGAGTTCCTCGATGACCTTATAGGCTATATCGGCCGTTTGTGCGTCTTCCTCCTCGTGCTCAAGGCGTACCACTGGATCAGATCTACTTTGCCTGGCAGGCGAATTCTTGTCGTGTTCGACCCGATGCGTCGCGCTTCTGGTCTCGGCTTCATCGTCATTAGTTGCGCGATTGATTTGTACGGTCGGAGGTAGCTCGAAAAAATTGTCCGCATCGCCCATATCGCCACGGGCTTTCTTGTCAACATACGGCTGCGTTTCCGACTTGGCGGCACTAACATTCGGCACATAATTCATGCTGAAAAGGTACTCCATGGTCGGCGGAGTCGATGAATCGAAGAAGTCCGACATGGTGTTAAGGGGGAAGGAATCCTTCAGATCCCACTGCTCGTCGTTGTTGAATATCTCGAGAGATGGCGGAAGGAGTTCTGCACACGTGAACTTATGGTTCGCTGTTAGGAATTGAGTTGGTTACCGGCGACAAAAGGATATGTGAATGGTATGAACTTACCAACGACGTTATCGTTGTAATACAGCTCAATCGGTATGTAGAAGATCTTTCGGAAATACTCTCTCAGACTCTCCAAGGACGACTTGAAGTTGATCGAAATCTTTTCATGAATACTATAGATGCTGTCGCTATTCGGCTCGAGTTCTATATCAGATGGTCCACCGAGAAAGTCGTAATGCAAACGAAACACAGCAGCTTCGTTGCATGCTGAAGCGGCCATTTGAGACAGATGCTTTAAATTCCGTAGCGTAATTGTTACGATGAATTTTTCACAATCATTTGGACCATTTCCCACTTGCAGTAGACACTCGTCCTCCAGAAGTCTGACAAAGATTCCAAATTGAGACCTGAGCATCAACGAAGTGTCAGACGGTCGGATGTACACCGACTCAGAACTGTCCGCGGGCTTCTAAGAAACAATAATATCAAGTCATGGACATGAAGATCGTTTCGGATACAGCTTACTGGGTCGAGAAACTCTTCCAATTGTCCAGCCTCCAAGAGCTCCTTCGTGATTATGATGGCGGAAAGGTAGATCTCCGGTTTCGAACAACGCCATTCTGCTCCCAGTCCACAAAGCTTGTACCAATGAAGCTTAATCTAGAAATAGAAGAACATAAGGTGTTTGCACGGGGATGTAGACCAACGGACCTGGGGATTCCTCAGAGTTTTCACCGTCTGCAGTGTTCGAACTGGAAGCAAGACGAATCCAATGGTTTTTTTCTTTAACTTTCCATTTTTTTGCGTTTTATGGAAACCTTCTATCTTAATCGGACGGTTGTCTGTCTTCATTCTTTGAAATTAATGGTGTCAGGCAAGACACTCGGGACAACAAGGATCACTCACCTCTTTAAGTCGTCAAACATACACTCCCAGATGCAATTGGTGTTGAATATCGTCGCGAATTCAGTATTGTGCCCCTCAATATCGAATTTCACTCCATTCAACGTAGCCGTAAGGGATATTTCATCGTTTTTGTCATTGAAACCAGTTCCTTGCAGAGCGACATTAAGTTGTTTTACCAAACAAATGTTGAATGAAAAAATTTACCTTCAATTATATGTAAGAAAATACTGTATTCTACGGGGCCATCCATTGCTTTTCGACTAGATTTCTATATTTTCTTTTATTTGGATATATTTTATTAACGAATAGAAGAAATTGAAAATGTTTGAAATTGCTTCACAGTTGGGAAATGTAAACAATGAATATTTTATTGAAAAGTCAAATGTCAGAGAGAGAATGTACTCCTTAGCGATTGGTGCGTAACCTGGTGGTAGGAAATTAGTCTATTCTGATTTGAAATTATTTCAAAAAACCGGGGGAGTAACTGACAAAGTTGTGAATTCGATTTACGAGTGCTATGGAATGGGAAAACAATTTAAATTCGATATGAATCAATAAAACACACAGTTTCGGATTTCAAGTAGAGGCTTATACCAGGAGTTCGAACTAAAATGGCTGCGAACATTGTTCTACAAACAAGCGTATGTGCTCGTTTTAGGTATTTTCGTCTAGCGCAAGGTAAGTCTAAGTAAAATTAATGGAAATAAGGTAAAAATAAAAACAAATGAGTTTCTAAAGGCTCATAATAGAATTGATATGACTTATGCCAGTTTACTGAAATATCTCATTGCATACAAGTACAATATGGCGCAAAACTAATCACCCTATTGAAAGATGTATAATTTTTGCACATGACGTCGTACGTCAATCATATTTGACATTTGTGAACTAGACACCTGCAGTATAGAAACAGATAAGCAATTGAACGCTATACTCCGCAAGAGCGTGGAATAATTGTGTCGATTTTTTTTACCAATAATCGGTCGGTTATAATGGCACAGAGTAAATTTCGACGTCGATTTCGTAATCGTGTCGCGCCAACTGGGCAAGCATTCCGGCGCTTAGCTAGTCGACTAGAAATGACTGGAACCACGAGAGACCATGCAGGGCGTGGCCGCCAACGGACTGGTCGTTCGGCCGGGAATATCGCGGCTGTGGCTGCCGATGTCGCTGAGAACGAAGAAACATAAACGAGATGACGGGCTAAGAAATCGGGCATCACCAGACGGCGAATTTTAGTGAAAGACTTTCACATGCTCCCGTACAAAGTGCAAACAGTGCATCAGTTAATGCCTGCTGACCGTCAGTCATGTGTCAAGCCATCCTTAATCTCAACAACGAAAAATACGATTTTGTGTCGAAAATCATCATGAGCGACGGGGTGCATTTCCACTTAAGCGGTTACGTCAATAAGTTAAATGTTCGTTTCTGGGGCACTGAAATCCGCGTGTCATGAACGAAGAGCCATTATATCCAATCAAAGCCACTGTGTGGTGCGGCGTTCACGCGGAAGGAGTGATTGGGTCGTATTTTTTTTACGACGTCATCGGCAATACGGTCACTGTTACTGGGGAACGTTACAGGGCCATGGATATCGTGAAGGAAGCGTTTCCTGGTCGCGTAATCTCCCGTTTTGGCGATTTGGCATGGCCAGCAGGATCGCTCGATTTAACCATCCTAGACTTCTTTCTTTGGGGCTATTTGAAGGCAACAAGTCTCAGACAATCGCAGCCCTTAAGGAGAATATTCGACAAGAATGCGAAGCAGCTGTCACCGGAAATCTTGCGAAAAGTCATGGAAAATGCGATAAAACGGGTGCAAATGTGTATCAACACTGGCGGCAGCCACTTAATGGATATCATCTTTTCCACAATAGAGCGAAATTGTAAAGGTCTAAATAATATTTCCATCACTCGAAACTATTTTTTTTTTATTTAGTAAAAAAGTAATACAAAAACAAAATTGGATGATTAATTTTGCGCCACCTTGTAGTATGACATGATCATAATTGGACTATGCTTGGTTTCGTTAAATGTTCGTCAACTTAAGTCGACTTAAGATATGTCACAATGAGAGAAGAATTTTGACAGCTCAACTAAAACAAAAAAATATAGACCAAATGCAATTGGGCAGTTCATTGAAACCCCCTGCAAGATGGGGGTAGAATCTACTTTCGGCTCCCAATGCCAGTCGTAACATTTTCAGAGTAATTACTGAAAAGCGCGTAGCTTCAAACATTATAAATTGGATATCACAACGGTACAAGAAGTTAGACTTTCAAATGAAACAAATGCTAGTAACGGCTGGATTTTTTTTTGTGATCTTGGAACAGGATTAAAATCCCGAAACCTAAAATTGCCGGGACACGTTGAACAAATGAACAGTGGACGAAGTTAAAAGAGTGAAAACCCAGCCCATCTTAGGCTTCGCAGAGGAAAATGCTGGTCCATTGTACTGCTAGACAGACACCTTAAAGCATGAAGAGCCAGAGCCAGATGCAAGCTTCTCTTATTCATTTATGTTGTGTACGATTTGTTTTCCACACAAGTGAATGGAACCTAAAGCTTAATGCCGATTCCGAACAGCCAGAGCGGAGAAGTTTTTACAAGACAAGTGTACAACGGGGGGTTTTGCCAATACCCCGCCAAGGAGAGAAGCCGCGAAATAATCATTCGCCTTAAATAGGCAGTCGGAAAATGAATTCTCATAGACCTGTTCCAAAAGTGGTTGACCATTCTGTCGAAGCTGTCTTTACGCTCTGTGTGGGATTATAAGTCGAATAAGTACCTTGATGTCAACATACTTTCTATTATCAGAATGTAAGAGGTCTTCGTTCAAAAACCCAAGCCGTCTTCCAACAGTCACATGCTCGACCCTTTGAGATATTTGCTCTGACCGAAACAAATCTGATCCCCAGCATAAATAACCTCGAGCTGTTTCCATCAAATTTTAATGTTTATCGCGATGACGAACTCAGCCGACCCACTGATGATTACCCTTGTCGAGGCGTTCTACTAGCCGTCCTTAATAGAATTGACTCTTCCCTTATTGCTATATCATCACCACTTTTCGACTTTGTTTCAATTAAGATCGCTCTACCCCAGAAGACACTATACATCATTTGTTTCTACATCTAGCACAAGAAAGGGGTAGCCAAATTCGGAAAGAAATCGGCTCCCACCTCCACTCACGCTTCTAAAAAGGACACAGGGCGAGAGAAGAAGCCATCGAACACGGCCCTTATCAAACCCAACGTCCCAAAATTTACTCGACAACAGCCAACACAACCGGCCACTGTCGAAAAGAGCGCACAGCAACCGAGCACCTCCAAAGGACACACTGCTTAAGAAACTCTAAGGGAAGCGAAAAAGGCGAAAACATCAGCCAGCTTCAATCTTCCCCTGAGTCTACAAGTGGCTATTGTCGATCATTCCAACCCGGATGGGAAGATTACATCCGACAATTGGCTAACGGTTGAAGCCAAAATATTGGAAGCGATGCTTGTCGCGGATAGCAGCGATGAGATTAACTTCGACGGGGCAGGCTGGCAGAAAGGAGTCAAAGTTGTCGGTTGTGACAATCAGAGGTCCATAGACTTCTTAAAGCGCACAATCGACAATTCCGCTTCGCACGTTGGCTTCAATATGGATCCCTCCACCGGTTCCCGAAAAGGACGAATCCATTTTGAAGCTAATTGACAAGCAGAATAAAGAGTTTGACACTCACAGCTGGAGAATAATTTCTTCAGCCAAGGGTAAGAACGGAGTGGGAAAGGACCTCATGGTTACCATTGACCAAAAGTCACTCGACCACATCCGCAGCAGATCTGGCAGCATCAAATTCGGGCTGGGAACCCTGAAGGTAAGGCTCCCCAATGAACGCGACAACTCAAAGGAGGCTGCTAGTGGTGCAAATTAATTTACACCACTGCAAAGTATCTGCCGACGACTTGATGATGTACATGCTGCAGGAAGATGTGAATTTATGTAGCCTTAATCCAAGAACCTTGGCTCCTTAGAAACAAAATTCAGGGATTAAGGTCTAAGGTATATAATTTATACTATCCGCATACTGAAGGTAAGCTACGAACCTGTATAGTCGCCAAGAAATACTTAAACATTTTTCTCCTAGGTACATACAGCAATGGAGCCCTCACGGTGGTAACGTACGAACAACAGGACAAATCAATTTTGCTCCTATCGTCCGCATACTTGCCATACGATGAGGAGGACCCACCTCCAGACGCAGTCCGAGCACTTGCGCGACATGCCAAGTCACGCGGATTGTGTCTATTGATAGGCTGCGACGTCAATGGACACCACACTCAATGGGGATGCAGCGACATTAATAAAAGGGGTGAGTCCATTTTCGGTTTCATAATCTCCACCAACCTCAACATATGCAACAAAGGTAATACACCAACGTTTCCTAACCGGGTTAGGGAAGAGGTAATTGGCCACACTCTACTAAGTGAGTCTGACTCTATCCGAGTAGAGAATTGGAGAGTGTTCACTAACTGTTCCTTTTCGGACCACAGCCGGATACTCTTTAACCTTAACGTCATTAAAGAAAAACCGAAACCTTTCAGAAACCCTCAGAAGACAGACTGGAATCTTTTCTCAAACCTAGTTGCCAACAGGTTAGAACCGCCACAAGCCACCACTAATACTGATCCAACTTACACTGAGAATTCAGCCGAAAATCTTGTGAGAATTCTGAAAGCGGCTTTCAACAAATCCTGTCCTTTGCAACGTGCTCGCAAGAAGACCAGCGCAGTCTGGTGGACCACAGAGCTAAAGCAACTCAGAACCAGGACCCGAACTCTATTCAATAGAGCAAAGATCTCAAAAATAACCGAAGACTGGAATAATTACAAATCCAGCTCGAATCAACGAATACAAGAGCAAAACAAGAGCAGCAAAGACTAAATCCTGGCGGGAGTTCTGCGAATCAATAGAGGATCTCAACGAAGCTGCAAGGCTCAGGAAGATCCTATCCAAGGACCCCTGCGTCCCGGGATTCATCCTTAAACCAGATGGCTCTTGGACAGAATCCAGTCAGGAATCCCTAGAACTGCTGACTGAAACCCACTTCCCAGGCTGTAAAACCCCTGAAACCACAGTCTCCTTCGAGACGACGGTTCCTACGGTTCACACAACCGAAGAAGTAATAAACAAGATTATCACAACGGATAAAGTATCATGGGCAATAAATTCGTTCAAACCCTTTAAATCTCCGGGCCCGGACGATATCTTGCCAGCGATGCTTCAAAAAACACAGATCCACACTGTACCCCATCTCGTAAGCATTTTTTCCAATTGCCTGCGCACGGGGTACATCCCGACACAGTGGAAAAAATAAAGGTAATTTTCATACCTAAGCCAGGTAAACCATCCCATACTGCCGCAAAGGACTATAGGCCAATTAGTCTCTCGTCATTTCTATTAAAAACCTTGGAGAGACTCCTTGACCTATACATCAGAGGACTCACAAATTCACGAAACTTATGCAGCACTCAACACGCCTACCTCAAAGGCAGATCAGTGCTGTGCATAGTGTTGTCCGTGAAATTGAGGGCTCGCTGAACTTAAAAGAGTTTACAATGGCAGCCTTCCTCGACATAGAGGGGCCTTCAACAATGTAAACACAGAGGCCATAACAACAGCTCTTGAGGACATAAAAGTTGACAAATCCATTGTAGTCTGGATTGAGAATATGTTGAAGAACAGGATCATCAATGCAGATATTGGACACAGTTCTATAAGGAAGGTGACAACTAGAGGGACACCACAAAGAGGAGTTCTCTCCCCCCTACTGTGGCTTCTTACAGTCAACAAGATCCTCAAAATCTTCATGGAGAAAGGCACAAAGACAATAGCATATGCGGATGCCCTAGTTATCTTGATAAAAGGTAAATTTCTACCAACTATCAGTGACCTAATGGAATCTGCGCTGAGTGAACTCTCCTCGTGGGCAAGACAGAACGGTCTGAGAATAAACCCCCAGAAAACCGAGCTGGTCTTGTTCACCAGGAAAAGGAAAATTCCGATATTTGCCCCCCCAAAGTTATAGGGCACTCCACTCAAACTCAAAGCGGCAGCCAAATATCTAGGCATCATTCTTGACTCCAAACTCTCCTGGAGGAAAGAATGAAAAAAGGATTGAACGCTTTTTATGCATGTAAAAAGACCTTCGGCAAAAGATGGGGCTTGCAACCGTACATCATTCATTGGATGTACACAGCAATCATCGGACCCATTTTAACTTATGGGGCCCTAGTCTGGTGGACTGCTAGCAGCACGAAAAGCTATATGAACATGCTCCACAAAGTACAAAGGTCAGCCGCTGTTTGTACAACGGGAGCCATGAGAAGCACGCCGCAAGCAGGGTTGGACATGATTCTTCATCTCCTCCCCCTGGATCTATTCATAAAAGGCTGCGGTGCAAAGAGCGCTCTCAGACTAAGAGAGTCCTCTCTGTGGACGCAAGCCAACTATGGACATGCGGCCATACTCAGAATAATAGACGACCTGGGAAGGAAACATGGTTTTTGTAGCCTCGCAGCTACGACTCTCTCAGTATACCTATATTTTCCCCGACAGAGAAGAGTGCCTATCAAATGCTGTAATCAACGACCACGAGATCACTCTCTTCACCGACGGATCGAAAATGGACACAGGCACTGGGGCCGGGTTCTACTCTAAATCATTCAGACTCCCTGATCTGTGCAGCGTTTTTCAAGCAGAAATCCTGGCAATAGAGAAAGCAGCCAAACACCTACAGGTACCCGATATCCCACCATCTGATATCACTATCTTCGTAGACAGCCAGGCTGCACTGAAGTCAATAAAATCCTGTATAACAAGATCAAAGGCTGTCAAGAAATGTCGCGACTCACTGAAGTCCATCAGACACCATCAAGTTAAACTCTGCTGGGTCCCGGGCCACAGCTCAATCGCAGGGAACGAAAGAGCAGACGAACTGGCCAGGCAAGGTTCTGAAATTGACATTAGCGAAGCGGACACGTCATTGCACCCACCGATCAGCGCATTATACCGGATCATAAACGACCCAATCATCAAAGAAGCCAACTCGTCTTGGCTTACAAGAAAGAAACGACAGCTACACGACAAGATCATCGTGGCCAGAGATAAATATCGGAAAAAAAAAGGAGCTCCTGGCGCTGGACCGTAACTCGATCCGTATGCTCGTCGGAGTGATCACAGGGCACTGTCCTGTGCTCCCAATGCTCCGGAAATGGGACTCGGGATCCAGCGATCTCTGCCGGAGCTGCGGCGATGAGGAAGAAACTGAGACGATCCAACATCTGTTTTGCCACTGCCCAGCTCTCCAGAATCGACGCCTAGCGTCGCTAGGCCAAAGATTCTTTACATAGATTGCGGATGTGGCTAATGCAGATATATCGGATCTTCTAAAATTCATTAAGAGTACGGGGTGGTTTCAGCCACCACGTCATAGGACAGGTTAATTTTATGTGTACCCACACAAATGAAGGGAATCACAATGGGCCTCTTGGCCTCCGAGTGGTTATCCTACCTCTCCCTCCTTCCATGATCAAACCTCGAATGACCCGAATATTATCGCCAACATTTTCGCCACCTTTTTTTAACAGTCTTTCGCCGACGACTCATTTGCTCCAGATCTCTCGTACTTCGATTATCTACCGAATATTTCCCTTGGACCACTTCTTCCACGCACAATCGATTCTCATGTCACCGAAAACAAATTAAATCTACTTAATGACGAATTCACTCATGGACCTGACGGTCTCCCTGCCATATTTCCAAAAAAAAAATGCTCCTCAACCATCTCTCTCCCTCTCTCGAAAATCTTCAGTCTATCCCTATCCTATTACAGTGTTCGTTTTAGATCTGCCTTCTCTAACCCCTTTTTTGCTTCCTCCGGCGTCCCGAAAGGCAGCCACTTAGGTCCACTTCTTTTCGTTCTTACCATAAACGATCTTGAAATGGTGATCAAATATTCCCACATCTCATTACTCGTATATGCCGACGACACCAAGTTCTTCAAGACACTTTCCTCCAGTCATGCCTCTTCCCTTATTCAATCTGATCTCAATCGTTTTTCCATCTGGTGTTCCAAAAATTGTTTAGAGCTTAATATTTCCAAATGCCAATCAATTATCTTTTCACGTAAATACATCAAACCTCCTCCTCGTCTCGACTTCCTCAATAATCAAGTCATCTCCATTGTTCAGGTCATTCGTGATCTTGGCATATTATGTGCCCAGGAGCAACATTTTCGGGCACACATCGATCCTTAAAGCTAATTCTGCACTCGGTTTCGTGAAGCGATGGTCTAAGGAATTCTGGAACCCTTATGTTACCCGATCTCTTTACATAACCTTTGTCCGGCCCCTTCTTGAATACGCCTCTCAAGTGTGGTCTCCTTACCAACAAACCCACATTTCTAAAATCGAGAGCATCCAACGCCGATTCCTACGTTTTGCTCTTCGAGGTCTCCCCTGGTGCAATCCTTTGATATTACCACCCTACCAAAACCGCCTTAAACTAATCAACATAAACACGTTGGAAGAAAGAAGAATTGTATCATTCTTTTCATCCATCGGCTCCTTTCAGATACCATTGACTGCGCAACCCTCTACAACTCTGTCTCTATCAACACTAACCCCCGCAATGTACGAAATCCCTGTCTCTTCTATCTACTTACCACCCGTAGTGCCTATGGCTCCAATGAACCCATTTCTCGTATGCTGGGAAGTGTTAATTCGAATCCTTACTTCGATTTCAACCTCAGCACTCCATGCCTAAAAATCAGCCTTTTTAACCACCCTCACCCAAGCAGGCTTGGTGGTGTAAAAATGTCCCAAACACCATCGCCTGCAGGCGTTCATTCAAGTTAGATCGAGTTTTTAGTGGACTTCTGCCGAGTGATTCGGAGCAAGCTAAGAACGATTGAAAAGTGGTATCTCATTAAATTTGCTTCAAGGATAAAAGCATTTCACAAACTGCGCTTTTTAAGTGGTATAAGCTCTTTAGAAGTAGCTGGCCTAGTGAGGAGGCCGAGCCGTTTAGGGGATGCTTCACTATGAATTTGTACATGTGGGGTAGACGGTGAATGCTGCTTTTTACGGTTATAAGCTTTGCTTAGGGCTGGCCACCAAAAAAGAGAGTCATAGGTGAATATTGGACGGACAACGGCTGTGTACACATACAAGGTCAACTCAGATCTGAGTCCCCACTTCTTACCGAAAGTTTTGCAGCAGACGTAGAAATCTTTGGATCTAGGATAACGCCTAGATACTTAGTGCAGGAGGAAAGAGATAGGGTCGAGCTGTTCAACCGTGGAAATTTAAATGGTTTTATTTTCGTCTTGATGGTAAATAGCAGCACCTCAATTTCCTTTAGGCTTCACAGCCTATAGCCCAAGCGTTAACTCAGGCCAAAGCCCGCTCTGTGAGTCACTAATCACACAAGGGGGCATCCCTGACACTTAAATTACCACGTCATCCACAAACGCTACCACTTTTGTTCCCTTGCTGTCCAGCTCAACTAGGATACCGTTTAGGACTAACAGCACCATTTTTTTACTAGGAAGTCTCGGGCACAGCACGCGTGACAAATGCCATGTCCAAGTGACATTTTTCTTCAGTATTCTGTGACACTTGCTAGTCGAGAAAGAAGGCTTTGAAGTTGAAGGATGCTGTCAGCGCATCGCCCTGCGGAGTGTATGTGTAACATTTTTCCCTTTCGGTACCTACTTTCTTACTGCTTAGAGCTGACCAGGCGACAGCTCTCTGAGCCATTTTTAAGTCTAGAAAGGTAGAATAAGCTATTACAAGCCCTTCGATTTGGGCTCGAACTTAGATTTGAATTCTCGCTTAACAAAGACTTCGTCAAAGCAATGACTTAGACAGCACCACGCACTATCATGTAATTTCACCAAGATTGTCTTTGAAAAAGTTGATAAACTCCAGAGGCAAGGGCTGCGCGATAACAGTACCATCGACACAAGTTCAAAAATTAAACGCAAAATCACTCTCGTCAACCTCTGATTTTTGGACGTGGGAGGCAATAGAATAGTAGAGGCTCTTCACATACTTCGTACAAGATCCTAATCAGTCCGATTGGCATAAATGACAAATAGAGGAAAAGATCCCGTAGTAGGAGACCTCGATGACTTGCAATGCAGCCCAGAAAACAGTTGAGACACAGGTACTGGCCTTCGAACCTTAACTGTAGAGCCATCTTAGGAAGTACACATGCTATTGGGGCCCTAGATAAGACTACACACTGTCATACAATCTTTCTTTTGTTCTCTATTGGAAGCTAAAATTATGTAATAAGTTAGCTTTAATGACATGTCATGGGAGTGAGGGAGCGAGCAAACAGAGCAAAGAAGTTAATCGTTTTTAACATGGCAAACACCAGCTCAGTACATATTGACACACAGCCTCGACGTGGCCCCTCTTGGATGACTGGCCTGGCATCCGCCGGATAGTGAACCAATGTCTGCGGCGAACCTGGCCCTTCAGGTTGGGGGTTTTAGCGCAAAACTGGGCAAAGAGGGCATATTTCGGGCATATATTTCGATCATAGGAAAACATAGCCTCCATAACACCACATCTGACAACGGACTCAGGCTCATTGACTTCCTAGCAGGGCGTAACATCCTTGTAGCAAGCACACGATTCCCACACCTCAACATCCATAAAGGAACCTGGCAGTCACCAGATCAGTCACCAGATTGATCATCTTGCGATCGACATTCCTCTAGCATCCTAGATGTAGGAACCATAAGAGAAGCCTCGGATCGACTCGGATCACTACCTTGTTGTAGCCAAGGTATGAATGATGATATCAAGGATGCAAGACAATAAAAGTTTGACGTTGTAAAGCTACAATCGCAGGAGACCGCTAGGATCTTCGCCGGTCGAGATTCCTTCAACCTCTCGCAAAGTCCGATGACACCGGCACAATCCACACCGCACAGTGGAAGCATTGCCAGCGCGATCAGAGACGCTGCCTCATGTGCTGGGTTTCGAACCGCCGCAAGCTAGAAACCCCTTGTTTGATGTGCAATGCAAACAAGCCCATGTCTTTTTTTTTATAGGGTCCGCGCAGGTTAAAAGTTACGCTCTTATGGTGTTTATCGCACAACCTGGACGGGGTGCAGATGGTTTGTGTCGAAGATGTTCGTTCACTTCTCTCCGGAGGTGGTAGTCCTAGATGGGATTCGAGAGATTCAACTGAATTTATCGCGTTGGTTGTAGTTCATAGTGTCACAGTCGCTCATGAGCTCTACGAGCAGAAATGCAGACGGCCTATCTGCTGAGCTATTTAAAGCGGTTGGAGATGAGTTGGTAGGGCGCATGCACCAAATCTTGGAAAAGCAGATGTTGGAAAAAACCCAAGAATTCCAAGAATCGGAACACACCATCTTTTTGCGATAACAACACCAGATCAAAGCAGAATTGCTCTTGTCAGCCGCTGCTTCTTTGGGCTCAAGAGGCAATTGAGAAGTACAGTCCGGTCCTTCTTTACGGCGCAGAGGCCTGGTCCTTTACGAAAACGGATGAGAATGCCGTTCGAGAGGAAAATTCTGCGTTCAATCGGCGTTCAAGATGGCTAGGCCATGTAGAGTGATGGACAACCCAGCTCCGGCCCGAAGAGTCTTCGAATCCAACACTGACGGACGACGCAGCAAAAGACGACCGAATCTAAGGTAGTGCACACAGGTGGAAGGGGAATACGGCACTGGACGGACTGAATACGGCACTGAAAACAACTTGCAAAAGATCGTGCCAGCTGGAGACACTTGTTGGTTGAGGCCCAGGTTCACACTAGCCATCGGGACAAATATCCTGAACGGGGCGTAACCTGGAACGACAGAGTAGTGTAATCGCTGTGCCGACACAACTAATGAGCTTGCGACTGTCACAACGACCAATATATGTGACGGACCCGGCCAGTGTACCTCATCGCAGAAAGCTTGTAATAGATTCGAGCCTTCACACTTCGAATTACTTTTGATAATGTTGCTGTCCTTTTTAGGCCACTTCCAATACAACTATTACGTTTGAATTCCATTGACGATAGAATAAAAATTAAAAGATAAAAGTTCTGCTTGCATACGCTGTAAACAATGAAATAAGACAGCAATTGTCAAAGACTCAGCGCGCTGCTATTCGTAGTTTGGCAGAAACGGCGACCTGAAGTTGGCGATGGTGCCTGCTTGGGAGCATAGGTCATGATGAAGCAATTACACGCACTTCAACAATTTTGGAAACGATTCATGAATTCCACGTTAACGGAGATTTGAAGAGAAGATACAACAAAGGTCTGAATAGCGATATCGGCTTGGTCAGGCATCTACAAATCCCATATATAAGGTAGCTCGGCCATGTAGAGTGAATGGACACCATAGCTCCGGCTCGAAAAGTCTTTCATTACAACCTCCAGTTATGACGCATGAGTTCTCTAAAGATCATGCGGTCCGGAAAGGTTTGTTGCAAAACTTAATCAGAGGGCAAGAGAAATTTTTGGTTTTTTTCTCAGTATAAGGAAACAGGGGACTAAGGCTTGGGAACAATTAGAAAAACGAAAAATTAAAATTGATCCGATGACACTATAAGGAATTAACATGTCATTTCCACTGGCGATTTGCGAAGCTACAGATGTGGAAATGGGTAAAGGTAATCTACGATTGAACGCATTGCCTGTTTATCATCGTGGCCATTTGCCATTGCTACAGTGTCCCTGCTGTCAATAAGTTACCCATTGGTATTAGGCGTAAGAGATACCATATATCACGACGCATATTGCCAGTAGCGATGCTGACGCTATTCCTGATGCAGGAATTTTGTGTTGTTCGTGCAATTGAGAGCTCATTGAATATAAGAGAATTTACAGTGCAGCCTCCTCGACATCGAGAGAGCCTTCACCAACGTAAATATAGAGGCCATAATAAAGCTCTAGAGGACATAAAAGTAGACAAATCAAGTGTTATCTGGATTGGAAATATGTATGTTGAAGATTAAAATTATCAATGCAGGCATTGGACACAGCTCTTTATGGAAAGTGACAACTAGAGGCATACCACGGGGTGGAGTTCTCTCTCCCTATTGTGGCTTCTTAGAGTTAACAAAATCCTTGAAATCATGGAGAAAGGCACAAAGAGCATAGCATACGCGGATGCGAAGCGGGCACGTCACTGCAACCACCGATCAGCGCATTATACCGGATCATAAATGACACAATAATAAAAGCCAACTCGTCTTGGTTTGCAAGAAACGACAAGATCATCGTGGTCAGAGCTCAATATCGGAAAAACCAAGAAGCTCCTGGCGCTGGACCGAAACTCGATCCGTATGCTCGTCGGAGTGATCACAGGACACTGTCCCATCGGAGCAATGCTCCGGAAATGGAACTCAGGATCCAGTGATCTCTACCGGAGCAGCGGCGACAAGGAAGAAACCGAAACGATCCATCTGTTTTGCCACTGCCCAGCTCTCCAGAATCGGCATCTAGCTTCTCTGGGCCATCGATTTTTCACGGAGACAGCAAATGCAGATATATCCAGAAGTGCACAGGGTGGTTTCAGCCACCACATGATAGGATAGGTTAAAAGAATGTGTTTTTTTTTTTTTGGAAGCCTCTACTATCTGTTGGAGATATTCAGACATAACAGACACAAATACTGGTCCATTTACCAGACAGACACCTTGTCTTTATTGTATTTTCCCCGAGGTCCGGAGAAAAGTGAGGAGGGGCTTCAGTGATGTAGAGCTAAGATATTCGGCACACACCACGTCAGCCTTAAGAGTGCGCCACCGTGCGCGAGCGAAGGCGGGATAGTCGCAGAGAAAGTGTTCTGCTGTGTCATCCTCGTCGCAACATGCAGAACAGGTAGGCGTCGCTCTGATGCCAAGCACGTAGAGATGCTCGGCAAAGTGTAATGGCCCGAAATGACGCCCGTAAGCCTTCTGCAATCATTTCTCCTTAAAGATATGAAGAATGTTGCGGGCTTTTTGCAGATATCAGGGCGTACGCGCTTATTCATCCTGCATTCTGGATATTCCTTCCATCTACGACTGTGTGCATTAAAGACTCAGTCGTTGATGTCAGATTTGATCATGGAAGCAGATAGCCCTAAGGCGGGTTCAGGTCCTGAGAAACTCTCCTCTGGGCCTCTTCTAGCGAGTTCATCGGAGATCTCGTTTCCCGGGATATCAGAGTGATCTGGGACCCATACAAGCCTAACCGAATTTAGTCTTCCAACTTTGTTCAAGAAGGTCTTGAGTTCATGCACTAATTTGGAGTTAGATAGAGGGTCGGGAACAGCTTTGAGTGCAGCTTGGCTGTGACTGCAGATGCATATGCTTTTCCATTCCATTCCAGGTTCAGTGTCTGGCCAAAGCCAGTCCTGACGCCATGGAAATGTGACTGTGAAATTACAGCGCAGTAGGATGGCAGGTGTCATTGCGTAGGAAGGCATATCCATGATACAGACGTGGGAGGATATTTCACGCGCAAGTACATTGTCACTTCAATGCGAGTTGTACCAAAGACCATTTCCCTTTAGGCGAGACATGGCTTTCACTGCGCACCCTCTGAGGGTGCGAGGTTCATCATAGCATCCAGAGCAGCTCCCGACGTGCTGGGGAAAGCCCCCGTGCAGCTGAGACAGACCGCTCTTTGCAGTTTGGTGAAATAGGCCACGACGTGTTTGCGTGTAAGCCTGTTCCATTAGACATCCGATCCATATGAGATTATCGGTCTTATCATTGGCGTGTAGATCCAAAGGACCTCTTTCGGCGATAATCCCCAAGTTTTGCCAAAGGCACCTTTGCATTGCCAAAAAGCTGACAGCGCTTTGGTAGTTTTGGTCTCAACATGCTTTGACCAAAGAAGCTTGCTATCTAAGATGACTCCCAGGAACTTAGCTTCCTTGAATATCGGGATGGGAATGCCTCAGCTGGTGCTAGCTGAGTAATGCCAATATTTTTCCTCCTTGTCGTGAAGAGAACGACATTAGTCTTAAGAGGATTAACCGACAGCCCGTTTTGAAGCGCAGTCTCGCAGGATTTTCCGCGCTGATAAGCATGTTGCATGTCCGAGAGAGGATGCATTCGAAGGGCAACTTTGCGCACGTGCAACTCTACTAATCTCTTCAGCAAGAAGGATGTTAGACTGATTGGTTTAAAACTCTTGGCAGTTGAGTAACCTTCTTTCTAACTTTCACCGCGCGCCAAGGAATAGGTATGTAGGCAAGTTCCAGGCTAGCAGTGAAAATTATTTTCAGAGTAGGAAGCAGCTGTCTTATACCTTTTTACAGCATAACAGGGTATATCCTATCAGAACCCGGCGACTTAAAGCCATCGAAATGTGCCACAGCAAATTCAATGGCCTCAGTAGTTGCCACGCGTGACGCAACATACCAGGTACGCCGAGTTGTGTACTCCACAAATGAAGGGATTCACAATGGGCCCTTTGGCCTCCAAGTGGAAGTGATATCCAACCATCACACTCCCCTTCCTTAACCTTACCTAACCTAACAGGAATTTTGTAGTTTCGCGGGTTTATTGGATCAATTAGCGCCATTTTTTTTCCTTCTCGATTTGATAAATATGTCTGTAGACCATCTTAGCATTGCTAGTTGAACCGATTGATTAGTCTGCTGTCAGCTGTCAAAAATCTTGCGTGTGTAAGGTGGTATGATTGACTGGTTCAGGGACTTGCATTGAATTTTACTATAAAAATGAAATAAAGTGTAGCAAACCCTTAGAAATGTTAAGTATTGCTTTTAGTACGCCTGCTATGAGTAAAATTGCCAACTATGATTAGTATAAACTCTTCCAGGAAGAGACTGTAGAGATTCGGGCACAAAAATAGGCAACGAAAATGTCAAAAAAATTAAAAAAAATGATTACGAACAATTGCCGAGTCATAATATGAGAAGTCGCTGAAGACGTCGGCATAACCCAGCCCTAACCCAGCCTTCTGTCTTTCTTATTTTCTTAACGAAGGGGACTCTAAACGACCTTAGAATTAGCCAAGAGCGTAACCTAGCTGAAGCAACGATTGATTTTCATAAATGCTTGCAGGATTTCGTAACCACCAATGGAGATACACAAATAAAATTAATTTTCTGCTGTTCTCTGAACATCCCTCGCACTTTGCCCCATATCAACTGTTAAAATGCTTTAACTTAGACGACAACATTTTATACCATTTATAAATAAACCCATTTACAGACGAAATGATGCATCACAATCACCCTGTCGCCGTTTCGCCGAAAACGACAAGAAGAAAAAAAGGTGGAGATCTTCCTGTCAACCCGGGCGCACATCAGTCATCTCGCTCAACATCGCTATTGGTCTCGTGCTGTGGGTAAAATCGGTTTCGCCGTGCCAAGCAGCAGCGCTCTACTCGTGCGACTGGGTTTCTTTAATTTTATTTGAATTCCTTTTATTTATTAAATCAAACCATAAACAATTCGTCGAAAATAAAACAGTACCATTCATCCGGCGAGCATCGAGCGTGACAACATATCGAAACCAACTCGCGTGAGGTTAGAAAACAAGCCGTCAAAATTCCAAGGTGATTTTGATTTTGCTTTATTCTGAGGAAATACAAAAAGATTTTTTTTTTTTTTGCGAAGAGACAAAGAAAGGGAGGGAAACAGTGCGTTAAGGGTGGTGTGAATGTTGTCCTGTTCGTGCAGTTGACATTTCACAATTGGAATTTAACAGGGCAATGATGGGTTGGATGTGACGTGCATGTGTGCTCTTTCTGCTAAACGTTAGACTTGACAAGATGAATGGATGACAGAAAGGATAGGCGACGTGGGCCTGTGTGGTACATACACAAAATTCCTTAAAAAGCTCGAGCTTTTTTGCCATGCTCTTTGTGAACTAATGTGAGAAGACGAATGAGACGAGAAAGAGTTGAATGGAATTGGGTGGATGGGAAAGAAACGAGCAAACACAAACACCCTTCCGCGCTCGTATGAATTGTCATCTCGCTTTCGCGTGATGCCAGACCCGCTCGGCCTGTCATTAGAGATGGAAAAAGGTAAAACGAGTGATTGCAAAGAGAAAAATAATGGCGAGCAGTTGGTTTGGACGTAGTTTCGTTCACCGGTAACAAATAACTCGTGCGATTATTTCTGGGCATTTGCCACGACTTGAAAAAAAGTGTGGAAATTGTTTATCGAGACGCGGAGGCGTATTACGGGATTTAGATAGAAATCAATTGTGTTGTGCTGTGATTTTCATCAAATTTTCTCGCTCGTCGTCGCCTTGTGGAGAAGCTGTAAAGTGAACCACCTTCGAGGTCTTTTTCTGCTCTTTTTTTTTTTTTTTTTTACTTTCTGTTGCTAATGCTCTACTGTCGTCTTAGTCGTGTATAAATATTTCGAATTATCCTTTTTCTCTGATTTCTTTTTGTCTCGTTAATCGAACTGGTGGATATAATACATCAGATCCAATCTCGCAGATTGAATTTTCCGCTCCAGATCTGAGTGTGCCTGCCCATCCTACGTATTCCATGCGCGTGTGTTTGTGCGCGGATATGTAACAATACACAAGTTCGTCGAGTGATGTATATATGAAAATGTAACCTCGGTGCACTGTATCTATATCCATACAAGGTAATTAAGAGGAATGACAAATTTCTTGGTTTTTGTTTTTTTTTTCATTCATTTGGGGTTTTTTGAAAATTTTCTCGGTGCGCCCGTCGTCACCACCCCACCCACCGTGGCTTTGTTAAGTGTGTGTTAAGTGACATTGTGTTGTATGTGCAGAAGAAGGACAAGTCCAGATAGAGTGGCATAAAATCGATGTCAGGTGTGCGTGAATCGTTAGGTCTTCTCGTTTTCCCTATTGAATTTATTCGTTGTTCGGTACTTGGTCTCGCTCGCTCGTTGGTTTCTTATGATGGAGCTGTCAGTGTCATTTTGGATGGTTTTTTGTGTGGGGAGTGATAACTTCTTGAAAAGTCACTGAAAATCTATGTAAGGTACTCGAAAAATCAAGGAGGCAGCTTGGAAAATGTGTGGGAGTCGATGGGAATATATAAAAACTGCATAAAAGACAAATCTCATCCGGATAACACGCCCAGTTTGTGGTTGTTTTGTAAGGCTGGCGACCGCATTGTCATACGACCACAAAAGCCATCGTATCGTGCAATAAGTCTGCAGTTGCGCTATGATCTGGATACAAATTCAGATTCTGACGTGTGGTTTTTATACATATATACGAATTGTGTGTTTCGTTTGTTTTAAAATAGATTTGGCTCACTCCTCGGCGGGGACATCGACGGTTTGACGTGTCCGCATAGATGCAAAAAAGCCACTCAAAAATCTATCTATAGAAAATGTTTCTTATTTTGACGAGGAAATGATGATCACATGCGGCCTTTCATATTCCTATGATTACGATAGATTTTGCGAGAACTGGAGGGTGCCCATCCACTATGGAGGCTTCCTTGATCAAGGATTACGCAAAGCGTATTTAACTTCTGGTGAACCGACGGCCAAAAAAGAGCGGTAAATAGCACATACGCCTTATTCCACGTTTGCAGTTCGTAAATCGTCCTGGTGACGTGCCGAGCACTGGCAAAATCGATAGGGGATGGTGAGGAAAAAACGTTTTTTCCAGTGTTTTTTTTGTTTTGTTTCAAAATTACTGGAAAAACGACGAAAGTCTCGATGAAAGACCATTGCTGGCGACAGGGAAGTAATTTCTTGTGGGTTAAATCAGAGGTCAGTTGTTGCTATGCGGATGTTTTGACATTTTCTCTCAGGAATATGGAGCAATGGGCGTTGTTTTCGTTTACACTTTGTTTTTGATTCAATAGGAGCTGGGCTACGTCTGAAACCTTTTAAAGCCATACTCATAAGTACCAGTCGTGGAGTGTGCCTGCAAGGCATGGAGAGAAAGTAGTAGCTTCAAGGTGGTTTTCCTAGACGAACGTCGCAGACACGACAAGTGTAAAGTGCAAGTGCTCGCGTGGAAGCCTCGGGTAATGTGGGCCAAATGTGTATCAAACGATGGACTACATGGTTCTTTGGATCATGGTTTGGGATGGCTTCCATATTATACGATAATAATAGGGCACACTCCTCATACGAATTACACTGCTGGCAGACAACCCTATGATTGTCTATTCGCCCAGAAATCGGGAGAGCACATAATTCAGATGATTAAGGAATTGGCCAGAGCCCAACAAATCCTTTACCGAGGAGTCAAGGTGCGGGGATGCATATAGCAAGCATCCTCACGAATGTAGACTTTGATTGCGGCTTCAGTTTCTTTTCTTGATAAATTACATTGTGCCAGGGAATCAGGGTATCAATTGTATGATTTGACTTATGAGGAGACGTGGTTCCTTTAAGAAAATACTTTAAACTGTTCAACGTAGTTGTAGTGTCATTGGATCAATTTTATTTTTGGTTTTTGTGATTGTTTCCAAGCCTTAGTCTCCTGAAGAATTTATATTACTTGCTCTCTGATTCAGTTTTGCCACTTTGTCTGGCAACAGTTCGGGATGGACAAGCCTCTTTGGTCAGCATGATCTTTAGGCAACTATTACGTCATCATTGAAGGTTGTAATGAAAGACTTTTCGAGCCTGACCGAGTCGGTATCGCTATTCAGACCTTTGTTGCATCTTCTCTTCCAATCTCTCTTAATGTGGAATTTATGAATCGTCTCCAAAATTGTTAAAGTGCGTCTAATTGATTCATCGTGGCTTAGTTCATATACCGAAACAGGCACCGTCACCAACTTCACGTCACTGTTTCTGCCAAACTACGAATGACAGCGCGCTGAGTCTTTGGCAGTTGCTGACAGCGTGTGCAAGCATCACTTCTATCGCGTGTTTAGTTTTTGTTCTATCGACAATGGAATTCAAACGTAATAGTGTTATTGAAGGTGGCCCGAAGTGAAGGCTAGAATCTGTAATCGGAGCTTTCTGGGTTGGGATACAGATTCTCTCGACCGGTCTAGGTCCGTCACATAAATTGGTCGATGTGACAGCCGTCGGCTCATTAGTCGTGTCGGTACAGTGATAACACTACTCTGTCCTTCTGGGTTATGACCCGTTCGGGACAATTGTCCGTAGTGGTGCCTTAGTGTGTCGCAGAGACAGTATCCTGTCAGTTACTTCTGGGTAAGAACTCCAGTCTAGTTTTTGACTGATAGCGAATGGTTGCGAGAGGCCAAGCTACTTTAGATGAAAACCCAAGTCGGGGCTCTAACTGTTGTTGGCTTGGACCCTCCATTTCGGTTATAACACCTGACCAGACTCTTTCCTGTCTGGAAACTCGGGTGCTAGTCACGCGGTATTTATCTAGGGAATAGTTACTGGTAATACTTGAATAACCCCGTGTGGGTGAAAACCAGAGGCGGAGTATTAATTTCCATCTTACCCATCCCTACTCATCGTTTTTACCGTCGAGCGGCAGCTCCAGTTATTGTAGGCCACGTTACTCACGCTTCGCTTACAAGCGACGTGTATATAAAGGGTTTTTTCAATAAGGGCGGGTAGAAGATTGTGTGAACAACATTCTAACAGTGGCAAGAATCAATGACTCTTCCGCATAGATCCGGCTGAATTTAAGCGATGGCCTCTGTTGTGTTCACCTTAAGTGCATCAGTCGATTGTGGTCAATCGTGGCGTTTACTGTGAGTCAAGTAGCGCCGTCCTCCTGGGACCATATGTCGTCTACATAGGTCTACATGGTTCAATTTGGGCCATAAGAAATTTATTATTATCGTTCTATAGCTTGTCGTTTACGAAAAACTACGGACCAATGACGCCGCCGGTCTAAAATCCATCCACACCAAATGCTAAATTTTTTAAGGTTGGTGAATCGCGTGTGGGTTGGTCATTCAAAAATGCGCCTCGTCGTTAAAGATGATTTTTCGGCCAAAAATTGGGGTCCTTTTCCGAACACTACGAAGTCCAGTTGGCGATCAAACGGCGTTGTCTATGGTCATGAACTTTGAGCTTCTGGTTCAGTTGGATCTTGTACATGGCCTTGGTGCAGGCCCAAGTCCCGACGCAAAATTCGCCAAGTTGAAGTCTGCGAAAGGCCGAGCTCTTGTGCACGGCGAGGAATCGACTGCCTCGGGTTCTGGAGTACACTTCCACGGACCGCGGCGATGTTCTCGTCCTTTGACGTACGAATTTGGGGTGATTTATTACCGAACTGGTCGTCTCAATTTTGGCCACCAAACGTTGAAGATTCGACTGTGTAGGGCCACCACGTCTACGTCAACGTTTGCACTAACGAACACTCATTTTGATAATAAAGTTTTATCATTTGTACTTGCCACAGTGATTTGGCATCAGTAACTGAATAATAAACATCAGATTTGACAAATGGCACCAACAGGCCTCCAAAATCCATCCGCGCTAATTGAAAAAACCCTTTAATTCAAAAAAATACACGATTTCACACCCCGCCAGCAAAAAATTAGAAAAGCTTTTTTGGGCCTTTTTTTTATTGTTAAAAATGAATTTATTTCAAGTCTATTACTTGTTACTACAATTTTCTTATTCTATCGCGAAAAAAATGTTTCGTCTCTTAAACCTTGAAAATCGTGCTGCATCTGCCGGAATAACCAGTAATCAGAAGAGTCAAGGTCCCAGAACATCCCACTTCGAAATATTTCAAATATTTAGTTTGCGATATAAGGTTGAGGGTTGGGCAAAAAATAACTTTGTCATATCTTTAATTGTATTTTGGCCGTTTTACTTATAATACACCGCTCAAACGAATCAGTTGTAGCATACACCGATCGCCCACAATGAATTCTCTTGGTTGTAGCAACTCAGTACATAACACTCAGTTGGTCCCTTCGAATTCAATTTGCCTTGGTGTTGATGTTGAGGTCGATGATAACGATTCACCACGCTTAGCGCAGTATTTTTTTCTTGAGAATATCCATTTCTCATCCCCAGGTACAATCCTTTTTTTTCACCTTTGAATCAGTTGCCTTTTGACTCTTTGAAAAGTCGGCTTTCGACATCTTTCGATTTCAATTCATGAGGAACCTATTTCCCTTGCTTTCAAATCGTTCCAATTTTATTCGCAACTTCTAAATGAGTTATAAACCAGTCAGAATTTTTGAAAACGGTCCGAATTAATTGGTTCTAACCAACATGTCGAAAAGCAAAATGATCGAGTTCACTAGCCTGAGAGGTCATATGGTAATTTCGACCAACGAAAGGTAACAGAAAACAAGTGCCACAGTTTTCGGAAGTTTGGGCCTCAAACTACAGATTCTGTAGTCGGCCGATTCATTTTGCTCCGAAATTCGACGCTGAATGGTCGTATTTTTCGTGATGGATCTGTTCATTGAACGATTTCCGGGGGATAGCAAAGTAATGCAACGGCGTAAAGCCACACTTAAGAGTCGCGAGTTGGAACGTTGGAAGCATGAGTGGGCGCAGCTATGAGCTTGAAGAAATGATGGTTAGAAGGCGAGTAGACAAGAGACGAAATGGCGAAACACCGGTAATCGGGCACGTTTCTTGGACGTTAAAACAAAAGCCTACAAGATGTTTCTTGCGGCAGAGTTACTTGGCAACATCTTAACCATTTCAAAGTCCAGTGACCGTTTGATGGCTCTCGAATTGGTGATGCATGGTGAGGTGTGGAACATCGTAAGCGCATATGCCCGTCAAGTAGGATGCGAACAAAAAGAAAAAGATGCATTCTGGCTAGATTTCCACAACCTTGTCAAAATCATCCCAAAGGAAGAGCTTTTGTTTGTTGGGGGAGATTTAAACGGACATGTCGGGAAGGCAAGCGAAGACTATGAAGGCTACCACGGAGGGCTGGGATACGGCACCAGGAACTCTTCAGGTGAAGATATCCTAAACATGTGCAATTCGTACGGTCTTATAGTGCTAAATACCATGTTCGTCAAACAAAGCCGGCACCTGATCACTTATAGCAGCGGCGGAAATGAAACTCAAATAGACTATCATTTGGTATCCAGTTTCATGAAGCCACGAGCTAAAGATTGCAAAGTGATCCTGGGAGACGCGATCGCCCCTCAACACCGTCTCCTCCTGACTGAATTTTTTATGGATGCGAGAAAGAAGTCAAAGCAGCAAACGAAGGTGTCTGAGAGAATCAAGTGGTATAAGCTGGATAAAGGAAAAGGCGAAGCTTTTATTACCAACATGAAAAACTACCTCTTTTCCATTATCGATGAGGTCGGTAATGAGGACTGCAGAGCACAAGACATGTGGGATTCCCTACAACAATCTGGCCTGGAGAAAGCCAAATCACTGCTCGGAACATCTAAATGCCCCTGCCAACACGCAAAAGAAACCTGGTGGTGGACAGACGATGCCAAAGCAGTGATACACGAAAAGAAAATGGCTTTCCAAGCTTGGTCAAAGTGCTCTTCTACTAATAGAGAGGAAAAAGCTCGCCGTGAAAAGGTATATAGATATTGCAAAGGTATCGCGAAGAAAAAGTGCGCCGAATTCAAAGCGAAAAGCATGGACGGCCTCTATCAGGAGTTGGAAGAAATATCGTCTTCCGCGTCTGACAGGAACCAGGCTACCCAGGAGCTTCGACAAAGCAATTTGAACAAAGGAGCAAATATCTTTAAGATAGCCGCCCAGAGAAGAAGAAATGCTCAGGAGATTCGTTTCCCACAGTTTATTAACAATGCTGAAGGCCAACTCCTTGTGGAAGATGAAAAAATTCTCCACAGATGGCGACAGTATTGTGAGGAACTTCTGAACGAACAGTTTCCCCGAGTGTACTTTCCAAGAGCCGCCCCGAATCATGCCGAAATATCCGACATCACAGTCGAAGAAGTTCGGTACGCGGTTAAAAACTCCAAAAAAAGAAAAGCTGTTGGGTCGGACGGGATACCCTCTGAGTTCTGGAAAAAGATGGGAGACATCGGGTCTAGATGGCTCATGGTTCTTATCTCCAAACTTATGAGAGGCGACACTATGCCTAATCAATGGAGGGAAAGCTATCTTCTTCCTTTGCACAAAGGAAAGGGTGATACGCGAAATTGTGATAACTACCGTTCTGTCAAGCTGATGTCGCACACCATGAAGATCGTTGAACGGGTATTAGATAGCCGACTGCGGAAAATAATACGACTATCTGATGACCAGTGCGGGTTTGACTCGGGTAAATCAACGACAGATGCAATCCAAAGTATAAGGGTCATGATGGAAAAGCATCATGATTCTTCAAAGGACTTGCATATGGTGTTGGTTGATTTCGAGAAGGCCTTTGACCGGCAACCAAGAGATATTTTATGGGTAGCGCTAAGACAAAAAGGAGTTCCAGAAACCTACGTGCGAGTGATCATGGACATGTACAAGAGAGCAACGACAAGAGTAAGATGCACCGCAGGAGTCACCGAAGAGTTCGCAATCAGCGTCCTCAGCCCACTGCTCTTTATAGCAGTCCTTGATTGCTTGCTTGAAGGAAAAGTGACGGACCCCAATGTGCACCAGCTATTCTTTGCTGACAATGGAGCCATTATAAGTGATGATCAGGCGTCCCTACAACGAGCACTTGATGTGTGGGTGGACATTTTTGAGGGACACGGGTATCGTATTAGTTCAAAGAAGACAGAGTATCTGTGCTGCCCGTTCTCTGACCCTCATCAGCCTATTCCAGACATTTACTTGAATGGGAGATCTGGGATCTATGATTAATAGAGAAGCAACCTGTGATGACGACATCAAACATCGCGTAAGCGTAGCGTGGATGAAGTGGCGGGAAAACTCCGCCATCTTCTGTGATCGAAAAATGCCCCCTAAGCTGAAAGGAAGGCTCTACACTTCAGTTGTACGTCCGACGCTCACATACGGTTCACAATGCTGGACAATGCACGAAAAGTATGAGAGCAAATTAACGGCAGCTGAGATGAAGATGCTTCGCATGACAGCGGGAGTAACAAAGCGTGACAGAATTAGAAGTTCAAAGATCCGAGGAAGCCTCCACGTAAAAGAAACCATCACAAGAAAGATAGAGCGCGACCGACTCAGTTGGAATTGCCATGTTCAAAGGAGAGATCCTTTGAACCCCGTCCAAAAGGCGTTATCAATCAACGTTCCAATTTCAACACGCAAAAAAGGAAGGCCGAAAAACAATTGGTGCAAACAAATGCAAAAACACCAGCATTTGATTGGCCTCAGCGATGAAGTAATCCCAAACCGGGAAGCCTGCCGCTACTTTCTGAGGTCAAACCGGCGGACCCCACAAGCGGACCAGTAGGAATGCAGTTAAGTGGGAAGGTTATGGTCCTACACTTCTGAACAAAACGACGCCGGAAAAGAGGAAAAGAAGAAGATCTCATTCGATAAAAAACGAAAAATTGTTTAGATTAGGTTAGGTTAGAGAAGGGGAGTGTGATGGTTAAGCATCACTTCCACTCGGAGGCCAAGAGGCCCATTGTGATTCCCTTCGTTTGTGTGAGCACACATAAAATTAACCTGTCCTATGACGTGGTGGCTGAAACCACCCCGTGCTCTTAATGAATTTTAGAAGATCCGATATATCTCCGTAAACATCCGCAATCTCTGTAAAGAATCTTTGGCCTAGCGACGCTAGGCGTCGATTCTGGAGAGCTGGACAGTGGCAGAGCAGATGTTGGATCATCTCAGTTTCTTCCTCATCGCCGCAGCTCCGGCAGAGATCGCTGGATCCCGAGTCCAATTTCCAGAGCATTGCTCCAATGGGACAGTGTGCTGTGATCACTCCGACGAGCATACGGATTGAGTTACGGTCCAGCGCCAGGAGCTTCTTTGTTTTTCCAATATTGAGCTCTGGCCACGATGATCTTGCCGTGTAGCTGTCGTTTCTTGTAAGCCAAGACGAGTTGGCTTCTTTGATGATTGTGTCGGTTATGATCCGGTATAATGCACTGATCGGTGGTTGCAATGACGTGTCCGCTTCGCTGATGTCCAGTTCAGACCCTTGCCTGGCCAATTCGTCTGCTCTTTCGTTCCCCGCGATTGAGCTGTGGCCCGGGACCCAGCA